>CAWUFW010009270.1:0-600000 GCA_963921515.1 Calotriton arnoldi
TCAGGACTACTGGTATGTTTATCGGTTAGGGCTCAGCATGCCATCGGAGATGTGACCATGATAGACGATACTTCTGTGACTTATAGGTGTCTGATCACTTGACTGTGCACACAGGTGTATGCGACTGTGACTTTCAGGCAGCTGTTTTTCATTCACAGCACACTGTGAGGTGCTCATGTTCAGAGAGTTGTGTTTCATGTCCCCCATATGTACAATTGGTATGACGTGGACAAATAGTAGTTCAGATGATGTGGTTTTTGGGGGATGGACATGTGCACTTGTCAGTTACATAACTTGCATTCCCCATGTCCTAGGATTGTGACTCAGTGCAGACTGTTGTTGGCTGGCTGCCATGGCCATGTGACTGGAGACAGTGATGTATGACTTTGCACGCATGCCTGTGTCATGGCATTAAACTTCCTAAGACTGATCCTGCAGGGGAGTGACATGTGCAACATGCACCCCATTGTGGCATTGACTATCCGGACGTGGGTGCATCATGGTGTCTGGTGCTGGTATTCATCACATGCATTTCTATTTAGACTCTGGCCATCCCTTTATCCGAACACCTGCACTGACTCAGTGGCAAGAGATGTGATGTGTGCATGTTCACATACTTCACCGTGTTCCCTGCAATGTCCAACAACTGTGTAGGTGGTGCATGTGTCCACACTGGGGTCTTACCATCAGACAGGCACCAGACAGATGGGTGCAAGGGTAGGAGGGGTGTGAGTCCCATGGTTGACCATCAGACTGACAATTGGCTTCCCCGAATCTGTGTGAGGACTTTAGGCAATGTTCAACTAAGGATGCCAGGGCTTGCTCTGTGATGTGCTGTGCTTACTGTGGTGTGTGCGGTCAGTGCAGGTGACTGATGTTTGTCTGTTTCCCTAATTGTTTGCAGATACATCAGGAGGGGACAGCTCCACGGACCAGGAGGAGCAGTGGAGCCAGACTGGGTCAGCATCCGACGAGTGGTCAGAGGGACCCAGTGGCACGGAGGGCGAGGGGAGCCACACCGAGGAGTCCTCAGCACCATCCACCTCAGCTGAGGACCACAGCAGCTCAGAGGATGACTCCCTTGTGGAGGCGGGTCTCAGCAGCCACCAAAGGCCAGCTAGTCTGTCTGGCCCCACCACCACCACCACCGCCCTCCCATTGGCTCCCATTCCTGAGGTCCGTGGAGGCTCCCGTGCTCGGGAGCGTGTCTCCTTCGTGCCAGGCACCGCACCCCCTGCCCCTGTGTCCCCTGCTGCCCTGAGTGAGGAGTCTGTGTACCTCCTTCGGCAGCTCCATGTAGGGCAGACAGCAATGCTGAGTGTCCTCCATGCACACACCACTCTGTTGACACAGCTGGTGTTGTTCATGGAGTGCATCTCGACGGGTATGTCTGCCCTACAGAGGAGCAATAAGTCCATGGACTGCTCCCTGACGGCAGCAGTGTCCCTCCTCCAACAGTCCCTCACCCCTCCCACCTCTGCCCCATCCACACTTCCTGCCACCCTACCTGTCCAAAGCACATGCACACCTGCACAATCACCCAAACACACAGACACGAGCAGCACAGACACACCCAAGAGAAAGGCAAGACGTGCACACAAGCATCCTCAGGGGACTGATACCACACACACAGGGGATGGGGAACAGACACACACACAGGCATCCACAGTCACTCTGCAGTCCTCCAAATCCTCTCCCTCCAAGACCCCTTCCCTTGCCTCACCTGCTACCCCACCTACACAGCAGATCTTCCTCTGTGACCTCGGCCTCTTCCCCTCCGATCCTGCTTATCCAGCATACAGGGGGAAGAGGAAGTCCACCCACACAGAGGGGAGTACCCCTCGCCCCCGGACACCCTCCCCCAGGCGCAGGCAGACACAGGACCCCATTCAGAAGTCCCCCGGACCAGGAAGAGCAAGACCCCACCACCACCACCACGCAGCTCCACCACCCAGTCTCTCTCCTCCATCCCCCAGGCCACCACTCCACAGGTTCCCCCGCCACACCCTGCCCCAGGTTCCCCCACACACCGATACCGCATCCCCAGACTGCTTAGGCCTTCCCCCTGCCACTTGCTCTTCCACCCCCAACCCAGACGCTCTGCCTGTTAGTGCAACTGGTGTGGAGACCAGGGCCCCCCCCTCTGTCCTGCCCACCTCATCTGCCCACCCTTCCACTCCCTTGGAGTCATGCACTGCAGTGGAGTCCACAACCACCCCGTCTGACTCAGGCACTGCAGTGGGGACCCAGTCCACTACATCAGACCAGCCCACTGCAGTGGTTGCAGCACCCACACCAACTGACTTGTGTACCACAGTGGTGCCGGGCCCCCCTGAGTCAGACACCTCCACTGCAGTTGCCGATGACACTCCTGCACCCACCACCCCTTCACTGCCTCACTCTGCCATCCCCTGATCCTGTCCCTGCGGTGCCTGGCCTGCCCCTTGTATGCCCCTCCAAGGGGATGTCCCCTGTCCGTACCAGTGCAGGCAAGCAATGGGTGACCAGTTGTCACTTATCACCCTGTTGGGACTGTGATTTTGGACTGGCCATTGGCCTTAGTTTCTTTTGGACTTCAGAGTTTTCCTTGACATTTGCTGAATAAAGCCTCTTTTTGTTTAATTGTGGGTTTTCTTTTGATGTACATGATGTGGATGAGTAGCATCCTGCATTTGCAGTTGTAATAGTGTTCATATCAGGAAAATTAAGTGTTGCTGTGATGGACTCCATGTGGTCCATGGGATATGTGTCCTGTTGTAGCCTGGATCTATGGCATCCTTTGCTGCAGTCTGAGGGTGTAATGTTCAGCATTTGACACAGGGATGTACGTTTTGCATTTGTAAATGAACATCTTTGTCTTACACTGATGCACATCTGGTGGGCTTACCACTGTTCAATGTTCCGATTTCCTGACTGTGTGCCCAGCTCCACTGGACATGCAGTTTTGCACATCAATGTCGAAGGACTCATCTGTGTATACAGTGCAACTTGCTTGACACGTGTTTTGGGTGTATGCAGATGACTGACGTGACACTCCCGTACCCAGGCTGATGTGAGCAGAGCCTTCTGTGTGTTGTAGTTGTTGACTCACTGACGGAGTGTTCTGCTGACATGTTTGGGTCGTGCACAGACAAGGAGTGGAGTGCCCTCATGGCAGTGTGTAATCCGGTGACATTGCGTGGGCCTGTGTTGTGTGTTGTGTAAGCATGTCTGTGCGTGTTCCCTTCCCTTTTCCTTCACAGGCTGTGTCCCTAAGGATGTTCCTGTTTGAGATGCTTGCTGAGTTGTTCTGTGTTCATCCAGCATCTTGGACCTGGTTTCTCCGTGATGTGGGTGCATGGCAAACTAATGTTCATGAGGTTGTCATCCCAGGTTGTCTTTGTTATCAGGGCTGGGGATGTGGGCAAACGCAGATGGGACACATTCAGGATTCCCCTTGGCACTTGTTGTTTACACAAGTCATGTGATTTACAGTTTGTGGTAGCTTTCAGTGATTGTGACACGTTGTGTGTGAGACTGCTGCCACTCCTCAGGGTCAGAGCTGCAATGTTGGAAGTTGTGTACGTGTGTTCTTTGTGTGTCACCTTGGCTTCTTTGTTGGTGTGTGACTATGGCCAGGATCCCATTGATTGTGGTGGATTTCACATCATGCCCATGTACGGCGTACTGTGCTGTGTGTCAGACATTGACGAGTCTTGTTGACTGGCCATGTGTGATGGATTTCTGCACCTTAGTTCCCACCACCACCCCTGGGATTGTCATGGGTGCATGTGCAATGTCACCAGTCCATGTGAGCTTCACTGCTACACATTGGTGGAGATCAGGGTGTGTGGTGTTGAGTGTGTGCAAATGTGAGTTGTTGCACGGCTAGACCCCTACCTCCATATTGGCCTTGGCTGGCAGGCCGTGCTGATTGATTAGAGCTTATGTAGGTGTGATGGTAGTTTGTTGCTCAGGACACATGGCTGTGGTTCACAGTGTGAACGACATCTACCTTTGTCATCACAGTGGGATTATCATGCAGGCTAGTGTCACCACAATGTGGGGTCCCTGGGGGTAGTGCTGTGGTGGGTCTGTCTCTTGCTGTGTTAGTTGCTGTTCCTACAAGCTTGTGTGACATGTGTAATTTGGGCTCCCTCTCATCTAACAATGCCTGTTTGCCCACATAGGGAATCCGATCCATGAGTTACTTTTGTATGGCACTGTATACACATCTGTGTAATTGGAATTCAGGCCTCCTCATGTGTTGTGTGGTTGCCTGGGGACACTGGCACACACCCCCATCACCTCTTGTGTTTGATATGCAGTGTGAGTCTGCCTGTTTGTGTTTGTGCATTTGCACCACTGCATTGGCATATCTTGAGTGTGCCATTGGCTGTATGTTGTTTGGTGGCTTTCCCCTGCTGTCCCTGGGACTCCTAGGTCATCAGTCAGCACAATAATCATGGTTTGTATGTCCCATTGATGCCATGGTATGGTATTTGTTCACCTGACATCTACAGTCTCCACAGGATATCTACATTTGTGTGTCCATTGGTGCAGATATGTGGGTCAGCATTATGATGGTCACTTCTGTCATTGTGTTATTTGTGAATGTTGACAATGTGGGCCCCCATGGGTGATGTTTGTATGCACATGGCCAAAACGATGTTTCAGTGACACTGCACTGTTTGCCTCGCCCAATCTATGTTGCTATGGGACACAAGCACTACTATGCCACTGATGTGTTTGTTGTTGTGTGACCAGGATTCATCCATGCAGTTTGGCTTTGGCAGCTTTTACCATGACTACACTTACCTTATGATCACTGTGGTGATGGTGCTTTCGGCCCCATTGCCACACTGTTCAAAAGGTGCATCAGCTATGGACCCCACACTTACCTTTTGGTCACTGTGGTGATGGGGCTTTAGGCCCCATTGCCACACTGTTCAAAAATGTGCATCAGCTATGGACCCCACACTTCCCTTTTGGTCACTGTGGTGATGGGGCTTTAGGCCCCATTCCCACACTGTTCAAAAAGTGCATCAGCTATGGACACCACACTTACCTTTTGGTCACTGTGGTGATGGGGCTTTAGGCCCCATTGCCACACTGTTCAAAAAGTGCATCAGCTATGGACCCCACACTTCCCTTTTGGTCACTGTGGTGATGGGGCTTTAGGCCCCATTGCCACACTGTTCAAAAAGTGCATCAGCTATGGACACCACACTTGGGCTTTAGGCCTCATTGCCACACTGTTCAAAAATGTGCATCAGCTATGGACCCCACACTTACCTTTTGGTCACTGTGGTGATGGGGCTTTAGGCCCCATTGCCACACTGTTCAAAAAGTGCATCAGCTATGGACACCACACTTACCTTTTGGTCACTGTGGTGATGGGGCTTTAGGCCCCATTGCCACACTGTTCAAAAAGTGCATCAGCTATGGAACCCACACTTACCTTTTGGTCACTGTGGTGATGGGGTGTTTGAGCCCATTGCCACAGTGGCCATGGTCGGCTTGCATTGTGGAGGCCACACACATTTATGTGTGACACATGTGATAGGGGGTCACATTGTATGTTCAATGTCATGTTCAGTCTTGTAGGCATTTGACACAGACTACACACGCTTGTCATGGTGTTGGGGGATGTAATTTTCTGTCATTCCTTATGTGGGAGTATGCTGGTTGTGTCATGCATTACCCGTCCTATGAGTAGGGGTGGTGTTAGTGGTAGGCATCCATCCCCCATGAGTGGGGATGGTAGTAGTGACAGGCATCCAGCCCCCTGAGTAGGGGTGGTGGTAGTGGTAGGCATCCATCCCCCTAAGGGTGGGGATGGTAGTAGTGACAGGCATCCAGGCACCCATGATTAGGGGTGGTGGTAGTGGTAGGCATCCATCCCCCATGAGTGGGGATGGTAGTAGTGACAGGCATCCAGCCCCCCTGACTGGGGGTGGTGGTAGTGGTAGGCATCCATACCCCTAAGGGTGGGGATGGTAGTAGTGACAGGCATCCAGGCACCCATGATTAGGGGTGGTGGTAGTGGTAGGCATCCATCCCCCATGAGTGTGGATGGTAGTAGTGACAGGCATCCAGCCCCCTGAGTGGGGGTGGTGGTAGTGGTAGGCATCCATCCCCCTAAGGGTGGGGATGGTAGTAGTGACAGGCATCCAGGCCCCCTGAGTAGGGGTGGTGGTAGTGGTAGGCATCCAGCACCCCCTGAGTAGGGGTGGTGGTGGTGGTAGGCATCCATCCCCCTAAGGGTGGGGATGGTAGTAGTGGCAGGCATCCAGGCACCCATGAGTAGTGGTGGTGGTGGTGGTAGGCATCCATCCCCCATGAGTGGGGATGGTAGTAGTGACAGGCATCCAGCCCCCTGAGTAGGGGTGGTGGTAGTGACAGGCATCCAGCCCCCCCTGAGTAGGGGTGGTAGTGGTGGCAGGCATCCAGGCCCCCCTGAGTAGGGGTGGTGGTAGTGGCAGGCATCCATCCCCCTAAGGGTGGGGATCGTAGTAGTGACAGGCATCCAGCCCCCCCTGGATAGGGGTGGTGGTAGTGGCAGGCATCCATCCCCCTAAGGGTGGGGATGGTAGTAGTGACAGGCATCCAGGCCCCCCTGAGTAGGGGTGGTAGTAGTGGCAGGCATCCAGCCCCCTAAGGGTGGGTATGGTAGTAGTGACAGGCATCCAGGCCCCCCTGAGTAGGGGTGGTGGTAGTGGTAGGCATCCAGCCCCCCCTGAGTAGGGGTGGTGGTGGTGGCAGGCATCTAGCCCCCCATGAGTAGGGGTGGTGGTAGGGTGGTGTTAGTGGTAGGCATCCATCCCCCTATGGGTGTGTATGGCATTGGTGTTGGCCATCCCACCCCTATGGTTCTGCTGTTGCTAGTGTACGTCATTTGTGCATCCCTATGTGTGTGTGACATATTTTGGGTACGTGTAGTTTGTTTGTATTGTTGGTGTTTGACTTACCGTCTGCGCCGTACGCGTCCGTGCCGGTCCCGGTAATAGATGTAGAGTATAGGTAGGGCCTGCGCAATGGGATTCATGCTTGGATCGTCTCGTTCGGGTTTATTGTGTCTTCGACTCGTACTCGTCGCTGGCTTGTTCGTCTCGTAGCCGTGGATCGTCTTGTGGCGCGAAACGGAGCTTATGTACGGCTCGCCCGGATGCTCAAACGTGCCGGACGTAGCGACGGGTTCGGCGCGTACGGAATGCGCATCGTACTAGTCCGGCCGGAAGGTGCTGTGTATTTGCTTCCGTGCGGCTCGAATCGGCGTTTACGGATCAGGCTCGGGTGGGGAACAGGAGCTGGATTGGGTGAGTACGGCTCGCTCGGAAACTGGGTTGTTATACGCATCGTACTTGTTCGTCCGGACAAGTGTTCGAATCGGTCGGGAAACACGCATTCGGCTGGTTTTTTTTCCGGACGAATACTGTTAGGTGCGCTTCCGACCGTGATCGGAATCAACCCTTAATGTATGAACGTATTAACCATTTCCTCGTGACCTGACCCTGTTAACTCTTACATCAGAAGAGGATA
The DNA here is from genome assembly GCA_963921515.1 of Calotriton arnoldi. NCBI lineage: Eukaryota > Metazoa > Chordata > Amphibia > Caudata > Salamandridae > Calotriton > Calotriton arnoldi. The sequence goes on from CAWUFW010009270.1 coordinate 7,522, forward strand.
TTGCCCCCCAATTGCTCTTCAACCATGCTCCCCTCTACTTATCTCTAAGACTAAATGTCACCCAACCTAGGACGTCGTGCTGACCCTAGGATGCTCCCTGCTTCAGTCCCTAGTTACAGTCAATTCTCTTCAGAAAGTGATTGCAGACTATCTCCAAGCCAACGATACCGGGGAGACATCCTTGCCATAAATTTGGGAAGCTTTGAAACTGGTAGTGACGCGTGAACTTATAGCTGTCTTCGCAGCAGAAGACCGCAGATGCCAAGACAAATGACATAGCTTAGAGAGGTTGGCCTCGGAAATTGAGGCTATCCCCAAGTGGACGGGGGCCCCTAGAGTATGGAGGGAACTTGAAAAGGTGTGTCTCCATCTTAAGCGTCTAGATCTCGATAGGGCAGAGTACATTATGGTGTGCCTTAAACATATGTTTTACCTTGGAAGAAACCGTTGCGGGTGCATGCTGGCAGACCTCCACCGCAGCAAAATCCACTCTGGATCTGTGAAAACGATATGCACTGGACCATCCACAGAGGACTGTTTGGACACGGAGATAGCATCAGCCTTCCAGGCCATTTATGGATCCTTATATTCTACCTCTGATGCTTCCAGAGGGGATCCCTTGGTTACCTCCACAATGTCGCCCTTACTTCCCACCCAGACAAAGGAGCTGAGGCTCTGCAACAACCCATATGAATGGAAGAGGTAATTTCAGCAATCACTTGCTTAAAACCAATGAAGTCGCCAGGGCCCAATGTCTTTAGCGCACATTTATACAACGTTTTCTGCTACAAGCTGATCCCCCTGATTACCCGTCTCTACAACTCCTTCGCTGACTCGGACTCCCTCACTGACTCCATGTTAGAGGCTGCTATTTCGGTGATTCCAAAAACAGACAAAGACCCGACTATTTGTGGGCCATATAGACCTATCTCTCGCTTGAACATAGACGCAAAGTTGTTAACCAGTATCTTAGCACATCACCTGAACTCACTTATGCCAGGCCTGATTGAGCCTGATCAGGCGGAATTCATTCATGCGCGACAGTGTGGTGATAACAGCAAACACCTTTTGCACCTCCTAGACAAAATCCATGGGTCACGGAAAGAGGCACTTTTTCTCTCTATCGATGCCGAGAAGGCATTCAACCATATTAGCTGACCCTACCTCTTTGAGACACTGCAGAAATTCAGCCTTGGTGAGAAGTTTTGAAGATGGGCCAGAAGCGTCCCCTGAGCTTCAGTGAGGGTCAATGGTTTATCGTCCCCTGCCTTCCCTATATAACGGGGTACACGTCAAGGGTGCCCCTTGTCCCCTTTTCTTTTTGCTTTATACATGGAGCCTTTGGCACAATGGCTGAGGGACAATGTGGGGATTGCTGGGATTTCCTTTGGAAGTGAATGTCATCTCATCAGCCTCTATGCTGATGATGTCATTCTATCTATCACTGATCTGATGTCCTTGCTTCCTGCACAGGACGCAGAGATCCAGGGCTTCTGGGAGGTCTCGGGATTTAAAGTAAAGATGCAGAAATCCCAGATTCTGAACCTCTCAGTCACTCCCCCTCACAAAAATATCCTATGCTCTATGTTTCCCTTCGAGTGGGCGATGTACTTCATACCCTACTTGGGTATTAAGCTGGCCCGGACTCTCCCTAAGACCTTGGATTCCAACTATACCACCCTTAACTTTCAAATACACGGAGATCTGTCCACATGAAGCCGTCTCCGTCTCTCTTGGATGAGTAGAATCTCTGTGATCAAAATGACCATCCTACCGCATATACTATACCTGTTTCATATCCTACCGCTGACCCCTCCGAACAATTCCCTTCGCTCCCTCCAATTGGACATCAACAAATTCTAGTGGGACAGCAAATAATCCCACATTCATAAACAATTACTTTACTGCATGAAGTGAGACGGTGGTGTGACGGTTCCTATGCTACTCCGCTACTACCAAGCTACGCAACTTAGATTTCTGGAGGAATAGAACCTTTCGCTTGCTAAAAAACATTGGTCCTTAATGGATCAAGTAGTCTCTGATTCCAACATATGGAAAGAAGTCTGGCTACCACGTAAACATAGAGCTTGGGGCCTCTACTCCTTGCCTGTGATGAGCTCCACACTCGAAGTATCGAACTGTGTAGCTCTCAGGGCAGCACTCCCCCATGATCCAATTTTAGCTAACCCAGACTATACCCCCAGGAAGGAACCAGAAATGTTCTGGCGATAGCACAATGGGGGTTGCAAATGAATGGAATGCCTGTTCGATACAAAAGGGATAATTCCCTTTGACCAGCTCAAAGCTGATTATTCCTTAGCAGATTCCAAACGCATACAATATCTACAATTGCAACATTGGGTGATGAGTTCAGAGAACAGACAGGGGGCAGGGTGACCCTTGACCCCTTTGAGAAATGCCACATGACTGATGTATATGCAATGCTAGGCAAAGAGACTTCCCTGACTAAATCCAAAGTGGAGTTGAGATGGGAACTGGAGCTGGGGAGAGCCCTTACTGAAGGAGGATATCTTTTACAGACTACATTACACAGCACATAATATGGACAGCATCGTGACTGCCTATAAAATTGCCTCTTACGGGTACCTGGCCCCAGCGAGACTTCACAAAGGAAATGCCGGGTGCTCGAAAGAATGCTGGCGGGAGTGCAGGGACACTGGGAGGCTACTTAACCTTCTTTGGTACTGTCCGAAACTCACCCGGTATTACCATCAAATACTGAATGACATTGACTCTGTCTTTCACACTTCAATCCCAAGTTTCTCAGCCCACACTATCCTTGGACTCCCAAACCCCTTTACTTATCCACTACACTCTCAACAGGGGAGACAAATGACCCTAGCCTTAGGGGAGGCTCATCAGGTGATTCTATCATTCTGGGGCACTGATAAGACTCCCGACCACACCTCCTGGCTACACAAACTCTGGTTTATCCTGGGGATGGAAAAACTGCCCTTGTCAGTGGATCCAAGCCACGCCTCCTATGCTGCTTCATTTAAATTATTTCCTCTGAGTTGCGAGAAACTGACATGCCCGGCCTACCTGTGGCTGTTGTGTTGATCCGCTACATCATCATGGACAGCTAGGTGCCATTTGGAATCCTACCATCCTCTCTTCCCACACTATGCCATATTAGAAGGCCTACATTACTGACCATATAACTGCTGTATTTACAGAGATTGGGGGTTGAGGGGTGGTCAAGTAGTTTTTTTATTTACTTAAAATTGCCTGACTTACTCTGCCAGCCCAAAGGTTGTAGGCGGAAAAGCTGTGATAAGTGCGCTATCTGTTTTATTGACCACTGGCGGCCTTTGGTTGTAGGCAAACAGCTGTGTATTGTCCTGATTTGGCTTTAATAAACATAAATGTTCCATAAAAATTGTCATCTGCCATTCAGCCAGATGGGCTTTGTGAGGAGGGGAAGCTCTACAAGACTTCTGCTTGTGACCAGGACTGGAGAATATATGACGTTGCAACGCAAACAATTACAACGCATGCTTTTACAACGCGGTTTATACATCGTGACTACCATTACATCGCATGATTTTACAACGCATGCCATTACAACGCATTTTCAAAAACTACCATTACAACGCATTCCATTACAACGCATACCTTTACAACGCATATCATTACAACGCATAATACTTTTAGGGAAACAGTAGTGTAAGTGTTGGATAGTGTAGGGGTAAAAATGACTATCCCCACTCCAGTGAGTACAACAGTAGGGAAAGTGTTGGATAGTGTAGGGGTAAAAATTACTATTCCCACTCCAGTGAGTGCAATAGTAGGAAAAGTGTTGGCTAGTGTAGGGGTAAAAATTACTATTCCCACTTCAGTGAGTGCAACAGTAGGGAAAGTGTTGGATAGCTTAGGGGTAAAAATTACTATTCCAACTCCAGTGAGTGCAACAGTAGGGAAAGTGTTGGATAGCGTAGGGGTAAAAAGTACTATTCCCATCTACCTCAAAACCCATACCCACCCTAAAACTAAAAAATCTCCATTACTTACCTTATAATGCGGTGTAATGGCATGCGTTATAATGGTATGAATTGTAATGGTATGCGTTGTCGTGACATGCGTTGTAATGGCATGCATTGTAATGGCATGCGATGTAAAGGCAGTTGTGTTGTAACAGTTGTGTTGTAAAAGCAGTGCGATGTAATGACTGCGTTGTAATGGATATTTCCCGTACTGGAGGCCTAGGCCTGCTAGTCTCCCTGCTGGGTGAGGGACATCACCCAAGGAAACCAAGAACACCTGCCCTGGAGCCTGGAGCCTTGAGCCTGGAGCACAAGTTCCTACTGCTTGCCAAGGCCAGGGTGCCCTGTGAAAAGAGGAGAGCATTGGAGGAAGCAAGATCCAATGGGAAGCCCTGTTGAGTGGACTCCCAGTGAAGGGTGTGAGAGAATGGCTGCTGCTCCAATCGGGTTGTTGCTTGTGTGCAAAACTGAGTTGGTGTCCCCAGTGTGCCAGGAGAGGTCTGCTGTGAAGCTAGCTATGGAAAAGATTACCATGTGGTAACAGTGGAAGCCTATGCAGCACAGTTGCGGTGACCCTATGTGCCAGGAGATGCCACCATGGAAAATACTGCCTTGCAGAGCAGGGCTGAAGCCTGCGCGACACCATTGCAGCTACCCATTTGCCAAGGCGGCCACCATGTAAGAACTGCTGTGTGGTATGTGCTGAAGCATTGCATGGCAGCTGTGTGGCAACCCCATATGCCAGGAGCAGATGTCAGGAGTACTTGTGCAGTGCTGATCGGGCAGGAGCACATAAACAGTGAGCAGTTGAGACATACAGGTCACTGGGAGCAACGAAGACTGTGACTGATCTGACCCCGTAGAACGAGTACACCGAGGGAGCATCGCCACACCAACTCAGAATCGAGGATAGGAGCACCGGAATTTCTACCCCCTTTTCAGGAGCATGGCAAATTACACTGCAGGAAGAGTTCAGGAACCTTAGATCACTGCCGGCGTGCGAACACGAGGGAGAGAGAGCCTGAGTCTTCCGAGTGCAGCTGCAGAGTCCGCATGCAGCCGACTCACCTGATTGGGACTGGAGCTGCTATGAGATCCGGCGGATGGGGCTCACTCCAAGACTTTGCATGCTGCACTCAAACCGTAGTAAGTAAGAATTGTTTCAGCCTACTGGCCCCAGTGGGACTCACTGCTGGAAGTGTTGCGGTGCTAAGACACTTTTGACTTGACTTTATGAGCCAGAGTGAACTCTTGAGATATGGACATCTAGTTGAACATTTTCTGGAAGTGGCCAACAGTGAATGGAGAATACCCCATACTGCACTGCGAGGAGAGAGTGGGACAGGAAACTGCCACTGAAACACTAGAGCCCGACCTCAAGGGGAAATGTGTTATGGTTTGTAAATGTTGTATTTGCCCATTGAATGAGTAGAGTTAGAGATAAAATACTTTTCTATAAAAATGAGTATTTGGCTGGCCATTGAATTATTGCTGCAGTTAGCGTGCTCTTTGAGTTGTGAGTCTGTGTCCACTAATCTGTATCCACATCCCTCCCTCCCCGCAAGGGAGCCTTAGACTGCTTGTTCACGTCCACCACTCAGAGTCAAGTTGCTCAGGATCCACAATAGGTCATTCCCACAATGGTAAACAGACATAATATCGAGTTTTTATTTTTCGACCTACAAAAATATCGAGTTGTTAATATCGGAGGTACAGAATATCGACATTAAGAATATCGGTGACCAGAATATCGACATGAAGGTAAGAAACGTCGTTTTTTAAATATTGAAGTTAGTAATATCGTTTGCAAAAATATCGTTGTTAATAATATCGATATTTATATTAGGGTTGTGTATTTTAGTGTGTATGTTAATAGTATGTTATTTAATGGTTTTTGTATAAGTATATCTGTTTTTTAATGTATGTGTGAAATTTTTAGAAGTTATTTATTTTATGTAAAATAATTTTGCGTATTTTAGTTCTGTAGCGGGTTGTGGGTTTATAGGGAATAGGGTGGAAGTAATTTTATTATAATAAAGAAATTAATAATGTTTATTAATTAGTATTTATAATTAATTTATTATTGATTATTAATTGGTTATTCATTTTTATTAATTAATTAATTGATAATTATATTAATTGCGTTATTTTTTTTAGGGGCGGGTTGTGGGTTTATAGGGGAATAGGGTGGGAAGTAATTTCATTATAATAAAGGGGCCCATTAGGATGGCGGGCGGAAGCACCACCGCCGTGCTGGTGGATGGAAAAACCACCAGTTACCGTCCGCCCGCCGCAGCCCACACGCCCGCCCAATTAGGATGCGAAAAGTCAGCCAAACACCGCCCGTAAGCCAGCTACGCCCTCCGCCATCAAAGTGCGCCCGTCCACGGAGCGGCGCGGCCTAATGGAGACACAACGCCCGACGAAATCACGTACCGCCCGGCGTACAAATTACGATGCCAGAACCAAACAGTTCCCCCGGCTAAGAGACACCGCACGTGAAAGCAAGGCGCAAAACCGAACGCACAGTACGGATAGCAAAGAGGCGGACCCCCGAGCATGAATCCAGCACTGCAGGCCCTCCCCATGCTCTACCTGATGCAGCACCCAGGAGTCAACGCACCGCGGCGACGCAGGTAGGCAGACACACAACAGGGGCACGCAAACAGCGCACACAGTGCAAGGGCGGGAAAACTGTATATGGCCCCCCGACATCCCTGCGTGGACACGACACATCCACCACTGCACCCACACATGCGCACAACGCAGAGGCCAACGGCAGCGCAATGCATGCGCCGCACACAAACAACACAGGGTCACAACCAAACACCACACACACCAGCACCACCCAGAACGCACATGTCACGTGACAGCCCTGCCACAGTCATGTCCCCAACCGGCAATTCACTGTTGCCAACCTGATGTCACACAAGTGACCCGAACATGTCAGTGACGTCACGCCACATTAGGACACACCCCTGTGTGCAAAACACGGCGAAGCACACAGCGGAGGCAACATCACCCAGCAGAATATGGACCCCGTCGGGAAAAGGTACGCCAGTACCACACAGAAACACCGATGCCACCCTGCACCCAATAACAAGACATGCAATACGTAACATCAAAGATACCGGGGACAGACAACAGGTGGGACCAATTATAACACAAGGCCCAACGTATAGCGGAAACGCAGCCTGCTGCCCACACACGGGAGAGGAGACAGCACTGAATGACCTTCCATTCCCACCGTGAAACCACATCCCGACTAAACAAGCCGGAGACAACAGTCATTGCACCAAAAAAGCCCAACACAGGCATGCAGAGGGAAGCGGCCACAGGGCAAATAGCGCATAACACCAAAGAACATTCACAACGGAAAGAAGAAATGATAACACTCCCCCATGTGGTTCACATGCAAGTTATCTGGAAGGAGTCAGACACCACTGACCTTGACCATTCAGAGAAGCATGTGGGATGAGGGCCCGTGTCCTCCGCACAAGCCAACATAACACAAGTCCTGCCTCCCCACGACCATTACAGAATTCCCAGCAACGTCGGAGGTTGCACACTGCAGACTGCACAGACAGCCGGAGCACGCCACCACAGCGCCCTGCAGCAAAATGGCACTTGCACCACACCTACCCAACTACGCCGGACAGATCAAGCTGTACAAACATAACCTGATACAGATATTGGGATGTGACAATCTGGTCTTGCTGAACGTAAGTTACCGACTAACTTACCGCATCGCATTGTTCAGCTGCGTCATCCCCGTCTTCTACTGTCGGAGGTGTCCCTTCTACTATCCTGTGGAGTTATGTCTCTCCAACCCGGCATGTCCAAGGGCGGACCTGCTACAACTATTCAACCCCCTGGACGCCCACGACAGGGTCTGTTCAGCCTATGGGGGCATGGCGTATGTGGCGACTATCGGACCCACACTGCAATGGGACCACTGTGCCTCCACACGACGGATAATGGATTACAGTTATATCGAATGCCATCCAACATGTCCCATCATGCTCCTACAAGGGACAACTCACGACCAACACCTTGACAGCCACCATCCGCTACATTGGATGGCAACCATGTCCACCACCAATGCCATGGAAGCCCTGCTGGAAGGTATTGCATTCCTGACAACCTGTCAATTCGTCGGGCCCCGCCGCCATACCCCCAATTGAGCAATGATGTCCCACACCGTACCCATGCTTGACTTCCGCACGGACTAGGCAGTTACCAGTACAACAACTATACCATGCAACCTGCAACTGACACCACATCAACAACTACACTGCCATGACATCTGATACTTTTCGGGACATGCAACCTGTTCGTCATCACATCCAGTAACTCTGCATGAACAGGGGGAGGCAGAGGCATGTGATTTGTGTATGGCAACCACATGGACAGAACTGCACGTACAACCATGCCATGATATGGATCCTGCGCCCATGAACATATGCACCGGTCAGTGGACAGTAATCGTCCTGCTGTAGTATGTGAGAGCTGTCACCTCACCTCCCTCTGAACGTCCGTGCCAGGAGCTTCGCATGGACACCAAGTGCATCCACCAACAACATGAGCCCATTGACTGTGACATGGCCAGTACCCACCACATCGCAACAACAAGTGGGACGCCGTTGCATGCACGTAAGCCCATGCCCTGATGTCACCTCCACGCACGTGTGTATGAGTAACTATAGCAGCAAACCTGTAACATGGAACTGAGATGCACTGTGCCCATGATGACAAGCGGACTGGTAGGCTAAATGTATACTGTCTGTGTCAAAGTCAGCAGCACCACAGTAATTAGCAAATGTACATTAGCACACCAACGGCTAAGCAGTTGTAACTCTGAAGCCCACATCCCACAGTCAACAACTAATCACATGTACCCCTACACCCTATGCTATGTGTAAACATGCTGAGTATATCCTCCACATGCATTTCGCTGCCAGTAGTGTCCACTATACTGCATCACAGAGGACATAAGTCCCAATACATGGCTTGAAGCAAAAATGTGTCTCTGCTGATTCATTTCACAAGTACGAATGAGTGAGGATGAGAGTGTGTGAAGTACACGGCAGTCGTGAGATGACCATGTAGTCCACTGTCATTGGATGTCAACGCAAATGAGTAGCACAACTGTGGGAGACACACATGTGTCATGTGAAGCGGGAGTTACGCATGGCTCAGGTGGGTGGGTGTGACGGGTAAGTGCGCACATGCAAATTTGAAACACGCTGTGTTGGGAGGACTCAGGAACAGTACATTGGCGCTCCCCTGGGAATCTGTAAAGACCACCTGTCTGGTGATGAATGTGAACTCGTGTGTGCACAACAGGCGGGCACGCGATCAATGCTGCATCAAGTGTAGACGTCAGCCCACCCTCCGTGGACATGCCGGATACTGCTGCGCGTCCGCCAGGCCCTTGCCAAGGCACTCACATCCCCTGTCGACCTGGTGTATCCCCAACATTGTCCACTTGCACAGGCAATCCAGGGCATGGGATGGCAGTAGAGCATGGTGGGTGAGAGGTCATGGCGCGCTCATCCTGGTCACATCACGCAGGCAACACATCCACAATGTGTAGTACGGCACAAGTCAAATGGAAGTAGTGGGGGACGCACACATCACAAGCAGGAGTGACGTCACGGAAGGTGGCTCGCACCATCCCACCCATTGACAATACACCCACACACGTTACATGCCATTGCAACAGAGAAGCCAGCGTGTGCACAAGCATCTCCAAGCTCGCCCCAGAGAGGCCAAAGAGTGAATGTGTGGGGCCATGAGCTCCAGTTGGACGCGGCCTGGCCCGCTAGGGCAGCTACAGCCTCTGTGTGTTGCAGGTGGTGTATCCGGACTGCGGAGCCTGTCATGCATTGTCAATGTTGCCCGGGTCTCGAGTCGTGGCACCACGCATGTGGACGGCGTCCCGCCACTTATTATACCGTGAGACAGACCACTTGTTCAACTGGACCCACACATACACTCCTTGGCCTCTCTGGGGCGAGCTTGGAGATGCTTGTGCATGCGCTAGCTGCTCAGGTGCAAACGCATATTGGGGCGAGCGAGGGGAGGCCATGAGGACAGTGCAAAAGTTGACTGTATGATTTTCAGCCAGTTTAAGGAATGACCCTGATGTGGTCGGAAAAAGACGTGTCTCGTGTGTATTGCAACTAGTAGATCAGCCGATGAACTACCCATGTCTTGCATGTAGCCCCGCACCCAGCCCCGCCCACTCGACACATTAAAATGAGTACCAGCACCACATACTACCCATTCGAAGCACTGACTGGGGGTGACAACCATTGGACAGTCTTGTGTAGTCCACCCACGCGTACATGCGGGCCCTCCATGATCCATGTCACCTGCGGCAAAGTGATGTCATGGGCAATGACGGAAGTGAGCAGAGCTGTCTGCCCCACGCACAGATGGTGCATCAGCTCAACAGACCCAGCACTGAGTGCAGCAGGGGTCACATGTGCAGGGGCAGTTGTGCCTGGTGTGAAGGCACATGCATATAGACAGCACATCGAGCAATGTGTAGCCTGCCCACATCTACTGTCCATTGTCAGGCGGACCCAGAAAAAGATCACAAGGCAACACATCTGTGTGGGTGTACCCACTGAGACCAACACTGCGCAACCATCAGCGTACTCGCCCTGTGCATGGCCCACCCCGCAACGAAGGTCACATTCAGTGCCACTATCTCTCACACACATCCCTATCACGAGTCATGGTGTGTCCAATCGACAGTGCAGAGTAAGCGCTCATCCGGGGGTCCTGAACAGGAGACACATGTAACCCACTAGGCAGTCTGTGTCGGCACCTACTGGCATTGTGCAGTCAATGTGCAGGCCAGGCCTGCTGGGACTGAGAAGGGCAGCATGGCCCCAGCCTGACTTCCACATGACCAACAAGTGCACTGAGACCTGCATTGCCAATTGTCTGTGTCACTGGATGTCTGACATGAAGTTGCCATGTACCACCACTCGGGAGGGACAGACAGGTCAAAGCGCCCGAGAGCTCACATACCCATGCCACCTGCAGTCAGCATGGTGAGCAGTGCATGTTTGTACACCACAGGCTCTGACTCATAGTGCTGCGGAGCAACGACATGTGTGTCCCCCACATGCACACCCACACACACTGCAGTTGTCTCACACACACAACTTTCGCAAGGAATAGCCATGTGCAGTGTGCTTGGAGCACGGAATCCAGGTTCTCCAGCTCCTCGCTGGTGAGTGGACCTGGACATGTCCTCAGCGTCATCCACGTGTAGGTGGAGTGGTGGCAGCAGCAGGTGTTGTCGAGGGGTGCCAGGCTGCAGTGCCAGGTAGCTGTGGTTATGCCTGTCCCACTGACACACACATATAACCCCCTGGGGCAGTTTCAGTGGGTACAAGCTGCTGCAATTCGTGTACCATGTCTGGCAGCTTCAATTGCAGACGTTGGCCTGCTCCCGGCTGGCCATGGACGCCTACCTCCACAGTGGAACACGCAGGGTGCAACCGCGAGGGTCATTGGAGTTGGCTGTAAGGGCCTGGCCCATGGCGGGTACAGTCCGCTGATGCCATGTGCACCACACAGTATAATGTGCGCAATGCATCTGCAGGTGTGGTCATGATTTGCGTGTGGGTGCAGGTCCACAATGGACAGGGCCACAACATGCTGTGTGCATAGGCAGGGACGGCCAGTGCTCAGCCTCCACATGTCTGTTGGCACATCATCATGTACACATTGGCATGGGAGCATGGGACATGCATATGCACACACATGCCATCTTTCACTATGTACATCTGCCACTTGGCACGTGCAATGTTACGTGTCACTTGTGATGTGTAGTTGCAAGCACACAGCCGTGTTGGCATGGGGCTGTCAATGTGTACACCTGTCAATGTTTCTGGAGGTGTGATCCGTACAGTGCTGTACATAGGGTGCAGTAGGGACATCAATGACTGTCTCATATCCCCTCGTGCCACAGGTCCCACTTGTTTTGGCCGCTCAGCCTGTGTCCATAGCGTTATTGGTGTGTGCCCTACACACCCAGCCTCGGAAGCAGTGTGATGCACAGCAGCTAGTCATGTTGCCGTGGTATTGCCGCTTGCCGAATATGCAGTCTGTTAACATCAGCATGCCTTACAAGTTATTGAGGCCTAGATCCCCATGTGCATGCTCATGGCAATGGGGTGTGTCACTGCCCATTGCTATTGGTAGATTGGTAGGGGACCTGTGTAAGTGTATTGTGGCTGTGCTGTCCCTACTTGTCAGCCGTTCTGTCATTCAATTGCCTGCTCAGTCATTTATGTTTTGTGTATGTGAATATGCCATGTGGCGTGTTGCTTTGACATGTGTCCACTTCAATCTTTCCTAGGCGGAGACCAAACATTCATCGCCCCTACCAATTGCTGTCAGACATGGTGGATGTGGAGGTCATCCGCAAATATCGTCTGGACCGACCCACCTTGCATCGTCTATGTGCCTTGTTGGAACCCCACCTCCGTCCTCGCAGGGTGTATCCAACAGCATTCACCCCCACGGCTAAGGTGATGGCTGCACTGCATTTCTTCGCCACTGGGTCATTCCAGCACACAGTGGGCAGTGGAGGTGGGATGTCCCAACCCATGTTCAGCATGGTGCTCAGGGATGTACTGTCAGCCATGATGCTGTACAGGAACAGATACATCCGCTTCCCCAGGGCTCGTGAATTGGCGGCAGTGAAGGGTGCATTCTATGCTCTTGGACGAATCCCCACGTCGTTGGTGCAATAGACTGCACCCATGTTGGCCTTGTTGCACCACAGGCCACTGAGCACCTCTACCGCAACTGGAAGCACACGCACTCCCTGAATGTGCAAGTGGTGTGCCTTGCGGACATGGTGATTTCACACGTGTGTGCGAAATTCCCAGGATCGGCCCATGACGCGCACATCATGCGCAACAGCATCCTACCACGTCTGATGACCGATCTGCAACCGGACCGTGGCTGGATTGTTGGTGAGTATGTGGAGTAGTGTAGCGTGCTGGCTGTGCGATGCTGTCTTGTGTACAGTTGGAATTGCAACGGTTCTCTGTGTCCCTCACACCCAGGTGACTCTGCTTACCCGAATGGGCCCTGGCTGCTCAGCCCATTGCGACGTCCTGGGAGCCCAGCTGATGTCCGCTACAATGAGGCACATGGGAGGACCAGACGTGTGGTTGAGCGGACCTTTGGCCTCCTCAAGTCCAGGTTCAGATGCCTGGACCGCACCGGGGCGCACTGGCATACTCCCCACAGAAGGTGTGCCAGATAATTGTGGCTTGCTGCATGCTGCACAATCTGGCGATCCGCAAGCAGATCCCCCTAATTGTGGATGACGGAGATCAACCAGGGCCCCAGCCTGCAGACCAGGACAGCTCTAGTGAAGAGGACAGTGGAGAGGATGAAGCTGTGAATGTGCGTCAGCAGCTCATCGCCCGCTACTTCACTTGACGGTGAGTGTCCATGTACGACGGCTGATGTAGCTGTAGTTGTGCAGGTGTATGTGTGCTCTGTCATGGGGGCCTTTTGTTCACTGAGTGCTATGTGTCAATGGTCCATGTCCAGGTTGGTATGCCACTGACAGTGGCTGTAGCATTGTGCCCTGTTGCTCTGTGAGATGTGTGTGCATTGCATGTAGTTGGTGACAAGTACTGTGTGATGAGTGTGTGACACACTCATTGAATGTACTCTTGTTCTGTTTTTCACCCCTAGGTCCCTACAGCCTCTCCTGTCCCATCGACATGCCACACAGCAGATGCATTTCTGCTCATGGTGGTGATTGCACATCGTGGAATAAACCCAGGACACATTCAGCCGATTGTGATCAAGGTGTATTTATTAACACCGGTGACATGTGATTGTGTGCAAGGTGATGACAAATGTGGTGCATGCTGTGACAATGAGTTGACGGTCATGGCTAAGTGATGGTCAAGGTGTACCCATGGAGTTCTATGTCCACAGTCCAACAGACACATGCCATTCACATGGCAGTGTGGGGTAGGATCGTTTTACAAGTCAATGCAGTAGGTGGTCAAGGTGGCTGGCTGACTCACTGGCGTTTGGTGCGTGCAAAGTCCTCTCTGGACACCTGTTTCCTCTTCGGACGGCCCCTTCCACGTTTGGTAGGGGGGGTGTTGATGTTCCGCTGGTGGTGGTTGAGGAGTGCTCACTCGCTGTGGACGCAGGGGAATGCGATGCTGCACGAGCCTGCGCCACAGCAGGTGGTGGCGGAGGTGGTGTTGCTGGCCTTGCTTGTGCCCTCCCCCCACCACCAGCTGGCCCATGAGGGCCGCGAGTTGGGCCATATGGGCGTCCATGGACCTCAACACCGCAAGGACCTCCCGCGTGTCGCTAGCCGACCTGGCCCATTCTCCTTGGGCCTCTTGATAGGCCCCAAGGACTCTGTCGATTGGCGGCAGGGCTTGGCTCCCAGGCACAGTTGGCGTTGGCCTGGCCCTGCTCCTCCTACCAGTACTGCTGCCACCGACCTGCCCACTAGCCACATTGCTCACCACGGTCCTCGCTCTGGCTCCCAGGGTGGAGCCCGACGGCCGTGCCGACCCTTGCGCAGGGGCTGTGGCGAGGGATGGCGTGGTGGTGGTGGTGGTTGCGGCGGTGGTGGTGGTTGCGGTGGTGGCCGCAACGGCTGTGGCAGCAGGGGTCTGTGACTGGTCAGCAGCCCTGGGTGATGGGTTGGTGGGCAGGAGGGGCCCTGGGGAGCGGTTGTGCCCTGCCACTCCAGATGGGCCTGCTGGGTGGTCCGTGTCCGGAGAGGTGTCCAGCTCCTCTACATCCGTGAGTCCGGGTCGGGGGCTTGCGGACTGGCTGTGCTGGCTGTGCTGGCTGCTGTCACCCTCTCCAGCATCCAGCAGTTCGGCACCTGTGGGGAGAATGAGATGGGTCATTGTGTTGCACCTAGCAAAGTATGTATTGGTTGTCTGACATTCACAGTTCGTGCACTGTCGTGCACAGGTTTCCCAGTGGCGTGTGTGTGGATGTACGATGTGTGTATGCGTGGGCTAGGCAATAGGTCTGTGTGATGTGGACATGTGGCATGGGACGGATTAGCAATGCCGATGGGTGTGTGTTGCTATGCTCCTACATTTTGTGGCTCGTGTGTATGCGTGCTCCAGGACCATCGACGATGTTGGGTTGAACGATGGTTTAGGGGGAAGGATGGAACGCTTAGGTACGCTGATGCCAAAAGGGGGTACAGCCCCCTAAACGCTCTTGGGTTGAAATATGCTTTTGGGGTACATACTGTGGGTAATGGGTGCAGAACGTGACATGTGTTCTGGCAACGTGACAGTGCATAGACAAAGGTGTGTGTCTGTCTCACATGGCCGGAATATCTGCTGACTGTTATCATTCATGGACATCACATTGGTATCAATGTTGTGAGTTCGTGCTTGTTGTGTGCCACACGACGTATTGCAGATGGGCCAATTCCTTTGTGTGCGTGCTGCCCTGGTACATGTGCATCAGTGCTGTGCTCTTGGGGTGTTGACTATATTATGTGTGTTGTTACTCGCAGTGTGACGTGCGCTTCAATCACTGCAGGCACTTGATTTGTCATGGGCAGGTATCTTAGCATGACTACTGTATGAGGGCCAGCTGTTCGGATGACATACCTTTCATGACACTGTGGCTGTGAGATGAGATGGATGATATGTTGAATGTGCATTGTGTGCCTGTGTGTTTCATGGGTCCAGTTGTCTTTGTGTGCAATATTGTGGTTCCAAGCTGTTACTTCTAGTACGGTCTGTCTTACGTGGGCGTTGTTGTACGATGTGTGGGTGACAGGCAGTGAGGACTACATGGACAGGACTTCGATGGTGTTGCTGATGTGTGTGATGGGTGGCACAGTGCCTGCCGTGTGGGTCTGTGCTCCAGTGGGACTTGTGCATGCAGACGTGGCTCCTTAGGTGTTGCTGTATCTGTGATGGGTCATGTGGGGTTTGACTCTGTTGAACATGCCCGTGTGCACATTGGTCTCATGATTGTGACTGGGAGCAGTGCTGCGTGTTCCTCTGCTACGTGACATGTCCCATGTGTCAGTCGTAGTACAGTCCTCATGCCTACAGACGCCCCGCCCTGTACATTTTCCCACCTACAGGTTGTTTCTGAGTGCGCAATGCAATGGATGCCACATGGTACTGGGAGGGAGGTGTGCTCCACCTTGCTGGTCTGTGGGAGTGGGGGCCTGGTGGGTGTTTTACTTCAGCTGTCCCCCTCCGACCCACTGTCTTTGTGTTCCGGCTACTTACCTGTTACTTGTCGGTCAGTGCAGCTATGGCGGACACATGGATGTGGGGTGTGCTCCACCTTGCTGGTCTGTGGTAGTGGGGGCCTGGTGGGTGTTTTACTTCAGCTGTCCCCCTCCGACCCACTGTCTTTGTGTTCCGGCTACTTACCTGTTACTTGTCGGTCAGTGCAGCTATGGCAGACACATGGATGTGGGGTGTGCTCCACCTTGCTGGTCTGTGGTAGTGGGGGCCTGGTGGGTGTTTTACTTCAGCTGTCCCCCTCCGAACCACTGTCTTTGTGTTCCGGCTACTTACCTGTTACTTGTCGGTCAGTGCAGCTATGGCGGACACATGGATGTGGGTGTGGGGATTGCTCATTCTGGCGCATCTGGAGTACAAGGGGACCTGGTGGGAGTTGCGGTGCTGGCTGACTGTACACATGCCCCCATGGTTTTGTTAGTTGGTAGCTTTGGGCTGAGTGTGTGTGAGTGTCTGTTGCATGTGTGGGTGATGTCTTGTGTATTGTGTACTGGACATGGGGGGTTTGTCCCTAGGAGCTATGGCATGGTGGTAGTGCATGTGATTACATAGCGGTGTGCTGGTATACGTTTGTTTGTACTTACCAGCCTCCACTCCCCTGGTAATCCGGTGAGGATCTCCGGATGTATGATGACTCGCACCTTCTCCTCCCACGCCTTGAAGGTCTTGAATAGCGCGGGATTCCCTCCGCCAGTCCTGGCAGCCAGCTCTCGATTTTTGGTCTCCTTCTTCTTGACCACACTTTTGAGGTCGTTCCACCTTTTGTTAATTTCTCCTCTGTTGCGTGGAACGTTCCCGACTGCATTGACCTGGTCTACGATCCTGCTCCACAACCGGTTTCTGGTGGATAGTGGTGTCTGTTGGACCTGGTTGCCATAGATTTGTGGGTGCACCTTGACGATCTCGTCGACCATGACCGTCAGCTCGGTGGAAGTGAACTTGGGCATTCTGTGTGGTGCCATGGTGTGTGTTTTGGTGTTTGTGGTGCTGGTGCGGTGTGTGGTGTGTGATGTGCAGGGGGTTTGTGTGGCCGGTGTTTGGTGGTGGTGGTGGTGATGGGTGTGAAAGGTGCGTGTCTGTGGTGTGCTGCTGTCCTTTCTGTCTCGCTGTGTTGTGTGCTTTCGTCCTCAGTTTGTAATGTTGCAGGGGTTGTGGTCTGTGAAGGGCCTGGTTTTGTACTTACCTATGTGGGTGTGTCATGATGGTCTGTTGTTTTCAGGTGTGTTGTGGCTGGTGTTCTGGGATTTGTAGTTGATTTGTTTGTCCAGGTGGGGGGTGTTTCAGGGATGTGTACTGTGTTTGGGTTTTTGTGCGTGGGTTGCTGTGTGGACTTGTTAGCCATGTTGTGTGTGTTTGTTTTCGTCAGCGGATGGTTTCTGTGCATGGACGTGGCCGCCAGGGCTTCCGCCGTGTCCATTTTCGTCACTGTTGTTTGCGCTGGCGGGCGGTGTATTTGTGGATTTCCCGCGCTCATGTCAGTACGATCCTAATTTAACGGGCGGTGTCTCGGTCGTCAGGGCGGGCGGTTTTGGCTTGTCGTGCGTCTTTCCGTCCGTGGCGGGCGGATGGACTTAGACTCGGACATGGGCGGGCGGTATTTTCTGTTTATTTTCCGCCTCCGGCGGTTTTCGGTTCGCGGCATCGTAATTGCTCGGTCGGTATTCAGACGGTGTAGGCGGGCGGATTTTCGCCACTGTGGTTGATGGCGGATTTTTATTTGCCCGACATCGTAATGGACACCAAAGTAATTAATAATTTTTATTTATTAGTATTTAAAATTAATTTTGTATCAATTATTAAACGGTTATGAATTTTTTAAATTAATTCATTGATAATTATATTAAGTGCATTATTTTTTTAGGAGCAGGTTGTGGGTTTATAGGGGAATAGGGTGGGAAGTAATTTAATTATAATAAAGTAATTAATAATGTTTATTAATTAGTATTTATAATTCATTTATTATTGATTATTAATTGGTTATTTATTTTTATTTATTAATTAATTGATAATTATATTAATTGCGTTATTTTTTTAGGAGCAGGTTGTGGGTTTATAGGGGAATAGAGTGGGAAGTAATTTAATTATAATAAAGAAATTAATAATTTGTATTAATTGGTATTTATAATTAATTTATTATTGATTATTAATTGGTTATTAATTTGTATTTATTAATTAATTGATAATTATATTAATTGCGTTATTTTTTTAGGAGCAGGTTGTGGGTTTATAGGGAATAGGGTGGGAAGTAATTTTATTATAATAAAGTAATTAATAATTTTTATTTATTAGTATTTAAAATTAATTTTGTATCAATTATTAATTGGTTATTAATTTTTTTAAATTAATTCATTGATAATTATATTAAGTGCATTATTTTTTAGGAGCAGGTTGTGGGTTTATAGGGGAATAGGGTGGGAAGTAATTTAATTATAATAAAGTAATTAATAATGTTTATTAATTAGTATTTATAATTCATTTATTATTGATTATTAATTGGTTATTAATTTTTATTAATGAATTAATTGATAATTGTATTAATTGCGTTATTTTTTTAGGAGCAGGTTGTGGGTTTATAGGGAATAGGGTGGGAAGTAATTTAATTATAATAAAGTAATTAATAATTTTTATTTATTAGTATTTAAAATACATGTTTTATCAATTATTATTTTTTTAAATTAATTAATTGATAATTATATTAATTGCATTATTGTTTTAGGAGCAGGTTGTGGGTTTATAGGGGAATAGGGTGGGAAGTAATTTAATTATAAGAAAGTAATTATTAATATTTATTTAATATTATTTAAAATTACATTATAATTAATTAATTATTAATTGGTTATTACATTTTATTAATTGATTAATTGATAATTATATTAATAGTGTTATTTTTTAAAGAAGTGGGTTGTAGTTTTATATGGGAATAGAGTGGGAAGTAATTTAATTAAAATAAAGGAATAAATATTTTTATTTATTGGTATTTTTTTAATTTCTATTTTATAGTGTTCTTTGTGCTAATTTATTCATTAATAATTAATTATTAGTTCTTTGTAAATTATAATTAATTAATTTTTAAATATGTTAATTGTGTCAAATATGTAGGAGTTTTTTGTATGTTTATAGGGGAATATGGTGTGAACCAATTTATTTAAAAATTATTAATAAATATTTTTTTATTATAATTAATTTATTTTAAAAATAGTTATTTGTTAGTAAAATGTTGTTTTTAAACCTTTATAAATTAATGTTTGTAATTTTTTTAGTATTTTTTTATATTTTTTTTTCTGTTTTTGAAATTTTTAATATTTTTATAATTGTTTTTATTTTTGTGTTATCAATAATTTTTATATTGTAGTTGCTATTTGTTTTTTTTTATTTTAATTTTAATTTTTGGGAAATATTAATTTTAACCCTATGCTTTCTAACACTCTCACCACTGTTGCACTCAGTGGAGTGGGAATAGTAATTTTTACCCCTCCGTTATCCAACACTTTCCCTACTGTTGCACTCACTGTAGTGGGAATAGTAATTTTTACCCCTCCGCTATCCAACATTTTCCCTACTGTTGCACTCACTGGAGTGGGAATAGTAATTTTTACCCATACGCTATCCAACACTTTCCCTACTGTTGCACTCTCTGGAGTGGGAATAGTAATTTTTACCCCTCCGCTATCTAACATTTTCCCGACTGTTGCACTCACTAGAGTGGGAATAGTAATTTTTACCCCTACGCTATCCAACACTTTCCCTACTGTTGCACTCTCTGGAGTGGGAATAGTAATTTTGACACCTCCGCTATCCAATACTTTCCCTACTGTTGCACTCTCTGGAGTGGGAATAGTAATTTTTACCCCTCCGCTATCCAATACTTTCCCTTCTGTTGCACTCACTGGAGTGGGAATAGTAATTTTTACCCCTACGCTATCCAATACTTTCCCTACTGTTGCACTTTTTGGAGTTGAAATAGTAATTTTATTCCCTCCGCTATCCAATATTTTCTCTAATGTTTTAGTTAATGTAGTGTAAAATGTATTTATAAAATATAAAAAATATGTTATTGATGTATGTGTATATATATGTATTTATAATTTTTAATATGTTTGTAATAATTTATAATTTATTTAAATAATTATTTTTTAATTTTATAAAGTAAATATATATATTGTAATTTATATATATATATGTATGTTTAATGTTTACATTACATGTATTACTTATAATTTTAAACATTTTCTAATAATTCTAACAATTTTTTTTAATTATATGTATTATTTACTTTATTGTACATTATTTTCTAAACATAAAAAACGATATTTTTAACAACGATATTTTTTTTCGATAATTTTGTACTTACCATTATGTAGATAGGACTTCGATATTCTGGACATCGATATTTCGGGTCCGATATTTTTGTCGTCGATATTTTGTCAGTGATTCGCCCACGACATCAGGAGTGAAAGCCGTTAGCCCCCATGGTTGGGTCCAGTAGCCCTTGCATGTCCAGTGATGTTCTGGAAGGGGTAATGGTCTCATACAGAACAACTAGCCAACATATTACACAGCTGTCAATAGGCTCAGGCTTTCAACAGCTAAGCTATCAAATGAGTTACACAAACTGTACATGCTCACACTTCTGACAAAAAAGCTATCATTCAGGCAATCGTGATCGCACATGCTCAGTTATCTCCCAGTGAAGCTACACTTCTTGTTATATATACATTTAGTAAAAGTTAGGGCTTTCGAAAGGGGAGCAAGCCTCCAGGTGATGCAGCTCTTACAAGATCCCTTGCAGACTCCTGTGCCTGAAAGCAAAGCTCAGGTTACATAGATATTTCGGGGTGATTTATGGTAATTTATAAAGCATTTAATTACCAAGGTATGGGGTTCTCTGGCATTAATACTTAGGACAGAAATCCTATCCCTAGAGACAGATATGTTTTGAGATAGGGCTTTAGAGAGAAGAACTAGGATTGGGCTTGCCACCTGACCGGGTTTCTACCGGCACCATCGGTCTCTTGATGTCCCGTTCGGTATACAAATAAGCAGAATCAACTAAAGCCTGTATTTTTAGTCCTTATCTTTACAAACTTCAAACAGTAAGGGGCCGATTCCGATTTGGGCCGGAATTCACTCCGACCGAGCCGGACCCAGAGAGATTTCCGACCGAATCGGACTCTGGCAGTCCGACCGAACGAGTACGATGCGTTCGCATGCTATCGGACTCGAGTCTGTCGGACTCCCATTGAAGTCAATGGGAGCCGGTCGTACAACGCGTACGCGGGCTCCCAATGACTCAATGGGTGCAAGGTGAACAAGGGCGCCCCCTACAGCGGGTACGCGTCGAAGCGGGTCGCGCCGTACATGCACAGGTAGGGGGGGACCCATGGGTCCCCCCTGTGTGCGACTTGCGTGGCTAGGCGTACAGGGGGGTCCGACACGGACCCCCAAAGTGCGGCTCCGACTGCTCTTTCGAGCCGGACGGCGCGAGTCGGTCGGACTGCTCGAGGCGCGCATCGTACTTACCCGGCCGGGGAACGTCTCCATTGTGCGGTGCGAGTCGAGTCTGTGCGAGTCGGTCGGTGCGGTTGGGTCCCGCGAACGAGTCGGTCGGTGCGGTTGGGTCCCGCGAACGAGTCGGTTGGCGATTTCGCGTCCGCTCGCATCGTACTCGCTCGCCCGGACGCACGTCCGACTCGGGGGCCGATTCCGGCCGGAAATCTCTCCGACCGAGCCGGACCCGGAGAGAATTCCGACCGAATCGGACCGTAGCAGTCCGACCGGACGAGTACGATGCATTCGCATGCTATCGGACTCGATTCGGTCGGACTCCCATTGAAGTCAATGGGAGCCGGTCGTACAACGCGTACGCGGGCTCCCATTGACTCAATGGGTGCGAGGCGAACAAGGGCGCCCCCTACAGCGGGTACGCGTCCATGCGCATCGCGGCATACATGCACAGGTAGGGGGGACCCATGGGTCCCCCCTGTGTGCGACTCGCGCGCCTACGCGTACAGGGGGGTCCGACGCGGATTCCCAAATTCCGGCTCCGACAGCTCTTTCGAGCCGGACGGCGCGAGTCGGTCGGACTGCTCGCGGCGCGCATCGTACTTACCCGGCCGGGAAACGTCTCCATAGCGCGGTGCGAGTCGTGTCCGTGCGAGTCGGTCGGAGCGTGTTGAAGCCACGTACGAGTCGGTCGGCGATTTCGCGGGAGCTTGCATCGTACTCGCTCGGCCGGACACGCGTACGATTCGGTCGGGAAACAGGGCTCCGAATCGGATCCGGTAAATCCGAATCCGATTCGGAGCACTACCGGCCGAGATCGGAATCGCCCTCGGTCGGAAACAGGGCTCCGAATCGGATCCGGTAATGCCGGATCCGATTCGAGCCCTACCGGCCGAGATCGGAATCGGCCCCTAAATCTAAAAACATAAAACACTTTTAAAAGTGTTCTTGAGCTGCATTAACTATCCCTGAATAATAATTAAAGTAAACAGAGACCGAAAAGTAATGGTAAAAATGAATAAATACGATTTCGTTTAAAGTCCTGTTTAGTATTATGTCCGGGCCTTTGCAAGCTCCTAAAACAACAAAAAATGGCCAATATGTTGTATTCAAAAGGTCGCTACCCTAACTAGAATACACACATCTTATAGTATCAGGCATCTGACTGTAATGCTGTTATGTGAGTACAGACACTTTACAGGCACGTGCCTCTGTTATCCAATCATATCCCTCAAATTACATAGATATTACAGGCGCAGGGCTAGACAAAAGAGAGATCATTCAAGTAATTAATCTTGGAAAATATTTAACCTCCTGGGAAACAGATATTCTATGTCACTGTCTCAAGACTGGCTTGTAGTGCATCATTCTGGATTGCAAGCTATAAAATGTATCCCAGTCCAACTGCCCACTTGCAAAACAACCTAACAAACAAACAATTCAAGGTCCGCACTGCTTCAAATTTTTTCTTAGGTCGAGCCTAAACAGCGCTTGCGCTGTTAGGCAATCTGTTGTCTGTACTTTGTGGGGTCTGACTCCTCCCAAGCTTTGGATTGGCTTCTGTGTGTGTCCTTTAAAAATCGTAGCCTGCAAATGGCTAATGGTCGGTGCATGTCCCACCTTTTCTTGCGAGTTCACTCCCATGGAGTATTGCCGCAGGAGCGAACAGGGACATGCACGCTCCTTGCGTGCCTTTATCTTCTTGTATTAAAACCTGTTTCACATCTGGTCGCCTGGCATAGGTGTGAGTCTACTACATGTGCAGCTCTAGTGAATCGATGCATCATGGCGTCAGTGATGCAGGTGGGTGACATCTGTGAGAGTTCTGTATGCAGGGTACGGGATAGTCTGGCGTGTGAGTTTGTGTACCGGAAGCATGCCTCTAGGGGCAGGATATGTTTAGGATCTTAAAATTTGACGCGACAGCAGTCAGGTGACTCCAAGCAGTGAGCTGAAAAACACGTACTGGTGTGCTTGCTTATGGTCTGTAGCGGAGCAGCTGCATTCAGTGGCTTGGAAGAGGCGCTGAAGCTAAATATTTGTAGAGCACTGCAAGGCAACGCACCTCAGGAGCTAATGAGGTTTTCTAATACCATTCCGAGCAAACTCCAGACTGGCTTGATCATGGTGCTTACTGCCTCCACTTCTGCACGTTTAACTCTTCGTTGGAAACTGATTTGGCGTTACTGTTTGCACTTTGTTACTTCATGTGCACTAGTGTATGTATTTAATGTGTCTCATTCCGTGAGCCTAGATTGTACGACCTGTCTAACATAGAGGGTCATTACGATGACTGGCGGAAAAAATTCCGACCACCATGGTTGCGGAAAATCATCGTCCGCAGGTACAGCGGAAACCCCGCCGACCCTATTATGATCAACCGCCAAAACATTCCGTCCACGGCGGTAGGAGCCATCGAAAAACCACCTGTAGAGGGCAGAGAAAGTGAAAATTCAACCGCGACAGCCGGTAACATAGCGGAAACACATCAATACGCCGCCAGACACGCGGAGTGACCGCCAATGATATTATGATATCCCCGATGTCACAGCGGTACGTTCCGCTGTTTCCGTCCACCGCGGTCGCCAACAGTAACGAATGTGAGATCCGGCGGAAGCCCTGCAGCACAGCCATTGCTGCGGATGCTCCGCAAAAAAACATGGCGGCCAAGTCAAAAAAAAAAAAAAAGGGCAGCAAATGCACACAGGCAACTAGCCCTGCCCAAAAAATAACCAGAAACCTCCCAATGACACCCCCCCCCCCATGGCAAATTCAATTATACAAATCACAGGACAACCCACACAGCACACCTGACTGCATTACACCATCTTGACACACCCACATAGCTGAGCATAAAACCAGCCCCTTCCCTGTCCACAATCCTTTGCATAACTCCAGCCCTGAAGGAACCAAAGCCTGCAGCACATTGGATAGGCAAAACACCACACATCTCACCAGCACAACAACACACACCACCTACACCACCCTCACAACTGCACCTCAAAACATCAGCACAGCACACACCATGGCACCACAGAAAATGCCAAAATTCACTGACACTGAGTTGACAGTAATGGTAGATGAGATAATCAGAGTAGAACCACAACTCTTTGGCAGCATGGTCCAACAGACACCATTAGCCACAAGAACAAACATGTGGGCAAGGATAGTGGGCAGGGTCAATGCAGTAGGGAATGTGCCCCGCAACAAGAATGAAATCATGAGGCGGTGGCATGACCTGAAGAGTGTTGTCAAGAAGAGGAGGGCCAAGAATCGTGAGCTGGCTGATGCGACTGGTGGAAGCCCTCCCATCCCACCAAAACCGTTCACTGCGTGGGAGGAGAAGGTGCTTGCCATACTGCATCCAGAGAGTCTTGAAGGAATTCCCGGGGGAGTGGAGGCTGGTAAGTACCAACTAATGTATACCATGAAACTGCCATGTACTGTCTTGCACAACTACAAAGATACATCCCTGAGGCACAAGTACACACATCTGCACCCCAAAAACACACACAGGTCACACTGATTTTACATCCACCCCACGTAAAACATCACAAAGGTAGACCACATCTACTGTGTTGTATGTGTCCAGGCAAACAGCACTACATCTCCCACCAGGCCCCCTGTCCCACAGCTGAGTAGGATGGACTACTCCCCACACCCACAACCATGTGGCAGTCTGTCACGAGGCGCCCCTCCATGGTCAGATGGAGGAAGAAGTTGATGAACAGTTGGCCCCTTACCTCTCTCCTGTTCTTTGTTCACAGTCACCATGGCTACCACGAGTCTCGGAAATGAGCGGCCCCTTTAATTCCGATCACTACAGCGATGATGCTCCCTCCCATGTGACGGGGTCACATGATCGGATCAGGATGACGTATGGGGAAGTACCGGTATTTGAATCGCAGGCAAAGGACAGGGAGGACGCTGCTGTTCGGCAAGGATTGAGTGAAGGCGTCACCGGAGAAGAAGTCGAGGATCTTCCAGAGGACTCAGCCCAAACTTCTGGTGGACACTCCGAAATAGGAACACCATATTCCGAACGAGAACCGAGGAACTGGAGATATCGTCGAGAGAGGGAGACGGAGCCCGAACAGAGGAACCAGGAACACCGCCAAGAGAGGGAGCCGGACCCAATCTGGTACCGCGTCAACGCCAGCCACGCTCCCGGAGGAGCGTGGCTCCCCGAGGTACGTGCTCGTGTCCGGGGGTGGTTTTCCAAAGCAGCTATGAGTACCTCGTCAGACAGTCTACCGGGGGTAGAGGGAGGGCACTAGTAACCTCAATAATCCTTGCCCTACAAGCACAATCACTTGGTGACGGTCCGGGTGCTTCACCTCCACACCCTTTCCCCTACCACGGCTTTTGCTCGGTACACTCTGACCTGACCCCGTTTTTCTTTTCTTTTGTTTTGGTTATCGAGTCGGGGATTGATGCCTTCATCTGCCGGAAGAGAGGGGAGAACCATTGTCGACTCCTGCCGAGCCCTGATGTTAAGGAGCAAAGGAAGTCAATCACCACTGGACCCTGACATATAATCCCTAATAAAAGACTGTATATTTGCCTCTCCTACGTTGGCTTCCTCGTGTTTGTTCACACAGTCATTGTGTGCTACACCCTCACCTAACAGGTAGGTAGCCCTCTTTACAGGGAGGAGTGTTTGGAATAGGGAGGCCAGCACTACAACTCCCACCAGGCCCCCTTGTCCCACAGCTGAGCAGGATGGACTACTCCCCACACCCATGTGGCAGTCATTGTGTGCTATACCCTCACCTAACAGGTAGGTAGCCCTCTTTACAGGGAGGAGTGTTTGGAATAGGGAGGCCTGCACTACAACTCCCAGCAGGTCCCCTTGTCCCACAGCTGAGCAGGATGGACTACTCCCCACACCCATGTGGCAGTCATTATGTGCTACACCCTCACCTAACAGGTAGGTAGCCCTCTTTACAGGGAGGAGTATTTGGAATAGGGAGGCCAGCCCTACAACTCCCACCAGGCCCCCTGTCCCACAGCTGAGCAGGATGGACTACTCCCCACACCCACAACCATGTGGCAGTCATTGTGTGCTGCACCCTCACCTAACAGGTAGGTAGCCCTCTTTACAGGGAGGAGTGTTTGGAATAGGGAGGCCAGCACTACAACTCCCACCAGGCCCCCTGTCCCATAGCTGAGCAGGATGGACTACTCCCCACACCCATGTGGCAGTCATTGTGTGCTACACCCTCACCTAACAGGTAGGTAGCCCTCTTTACAGGGAGGAGTGTTTGGAATAGGGAGGCCAGCACTACAACTCCCATGAGGCCCCCTGTCCCACAGCTGAGCAGGATGGACTACTCCCCACACCCATGTGGCAGTCAATGTGTGCTACACCCTCATCTAACAGGTAGGTAGCCCTCTTTACAGGGAGGAGTGTTTGGAATAGGGAGGCCTGTACCACAACTCCCACCAGGCCCCCTGTCCCACAGCTGAGCAGGATGGACTACTCCCCACACCCATGTGGCAGTCATTGTGTGCTACACCCTCACCTAACAGGTAGGTAGCCCTCTTTACAGGGAGGAGTGTTTGGAATAGTGAGGCCAGCACTACAACTCCCACCAGGCCCCCTGTCCCACAGCTGAGCAGGATGGACTACTCCCCACACCCATGTGGCAGCCATTGTGTGCTACACCCTCACCTAACAGGTAGGTAGCCCTCTTTACAGGGAGGAGTGTTTGGAATAGGGAGGCCAGCACTACAACTCCCACCAGGCCCCTTGTCCCACAGCTGAGCAGGATGGACTACTCCCCACACCCATGTGGCAGCCATTGTGTGCTACACCCTCACCTAACAGGTAGGTAGCCCTCTTTACAGGGAGGAGTGTTTGGAATAGGGAGGCCAGCACTACAACTCCCACCAGGCCCCCTTGTCCCACAGCTGAACAGGATGGACTACTCATCACACCCATGTGGCAGCCATTGTGTGATACACCCTCACCTAACAGGTAGGTAGCCCTCTTTACAGGGAGGAGTGTTTGGAATAGGGAGGCAAGCACTACAACTCCCACCAGGCGCACCCTGCCCCATCCCTCAGCAGGAAGGAGCACTCCCTCCCACCCAGAAGCATGTGGTAGAAAGTCCACCCAAAAGATGCCAACTGTACAGGTAAGCAGCCAGTGCATGCACCCCACCATTCCTCAATGAAAGCATTGAGCTAATGGCAACACAATGCCACACATCACAACAAAATACACCCCAATTACATCCCAGTTGATAGAATGCAGACAGCGATGCGTATGTAACTGTGACAGAAACAGAACTGTGACTCAACTAAACCGTTGTGTAAGCAAATCAGGGACCAAATATGCCCTGCACAGAATGCTATGTGCAAATTCCATGGGTGCTGAGCATGAAGGACCATAGTAACAATAAGAAGGCATGGTCTGTCCAGCAAATAAATACAAGCACAGAACATTACAAAGGTATGCATGAGATAACAATGTGACAATGTGTAGTACATGTGCATATGTAACATCTGTCGGGAAGAGTAATCATCCTCGATGCATCACATCAAGTTGCATGGCAGCCAGTTGTCAGATGACAACTCATCAGTTCCATACAAAGAGTGTCAAGTTGGGCATGGCATCCAATGACTTGTCACACCATGGAACAAGATGTATGTACCTCCACATCATGTCATGACGAACAACACTGTGCAGACATTCAACACAGCAAGCCATATGACTGTAAGTCAATGACCATGTACCCTCTGTTCCACAGGTGACCAACAACTGACTGCAGAGGACAACAACCTCAACTTGCAGAGCCAGTCTCCACCCCCGGAACATGGACACTCGGATGCGGAATCCCTGGATTCTTTGGATGAGGAGCTCCAAGCCGGCCCATCTGGTGTGCCAGGGCGCAACCGGTCACATGACCCCACTGCCCCCCCACCATCAGCAACAGCAACAACGCTGGCCCCTGCTGGAACGACCTGTGCCGCCACCACCACCACCACCACTACCACCATTGCCTGCAACATTCGCCCAGCCACAGAGGATGCCCAGCCCACACCAACAACTGTGGAGGGCACGCGTGTGGCCAGAGTGGTGAGGCAACAGGTCAGTGATAGCAGGGCAGGTGGGAGGACAAGTGTGACTCCAACAACACCGAACACTGTGACCGAAGCCCTGGCTAACATCACCAGAGTTGTGGGTGCCTATGAACGCACCCAGGCACAAATGGGCCAGGCCCACGAAGATGCCCTGGAGCTCCAACGTCAGCTGAGGTCCATGGACAACCGTATGGGACAAATCGTGGACCTCATGGCCCAGTTAGTGGCGATACAGAGGGACAGGCTAGTGCCACAGACCACACCTCCACCTCCCCCCGTTGCCACGCAGGATGACAGTTCATCATCCACCCCTGCGGGCACGGAGAGGGGTGACTCCTCAGACCCCACTGGCCCAGTAGACGATGCCCCCCTGCCAAGAGAAGAAGGGGCCGTCCAAAGAAGAACTTGGGACTCATCCGTGGCAAAGCACTGGCCAAACGCCAGTCAAAGAGCCAGCCATGATGTCGACACTCTTCACCCAACCATTGACTCTGTACACTGTCCTCACCCACACCGCCATGGTAATGGCATCCGTCTGTTGGACTGTGTCACCACAGCAATGTGGTGCCTACCCGATTGTCTCATCTACCATGACTGCCAACTCATTGATTCACCATTCACACTTATGTAAATATCCACTTCCCTCTCACAGACACCCATTGAAAATAAACTACAAAAACGCAAAAAGGTGGTTGAGTCTGCTCCATGTTTATCACAGTATGTGCAATGTTTACCATGGTTACAATGTCACAGGAGCATGGATCCTCTGTAGGCAAGGGGAGGCAGAAGGGACCTAGCAAAAGACAACAGAACAAAAGTCACTAGTCAGGTGGTGGCATCACAGCCATCACACAACACATGTCCTCACTGTACAACAATATGCTCACATAACAATGTGCAACAGTACCAACAGAGACATCCTGTAGCAGTTCCTACATACCCTGTATCCAACACATAGGCAGCCAGCACTGAGTCAACAACAGGATGCACTCACAAAGATCACATAGACCTCCACCTAAACAACTACATCAACAGACAATGTACCAGTTGTACATCATCACCCACCTTCAAGTGAAGTAGCGGTTGATGAGCTGCTGACGCTGGTCGACACCTTCCTCCTCACCACTATCCTCGTCACTGGACATTTGTGGGATCGCAGGGGGGTCCTGGCTGGTCATCATCGTCCAGGATCATGGGTATTCCATTCCGTAAGGCCAAGTTGTGCAGCATGCAGCATGCTACCACTATCTGACACACCTTCTTGGGTGAGTACATGAGTGCCCCTCCGGTCCGGTACAGGCAGCGAAATCTCGATTTTAGGAGACCAATGGTTCGCTCCACCACCCAACGTGTTCTACCATGGGCATTGTTGTAGCGGACGTCAGACGGTGTCCTAGGATTGCGTAGTGGGCTCAGCAACCACGGTCTGTTGGGATATGCAGAGTGACCTAGGTGTGAAATAAACATAACGATTCAGTAATACAACTGTGGCAGAGGACAGCATGGTACACACAGCACACAACTTGACTCTGCCTACTCACCCACAATCCATGCCCGCTCCAGAAGTAGATTGGCCATCAGCTGGGGCACAATGCTGTTGTGCAGGATGTATGAATCATGTGCGGAGCCCGGAAACCTGGCATATACATGCAATATGATCATATCGGCCTGGCACACCACCAGCACATTGATGGAATGGGAATGTTTATGATTCCGATAGATGTGTTCCCGTGCCTGTGGTGGAACCAGGCCAACATGTGTGCAGTCAATAGCACCTACAACATTCGGGATGTGGCCAAGGGCATAGAAATCCGCCTTTACATCCGCCAAAGCCGCACGCCTTGGAAAACTGATGTATTGGTCCTTCTATCGCATCATGGCCAACAGGAAATCCCTTAGCACCATGCTGAAGGTGGGCTGAGACATCCCCCCTG
This sequence comes from Calotriton arnoldi, assembly GCA_963921515.1. Taxonomy (NCBI): domain Eukaryota; kingdom Metazoa; phylum Chordata; class Amphibia; order Caudata; family Salamandridae; genus Calotriton; species Calotriton arnoldi. The sequence goes on from CAWUFW010009270.1 coordinate 38,365, forward strand.
CAATGCCCACTGTCTCCTGGAATGACCCACTGGCCAGGAAATGCAGTGCCACCATCACCTTTGTTTCGGTTGTCAATGCTGTTGGGTATATCCTGCCAGCCCGCAGGTGAGGATCCAACATGGCACACAGGTCTTGGATGTTCGTGCGGTCCAGACGGAATCTGCGTATCACGTCATCATCCTCAATGTTAGCCAGCAGGGTGACAGGACGATACACATTGGCTCGCCTCCTAGGTGAGATGAAAGGGGACACGTCATTGCAACAGACCATGAGATGTGCACAACTCCGTAGCTTCTGATTCACACAGCGCAAACATTGACTGGCATCACAATGCACCATACAGTGCAAGTCAATAGTCGTGACACATAGAGAATACATTGTACTACACTTCTTCAGTATTACCACAGTGAGAACAACAAACATGGAAACTGTGTCTGTGAATGGTAATAGTCACATTTAGGAATCTGGTGCAAACAGCCTGGACAGTAAATGATACAGGACATGTCTGAAACAGAAACACTGCTGGCTTCCAAATGTCTGCTGTACGTGCCACACATTCTTGTGCAATCATGACATGGGACACATGAACTACACAATTTGTCCACTTCTGAAGGACTCAGCATGGAATGTGAGCCAATGCTAATCCACACAAGTCTAGAGACACTTACAGACATATTCACAAGCCTGTGCCAATATCCACTGTCATCAGTAGACATGCCATACATGCTGTTACACACAATTCAAAGTCAGTCAATGACTAATAATGACCAGCATATGCATATGCAGTCTTGACATGAATAAAGACACAACAACACAACTGCACAATATCATCAGCAAGCACACAGATTGTCAATGTGGCACACATAAAGTGGATAAGGTACGTGATCCAAAAGGACTGTAGACAAACGTCAATCTGCACTAAAGTTGCACTATGACATGCAGTATGAAGCTAGCACTGCCCAGACACACAACTAAAGTAATACATTTGCCATGGAGCTAATACTCCAGCTGCTTGGACACACAACAGTGACACAGAAACAACCAACACCACCACCCGGACAAAGCCACACCACTACACCTAAAAGTCAACGCATGAATATACTGAGTAAATACCAAAGACACAACAGCCTCATGCACATAACAACAGGGGATGTCATCGCACGACACAGGTACAAAAGGACGACTATCTAAAGCATCCTGAGCCACATACCACACAGCCTGTCAGGAACAACAAAGCGGACTCTCAACATTCCTCTGCAGACAAAGATGCTGGCTGTGCATCACTTGTTGGCCTCTGGTACCATTAGAACAACAAAAGTCTGAGTTAGATGGGTGCCACAGCCAGCCCTATCAAGGTATATCTCACCTGTCTTGGATGCCATCATTAGCTTGAGTCAACAGCACCATCAGTTCACCCACACAGCGCAGGACCAGCTTGTGCCCCCGAAAGGCTACCACACCATAGCAGGCTTATCCACACGTGTCAGTTTAATATCACTGCACACGTGTCCTAATTGTGCACCCTGCAAAAACACACACTTACTGCACATGAAAGCACACGCAATGCTGAACTGTCCAGGCCAATTGTGGGTCACCTTCTACTGGTCACAGATGCCATGTCAAACTTACCATTCAGTGAGCACCAGCACCACATTTGGCTACAGTCCCTCAGCAAGCCAACGATCTTCATGTGGACAAGGTCAATGCACCTGTCCTTGGTGAGTACCAACGTAACACACCACACACATAAAATCCAATATCAACATACTCACAGCTGTGGAATATACATGTGACAAATTCACATATGACAGGTAGACCAACATGAGCACATATCCTACACAATGACACAAGTAATGCTGATGACATTTTGCATATATGGTGGCAAAACATACCCAAATGCATACAGACAGGTCAAATGATTAAGGAGGCACATATTTCAAAGTGTGCCGGTGATGTATGTTACAAGCTTCAGTGTGTATAGCACACACATGTCCATGTGGACATATACTCTTGGTTTTGCTACAGCGAACAATAACCTTACATGAATGCTGAAATAGGTGATAACAGACTACAGTGTGACATATGTGATGAGTAATGGAGACAATGCTGAAATCTATGTACAATCATGTACTGTGTAGCGACATATTGTGTGAAATATGAATATGTGTGTAAAAATTTGGCTCAGATACGAAATTTGGCTGGCAATGGGGTGAGAGACATGAACTTTGGGCAAAATGTTTGGGTCAGTTATGAAATTGTGTAGGAGTAATGTGCCCCATTAGTCCTTTCAGTGTTGCATTTGGTGTTATATATGAAGTTTAGGCTCTCATTACGAACTATAGCTCATTTCAATTGAATCAAGTTCCATGTTTAATTGAAAATGACCACTGTTTGAAGTACAGATATGACCCATGACATTGACACTACACGATGTGTCCATTGCTGCATTGAACGTGCTCTAAGAAAACCATCACGCCCATAGTCAACAATGTCATGCTGCACCCTCGCCGTAGCCACTGCCTGGCACCAGCGGTGTGTCACCACCATGGCCCGAGACAGCATGGCAGGATTGCTAGGCAAATACACATGGCTAATGGCGGATGGCATGCTCCGCCACCCAGATCCCGGTCACTCATGGCAATGCATGGCTCAGGAATAGCGGGAACTACCGCCTGGCACCAGCGGTGTGTCACTGCCATGGCCCGAGACAGCATGGCAGGATTGCTAGGCATATACACATGGCTAATGGTGGATGGCATGCTCCGCCACCCAGATCCCGGTCACTCATGGCAATGCATGGCTCAGGAATAGCGGGAACTACCGCCTGGCACCAGCGGTGTGTCACCGCCATGGCCCGAGACAGCATGGCAGGATTGCTAGGCATATACACATGGCTAATGGCAGATGGCATGCTCCGCTACCCAGATCCCGGTCACTCATGGCAATGCATGGCTCAGGAATAGTGGGAACTACCGCCTGGCACCAGCGGTGTGTCACCGCCATGGAGCATGCCCATCCAGCCAATGGGAAGCGCAATCGCGGTTGCCTGATGCAACTTTGAAAATCGCGGTAGGCGTGCTCCGCCACTGCGGGGCCGGTCATTGGCTGCACTCGTAAGATGCACCACCGCGGTACCGCACGCCTGTCCCCTGCGGTGTGTCACCGCCATGGAGCATGCCCTTCCAGCCAATGGGAAGCGCAATCGCGGTTGCCTGATGCAACTTTGAAAATCGCGGTAGGCGTGCTTCGCCACCGCGGAGGCGGTCATTGGATGTATTTGAATGAAGCAGACCTGGAACGCCAATTGCAGCAGCTTAGAACCACAGAAACGAGCCCTGGGGGCTATATATGTGTGTGAGGGAGCCACACATTGCCACAGCTCACTGAGCCTGCTGCCTGAGACCCCTTACCTGCTGCTGCCTCCAGGGACTGCTGCCTGAGACCCCTCACCTGCTGCTGCCTCCAGGGACTGCTGCCTGAGACCCCTCACCTGCTGCTGCCTCCAGGGACTGCTGAGACCCCTCACCACCAACAGCCGCTGCTGCTGTCTCCTGCCCACAGTGATGGCGAGGACTGAGACGATCCGTGCCACTCCCTTCAACACAGAGGAACTGGAGCTCCTGGTGGACGAGGTGCTCAACCAGTATCCAAGGCTCTTTGGTGCGCCTAATGTCGTGGTGAGTAACTCAGAGTGTGAGTGAGAGTGCAGGGTGGGGGACACAAGACGTTCATCTGCTGCAGTATGTGCGTGGGAGTGTGAGGGTGGGTCATGCACTGCCTAGCATGCTGTTTCCAGGGGAAGGTGTGTTTGGCCTATTCAACAGGTTTCCCTGCCTGCACATCCAGATCAGAGGGAAGTATGATGTCTTGTCAGACATACAGTGAGGCTGCACCTTTTCATTTCACGAGTCAGGATAGTGATTGCCAGTCTGCATGTCTGTATGTGTCCCTGATGTCCTTCACAGACCCATCTGTGGCCTTAGCTAGTGTTGCTGTCCAGAGGGTAGTGAGGCCATTGTTTAGACCTCTATATGTGCCTCATCTCAAGTTCTGCGCCATACTCAGGACCTGAATCCCCCAGGGTGACACTCTTGTTGGTCATTCACCTATGACACGGTACATTCAAACATTATTGTGCCCGGACTCTTCCGTCCCCACCAGCATGTGCACATACTAGCATGTGTTGGCACTGTTTGTGTTTCCAAATCGCCACTCCATGTAAGGGATGAGCTGCCCCACGTTGGACCTCTGTGTGACCCCAAATGGCCTGCACATTCACTGCCCAATCTGACAGTGACACAACACTGAATGTACAGAGTGTCACATATGTGCTTTTCCTCTTGAGTCTCCATCAATGAGCCATTACAGAGATGTAGATTGCACACAACAGGGCTTGTGATGAGGGTCTGCATTCATGAGGTCATGTCCCTCAATGTGTCATCAATGACACAGTGTGGCAGTTGCAGGGCAAGTGCTTTGTGGGCTGCGCAGTGTTGGGCACAGTGGGTATTCCCAGTCACATATGTAGTGATGTCATGCATGTCTTGTTATTCCCAGAATATTGCCTTAGATGTGGTCAGCATACACATTTAGCTCTCTGCTGGCATCATGCATGGCCAGGAGATGGGCATGTACTGTGTCCACCCTAATACCTGCATGCCTCAATGTGTGTTTCACACATGATGATGTTTGCAATTAACAGATGTATTGTCGCCGCTGACATAATGGCAGAATTTGGGAAAAGTCAGTGTCATGGTCCTGCACTGGGGAATGGTGGTTGGTTACACTGAATGTTGCCCCCTCTTGTCTCCCATGTCTACAGCTAAAAGTCAACCAGCGCAAGGCCGTGTGGAAGGCCATTGCATCAAAGGTGCGTGCACTGGGTGTCTCCAAACGACGGCGCTCCCACTGTCACAAGAGGTGGGATGACATCGCACGGCTAAGCAGGAACGTGGCAGAGATGACACTGGGGCTGATCCCTCGATGCAGCAGGCTGGCGCGGCGCAGCATGACACCACTAATGGGACGCATTTTAGCAGTGACGCAGCCTGACCTGGATGCACATCTGAAGGTGCATCAGCAGCAAGCTGGTGGTGAGTATTCTGTGAGTGTGACTCTGGTTGTTGTTTGCCAGCATGTGCTCCAGGCCTGGGCCAGTGCAGGGCTGTGATGTTGCTAGTGTGATGCAATGGTGTGTAAGTGGCCACGGTGTGGGGTGCAGTTGTCATGCATTCCCCCTACATGTACCTTCCCATGTCATTGGTGTAATGGGCCTTGACTTCACATTTGTAGTTTTTGGCTTCTGGTACCATCTTCATTGGTGTCGTCACGGACATCACATGTCAGGGTCCAGCAGAGTGCATGATCTGAGTGTGCCATTATCAATGTATGCATTGCCTGACGTCAGATTAGTGCTGGCTAAACATCTGACACCGATGTGCAACTGTAGTTGTGCCCCAAGATATGACATGTTGGATGGCATGTGCCCATGGACATTGTGTGTGGTTATGTTGGGGTCTGTGTCTGTGTTGGTGACTTCTGCTGGATCATGTTGTGACGTTGGCAACATGTTGTGAGTAGGATCTTTGAACCCTTCAGGGCCCTATGTGTGCACAGAGGGATATGTGTGTGTTGTTAGACGTAGCCACCAACAGGCTAAATGGCTGTGTGTCTATCACATGGGTGGATTCAGTACAATTTTGCATCATTCCACGGTAATTTAGATGTTTGTATTGAGGTTGCACAATGTTACTGCCCATGGTGTTGTCCAACATGGATCATTGTCCATCATTAGTGATGCTTCACTTGCAGATATTTGTTGACTTGATGCAGATGTACTTATCCTCTCTCTCATGCAGCATCTCACATGGGAACGGAAGGACACGGGATGGACACCAGTGGTGAGGCATCAGGCACAGGTGATGCTCACATGCATAGTGACACGGATGTCACCAGCGCATCAGAGGGGGACCGTAGTCATCTAGAGGAGTCCCTGCCAGAAACGCAGACCTCTACGTCATCTGACGACGGCAGTGATGCATCTATGGTTTTGTCCGAAGGAAACGGGGAGTCTGCCTCCTCGTCCACCACACAGCGTTCAGTGCCCACCCTCCTTGCTACTCCCACTTTTGCTGCCCGTGTTCGCTCCACGAGGAAGGGAAGAGTGTCCTTCATCCCAGGCACCGCTGCCCCTGCCCCTGTCCCCCCTGCTGCCATCAGTGCGGAGTCTGTGGACCTTTTGCGCCAGCTGTGTGTGGGTCAGACAGCTCTCCTCAATGCCTTCCTGGACCATGACAAAAAATTGGCACAGGTGGTGGCTTTTATGGAGGGTGTGCATTCCGACGTGGGTGGGCTACACCGGACTGTACAGTCTCTGGCCTCTGCAGTGACAGCAGCCATTCAACTTGCCCAATCCCATGGTCCAGCTCCAGTCCCTAGGCCCACCACCCTGACAGTGGACACATCTGATGATGGTGAGCACACACCCCAGACGTCAAGGGACAGATACGTCACACGCAGCACACAGCAGCAGCAGCCCAAGAGTCCAGGCCGCAGACACCATCCCCACATAAAGGTAAAGCCACACCAGAGCGCAGGGGCAAAAGCCCTTCAGGCCACACCCAGGGCAAGGATGGGAAAAAGCAGGCCCCTGGCTCACATGCCTCAGAGGCATCCCCAGCCAAGGACTCACCTGTCCCAAAAGTGTCTCACAGAGACAGGCACACAGTTTCCGTGCACAGTGATAAACAGGTGCCTGCTAAGGGTACACGTAAGAAGGTGTAGGAAGGTGGAATCTGACTATATGGTTGCCCCCACTTTTTTTTATGGTGTTTTGCTGGTTTATGACTTAGTTGGACTGGGACCCTGCTATTCAGGGCCCCAGTCTATCTGTTCTCTCTAAACGACATGGAGTGCACTCTAGGTGCACTAGTGATTGGATACTGTGGTGCCTTATGAGTCCCTAGTATATGGTACCTTAGGTGCCAAGGGCATAGGTACTTCACAGGCCTACCAGGGGCTGCAGCATGTGTTATGCCACCCCTGGGAAGCAGTCTAAATCTGACACCACAGGCCTGCTACTGCAGCCTGGGTGAGGTGGTGCTAGCACCCCTCACTGAGATATAGGTTTCCTATATCTCTCCTGCACACACATATAAACCTATCAGTCACCCCTAAGGCAGGCCCTATCAATCCTGAGGGCAGGGTGCTTGGCTTCTATGTGAGGGGGTGCCTCTGCCTGAGCAGGGCCCCTCTGCAGCTCTCAGAGTCTATTCTCTGGTGCTGTCTGTGGATGCGGTTAAACCATATACTATTTAAGTGCATTATATCCTCGCGGTAAATGCTAACTTTGGAATGGCTGCATCAAAACATGTCGTGTTTGGTGTCAAACATCTTGGAATACTACCCCCCGCCAATCTTGGCGGCGGGGGTAGCATTCCACCCTTCTAGAGGGATAAGACATGTACCTGCTGTGGAAACGCGGTAGAATCCTAAAGAGCCCTGGCATCACAAAATGGATGCCACCAGTCACAGACACTGGGCTGCCCTCCTGCTGATGACCGAAACTCACAGTGGAGGAAGCCCAACAATAGGCATCCTGTCACAGGGAGGTGTAACCACCTTCCAGACAGGGTTTAGTGTATTGGGGCTGGGTGGGTGCACTCTTAGAGTGCTTTGAAGTCCTGCACTGGGGGAGCAGAAGGCTCCTCTGTGCATATGCCAGTTCAAACCAGCTCAGGGGCTACCTGCCCCTGCTCTGGCGCGAAACTGGACAAAGGGAAGTGGGTGTAGCCACCCCTCCCTTGACCCTCCCATAGGTGGGGTCATAGAGCTAGTCCATCCCCTCTTTTTAGTATAAGAGGGGAACCTTGCCATTGCAAAGCAGATAACCCCTGGACGACGCTCTACAGAAGAATCCTGGCCCTTCGACGTTCCACTGCCTTTGGAAGACAGAAGAATCTCCCTTGGAGTCAAGGAGTGACTCCCCTGCTTGGCAGGCACCAAAAACGACAACGACGGTCGCAAACTACGCCGCTCCCGCCGGAGTCCGAAGTCCCTGCAGCCCAAGAAGTGGATTTCCTGACCTCTCCCAGGCCATCGTGAGTCCCCAGCGAAGCTGAGGCAAGTGGACCCCACGAGTAACGAGGAATCGCGACCCCTGGGTACCGTGCACTATTGTCGAGTGCAACCCCTTCACAACGTTCTACGAACTTGTGCTTTGGACCACGTGTGGTCCCGACCTCCAACAGGAATCCCTCCGAAGAACAGAGGCCTACACCGTCCCGAGTGACCGTGGGCCCCTGTTGAGTGATTCCGCCCGAGGTGTCTTCGCGATCCCTTGCCCGCTGGCTTGTGGGTCCCCAGAAGACTTCTTAAAGAAACCAAAGGGCTCCCTGGTTGCTCCAGGCCTGCCCTGACTTACCCTCGCTGGGTGAGTTCCACAGACCTTGCTGGTCTGCGCCATCGACTTTTCTTCATCTCCCCGAGACTTGCGGCTGCCAAGGCTTGTTGGCTCCGATCGAGTTGCCGACACCGCAGTCAGCTGCAGACGTCGAGGGACACACCGAATCCAGCTCCTGGTCGTCGTCGACGCCTCCTGGACCACGTGGCTGAAGAGTCAAGGCACCCGCAACCGACCTGAATCAACCGATGACGGTGGGCATCCATCTTCCTTGCCCCGGGTCACTGCCAAGTGACTTTGAACACTGTCCCCTCTGCTTTCAGGTCATCCTTCTTCAGAATCCAGGCTTGGATTCCACCGGACACTTCTTCAGCTCCCGCAAGCAGCAAGTCTTCTTTGTTCGCCATTGAAAACGACGCCGCGACCCGACACCAAAGGACACCTGTGCACCCGGCTTCCCTGGGTGAGGTAACTCCAGCACTACGGTGCTCCTGTGGGTGTGGGCCCTAGAACTACTTACCCTGTAAGTGACTTGCTTGTAGGTTCTCCCGAAGTATCCTAAAACTCTTTATTTCCAACCGCGACTTGCCCCATTGAAGTTAACGGCGATTCGCGCCTGTGTATCCACACTGCACGCGTCCCCCGTGGGTCCTTTACTTACCTGCCTTGGGTGGTTTCGTGAGGCCCCAGCACTTCTGAAGGCCCTAGGCCTTGTCTCCTTGCAAGTCGTTGTTTCTAAGTCTCTTACTTAGTATATGGTCTGGTACGCCCCTAGGGCCCCAGCCATATTTTGTGCTTAACTTATTGTGAAACGTTGATTTGTGCATATGTTTGTCTTCTAATCTCATAAAGAGATTAGTAGAGAGTTATTTAGAAATAAATACATATATATTTGATATATATACCTGTGTGGTGTCTTTTCATTTGGTGATTCAAGAGATTATATGGTAAAACAAGCTGCTTTACATTCCTCCGAGACTTAGCCTGAAGGCTGCTCTCCACAGCTACCACTAGGATAGCTTTCTTTAAAAGGTTGTCTTAAACCTATCTACCATAAGAGTCGATTTGCCCTGGTGCAAGGTGTCCACTTTAATTAGTGAACAGCATATGCCAGGCCAACTTCTCACATTGGTGGGCAGCGTGTGGGATTCCAGCTTGCCATTGTTTTACCAGAAAATCTCTATTTGAATTACTAACTGAAAACCATTATAGGTACTCAAGGTACATATAAAGTCAAGCTTAGTATCAATAAGTTCTACTGAACTTAGAGCTGTGTGCCAAGGGATAGCACACCCTTTCCACAGCTCAAGCTAGGATCAGTAGGCCACAAACTAGTGTAGGTAGTACAACACTGCACAACACTAGAATGTCCTTAAAGGGTGGACCCAGTGGATCCACTCAGCCTCAGTATAAGGACATGGCTTTCTCTGACTTGAGAGCCATGTGTGTTGACAGACACCTGAGGATAGGACAGAGTCCCTCAACACTCCACCTGATAGATCTGCTGACAGCAGATGACCTTAGATTGGCTCTAGGAGCTAAGGGGTCTGAATCAGTGGGTGGGTCAGTCATAGTATCTGGGTCAGATGATGAAAATCCAAATGACCAAGACTCTGTGATTGAAGGGCCAGGCTTCAAGGAGCCTGAACAGGACAGAGGAATTCTCCCTAAGAGAACTGGCAGAGTGGATGAGAGGCACAGATCCCCTTCCAGGGAATCTGAGCACTCTTATCACTCTGGCAGAGAATTTGTCCAGGAGAGGAGCTCATACTTTAACTTAAGAGAGACCTCCTCTGAGAGAAGGTGCAAACTGCTCCAGTATGAGGAAGCCAAAGTGGCCCTCAGAACCAAGCAGTTGGCACTGGATAGAGAAGCCCTGGAGATCCAGAGAGCTTCCAGAAGAGAGGGTTTAGAACCCCCTGGTGGCAGCAACAGTGTCCCTAGAGGCAGAGAATATGTCCCTGACCATAGGAACCTGAGCAAGGTTGTTCCTCCCTACCAGAGTGGGGATGATATCCACAAGTGGATAACTGCTATGGAGAGGGCCTGTAGAGTACAGCAGGTCCCCCAAAAGCAGTGGGCAGCAATCTTGTGGCTCTCCTTTTCAGATAAAGGTAGAGACAAGCTCCTCACTGTTAGAGAAGAGGATGCTGATAATTATGAAGTCCTGAAGAGTGCACTGATAGATGGGTTTGGCTTAACCACTGAGCAGTACAGGTTGAAGTTCAGAGATACCCAGAAGGCACAGACTCAGGACTGGACTGACTTTGTAGATTGTGCATCCAAGGCTCTGGAGGGTTGGCTGGTTGGCAGTAGGGTTACTGATTTCAAAGGATTTTATAATCTAATGATGAGAGAACAGATCCTTAATAATTGTCAAAACCAGCTTTTACACCAGTACCTGGTGGACTCTGATCTGACCTCTCCCCAAGAATTGGGAAAGAAGGCAGACAAATGGGTCAGAACCAGGGTAAGGCCTAAGAATCAGGGTGGTGACCACAAGAAAGATTCTACCAAGTCCCAAGAGAAAGGTGGGGATAAATCCAAGGATAAGTCCCCTGCAGGGCCCCAAAATTCCTCTTCTGGGGGTGGGTCCCAAACTCCTTCCTCTCCTGAAAAGAAACCCTATTGCCATGTCTGTAAAAAGCCTGGGCACTGGAAATCTGATCCCAGTTGTCCCAGGAATGGCAATAAAGAAAATGTTCCTCCAACAACTACTACCACCCCTCCTGGTACTACCAGTAGTAATCCTCCAGTTGGGAGTAGTGCACCCAAAAGTTAGGTGCGTTTGCAAGAGGAACAGAGGTGGGCCCTAGTTTAGACAGGACCCCTCAACAGACTCCTCAGATTCTGATGGTGGTGTAGGATATGCCACCTTTACCATGGGTCCCATAGCATTGGGCAGGTACAGACTGGAGCCAATAATTAATGGTCAGAAAGCTGTGGCATTTAGGGACACAGGGGCTAGTGTCACCATGGTGGCAGGGAAACTAGTCCCCCTCACCAGCTTTTACCTGAGTTTAAATACCAGGTGACCAACATTGATGGTGTCAGAACAGATCACCCCATGGCCATAGTCAATCTCAGCTGGGAGGGAGTCACAGGCCCAAAGAGAGTGGCAGTGTCCCCAACCTTACCTGTAGATTGCCTGATGGGCAATGATCTGGAAATTTCAGCCTGGGCTGAAATTGAACACCAAACCCATCTGAAGATGTTGGGTGTCCCTGTAAAGGTTAGTGGGGCTGTGATGGCCACAGCCCCAGCCCAAGATTTTGGAGAGATGGAGCCTGGAAGAATGGCCCACTCTCCCCAGAAGAGAGCACAAGGGTTGAAGAAAAGTCTTCTTCCCTCCAGACAGTAGGTAAGGGTCAGCCTCCTCAGGGAACTGACCCTACCCCTAGTGAAGGAACTGCCACAGAGGTAGTCAGGCCTGGCCTGGCCACCCCCTGATGGCAGAGGACCCTTACAAGGTGGTACCCAGTCTGGAGCAGGTAACCTGCCCCTCTCTACCCTGCCTCAGTCAGCCCAGGGCTGCAGAGGTCAGGGAGGTCAGTGGACCCCCAGGGCCCCCTGTCCAGAGGAACCCCCATCAGCAGATTAGGGGCACCCAGGCTAGTAGCCCTAGCCAGGTAGAAATTCCTCAACCCACTGAGGGATCCCCCATACCTTTATGTAGGGACCTCCCCCAGAAGGACTCTGTTAGGCAAGGGCAAACCTGGGACCAAAAGGTTCCAAACATGCCATGTCCCTCCAGTGTTCCACCCAAAGGGACCCAACCCCCGGCTGTAGGCAGTCAAAGGTTGACCCTTAGAGCAGAGTACCACTCAGTCATGGAAAGACAGGCATACATGGTGACCAGTGAGCTGAGAAAGCTGAGGCCAACATTCCTAGGGCCACACTTCCCTACTCAGACACCTCACCAGCCTGGTACTTTACCAAAGCACACCACAGGTAGTGATTCCCCATGGTGGAGACCCTCTCATACCCTTAGGGTGAGGGATTGCTTAGTGGACCATAAGACAGGGGGCAACCATGCTAGTGCAGGTGCTTCCTTATATGGCCACTTAGTCAATAAAGGCTCAACTGGCCAAGGTTAGCCTTATCTCCTTTCGTTTGGGGGGTTATGTAGGAAGGTGGAATCTGACTATATGGTTGCCCCCACTTTTTTTATGGTGTTTTGCTGGTTTATGACTTAGTTGGACTGGGACCCTGCTATTCAGGGCCCCAGTCTATCTGTTCTCTCTAAACGACATGGAGTGCACTCTAGGTGCACTAGTGATTGGATACTGTGGTGCCTTATGAGTCCCTAGTATATGGTACCTTAGGTGCCAAGGGCATAGGTACTTCACAGGCCTACCAGGGGCTGCAGCATGTGTTATGCCACCCCTGGGAAGCAGTCTAAATCTGACACCACAGGCCTGCTACTGCAGCCTGGGTGAGGTGGTGCTAGCACCCCTCACTGAGATATAGGTTTCCTATATCTCTCCTGCACACACATATAAACCTATCAGTCACCCCTAAGGCAGGCCCTATCAATCCTGAGGGCAGGGTGCTTGGCTTCTATGTGAGGGGTGCCTCTGCCTGAGCAGGGCCCCTCTGCAGCTCTCAGAGTCTATTCTCTGGTGCTGTCTGTGGATGCGGTTAAACCATATACTATTTAAGTGCATTATATCCTCGCGGTAAATGCTAACTTTGGAATGGCTGCATCAAAACATGTCGTGTTTGGTGTCAAACATCTTGGAATACTACCCCCCGCCAATCTTGGCGGCGGGAGTAGCATTCCACCCTTCTAGAGGGATAAGACATGTACCTGCTGTGGAAACGCGGTAGAATCCTAAAGAGCCCTGGCATCACAAAATGGATGCCACCAGTCACAGACACTGGGCTGCCCTCCTGCTGATGACCGAAACTCACAGTGGAGGAAGCCCAACAATAGGCATCCTGTCACAGGGAGGTGTAACCACCTTCCAGACAGGGTTTAGTGTATTGGGGCTGGGTGGGTGCACTCTTAGAGTGCTTTGAAGTCCTGCACTGGGGGAGCAGAAGGCTCCTCTGTGCATATGCCAGTTCAAACCAGCTCAGGGGCTACCTGCCCCTGCTCTGGCGCGAAACTGGACAAAGGGAAGTGGGTGTAGCCACCCCTCCCTTGACCCTCCCATAGGTGGGGTCATAGAGCTAGTCCATCCCCTCTTTTTAGTATAAGAGGGGGAACCTTGCCATTGCAAAGCAGATAACCCCTGGACGACGCTCTACAGAAGAATCCTGGCCCTTCGACGTTCCACTGCCTTTGGAAGACAGAAGAATCTCCCTTGGAGTCAAGGAGTGACTCCCCTGCTTGGCAGGCACCAAAAACGACAACGACGGTCGCAAACTACGCCGCTCCCGCCGGAGTCCGAAGTCCCTGCAGCCCAAGAAGTGGATTTCCTGACCTCTCCCAGGCCATCGTGAGTCCCCAGCGAAGCTGAGGCAAGTGGACCCCACGAGTAACGAGGAATCGCGACCCCTGGGTACCGTGCACTATTGTCGAGTGCAACCCCTTCACAACGTTCTACGAACTTGTGCTTTGGACCACGTGTGGTCCCGACCTCCAGCAGGAATCCCTCCGAAGAACAGAGGCCTACACCGTCCCGAGTGACCGTGGGCCCCTGTTGAGTGATTCCGCCCGAGGTGTCTTCGCGATCCCTTGCCCGCTGGCTTGTGGGTCCCCAGAAGACTTCTTAAAGAAACCAAAGGGCTCCCCTGGTTGCTCCAGGCCTGCCCTGACTTACCCTCGCTGGGTGAGTTCCACAGACCTTGCTGGTCTGCGCCATCGACTTTTCTTCATCTCCCCGAGACTTGCGGCTGCCAAGGCTTGTTGGCTCCGATCGAGTTGCCGACACCGCAGTCAGCTGCAGACGTCGAGGGACACACCGAATCCAGCTCCTGGTCGTCGTCGACGCCTCCTGGACCACGTGGCTGAAGAGTCAAGGCACCCGCAACCGACCTGAATCAACCGACGACGGTGGGCATCCATCTTCCTTGCCCCGGGTCACTGCCAAGTGACTTTGAACACTGTCCCCTCTGCTTTCAGGTCATCCTTCTTCAGAATCCAGGCTTGGATTCCACCGGACACTTCTTCAGCTCCCGCAAGCAGCAAGTCTTCTTTGTTCGCCATTGAAAACGACGCCGCGACCCGACACCAAAGGACACCTGTGCACCCGGCTTCCCTGGGTGAGGTAACTCCAGCACTACGGTGCTCCTGTGGGTGTGGGCCCTAGAACTACTTACCCTGTAAGTGACTTGCTTGTAGGGTCTCCCGAAGTATCCTAAAACTCTTTATTTCCAACCGCGACTTGCCCCATTGAAGTTAACGGCGATTCGCGCCTGTGTATCCACACTGCACGCGTCCCCGTGGGTCCTTTACTTACCTGCCTTGGGTGGTTTCGTGAGGCCCCAGCACTTCTGAAGGCCCTAGGCCTTGTCTCCTTGCAAGTCGTTGTTTCTAAGTCTCTTACTTAGTATATGGTCTGGTACGCCCCTAGGGCCCCAGCCATATTTTGTGCTTAACTTATTGTGAAACGTTGATTTGTGCATATGTTTGTCTTCTAATCTCATAAAGAGATTAGTAGAGAGTTATTTAGAAATAAATACATATATATTTGATATATATACCTGTGTGGTGTCTTTTCATTTGGTGATTCAAGAGATTATATGGTAAAACAAGCTGCTTTACATTCCTCCGAGACTTAGCCTGAAGGCTGCTCTCCACAGCTACCACTAGGATAGCTTTCTTTAAAAGGTTGTCTTAAACCTATCTACCATAAGAGTCGATTTGCCCTGGTGCAAGGTGTCCACTTTAATTAGTGAACAGCATATGCCAGGCCAACTTCTCACAGAAGGGCTCCAAGGCTAGTTCACCCACTACATCTACTCCCATCCAGAGCCCTGTGAAGCAGGGTAAGGAGGCCACTGTAGGGGGGACACCTGGTAAACAGGTGATGCAGGGGCAGAAGCCATCCGGGGGCAAGCGTCCCAAAGGATCAAGCACGTCCCCAGAGGGGGGACCAGCATCTGCAGCTGATCCAGCTTTTGTGACCAGTGTGCCTGTTGTATACACCCCACTTGGCCTTAATCCCAGGACAGGGAAGCCATATCAAATCCCCAAGAAGCGGAAGGGCACCCCTCAAACTTCACCCACACACACTGGTTCTCATGCAGGCATGAGTCCACCCCCACGTGCCACCACCCCACCTGGACCTAGCAGCCCTGAGGCTTCAAAATGCACTGCTGGCTCTACCACACCTGGACCTGGTGGCCCTCAGGCTTCCCAGAACACTGATGGCTCTACCCAAGCTGGGCCTTTCTCTCCCCGAGCCAGTACCCCAACTGGCCCCGACAGACAGCCACCTCCCAGTCATACTGCCAGCCAAGTCTGAGTGTTAGTCCCCCTCACACACATGTCTGTCTCACAATGGTGCCATGGCATGGCCATTTTTGACACCCTGAGTGTGTTGCTGACCATGGCAGAGTACTGTACCACACATTTACAGTGCTGGATGTCATGTACCTCACCTGCACTTTGGACTGGCCACTGGCCTTGTTGTTCACTGCTGTTTGCCCCTTGCCTGTGCAGGATCTCATGTACCTCACCTGCACTGTGTCCTGGCCACTGGCCTTGTTGTTCACTGCTGTTTGCCCCTTGCCTGTGCAGGATCTCATGTACCTCACCTGCACTTTGGACTGGCCACTGGCCTTGTTGTTCACTGCTGTTTGCCCCTTGCTTGTGCAGGATCTCATGTACCTCACCTGCACTGTGTCCTGGCCACTGGCCTTGTTGTTCACTGCTGTTTGCCGCTTGCCTGTGCAGGATCTCATATACCTCACCTGCACTTTGGACTGGCCACTGGCCTTGCTGTTCACTGCTGTTTGCCCCTTGCCTGTGCAGGTTCTCATGTACCTCACCTGCACTTTGGACTGGCCACTGGCCTTGTTGTTCACTGCTGTTTGCCCCTTGCCTGTGCAGGATCTCATGTACCTCACCTGCACTGTGTCCTGGCCACTGGCCTTGTTGTTCACTGCTGTTTGCCCCTTGCCTGTGCAGGATCTCATGTACCTCACCTGCACTGTGTCCTGGCCACTGGCCTTAATGTTCACTGTTGTTTGCCCCTTGCCTGTGCAGGATCTCATGTACCTCACCTTCACTTTGGACTGGCCACTGGCCTTGCTGTTCACTGCTGTTTGCCCTTTGCCTATGCAGGATCTCATGTACCTCACCTGCACTGTGTCCTGGCCACTGGCCTTAATGTTCACTGTTGTTTGCCCCTTGCCTGTGCAGGATCTCATGTACCTCACCTGCACCTTGGACTGGCCACTGGCCTTGCTGTTCACTGCTGTTTGCCCCTTGCCTGTGTAGGATCTCATGTACCTCACCTGTACTGTGTCCTGGCCACTGGCCTTGTTGTTCACTGCTGTTTGCCCCTTGCCTGTGCAGGATCTCATGTACCTCACCTGCACTTTGGACTGGCCACTGGCCTTGCTGTTCACTGCTGTTTGCCCCTTGCCTGTGCAGGATCTCATGTACCTCACCTGCACTTTGGACTGGCCACTGGCCTTGCTGTTCACTGCTGTTTGCCCCTTGCCTGTGCAGGTTCTCATGTACCTCACCTGAACTTTGAACTGGCCACTGGCCTTGCTCTTGTCTGACTTTTGCTGCATGACAGTGCGAAATGTAAATAAAAATAAGAAATGTACTCCTGTTGTCTGCCTTGTCAGTGTCCTTGCTAAATGAAAGGGTTACTGTGTGGGTTTTGTTTACTGTGACACATGCTCCATTTTCAACTTCAACATTGCCAATGTCTTGTTTCCTCTGATCATGTTGTTTCAACTTTGGTGTCCCAGACTTCTGCATCTGTGTGTGTTGGCTTGGTAGTATGTGTGTTTGCTGTGGACTGATTGACTTCCTGGGTGTGTTGTTGTGTGTGTGATGTTTAGATTGTTGTTGTGTGTGTTCATGGTGTGTCATTCATCTCTGTTTGTAACTGGTATGTGTGTTGTGCACACACACTGCTTGGTGTGCATGCAGTGCTGTGAGTTGATGTTGCCTTGTCCTTGCCTGTTGTGCACCCCCTGATGTTTGGCTGTTGTAGCATGTTGATATCTTTGCCTGTGCATGTGTTCTGACTGATGTGGCTGTGTGCAGTGTTTGTGTTGTGTTGTGTTGTGTCATGCAGTTGACAGTTGCTCTGTGTGTGGTGTTCTATTTTCCTGTCAGTGTGTGTGTGTTGTTGTTGTGTTTGATTCAGGTGTGTTGCCATTGTGGTGTGCCTTACTTGTGTGTATGTCACATGGTCTGATGTCTATTGTGGTTGCCGTGCTTGTTTTATGTGTGTCCTTGGTGTTTTCTCCTCTCACATTTGATGTGTCTATGGTCATGGTTGTGCATGGGCAGACATGTGGTACACTGTGACACCATTTTGAGTGGATGGGTGTTGTGGTATGTCTGTCTATGTGTCATTGTAGACCCATTTCTGCCTTTTGTTCTCCATTATTGTTTTTAGTGGATGCACTTCTTATATGTGTTGTGGTATGTTGTCTGTGCGTTTTTCATGACTGATGTGGTTGTGTACTCCTGTTGTGTCTGTGCTCCCATAGAATTTGCACTGTTTAGCTGCACAGGTCTTGTCTGTTGTTGTAGTAGTTCTGTGTTTGTGTTTTGATTGTGTTCAGTGTTTGACTGTTGTTTTTGTGCGTACAGTGGTACTGCCATACCTGTGTGTGTGTGTGATGTTTGTGGATACCACCCAGGGGGTGTGTTTGATTGTCAGTGTCTTGACTGGATGTTATTGGCAAGCTTCTGTGTGTTTGTCACTGGTGTTGTGCGATGGGTGTGGGGGTTGTGTGAAGGTTCATACTTGTGTTTGAATGTCATGGAGTGTTGCAATGGGCCCTGTGTGTTGTGCTGCTGACATACTCCTGTGATGTATTTTGATTCAGATGTGTGGCTGATCAGGGTTGTACTTCATACCCTTCCTTTCATCCCTGAGCCTATTCATGGGTTGCCTTGCTGTCTCCCTGAGTTGTTGCAGTGAGGTGACTGTAGTTTGACTTCACTCACTGTGACTGCCATGTGTGGATTTTTTGGCTGGGGTGGATGTAATGTGTTCCTTCCCTTGCATGTGATATACACATTCTTGGTGTTCAGCTCCTTGCCATTCCATTTGTGTGCACCTCACTTTGGGTTTCCTATTTGTTGTCCTCCATTGCTATTAGCATGTGGTCTGTGTTTGTTGCTGTGTGTCAGTGTGGGGTATGTCTGTGTGACTTGACAGGCTGTGTGTCCATTGGAGTGTTTGTTCATTATCTGTGTGTGTTTAATTGGTGCTTGGACTCAGTTTACTTGCCACGAGTGTGGTGTTGTTGAGGTGTGTGTGTTCCCCTGGCCCAGTGCTTGTACGCTGTGTGTTGCTCTGCAGCCACACCTGATGAGGCTGTCTCCCTAGTTGTTTGTTGTGTGGTGCAGTGTGTGTGTTCACCTGGCTGCTTTTTGGCCATGTGGGGGCACAGGGAGATCACATGGCATGTCCCTTCATGGTGTGGGTGGGCCTAGTGTGTGGAGTGGGGAGGTGTTGCCCTGTGTACTTTGGGCACTGCCCCTGCCTTGCACTGGCCCAGGCTACTACATTGTGTGCATTTTTACTCGCGGATTCAATTCTGCGGTCACGTGAACTGGGCATTATTTCAGGGTCGCGGACATGGTGGCCGGGGTGTGGAGGGGTGGACTAGTGGCAGGTGGGACATGTGTGGCTACACCTGTGGTTGTGTTCCTGTCCCCACAAGGGTGTCTGGTGGGGGCAGGCACCTTACATCGGACATGGATTTGTGGATTGTGTTTGTTAGCGGAGTTGTGTGATGGCGTACCTGCGTCGGCGTCCGCGACGGTCCTTGGCTTGCTGTAGGTGGATCATGTACAGCGCCGGGAAGACGTGTAGTGCCGGGTCCATGGCGTTCGGCTCCGGTTCTCGATTTCGCACTCCGCTGTGGTGCTTCCGTATGCTCTGAATGGCCGGTTTCTCCGCTGCAGTGGGCCTGGCTGTTTTGCACATCCTAATTTGTACGGTGGGAGGGACGTCATTGCGTACGGCAGTGGCTCTGGATTGGTTGTCTCCGGCGCGGGCACGTTTTGATTGCGGTCCGAGTTGCACCGCGGCGGTCGGACAATGGGCTGTATTTGGCCATTGTAATATGGCGGACTGGGGCACCGCTGCTCACAGGCAGAAAACAGTGTTTTCTCCCACCGCCAGCATCGCGGAGGTGCATCTGCCAGTCATCGTAATGGACCCCATAGTATCTTAACCATGCGCATGCGTACTAGTATTTGAATGACAGTACACACTCTAGTCGTTCTGTTTTTTTGGGGCATGGCCGGCGAGCATTTTATGACGCCGTGGGTCAGCTGACATGCCTTTTCATTGTCCACATGCCGAACCCGGCTGGTTGTCATATAACCATACCAAACACAGACAGGTAAGTGGTGCTTATGGATTTGTTTTTTAAACATGTCCAAGAGACACAAACAGTGACTACAGGTTAGCTATTGTCTCCCTGTCCAGGGTCCTTTCTCATTTTTTTTCGTGCATTTGCATGTTGTCGCTATCTCTTTCGCCTCCCCCATCTACATAAAGAAAGTGCAGGATGTTTTGTTTGACGTATACTTGTCAGTTGCCAAAAAAATAGTGTTTAACAGTAGAAAAACACTGCCAGTTATTCGTTCCGCCCATGGAGACGGGGCAGATGTTATTGCGTTTTAAAGACAATCGTTTTTTACAGTTGTGGAAATAACTTTGCGCCCACTACGGTATTTCTTCAAAATGCCAGCGCCGAAGTGTCTTAAGTTGTGCCTGAGATGTGGTGTTGATAATTAAATGGTACCTAGTGTCTATAACAAAGCGCAAATAGGTAGCAGGTGTTGTGTCGGCACTGGACACTGCGGGTGTCCGTGCCGTCCCCGGTGCGGCTAATATTAGGGGCCCTGGCAATAACCACACGGAGCCAGGTAGTATGGTGCTGGCCGATACCACGCTAGCCGGCTAATCCCGACTCTCGCGATATCGCCGTTTATTTTCGGCTACGTGGCGTGACGTGGCGTGCTCGTTACGTCACGAGCACGACATTACATTCCTCCCCAAAAATGATAAACACAAACAACAACATGACCCTGAGGCCTCCTATGATCTCTGAAAACTCTCCCACCCCCTTACTGCATCAGTGTCACAAACGAAAGTCTGAATAAGAACATTCTTACATGAAGTAGTCCTTCAATCGGCGGCTGGGCTCTGGATTGCGGCGGAGCTGGTACTGTGAGCTGCCACGCCCCTCCGACTGGCCAACGTCCGAGCCAATCGGCATCTCCCCTGGACTCTCCAGGTGGCGGTCACCGTTCTCATCCGGATGCCTGCTGGAAGGAGAAAGTCCCAACGATGGACCGGGACTAGAGACTGGGGTGGATCCAGTAGAGACTTCACCTCCTGAGCTAATGCTTGCTCCAGCACCTGAAGAGTCCTCCGGGTTGCCGCCGGGGGCCATCGCCATTCCAACAGGGGAATCCTGGTGAAACCTCTTGAGGAACGCGGCATTTCTAGTCACCATCTCTCGGCCTCTGCGGGCGACTATGCGAGTCCCCTCCACCCTGGTCACGGTCCACGGCATCTTCTCATAAGGTAACCTGAACTTTCCACTCCCTACTCGATTCCTGAGCAACACTACATCTCCTGGAGTGAAAGTTACCGGCTGGGCCCGTCTCTTCTTGCTGGCCTGGGTGTGAGCCCTCCGACATCTGTCATCCACTTGGTCCTCATCAGGGAGAGTCGGCTGCCATTGAGGATGGTGCGGAATGGAGTCGGTGATCACACGCCCCATCAACAGATGGGCCGGGGCAACTCCCGTGGTGGTGTGAGGCGTCTGACGATAGCTGCGCAAAAACGTGAAAATGGCCATCTCCACAGATTGCTGCTTCTCATGCGCAATCCGCACCACCTTGTTCAAGGTGCGCATGAATCTCTCGGCTTCTCCATTGGCCTGAGGCCATCTCGGGGTGATCCGCCGATGCCGTATCCCCAGCGCCGTGAGGTATGTCGCCAGTTCCTGACTCTGGAATGGAGGTCCGTTGTCCGTCCTCAGCTCGTTCATCAGGCCATGGGCTGCCATGATTTTCTCCAGCCGAGGGATTACGTCCGTGGCACTTAGGGAGGTTATGATCTCCACCTCGGGGTATTTAGAATGGTCATCAATGGCCACAAAGAGCTGTCGTCCATCTGGCAAGCTGCCAAAGTCTAAGCTTACCCAGTACCATGGTTGCTGTGGCCGTTCCTCAGTGATGACGGGAGCGGGACGCGGTGATTCTCCCGTGACTTGACACCACCCGCAAGAGCGTACGGTGGCCTCCACAAGTTCGTCCATGAGGGGAAACCAGACTTTGGATCGAAGCCGTGATTTTGTTTTGACCATTCCCTGGTGACCCAGGTGTGCTAACTGAACCACCCGGTCCGTCAGGGCGGATGGAATCACTAAACGGTGGCCCCTCAACAGACATCCTGAGGAGTCTTCGGTGAGTTCATCTCGTATGCGATGTAGGCTGTCCATTATCCGCTGGGCTTCTCCTGTGAGGGACTTCCACTCCTCTTTGGCCTGGCGCCAGGTACCATCCCTCAGTGCTTTCAAAGCACGTTGTAGACAGTTGTCCCGGGCTGTCTCTGCCTGCAGATCTTCCATTGAAAGCGGGATAGGACATGACCGGGTTGTGACACACCTGACGTATTCTTCCGTGTCAGCGGCATCCTCCATTTCTTGTTCGGTGGCAGCTCTCGGGTGTCGCGACAGGTAATCTGCTGGATTCTTGGATCCTGGCTGATACTCTACCCGACAGTTATAGTTCTGAAGCTGCAGCATCCATTTTTCGATCCTGGGTGGAGGTTTTGTGGATGTGCCTGCGAAGAGGGCTACCAGGGGCTTGTGGTCTGTGGCTACAACGAAGGGCTTTCCATAAACGTACAGATGAAAGTGTCGGCAGCCCCAGTGTATGGCTATAGCTTCCTTCTCTATCTGGGAATAGCGCTGCTCCGTGTCCGTGAGGGAACGGCTGGCGAAAGCCACCGGCGCCCAATCCTCCTCTTTGTGCCTCCGCTGAAGCAGTACGGCCCCCAGGCCTGCCGGTCCAGCGTCCACCGCGATCATTGTCATTTTCCTCGGAACGAAAAATGCCAGCGTGGTTGCTTCGGAGAGGGCGTCCTGAATGTCCTTGAAGGCGTTGGCTTGTTCCGTCTCCCATTTCCACGGCACGGCGTCCTTCGTGAGTTCTCTCAGCGGTTGGGTTAGAGTCGTGAGATCTCTGATGAACCGCCCACAATAATTCACCATGCCGAGGAAGCTGCGAACCTCGGTGACGTTGGTGGGGGCATCCGCCTGTTTGATGTCCCGGACCTTGTCCGGATCAGGATTTACTCCTTCCTCCGAGAAGGTGTACCCGAAGAATTGGATCTTCCTTTTGAGAAACTCACACTTCTCGCGATGGAGGGTGAGTCCAGCGTCACGTAGGCGGCGGAGTACCATGACCAGTCTGGAATTGTGCTCCGGGATGGTTCTGGCGTGTACCATGATGTCATCACTAACGTTGATGACTCCTGGTATGTCCGCAATGAGCTCCTGTATGACATTCTGAAAAACCTCCGCCGCACTGGACACGCCGAAACTCAGACGGGTATATCGTCGGAGCCCCACGTGAGTGGAGAAGGTAGTAATGTTGCGGGATGCTTCATCAAGCACTAGCTGGTGGTATCCCGATCTCAAGTCCAGCTTCGAGAACCAGCATGCTCCCGCCATCTCTCCAATGAGTCGTCGATCGTTGGCGTGATGTGGCGCTCCCTCTTAATGGCCACGTTTGGGAGTCGCATATCAACGCAGATTCTGACGGCGCCAGGTTGCTTTGGCTTTCGTGTTACGACAATCGGGGAGACCCATGGGGTGGGCCCTGACACTTTCTCGATAATTCCGGCGGCCTCCAACGTTTTGAGCTCTTCCTCCACCAGGGGGCGCAGGTGGAAGGCCACTCGCCGGTGGCGTAGGGCGACGGGCTGGACTGTCGGGTCGACATGGAGGTGTATCTCCTTGCCCTTGAACCTTCCAATCCCTTCAAAGGTCGTAGCGAATTCTTCAAGGATGTGTTGAACGGACTCTTGGTGTACCCCAAAAGCAAAAGTCACTACTCCCAGATCCTCTGCAGCGCGACATCCCAGTAGCATGCCTTGCCCATCCTCCGTGATGTACACGTTGGTGGTGATCGAGTGGCCACCATGTGATATGGATGCCTTGAACCGGCCTCGCATCTTCAGTGGGGTGTCCTGCCCATAGGCAAATACCGTGACCGACGTGGGCTGGATGGTAGGGAGTGGGTCCATGGTTTGATACAGGGTGGCGGCCATGAGATTGATCGTGGCTCCGGTGTCCACTACTGCTGATACCTCCTGGGAGCCCACTCGGATGAGGCACTGCGGAAGCCGCTGGGTCTTGCGGGTGGCGGTATCCACCAAGTGGACTCTATGTACTACTCTCTCCTCTTCATCGTCATCATCCATGTCGCTGGGCACATCACGGCCCTCCGGGATGGCATTCACCGCTTGCTTGGGCTTCCGATATCTCTTTGATCTGCAGACCTTCTCGTAGTGGTTGTATTTACCACAACCCGAGCACCGTTTCCCTTTGGCCGGGCATTCCTCTGACGTGTGGGGCGATCCCCCACAGTATCCGCAGGTCTTCCCCTGCCCCATGGAGTTCGTACCTGTTCCTTTCTTGCTCCACCGTGGTGTTGGTCTCGTCAAGACGGCGTTCACTGGCTCGATCTTGACTGGAGATTGGAGGGCAGCCTCCATGTGGGCTGCTCGGGCCTTCGACAGCTCCTTGGTGCGACCCAACGTTAGTATGTCCGTCAAGGACTTCCCGGACTCTTCCAGAATCCTTTCTCGGAGTTTCACCGACGCACAGCCCTGTAGTATCTGCCTTCTTATTTCCTCCGTTTCATCTCTGAAGCCACACGTGGCTGCAAGGTTCTTGAGCCTCGCGTGGAATGTGTATAGGGACTCCTCCTGGAGCTGGCGCGCCTGCCGAAAGATAAACCTTTCGTAATCCTGGTTGGCCATTGGTTCGAAGTATCCATTGAGGGCATTGATCAACGTGTGATGGGACCGTGGTGTGGCTTCCGGTAGGGTCTTGGTAATGTTGTAGATGTCCTTGCCCCCCAGGTGCAGGAGCATGGCCTGCTTCTGGTCCTTGTGGACCTTCGTGGCTTCGAAAAAGATGACTAGCCGGTCGACCCAGTCCTTCCATTTTGGCACCAGCGCCGACGGCGACCCCTCCACGACGAACGGTTCAATTGGTGGAATGTTGGCCATTTCTCCTCTCTGCGGGCGTCAGTCGCCGGGCTGCAGCAGCGTGGGGCGCCCCTGTCGCTCCTCTGTGCTCCGTTGGGCGTGCCAGCGGGCGTGACTTCACCCCCCTGGGTCTTCGGCCTGCTGCCTCCTCCTGTCCTGCTCACTGCGCGTGATGCCCGAGTGTCGCCGGGCTCCTAGGCAGGGGGTAGCCCCGGGGCGTCTCCACTGTTCTAAATGCAGGGTGAGGCGGGCACTGTATGCACGGGTGTGTACCAGTAGGAGGAGCCGATCCAGTCCTTTGAGGTGTGGAGGGCCCCACAAGCTGGCAGTGCAGTGTGGTCCTGGGGCGCTTGACTATCTCCTCTTCCCCCCTTCTGTGTGTCTGTAGTGGTGTCTTTCCGAGTGCAGACAGGTCAGGGGAGGGGGCACTGCTGATGCTGCTTCCTGGCAGGGCGTGCTCCCAGTGGCCTTGGCGCTGTCTGGGGGAGTGAGCACTGTGGTAGCAGGGCGCCGTCACTCACCGGTTCCTCACTGCAGCGCCGGACTGCCTGCAAGCGTGGCTCTCCAACGCGGGAACACCGGCAGCGCCTCCTGCTGCGGCCGGGCCTCTTCTGCGCTGACGCGCCGTGGCACGCGCACCGCGAGGCAATACCACAGCCTCCGCGGCCGCCACACACGCGTTGTCACTGCACACGGGGTTCGCCTACCCTCGTCGCCAATGTTGTGTCGGCACTGGACACTGCGGGTGTCCGTGCCGTACCCGGTGCGGCTAATATTAGGGGCCCTGGCAATAACCACACGGAGCCAGGTAGTATGGTGCTGGCCGATACCACGCTAGCCGGCTAATCCCGACTCTCGCGATATCGCCATTTATTTTCGGCTACGTGGCGTGACATGGCGTGCTCGTTACGTCATGAGCACGACATTACAGCAGGCACAGACATACTTAGGTAGACCTTGTATTGTGTTGAAGTTCCTTAGTTGAACTGAATTGCACGCCCTTCAAACTGTGCACCTGCCAGAGCCTTTTTGCGTCCCTCAGCTGCTTCGCATACACACATTGGGCTCCAAAGCCACGGCATGTTCCTTGCCTAGCCCTGTAGCATCCTTTCTGCAGAGGGAGATCTTCTGCCATGGATTGTGAGGTCACCGTACCACGCTGAAGTTCACCATGTCAAATGCTGAGCACACAACGTTCTCATGCAAAGGGTGCAGGGATCCGGAATACTTTTCACCCAGCTACACAGAGGTTCTCCTCCTGTGCTGCAGCTGGCAATGTCTGTGCAAAAGGCACAATTTGTATTGACTCCAAGCTTGCGTCTTCAAAAACACTTGCAGTGTGTATTTTATAATACAATATAATCAATATGCGCGAATATATGGCATGCCTATCGGATATATTTGACAAATACCACAGGAATCTATTTGGTAGCTGCATACGATACTTGTGTTTTTCCATTTGAGTGACACGCTGCACAAGTGTGAGATGCAGCTTGGCTGGCAGTCATTTGTCAGGGTCAAACACCCCTACATTTCTGCCTGCTGAGCAGTCGCTTGTAAACAAACCTCGTGTGGCTTTGGAAGGATCGCTTTGCATGTGCAGCCTTCATTGGTCTGGGGGACGGCCAAGTCTCTGCATCTCCGGATTGGATTCGTGGAAGATTCATTTTGCGATGCCCTGTCAGCACAGTAATGGAACAAACCGGAGCTGGGGCACTTACTTATTTTGGATACATAAATAATAGATGTGTGTGCCTTGTCTGTCTGGTGGCCCCCTTCTTCCGAGCCAACCCCTACTTAACATGTGCAAACAGCAGCCCCCATACGTAACGATGTTGGCTGCTATGATACAATGCATAATGTTTTGATCACATGATCATATCCTGCTTTGTACAACATATCACAAAAAGTCAAGGTGAATCAATCCCTATCCCACCCCTCCTCAGTTTCTATTGGGGTTCCACAGGGTTCTGCACTATCACCGATACTCTTCAATTTATTCATGGAACTGTTGGCAAATGATCTGAACTCTGCAAACATTCTCTTCCATGTGTATGCGAATGACACTCAACTTTATTTGAAAATCACCTTCCCTGAAGACTTCACCTCACTTAACTCTACCCTGATGAATACTCAGAACTGGCTAACTGATAACCACCTCATGCTCAACACCTCCAAAATGGAATTCCTACTCATTGCTCCGCCTAATCACACCCCCAAGATCGACCACTGGCTGAAATACCTTATGACCTTTAACTGCACTCCTCACATTATCGATTCTGTGCAATCCCTCGGAATCACACTAAATAAGCACTTGAACATGCAGAATAATATTAGCAATGTCAGCAAGGGTGCTAAACACCAGATGAACATACTAATGATCCTCAAACCATTCTTTCCACAGGAGGACTTTAAGATGGCGGTCAAGCTCTTGTACTGCCTAGGCTAGACTATGGTAGCTCCACGCTCTGTGGACTTCACAAATAAAACTTGGCCCCGCTAACAGCCTCCATTAATGCCGCAGCTAAACTGATTACGGGTACAAAAAGAAATAATCACATCTCCCTAGCCCTCAAATCCCTAAACTGGCTGCCATAAGAAGCAAGAATACAGTAAAAGATAGTCACAGTGGAAATTATTCAGGAGATGTCGACGTTTCGACCCCTATAAAAACCAGCAGATTTGACGTCTTGAGGCTGAAAAATAGTGATGTGGGCCAGCAAGGCTCTCACGATAGGTACAGCAGTCCGATAGCTGTCAGAAGTCTCGATGCTTCCCAGAGCTATGGGTTACGTTTGAACCCTTGCTCTTTCTATACGGATACATCCGCGGCCTTAGATTATTGCGTACCTTTGGTTTATTCCTATTCGGACTGCTGTACCTATCGTGAGAGCCTTGCTGGCCCACATCACTATCTTTCAGCCTGAAGACACCTGTGCTGTCACTGGTGCAACATATACCCTTCGCTTCCCTTCCCCCTTCCCCGTTGGTCCTGATGAAGACCCCACCTCCAAGACGTCAAATCTGCTGGTTTTTATAGGGGTCGAAACGTCGACATCTCCTTCCCTTCACTTATCAAACCTGGATGACAGAGGATCTATATCTGCATCTTTTGTTTATGATTTTGCATTTGTATGTTTTGCCAGTAATTTGGCAGGTTAGGTTATCATTATTGTATATTAAGGTATATATATGCACCACCTTTCCCCCTGCACATCACTTTCACTTATCCTAACTACGCACCTATCACTTCACGCTGTATGCACCTGTTTTTACTAAATGTTAAATGTGATATTCAGTTCACATTTTTTGAGTCTATGATCTATGATGACAATTTTTGTGATATTTATTAAATCATAATCATTTATTGAATGAGCCATTTGGTGTTGTTATATTCCTTGTATATAGACCATGTATTGGTTGCAGATACATTGTGAATAATTTCCACTGTGACTATCTTTTGTGTACCACTATTTACCCGAGTCCAGTGGTCTTTCGGGTTACCCCATTGATACGAAACTCTACAGTAAAAGATAGCCTGCATGACTGAAAAAGCCCTACGTCTCAAGACTCCCATTTATCTAGCTCAAAAATGAGAACTATTTGGAGGTTGCAGACAGTCAAGAAGTGCTAGTTCATTGCTCCTGAAACCACAGTTCTTCCACAAAATGAGAACGAGTCTCAGAACCTTCTAAGGTGCTGCCCCAAAGATTTGGAACTCTCTTTCACCGGAAGTCCGACAAATTTCTTCCACTGCTTCCTTCAGAAAGGAAGTAAAAAAAAATCTGAATGACTACGTTTTTGCCTTAAATGGCCCTGACTCCGCTGCATATTTACTGCCCCCTGATTGACTACTACATTGTTTTGCACCTTTGAATCCCAGCATTTGCCTGCTATGCTCATTTATGTATCGAATGTTCTTCTCCCTGTACTGTATCCATCCGACTCTAATTGTGATGCACTCCTATCTTGTTCGTTTTATGCATATTCAAGTAATGCTTGTCCTTCCCACCTCTATACCCCACCTATCCTAATTGTAAAGCGCTATTATACCTGGCTGGGTCATGTTTGCGCTATATAAAACTTTCTATAAAAAATAAATAAATATCGAGTAAATGTGGGTGGGGGCATTTATTTCAAGCATTTGCTTACTACAAATCACTGTACCATGTTTTTACTATGTACAGCACAAAATATTTGGTTCCTTTACTGTTTGCTTGAACAGATGGTATAAATGCATGGTTCTCTTTTATGTTGCACATTGGATACACTAATTTCTTTTAATACTACTTGAAATTTACTTGCATTCAACTAGTGTTAAATGCAATGAAAATTAATTTTGCTCGCTTTTGAGTATTAATAACATTGTTTTTGTGTGTCGACAATAGCCGCGGTGCACTTTCAGGGCCTTTTATTTATATAGAAATGTAGGATTTCATGATCAAAACAGTTAATGAGAATAAGCATTGAGGTATTACAGAAAGGAGTGATGCGCTTTCTGCTTAATCGGCTACGAAGAATAACATACATTTGAAAAAGTATTCAGGGTTCATAAATGGACAGTGGTTCGATTGGCTGTGGACAGCTGTACGCAAATATATTACCCATTTTCTCACAAAGTGAGCTTTCTTAGTGCAAATAAAGTGCTATGCTCTGTTATCCATGCACACAATACGAATTCGTAGGGCATGACCCTACTTTATCTGACCCTCATTCTAAACAGCCTATTCAGCGCCCACTCTGTGCTTTCACCTATAGCTGCTTGAAGTCCCTCAGCCACCCCCTACACACTGTACCCTACTCTGCAGAACTTAACTAGCCCCTGCTACAACCTACAACCTCTCACACCTACACAACCTTCTGCCACGCCTTACACAACCTCTTCCATGCCTTACACATCCATCGGACATGCCCTGTAAATCTTCACCTGCACCGTTCCTACCCTCAGCCATTCCTATGCATTATTAGCCATGTGCAGCAGCACCTGGCGACATTGCATGTGTTACCCACACTGTGCTCATTCTTGATGAAGCTCTACACATCCTATTTCACACTGCGCTTCACTAGCCGGTCTCAGCCTACGCTGTGTAAACACTCTGCACGCCATCTACCAATGGTAAATTGTGCATGGCCATGGCTACATTTGCACATCTTTGGCCATGCCATGCAAAATATGATCTTGCATTCCCATGGCCAGCCTTTCCGACAAGCTCTATGCACTGTTAATCTCCTTTACTACACGTTTTAAGCCAAAATGCACAACTACATTTCAACTACAAACAAGCATTGGCATAGCCAATAGGTCTCGCCTTTGGGACCTTATAAGTGTTTAGCCATGCAACAGTTGATGTTGTTGCACCAAGGATATTGTGCTGCATAACTAAATACTTATAAGGTCCCAAAAGCGAGACCTATTGGCTATGCAAGATTTACGGTCTCTCTTTCTGTAAACATCAGGTTAGGATGTGGGGGCCTTGCAGCCCCATATAGCCAGTTATTCAAGACAGAGTAGGGTGGAGCAGCAAAACGACCTCTGTGACGTCTACAGAAAAATACCGTCAGACATCCTACATGTTTAGCCATGTATAGAGGGACCACCGAATACTGTGAAACAACTAAAGAACTCGGGCTAGCTGTGGGCAGGGAGGGCAGGGAGGAGCCTGATCCTTCTGCAGGTTATCATCCTAACAAGCACATACTGATCCCTGTGTACTCGGGCACTATATAGCACATAGAGGCCACGCGTCATGAGAGTACGAACATTACGTGCTCGAGGATAGGAACTTGCAATATTTGAACGCTTTGGTTGTGCCACCAAATATAAGGAATCTTCCTTCCATCTTTACCACACCTGATGAGAGGGGACCCAATCAGACCTGCGGAGACTCAGAACTGAATATCCCAGCTGGTGATTTCAAAGTGGAACAAACAGCAACAGATAGCGGAGAGCGAGTGTTCTGCCAAGGCACAGGAGGGGCACCACCGAAGGAAAAACAGCCGTAACAGCAGTGCCCTCGTGAGAGGCGGGGAGAACCACAGCCAGCCCCTGAAGTTATGTCTACAGAGGTAAGGAACGACGTAAGACAGCCGGCAACACAGGGCAGTGTTTGAGACTGAAAGAGCGTTCCACCCAACAGATTGGGACCGGTTTCATGTATATCTTTCCTGCGGTGTGTACAGCAGTGAAATCAGAATTTATTCTGAGGAGCAAAGTAGGTAATTGGACAATGGAACATTATTACCAGACGGAGGAGCGAGTTGGACGCAGATGTGGACTTGGCCAGTGTAAATGCTTCCATAACTGGAAAAGGTCTAGGCACACAAACTGGGAGCATGAGCCTTATGTTGAATGTATCATTTATTTTAAACAAGGACGGAGGAAAATGTACACACTGTAATTGATTTGAAAGCCTTCATCCAATCATAGCAGCACCAGAAGCGGCACCTCGTGACGAGAATGCTAGTGATGTGGTAGCCTGCGTTGTGATGTCACGAGGACTAGGGCACGTGAAGACAAGGAAAGCCACACGGGGCAGACCACTACTGCAGCGATGAGGAGGAGCCGTTGTTGAGTCAATATGTTAGGAAACACGGAGTCATATATTCAGGCGCACGATTGGATCAGTTTTAGGGACGTAATGGTTAATCCTGTCAAGATATTCTCCATATCTTACGCTGCTCCCTCTTGGCCTGAAAATATATGGTATCACCCGTGGTGTAGTGATGTCATGGTGACATGATGAAAGCGTCCCGCGAGTGGTGCAGCAGCTGTTTTCAAGCACACTCGTGCTTGTGGCACCATCCGCCTTGCGGGAGCGAGCAACAGCCAATTAGCATGCGCGCCGCTGCTCGCTCCCGCAAGGTGGATGCCGCCACAAGCACGAGTATGTGCTTCAAAAAGAGCAGAGCGACGGCTAAAGGCCCTCCTAAGCAGCACATGCGCGCTGCGTAGGCGAGACCTAAAAAGGGCACTTATGCCCATCCATTCAAATTACTCGCTGCCCATCCTCTGCAGTTACCCTACCTACAGACCACCATTTAACTACTATTAATGCCCTGCACTCTTCCAGTGCATATTTCACCCTACACACTGCATAACCTTGCCACATCTTGCACAGCCTCAGTCTAAGCCCTCAGCCATGCTCTAAACCATGGCAACTCACAAACATTTTCCCAGGGTCCAAAAGGTGTGGCCTGTGAAAGACAGAGGGCCGGATTGATGCCAGTGGGGTGCTGAATTGCACAATGTAAAACCAGAAAAGCTGGGATTAATCCCAGCTTCCCAACTTTACAAAATTGTGTGATTCAAAGCAATAGTTCTTTTCACTTTCCCTCTTTTTTCTTCATTATCACATATACGAGGACCTCGAAATACATGACTTCAGGATGCACGCTTTACAAAACCATATGTGTTTGATTTAATAAACTATCACCTTTTGCTTGCATAATAGGAATCCAAGGTCACCCAAAGAGTGCACATAACAACTAACTTGTCTCTTTAGTTCACTATTGGCATTGTTGTCAGGTTGGAGGGAAGAATTAATGTCTTTTTCAATTCATGTTTGAAAACTATAACTTTAAAATAATACTGCTCAATGCACTATTATCTTATGTACAAAAGTGAAAAGGTTATGCATGTTAATTAAATACACTTTTTGAATTTTGAAGAGACTATCATATTTTTAAACTTTGTCTGCAAAATGGTTTTAAAAATGAAGGGGCTCCTAAAGTTAAGAGGTGCAGGACTCAATAGTTAGTTACTTCCTTTCTTTAACACCACTTAATCTTTAAATAAATGCTTGCCTGTGTATTTAACATCTTTTTTTTTATTGTTAGCACTCTCTAGTAAACAGCAGATGAGTGCAGCTGTGGACCAGGGGGCTGCATTTAAAGGGCAGGAGGTCCATGCGGCCCTCGGGCCGTACTTTGAGTATCAATGTTCTAAACCCACCAGCAATGCGCACGGCCATGCTGCTAACCCTCAGTCAGGCTGTGGACACCGCCGGTCTTGCTCTGCACTTTCTGCCATTCTAGTCTGATTTAAGGAGAGGGTAGTTATGGTGAGTAGTACACAGCCACAAAAGTAGGCTCTGATGGCTTCAGCTCTGGTTATACTTAGCAAATGGGATCTGCAAGAAGCCAACAGCACTATAACACATGGGTAAAGACATTGTCATTTACTATGCCAATAGCTCTAACTCAAGCAAATGTGAGACCAATTGCATTGCAAATGCTTGTCTCCTGTGCAAGCACTGCTGGCATTGATAAACTTCGGTTTTAGGGCAGAACAGACACTGCATTTGTATAAAGGAGATATGCTACGATGAAAGTCCAATTTTATAGTGGGCATTTGACACATTGAACAAAGTTGAAGTTTCAGCTGTGCAAGCTTTGCTAATGCATACAGAACATGCAAGGCAGAGCATGCAATGAAAGAACAATAGTGATGAATGCTGGTCCCTACACGTACTTGCCTTTTCACTTCGTGCAGAAACAATTGCTGGCTTTGTGCTTGCTACAGTTGCTTGCACCACACAAAGAGCTACAGTTCACACCATTCCCTGCTGCTGATTGCTGCATGTACAGAGGAAAAGACACTTGTGGTTGGGCAGTACATACACACTTAACAGAAGCTCAGTGTGCAGGACCAGCCCAATTGGACTTTCACTGTCACTTTTGTTGCTTTAACCGTACAAATTGCAACACATCTTGAAAGGGTAAGCAGTGCTAACTCCCCAAAGAAAACGCAATAGAAAATAAAATGACAACTAGTAAACAGTTGTTAGGGCTAGGCCTGAGCGGTAAACTCCACTCCGTTTATGGAGTTTGAGGAGGTTTCTCACGCCGTGCTCCGCGGAGCTTGCGGAGTTCTGAAAAACTCCACTCCGTGTAGCAAAGAGGAGTTTTTTCTGCTCGCGCTCGCCAACGGTAATTTGGCGAGCGTGAGGGAGGAAAATCAAATGCTAGACCCCTTCTCAGCAAAATTTCTCAATGCGGGCAGTCGTGGATGGTCGCTACCGCTTGCGTTTACAAACCTTCCGTTCGCATTGAAGTTTTTCCTTCGCTCACGCTCGCCAACGGTAAGTTGGCGAGTCAGGAAAATCCAATGCTAGACCGCCTCTCAGCAAGATTTCTCAATGCGGGCAGTCGTGGATTGTCGCTACTGCTAGTGTTGAGAAACCTTCCGTTCACGTTGAGGAAGCTGCCGCTCGAGTATAATTTCTCCTTGAGCAGCAGAAAGAAGCAGCACCCTCTTGCGCTGCACATGATGCTGTTTGCGCTGATTTTACTGCACGGGACAAACACTAGGTGCTAAAAATCAGTGCGAACGGCACGAGGTAACGCACTCTGCCGCTCGCGGAGCTCCACATAGCTTGGCAAAGGAGCCTAGTTAGGGCACAACTATGACTGTCCTGATCTCTATGTCAGGGGCATCCTTGGAACAAGGGACCCACACTTCGCACATACCTTACACATTTCTGGAATAAAAGCTATATGGCTAGCCATACAGTAAATTTTCATAAAGCAGCTCGATATTGTTCACATAAAGAAGAGAAATGTACAATTAAACCTCAAAAACGCCATAGGCTTCTACAAGGCCAACCTTCTGTGTTCAATATATGGTATAAACAGTTATAGATGTGACAGAAGTAGCATTGTTTAAGTGTTGAGACAGTTCCTGTTTTTTTTCAAAAGTAAAGCACACATAACAAAACAAAGGCAGGCTCTGAGCATTTGAGGCTCTGAGCACTATGTAGAATATCACCACGCACAGCTTTGAAAAAGCTTAGGCCTTATTAGACCAAATCCAAGCTTAAAGTAATAAAGGTCTAAGTTTCTGAATAGATTCAAAGGTTTTAACACCCAGATCTAGCAGCAAGGTGACAGCAGGGTTACTCGAAGGTAGTTCCAGCAGGGTTTTGAAAAACCAGGTCTAAGCTATTGCAATTCATTGTTGTAGGATGTCTCCATAGATCATCTCTGTATAATGCCGCAGACTGTAAGCCCAATAAACCTTAAGGGCAGATGAAACTGTGGAAAACCTAATCTACTTACAAAGTTCAATGGAACATTAGCTCTACGCTTAAAAATAAAGGGGGTCTAACTATTAAATAGAACCCTTAGGATACAATCTTGCAGACAATAAAGTCAAGATCCACCAGTATGCTGACTTCACCCAACTCTATCTCAAGATCTCAACCAACCATAAACAATGACACAAAGCCAGCCTCACAAGCATCCAAACCTTGATGTAAAAAAATACTGAATGCTCAACCCCTCAGAGACTGAAATCCTCCTGTTTGCCAACACCACCAATCATACTATGATTCAGTCATGGACCTCCAGCTTAATTCTGGCGGGCTTCACACCCCAACTGCCAGAACAAGAAAAGTCTTGGATTTACCCTTGACTCAAAGAACAGATTGTCAAGAGGACCAAAACTGCCTAGTTCCAACTATCATTCTGGGCAAAGAAGTGAAATTATTTCTCCCAGAGGAGCATTCCAAATGATAGTTCAAGGCCAAGTCCTTTCCCAGCTAGATTGAGCAATGTCCTGCTAAACAGCATTCATGAGTCCACTCTTGCCCTCTTGAAAAGCATCCTTTACACAGTTGCACAGCTTATCAAGGAGATGAAGCAATCCAACCACATCACCCTTGAGCTAAAGGAACTGCACTTACCCCCCACAAGCCTAGATCATCCTCAAGATCAGCTGTGTCAAGGCTTTCTACAATAAGATCCTTGTCTTCTCTTCTTAACTATCAAGTTAATATCTGGAGGACAATGGCAGATGAAGAGCTCTGACCTTGCCAGATTAGATGCTAAACACCAAAAGTAGGAGAAAACAAGCCTTCTCATTCTATACCACCAGAATCGGGAACCATACCCCCTACAATAGCAGAGAACCAACCATGCTACAATTCAGGAAGAAACAGAAAACTCACCTCTTTAAAGGACACTACTTCAGATAACCTGACTTCTCAACCCTTTCACTAGTTCTCCCTCTTTCCTCTGTCCCCTCTCTCCTCTGTCCCCTCAGCCATCTATCAGCACTCCCCTACTAGTCAACTAGATTTGTGTCATGTTTGGAACTTCTCTTCACGACTCCAGTGCACATAGATGTTTCTTGGTTTCAGTTCTTGAAAGTTCTGATCTGTCCGAGGTAGGGGGCGATCCTTTCCGGTATCCACGGTGCTGCTTACAATGTCGTGCCAGGGCAGGCAGGGCCTTCTGAAAGGAATTCCCAAGAGGAAAAACCCAGAAGGGAAAAACCTTGCTGAAGTAGAGACTCCAGGGATGGAAAGAAAACCACAGAATAAAACCAGGGAGCGGAACCAGGAAACAAAAAATAACCAGCAAGGAGGGACCAGACCAGGAAACAGAAGAAGTTATACAAGAACAAAGGTCCAAAAGGAAACCCAAATAGGAACAGGAAACACCAATAGAAACAAAGATACACCAACAGGAGCGAGGAGTGTTTCAGCGTAAGGAAATGAAAGATTCAGCTCTTTATGTACCCATAGGTAGGTACTGATGCTACAGGAAGTGAACAATCAATGTCTTGGATAGGGAAGTAGTAGTGAAAAAGAAAAGAGGTTGCCATCTTAGAATGGTGCAAAATAACCCTTTCCAAGGCATTCTGGCAACAAAGCTGTGGAATTATGGGAAGGAGACCTGCAGAAAAATAGCCCCAGGCAGAAAACGGCTCCTAGACTTTTTGATGCATTTAAATCCCCAGGCGTGAGGTAAGAGAGTCCGGGCCCCAGCAGAGCGTCATACAGAGAGACACAGTTCCAAAACTAAAACTGCTGAGTACCCGAGACGCCAGAGAAATGACAACGGGTACCACATGGATCCACTGCATATGCGACAGGAGGAGAGAGAAGTTGCAGGCTGAATATATACAGGCTTCACGGGACACACCCATGACACCAAAAAAGCAACAGCGGGCCACTGCGTGGAATCGCAGGTTGCCCGAGAGGAGATGGGATGTGCCGAGGGTGAAATGCAGCCTTTGGCAGTGAAGATGTAGGCATTGCTGGCCAGACCATGGCCCACGGTGTAACAGGTTTGGGTCAGTGGGAGGTTAAAAATCAACAGGGGCCGGACCCAAAATGCCTGTGCATGCGCAGAGCCCAGTAAATAGGCAAAGGGGTGAGATTTAAAACACAAACGGGTGGTGACACAAAAAAGACACAAAACAATCACTTTCTCCTTAACCCTACACCACCCAGCAAGAGTGTAAAACAAAGAGGACAGCAAAGAGGGGGAAGACCGGCCTTACCTAGGGTCCAGAAAAAGCAGGGCACTCTAAACAATGTGACCAGCTTCACCTCTTATCCACCCCTATCAGGTAACCTTGGGCAACTAAAATACAGTGTATGAGAGAGGTTTGGAAAGTAGGAAGACATAGCCCAAGAATTACTATAAATAGGAATGCAAGTACAAGGGAAGCAAGTGCGCCAAAAATGAGAGAGCACCACAAAATGTACAAGATAAATAGCAACCCATGCTGCAACTTCATATCTCTGATACCATAGGCAATTACAAATATACCTGAGCACAAAATCCAGCTGCAAGAAAGCCCAACTCTGCAAACGGAGATGGAAAAGAAGGATCCCAAGGGAATAGCAGAAACAAAATCGAATACAGGAACAAAGCAAGATAAATTTGACATGATACTGAAGGCTATCAAAGATTAGAAAATAAAATAAATATAGTAGCTACAGACCTCACTCTACTGCGGGCAGACCAAGGGAAATTATCAGAAAGAGTTACAGAAACTGAAGAGGCACTGGTGACAGTGCATCCTACTTTTTGAGACCTACAAGAACAATTATTAGAATTCACAGGCCGAATATGCTTTCTAAAATACAGTCGAAGAGAAGGCAGATCGAATAGAAACAACAATGTGAGGGTAACAGGTGTTTGCAATAATTCTTAGGGCCCCAATATGGAGCTATATGCGGATCAATAGTTTGACAAACAAGTAGACCCTAATTGCTGCTCCAGTTTCTTCTCCGTGGAGAAAAGGCATAGGGTCTCACCAGCCAAGCAACCACCCAGTGTATCTCTGAGGGTGTTTGCTGAGAAGTTTATTTGTGGCTGCTCTACTCAACTACAAAGGCCAAGGGTGCCTACTACAAATGGTGTGACACAATGGCCCATACACAGTTCTAAACAGCAGAGTAGTCTTTCCAGATTCTACAGCTTCTGTACAGTAGACAGGAAAGGAACCTTGCTTTTCACAAACCCAGCAGCACCAAGGGAATGGATGGTAAATGGGCAGCAGAACACCATAAATATTAGAGCCCCCATCTCCCAAGGCGCAAAATAATTAGGAGGCAATCAACGCTAAACAAAACTAAATGGTAGAAACCCATTCCATAGGAAGCAACTGAAGGACACCAAGAGATATTAACACAAATAACAGCATGGTGAGATGGTCAACAAACTGAAGAGATGAGGTCAAAGAGTGGGCTTAAATGTTCAGTTCAAAATGGAAGAACACCAAATACGTAAATAGAGGTAAGGATACAAAGATGGTCACCCAAATGTAATACTCAACGAAACAAACACAGCGGACACAAAGGCCACCGAGAACATACTTAAAAACATTTATTCTCATTCTTACTCCACAATTGTATCGTGTTGCAATTGCTTTTATATAGCACTTATTACCTCTGATGAGGCGCCAAAGTGCTTTTTCGGCAAGTAGCGCGCTACTCCGGAACCCATAAAGGATTAGTGTTGAATTAGTATAGTGAAATTTGAAAGTAATTTGAACGGTGGATATGTTAGTCAGTTATTTTGATTCAGAAGGATAGTGGAGGGATAGAAGAGGGAAAAGGTTTGCATTTATATAACACTTGCTACCCCTGCTGGGGTGTTGAAGCGCTTTTTTTGGCGAGTAGCACCCTACTCTGGAACCTCAAGCAATCAATCAATCAGGGGATTATAAGCGCGCTACTCACCCATGAGGGTCTCAAGGCGCTGGGGTGGGGGTGGGGGGTGCAGCTCAGGGTTGGCCGAAAAGCCAGGTCTTGAGGCTCTTCCTGAAGGTGTGCAGAGTTGGGTAGCGTCTGATGTTGACTGGGAGTTTGTTC
Organism: Calotriton arnoldi; assembly: GCA_963921515.1. Classification (NCBI taxonomy): domain Eukaryota; kingdom Metazoa; phylum Chordata; class Amphibia; order Caudata; family Salamandridae; genus Calotriton; species Calotriton arnoldi. Next base: position 77,272 of record CAWUFW010009270.1, read on the forward strand.
CAGGCTTTGGCTGCTACGTGGGAGAAGGCTCTTCCCCGGCTCTGGTTCTGCGGATGCGTGGGGTCGTTGCTAAGGCGAGGTTGGCAGAGCGGAGGTTTCTTTTGGGTGCGTGGAAGGAGATTCTTTCGTTGAGGTATTTGGGTCCAATGTTGTGGAGGGATTTGTAGGTGTGGGTGAGTAGCTTGAAGGTTACTCTCTTTCCGACGGGGAGCCAGTGGAGGTCTTGCAGGTGTTGGGACATGTGCTCCAGTCGTGGGGTGCCGAGGACGAGTCTGGCAGCGGTGTTTTGGATGGTCTGGAGTTTCTGTAGCAGGGATTTGTTGATTCCCGCGTAGAGGGCGTTTCCGTAGTCCAGTCTGCTGGTGATGAGGGCGTGGGTGACGGTCTTTCTGGCTTCGGGTGGGATCCACTTGAAGGTCTTGTGAGGATGCGGAGGGAGTTGAAACAGGTGGAGGTGACGGCGTTAACCTGGTGGGTCATGGTGAGGGAGGAGTCTAGAATGATGCTGAGGTTTCGGGCATGGTTCGTCGGGGTGGGTGGGTTTCCGAGGGCGGGTTGCCACCATGAGCTGTCCCACACGGAGGGGCGAGGGTCCAAGGACGAGGACCTCCGTCTTCTTCGAGTTCAGTTTTTGGCAGCTGTCGCTCATCCAGGCAGCGACGTCCTTCATTCCTTCTTGGAAGCTGAGTTTGGTGTCTTCGGGGTTCTTTGTGAGGGAGAGGATGAGCTGGGTGACGTCGGCGTAGGATACTATGCTGAGCCCATGCTGTCTGACGATGGCGGCGAGGGGGGCCATGTAGATGTTGAAGAGCGTGGGGCTGAGCGAGGATCCCTGGGGTACTCTGCAGCTGATCTCTGTGGGCTCGGAGAGGAAGTGTGGGAGTCTGATCTGTTGGGTTCTGCCGGTGAGGAAAGAGCAGATCCAGTCGAGGGCGATTCCTTGTATGCCCGCTTCGTGGAGTCTGGTTGTAAGAGTGCGGTGGGAGACGGTGTTGAAGGCCGCGGAAAGGTCTAGCAGGATGAGGGCCGTGGTGTGTCCCTGGTGAAGTAGCATGCGGATGTCATCGGTGGCGGCGAGGAAGGCGGTCTCGGTGCTGTGGTTGCTGCGGAATCCGGATTGGGAGGAGTCGAGTATGGCGTTCTCTTCGATGAAGGTGGTTAGTTGTGTGTTGACAAATTTTTGGGAGACTTTGGCTGTGAAGGGAAGGAGGGAAATGGGCCAGTAGTTTTTCAGGTCTGTCGAGTTGGCCAAGGGTTTCTCGAAGAGGGGCTTGACCTCAGCCCGCTTCCAGTCGTCGGGGAAGATGCTGGCTTCGAAGGTGGCATTGATGGTGCCGCGGAGTTCGGGTGCGATGGCAGCTCTGTGGAAGATGTGAGGCGGGCAGGGGTCCGTGGGGCTCCTGAGTGGGTGCTTTTCATGGTCGTGGTGGTGTCTTCAATGGTGACTGGTGTCCAGGTGGTGATGGTGGGCTGGCTGTCGTTGCTGGAGGGGAAGGTGGTTTCAGGAGTCTTATCGTTGAAGTTGTCGTAGAGGGCCTTGATCTTTCGGTGAAAGTAGGAGCCGAGTTTGTTGCAGAGGTCTTGGGACGGTGTGATATCCGTAGCTTCGCTGGGGGGTTTGGTGAACTGCTGGATGACGTTGAAGAGTTCTTTTGAGTTGCTGGTGTTGGTGAGGATTTTGTTCCTGATGAAGGTCCTCTTGGTGGTTCTTATGGGTTGGTGGTATTCTGTCATGGCGTGCTTGTAGGTGGACTGGTCCTCTGTGGTTTCGCTGTTTCTCCATCGTTTCTCGAGCCATCGGCAGGAGCGTCTAGCTTCTTGGAGGTCGCTGGAGAACCAGCCGGCCTTCAGAGGGCGTTGTCTGTCGGGGCGGCGGAAGGGAGCGAGCTTGTCTGCGCAACTGGAGATCCAGTAGTGTAGTTCTGTGGCTGCGGAGTTGGCGTTGGTCATGACGAGGGGGGTTGAGGACGAGGGTAGAGTTGAGGTCTACTTCTGTGACCTTGCTCCAGTTCTTTCATGGTGGGCGTGGGGCGTGCTTGCGCACGGTGTTGGTGCTGAAGGAGAAGTGTACTCAGTGGTGGTCTGTCCAGAGGGGCTGCGAGGTGTGGCTGAAGTGGATGTTGGTCCCTCCTGCGAAGATGGGGTCGAGGGTGTGCCCGCCCTTTGGCTGGGGGTGGTGACAAGCTGCTTCAGTCCGAGGTTGGCAAGGTTGTCCAGGAGGGCGGCAGAGTCGGGGTCGCTGCGGTTGTCGAGGTGGAAGTTGAGGTCTCCGATGAGTATGTAGTCCATGGAGGCAATGGTGCGGGGTGTGATGTGGTCAACAATGGTGGTGGTGAAGTGAGTGTGGGGTCCGGGGGGTCTGTAGGCAAGGGTGCCTCGGAGCATGGTTCTGAGGATGGTCTGGATCTGGAAGTGAAGGTATTCGGTGTTGGAGAGGGTGTCGCTCGTGCTGGATGTGGGGAGTTGGAGGGAGCTCTTGTATACAATGGCGAGTCCTCTCCTGGGCAGTGGGGGTGGTCTTTCCTCTGGATCTTGTAGCCGTCGGGGATTGCGGTGGCGATGTCAGGGGCGAGGTGGCGTTTGTCCAGGTTTCCGCGTGGAAGGTGACGTCTGGCGAGAGGGTGTCAAGGAGGTCCCAGATTTCTACGGCGTGTCTGTGAAGGGAGCGCACGTTGAGGAGGATGCACTTCAGGGCTTCATTGGTGCGAGAGTCCGGTGTGGGTGCGGCGGTTGGAGGGGGCTGTGGATGGTGAAGGAATGTCAGCAGTGTCGGCAGGAGAATTGGCCGCGGGTGGTGTTAGGCGACGACCGCTGGCAGTTGCTCTTCCTCCCGGGGTTGAGTGCGAGGAGGGCAACAGAGTTGAAGCGGAGGGAGGTCGCAGATCCAGGGTTCCTGGCGCTGGTCGCGGTAGGGTCGCGGACGGGCACCGACGGCCTTGCCTTTGGTGCGCCGTCGGTCTGCACGGCCTGCCATTAAGTAGGGAAGGGGGAGGGAATCGCAGCTGGGAGGCGGGAGGAGGAGGAGCACCTCAAACCCCTCACAATGCACAGCACGGCACAGCACGGGCAGCGGCACTCACCAGCGGAGCTGCAGAGGGAGAGGGCAGGTCCCTGACCAGGAGGTCAGAGGTCTTGCTCGTGCTTTCCTGCAGTGGCCGCCATTAAGTAGGGAAGGGGGAGGGAATTGCAGCTGGGAGGTGGGAACGGGGAATAGGCGGGGGAGGGGCCGCGGGGGCAGCAACTGCAAGAAGCGGGCAAGAAATAAACAAGCCAGAAAAATGGGGCAAGAACAAGACAAAACAGGCAACAGCACAATAAAGCAAAAAAATTACAAGAAGCACTTACACTGGAAGCAGAAGCAAGAAAAAAGACGGGGCAGAGCGGAGAAGGAGGAAGGCCTCGAACCCCTCGCAATGTAGAGTGCGGCACAGCACGGGCAGTGGCACTCACCAGTGGAGCTGCAGGGGGAGAGAGGAGGTCTCTGACCAGGAGGTCAGAGGTCTTGCTCGTGCTCTCCTGCAGTGGCCATCATTAAGTAGGGAAAGGGGGAGGGAATCGCAGCTGGGAGGCGGGAATGGGGAATCGGCAGGGGAGGGGCCACGGGGCAGCAGCGGCGGGAAGGGGGAAGCAGGCAGGAAAAGAAACAAGCCAGAAACATGGGGCAAGAACAAGACAAATCAGGCAACAGCACAATAAGGCAAAAAAATTACAAGAAGCACTTACACTGGAAGCAGAAGCAAGAAAAAAGAAGGGGCAGAGTGGAGGAGGAAGAGGGCCTCAAACCCCTCGCAATGCAAAGCACGGAACAGCACGGGCAGCGGAGCTGCAGGGGGAGAGGGCAGGTCCCTGACCAGGAGGTCAGAGGTCTTGCTCCTATAAAGGATTAGTGGTGAAAGTATAGTAAAATATTAAGTTAATTTTAGAGGTGGACATGTTAGTCTGTTATTTGGATTGAAAAGGATAGAAGAGGGTAGGATTTAGACATTTTTTTTTGGGGAGGTCATAGCAGTAGGAGGAGGCTTGTGATGAGTAAAAGGGGTTTGGAGTAACCCTGGGCGTAGTTCGCGAAGTAGCGCTTCGCGAAGCTACGCAAAGTGAAGTTCGCACTACGCGAGCTTCGCGTAGCACTACGCGAACTGCGTAGTGCGTGTTCGCAATGATTACACAGTGCCGGATGCTTGTCCGCACTGTGCAATCATTGAAAACGGCATCTTGCACAGTGCAAGCTGTCTTTTACTGCCGCTCGAGTAGATTTTTACTCGAGCGGCAGCTTTCTCAACGCGGACTGGTAGTTTCTCATCGCGAGCGGTCGCGAGCATACGCGACCACTCGCAATGAGAAACCTGACCTCCCCGCGTTGAGAATCTCGCCGGAGGTTTATTTTCCACGCTCGCGATCGGCAACTTGTGTTGCTGATCGCGAACGAGAAAAAGTCTCGCCGGGATGTCATTTTGCTTGCTCGCGGTCGCCAACTTGACGTTGAGGACCGCGAGCAAGCAAAAAATGACCGCTGCACTACGCTACGCTACGCGTGTTTGCACTGTGCTACGTGCAATTCGCGTTGTGCGAAGTAGCGCAAACTTCGCAAACTACGCGAGCGTAGCGTAGTTTTCCGCCCAGGCCTAGTTTGGAGGCGAAAAGTCAGAGAGAAGGGTTTAGAAAGGCTTGTTTTGGGGGATCGGAATAGTAAAAGAGGTATGAGATGATGCAAGCAGGGGTAGAGTACGGAAGAGTTTAGAAAGGCTTATTTTGGGGATCATAGCAGTGGCAAGGGGATTTGCATGAATGAGAGAGCAGAGGTAGAGGGTCTATTGATAGAGGTATAGGGTGAGAAATAGGGTAGTGCATTGGGAAGAGTAGTAGAAACCGGTCTGAGATGAGTCAGAGAGTTGAGGTAGAGTATATATTGAGAGAGGTTTGGGGTGAGAAATAGGGTAGTGCTTTGGATGTGCTGGATTCGAAGAAAAGTATTAAATATATAGATCTATAAGTACATGGAAGGTATATAGATGCATACAGGAAGTAAGTATATGTAGATTAAAGATGCATAAAATAAAATTTGGCTTTCGAGTGTTCTTGTACTTAAAATTAATTTTATTTTTTTGTTTACATATAAAACATTTTGTTGTTGTAATTCAATAATGAAGCAATTGTAGATAAATAGTTATGATAAAATCGGTACTTATTTATGCAGTCACTTATATACATGTTAAAAACATAGAAAAATGTAATTATCAGTAATATGTACATTTGATTCGCAGAAGTAATGAATATATATATTTTCTTTTTTAAACGTAATTCTTCTACACATTTATACAAAGCAATACACATATATAGGTACATATCTATAGTAAAAATACATGTTTATATACAGAGGGATATGCTGTATATTTCTGTTTGCGTATGGTGCTTATGTGGGGAAGAGCCAATTCTTGAGTAGTTTTCTGAAGATAAGGTGGTTATCCATGGATTTTATATTGGGGGGGTAAAGAGTTCCATAGTTTGGATGCTTGAACAGAGAAAGATGTGCCACCCATGGTTTTTTTCTTGTATCTTGGGATTTTGAGGTGAGGTGTGGAGTGGAGGTTCCTTTGTTGAATATGTTTGGTGATTTTATTCCTGATGAAGAGCGGTCCCGTTCCATGTATCGCTTTGTGGGTGATACAAAGCAGCATGAACGTGGATCTTCTGGCAACCAGTAACCAATGCAGAGCTTTCAAGGCAGGGGAGATGTGGTCTTGCAGTTTTATATGTAAGAGTAGTCTAGCAGCCGAGTTCTGAATCCATTGTGGTCTTTTCATGGTCGTTAAAGGTGATCCGTTGTAGAGGCTATTGGCATAATCAAGTTTGGGCAGAACAAGGGAGATGGCAGCTTGTACCTTGTGAAGAAATCCTAAATAGGGGAATATTTGTCGCAGAGTTTTTATAGTAACAAAGCTTGATCTTGCTAGTTTGTCTTCTTGGGCATTTATCGATAGCTTGGAGTCCATGGTCATTACGAGGTTTCTTACTTCCTTCGATACTTTAGGCGGTGTTCCCATATCATCAGGCCAGACGGCGAGCGGGTTATAATGTTTCCAATCGCCACACGTGAGTATTTCTGTTTTGGAAGCATTCAATTTGAGATGGCTCCACATCATCCATTGATCCATGGCTCTGAGACAACTGAAAATTGGTGAGTATGAAGATCTTGAGAATTTTAGTGAGCTATGGTACACAAAAGACTTGATGGTAATCAACTGGGTGTTTAGGTAGGGTGACCAGGCATCCCCGATTTACCCGGACAGTCCTGGTTTTCCAAGGACTGTACTGATGTACTGACGCTTTCCTTAATTTTCAACTTGTATCCCGGTTTTTGGGACAAAGGCCAAGTCATCCTGAAAGGAGAACTAAAAGTGTGCTCTCCTTAAGTAAACTGTTTGTTTGTTTCACGCAGCGCAGTTTTTTTTAACAAGGCTACGCAACATCGGTGACAATGAGTCAAACGACAAAAGAGTGACCTGGGACATCAGGGGCATAGGAAACATGACCAAGAGATATGAGATATAGTTTGACCCTCGCAGACATGAAACAGAAATAGAGTGCATGCAGACACACGTAACGAAAACAGACGGAGCCAAACCCCATAAAAGATAGAAAGGGTAAATGCATAATACAACATACTCATTGTACTCAAGAGGAAGATTGATATGATCTGAATGGGTGTACTCTGTTAATAGAATACACAACAATAGACCCAGAGGGCAGATATGTGGTGATCAAGGGCACGTTGATCGGCAGACCTGTGGCAATAGCGAGCATATATGTATTCACAGCATCCCAACTAGAGAATTCAGCCTTATCAACACCCAAACTGGTGCAACTAACAAAGACACTGACTCTATCTGAGGCAGATTGTAACTGCATACATGAGCCAGCACAGGATAAATCCCAGCCACAACTGGCAAGTACACCAGTAATAAGGAATACCATGGGCTTCAAGGACTGGTTGAATAATTGGAAACCTGCAGATGCATGGGGTGACAGTAATCTGATTAGCTTAGAACACACCTTCTAGTCCCCCATATATGGCACATCTAGGCTGAGTGTTCTTCGAGTATAATCCAGTCCTGATGCACTGATAACATTGATCCCCACATGGCAACTACAAACCACAGAACTACAAGATACACCACTTAGAGAGAGTAAAATAAAATCCATTTAACAATACTTTCTTGACAATGAGGGGGCAACTGAGGACAGTGGAAACAAATGCAAATCTTTTCGGGACTTATTACGAGTTTGGCAGTCCTTCACTTGGCCCGTCACAGCCATGCCGACAGGAGGACCACCAAGCCCATCGAGTGCCCGCCTGCCGGAATCACATCTGTAATCTGTAACTGTAATCCATGGCGGGCAGGCGGAGCTGCGGCGGTCTCACGGCGGCATCTGTATAAGGTGAGTCTTCACTGCAGACGCCGCCATGACAGCACCCACAGCACTTTCCTGCATGGTGTGGCATGCATGCCGCACAGTACAGGAACTGGGGTACACTTCCACGGGGGCACAGGGCCCAGGAATGGCAAAGGGCCCTGTTAGGGCCCCCTTAGTTGCCTCTCTGCCACCCTTTTCATGGCGGGCTCACTGCCATGAAAGTGCCGGTGGGCAGGCAACTCATAATATGCATGGCGGAGCTGCAGCTGCACTGCCAGCATATTGCTGCTCCCTTCCGCTGTGTGACTGCCGCGGGATCCTGGATCCCCAGCGGACACGGCGGTTCTGTGGTCGGACTGCCACCACGAGTACGGCAGTCCTGTGGACCGTTGTACTCGTAATAAGGCCCTTCATGTTTATCACCGAGTGTACGCATGCAAACAGCTTGTGGGGTTAGAAAAACCTAAACACTGATGTCGCCAGGTTGGAAGACAAAGTCAAACAACTAGAAGTCACAGCTATAACAGAATCACGTGAAAGAAAACCCTTGACCAAGAAAACGCTAAAAGAAGCCTTAGGGACATATTATTCTTACATGAGTATAAAGAATACACACCTAGACAAAACAGCAAGGGTGTCAAGACCGGTAGATTATTGACCTCAGAAATGGTGCCCTGTGCAACCCAACTGAAGCAGTTTGAACACAAAAGAGAGAGATATTAAAATCAAAGATGGCAATAAATGAAACCATCAAAAAATACTACTGAAAGTATAGAAAGTGCACATAAACGCACACTTAAATGGCCCAGAAAATTGAATTAACAAGATAATTCTTTATATTAAGCACCAGAACAAATCAAGGCTTTGGATGAGCCACTAAGTGCGTGTCTGATATGGAACTTGGTGAACGAGCCCTCTGTTACAAAAGTGACGAATAACCCGTCTGCTTTATTATGAGTGCATTATACCCTAATGCACGTGTAGCAAGGCACATTGGGATATCTGTCACTTTTGTGAAGGAGTGCCCATCTGTCAGACTCTATATCAGGCTCTAGGTATGGAAGAAATAAAAAGTGGTCACCAGAAATTGATGATTTTCCTTCTGAAGTTAAAGAAATATATAGTGCACTATTGGCTTCCATACTAATACAAATGTACCAACAACAGCCAAGATTACTGCTGCACACTTGTAGGGAAGCCACAACAAGGCCTTCTGGAGGTTGCATTGTACTGACTGACCTTCCATGTTAAATTAAGGCTGTAAATTACTAAGAAAGGTTTTAGCAAACAATATAATGCCTTTACTTGAGGAATTAGTAGATTAAGAGCAAATGAGAATTCATTCCAAAGAGAAGCACAGCTTCATATATCATAAAACTTTTTCATATCATAGGAATGGTGTTTGGACCAAATATTGATTTAAAAATATCGGGAGGCAGTAATATTGGAAAATACATTTTGAAATACAAATAAAGCGATGCACAAATATCGTTGACAAGATGTTTTTTTTAGGTAAATAATATTGTTTTATATATTATCATTGTTAATATCATTTTCAATAATATAGTGCTTAAAAATATAGGGGCCGATTACAATACGGCCCACAAAGGCTCTGACCTGCGGTCGGAGCTTTTCGGGCCGCATCGTAATGGGTTTCCTTTCCGACCTCCTCATTATGTTGGAGGAGGTCGGAAAGGAAACCCACCCGGTCATTCTGGCTGGCTTCTTGGAGAGCCCGTCCACCAGTGGGAAGCCAGCAGTAATCTCAAGGGCGTGTCTTTTCGCTCTTGAGATTACGATCACGGTTTCCGACATGGTTTCCATGCCAGTCTGTCTGACAAGGAAACCAATATCGGAAAGCGTGTTTGGGGGCCCCCAGCAGGGCTTCCTTTGGTGCACAGCCTCTGGTTGGAGGCAGAGTATGGTGCCCCCCTGTTAAGCCCTGCACCTTGTGCAGGGATGAACCGCACCTCCCATTTCACTATGGGAGCTTGCATTACTGGGTTGAGCTGGACTATGCACAGGGACACCAAATGTGCCCCCATTGCAGACTTTCTGGCACTCTGAGTGCACCCACCCAGCCCCAATACACTAAACCCTGTCAGGGAGGTGGTCACACCTCCCTGTGACAGGATGCCTATTGTCATGCCTTCCTCTGCTCGAGCTTGGCTCAGCAGCAGGAGAGCAGAATCGTGTCTGTGGCTGGCAGCGTCCATTTTGTGCTGCCTAGGTCAAGAAAGCTGGTACTGGGTAGACCGTTGACCCACAGTAGTGGGATCAGAAGGGTGGAATCATACCTCCCACACCAGTTACTGGTGTGGAGGTATGATTCCAAGGTGTTTGACACCAAACACGACATGTTTCTAAGCAGCCGTTTTAAAGTTAGCATTTACCGCGAAGTTATAATGCAACTTAACCTATATGTCTGGCTGCATCACAGACAACCCCGGAGAATGGTCTCTGAAGGCTGCAGAGGGGCTCTGCTCATGCAGGGGCACCCTCTCATGTAAAACCCAGCACCCTGCCTTCAGGATTGATAAGGCCTGCCATAGGGGTGACTGATAGGTTTTTAAGTGTAGTGATTTAGATAGATATAGTGAACCTATATCTAAGTAAGTGGTGCAAGCACCAGCTTACACCAGCTGCTGTAGCAGACCTGTTGTGTCATTTTGAATGGCCTCTCATGGGTGGCATAATACATGCTTCAGCCCATGAGAGGCCTCTGGGATACCTATGCCCTGGGTACATGGTGTACCATATACTAGGGACTGATAAGGGTACCCCGGTATCCAATCTGGAGTGTACCTAAAGTACATACATTGCAATATAAGGGAGAAAGCAGATAGACTGGGGTCCTGGATAGCAGGATCCCAGTCAGACTAGTCCAAAACAGTGAGACATCAGCAAAAAGTGGGGGTAACCATAAGAAGCAGATACTACTTTCCTACAGTTGGGCGATTTGATAGACATGAAACTCAATCCCTTAATGAATCACCTGGATCATCTGGAGATTTTGATGAAAAGAATCAGTCACCGGGATAAGACAACTAATCCTAATATTGATACCTCTGTGGGAACGACCAATCACATACCTAATGTCTTACATGTAGATAGTTCACCTCGTAGCAGTATGGGCCCAATAGATGCCCCCTCAATTGTACCTTTTTGTAAGTCATGTTCACAACCAATTGATAGGCAGTCTTTTTTTGCTAAGGACAATATTACCCCGCACTTCCCTTTGCCCAATGATCATCCCCCAACTTCAGTAGGGGTTGATCCATCGATTGCCTCTGCTTCTACATCCAAATCCAATCTCACATCTAAAGGTCATCCATTGACGTCCGGCTCAATTAGCAGCATAACACTTCATTCTTTGAGTGAGGCCCACTGTAGACCAAATATGGATGTGTTGGGATTACCACCGGCAGCTTGTCCCTATGTTTTGGTGTTGGCGGGGGTACTTACCCTTGAAAAAGAGCAGAGTGAATCCTGGGATCAACTACGTAACAAATGTGTGGATTGGTTGTCCAAGAACAAGCAGTTTAATGTTCTGAGCATGAAGGAGATAATTATGGTACGGAGGGTTGGTTGGGTTGGTGACTCACCTAAAAATATAGATGATGGGGACTGTGTTGTCATTAATTTTCGCAGACCCTCAATGGTGAGGGCACTACCAAAAAAACTGGAGATTTTTGCCTCTAGACAGTCTAATATCTGGTCTTTACCCCAGGGTTATTTCTACAAACTACCGCCCAGGGGCTTATTACTTGGCCCTCCCCTCCTAGCTGTACAGAATAATTTTGAAGTGCTGACCGATCTTGATGCCCTGGACTGACTAAAACCTCCTTCTCAGATTGTTGGGGCTGACTCCACATCCACATGTTCACCATACACATCCATGATACATGCTCGAACTGCCGTAACTGGTGTTGGGGCTTGTGATTACCAGGATTTGAATATACTTAGTTGGAATGTCACCAGCCTACAATCAAAAATAGTTTTAGCCGATTGGTTGGAGTTAGTTAGACAATATGACATCTTAATGTTCCAAGTGACCGGGGCCACCAAAGACATATACCTTGAGGGGGTTTGAGCGATTTAACATTTTAGCCCCCTCCCCTAAATCTGGATGCCCATCTGGTGGCCTTTCTATATGGGTGAACATTGCGGCGGGGTAGTGTTAAGTCTTACAAACTCACAGTGATAAATTCCAAGCTTTAAAATATAAAAGGGGGAAATCCCTGGATTTAATTTAATCTCCACTCTAAAGAATTCGAAGGGTTTTGGTCAAATAGCCAGTATTTGTCTGGGGGGGATTTTAATGCAAAACTAGCCTACTCACCCGGTCTCGCCCCCAGGACTTGTAGCAGTGTACACATTTGCAACAGGGGCATAGAGTTGATGGAGCATTTGCAGTCTAATAATTTAAGTAATGTCTTGGATATCACTGCCCTCAATAATTATGATAAGCCGCCCGAACCGACATTCACAGGCAGGGGCAGCGCCTCCACGATTGATCATATTTTCATCTCCCCTAGTCTAGAGGACTTTTTAGTGTATGCTAAAGTGATTTCCACACCACGGTGATCATGACCCGATCGAAGCAGTGTTGAGACTTTCCCTTAGACCTGTGTACAAAATAGAGTGTGGAGCAAGGAATCTCGTGGCCTCGACAGACAAACTACGATTTGTTTGTCAGTGCAGGAATCCAATCCTGAGGTAATTATTGCTTTTACATAACTGCTCAGCGATCAAATCTGAATTATTGAAACCTGCTGCTACCATACTCCAAGGTCCAGGGTGGTTTAACAGTGAGTGTTCGTTAGTAATCCGTCAGTTACGCAAGGCCCTATCTGCAAAACCTAGGTGCCATCTGTCTGTTCAGATGTTAAGGAAGAAGTACAAGTTAGCTAGCTCCTTGAGGAGGCAAGAAATATTGACCGAACGGTGGGATGCACTTGCCAGTGCCGCAAGCTCAACAAATGGTAAACTCTTTTGGGCCGCTGTAAAACATATGAGAGCAATGGGTCAGATATTAACACCGATCAGTTGCAATATAACTCGCGAGGCCTGGGAAGCACATTTTTCCGTGATATATACAGCCCCTTGCATGATAAATATTTGCCAGAGTTTCCCACCACTTAAGGAGTACTGATATCCTTGCCTGAAGTAGAGGAAGCTATATACCAGAGCCTGGGTAATAAAGCTCCAGGCCCTGATGGGTTACCCATGGATCTTGATAAGCATAAGCGGACATTTGGGCCCCGCTTTTGCTTAATGTTTTTAATAATCTAGCCTGTTCCCTGCTACCAAGCACATGGTCAACCATCATTATCGTTCCAATTTTTAAAAGGGGTGACCTCTCCCAGCCATGTTGTTACAGAGCTATTTCCTTGATCGATACCACGTTGAAGATCTTAGGAAGGGTCTTGTATAATAAGATTGATACCTGGGCTGAGGGGAATTCTATTTTGCATCCTTCCCAACTTGGTTTTAGGAAGAATGTGGGTACAATCGAGCAATGCCTCAACCGTAATTTATTAAATGGGAAAAATACAATTGCTCAGCGGTCACCAATATACTTGGCTTTTATGGATTTGACATCAGCTTTCGATTATGTTAATCGGTCCCGTCTGTGGTCCATTCTTTTAGAATGTGGAATGGACGATGCATTAGTACATTTTTTAGCGTATCTCCATTGAGATCTGAAAGCAAGGATCAGAATCAACATGTGTGGGGAGATCTTTATCAATATTGGTGTTTTTAGAGGGGTCAGGCAGGGGTGTGTTTCGGCCCCTTAACTTTTCATTTTATACATTAACAACTTACACAATTATTTACCAATGCTCACTAAACATGTCCCAAGAGTTAAAGGCCACATATTCCCAACCGGGTTGTATGCTGATGACGCAGTCCTAATGGGACGCACACCTAATGCAGTGCGCCTCTTGGTGCGAGGCTTTGTAGACTTTATGGCCTCCTTAGACCTGTGCACTAATTTAAAAAAATGTTTTATATTGGCCTATGGCTTGAGGAAGCACTCTTTAAATGTTATCTCCGTGGGCAACTAGAGTTTACAGTGCACTAGCGCTTTTCGCTATCTAGGGCTGGTTTTTGCTACTAATGGTTCATGGACTGATCATATTGCTTATTACAGGAACAAGTTCTCTAAAACAATTAATTTGGTACTTAGTCTCCCCCACCCCAGGAGGTCGGGGGCTATTTTAGCCATTTTTTTTTTTAAATCTCAGTGCATACCCACGGCAACTTGCGGCGCTGAGGTATGGGGCCTTTCCAAATGTAGTAACATTCAGACCGAGGAGAACAGGTTTTGTTGAAAAATCCTGGGAGCCCCTATCTCTACGTCCCAATATGTTTGTCACAGTGAATTAAACTTACATTACATTGAAGACTATATAAGGGCCCGTCCTGCACTATTTTGGCTAGCCATATGGAAAAACATGGCGGCGGCCCTTACAAGGGAAATCATAATAGACTGCCTTAACTGTGATAAAGGCACGTATCTCCCTTGGCTAGCCGAGGTGAGATCCAGTTTAAGTAGGATCAATTATGAATAAATTTTCGATAGCCCACACGAGATCGAAACTGTAAATAAAAGAGATCTCCGAGGATCCCTATATGCACTTTATAGAAAGGATAGACTCGATAGGGCATCTAGGAATTCCACTGTAGTCACCTTTATGACCATAGTCTGTTGGTCAGTTACCTTACCAAACCTATGGGCCATTGGGAGCGGGGTCTCCTTTTATGTTTAAGGGCTGGCACAGTGAAGTATTTATTGTGTTTTCCTCTCGGTTTCCATACTAACCTTGATCAAATGCCATGTCCATGTGATGGTCACTCAGGTCAAACCACACTACACTTTTTATTGTTTTGTAAGTTTGATATACAATATACAAAATTGTTTCTAACTCCCTTTTTAAAAGGCACTCACCCATACATTATAGAGATGCATACAGGACTCTTCTCAATTTAGAAGATGATGAATTAGTATTCCGTGTGGGTGCTTTTATGATAACTGCAGTTTGTGCACGTAATACATTGCTCACTGTTTAAATTATAATTTTATTGCTCTGCACTGCTGATTTTATACATATTAGCTTCTATGGTCATTATGAACGTATGTGTTTTTATGTACTACTTTGTGATTTTGTCTTTTATGGACATGTTTTATCTGAAGAAAGTAATTGAACTGAACTGAACTAAATTATTTAAATGCGTTTTAGTTGGTTAGTGTTATGTGTTACTAGTGCTTACATAAAGGTTAGTAGCTTTTAAATACAGATTGTAATTTGGAGGGATTTATAATTTTTTATTTAATTTTTTCATACTAATTTAGAGGGTTGTAGCCGGTTGTTGGGTTTATCGGGGAATAGCGTGGAAACAGTGGCGTAACACAGCCCTCAAAGCCCCCGCAGTGCGGGGTCCCCGAGCTTCAGGGGGGCCCTCAACACAGTACTCAGGCCAGAGAGCTTCGGATTAAATCCGGAGCGAGGGGCCCTCCATGTACCTTGCAGGGGAGCCTACTCAACTTTAAAAAAAAAAAAATAATTATGTTTATTTTTTTATTTTTATAATTTAAGGACAGAAACACGTAACAGGTACAGTTCACAGCGAAATTCACCCGACATGGTGCAGTGATACAATAGTAATGTCATCTCCACGCAGGTGAATACATAACATGGAATCTAGTTAGATGAAATGTGGGCATAGTACAACATGTGGGCATACTCACTGCTTTGCACGTGGTTAAACATAAGCATCTGCTATGTAGAAAAAAACACAGTACTCCAGGCTAAGCAGATAAACATACCAGGGCTACCATGCCCCATCAAAAACCGCCAGCAACCATAACGGTATGAGAATAGGACATAACATACCCCCCCTGGGCCTAGTACAACAATCAGGCACATATAAAACGATACAGGTAACAGAAATATCCAATATAGTATGCTTCTCCTAGATGTGGGATCCCTCACACCAGCAGTGCCTCCGGTATATCCGTTTGAGAGTCTGTCGATTGTGCGAGGAGATAACCTTGCAGAGGTCTCCAGATGTCCCTTGGCCTCGAGGCATGAGGCAGTGTTTCGGCATACAAAGTCAATTGGTCTTGGCAGTATATTAAATCAGTTATCCATTCCTTAAATTTGGGCGCCCGCCCCCTACCCCACCTGCAGGCCACCCTACGTTTAGCTAACAGCAATGCAATTGCGAGATATTTACGATATGATTTAGGAGTAGATTTAGTGTACCCCAACAATGCTATTAAAGGTGTGCGCTCTACAGCAATGGGCACCATCTGATCCAGAGCATCAAACACCTGAGACCAATATTCACTCTACTCGTGGGCAATCCCAGGACAAATGTAGGAAATCAGCTCCCGGACTACCACACCTCTCACAGCAATCTGTATTTTTCAATTTAAAGCGGAACATTTTGACAGGGGTATAGTATAGGCGTTGCAGGAATTTATAATGCGTGACACGTAGTCTACCACTAGCGGATATTTGCTCTGTTTGCAGGCAACAGTATGTCCATTGGTCATCTGTTATTTCATGCCCTAATTCCAAGCTCCACTTGGCACGGGAAGAGCTGGGAGGTGCCATCCGTTGAGTGTGGATTGTGTGATAAAGTGTAGACACCAGATGTCCCGGCGATGCATTACGTAGCATCGTGTGTAAGGGAGCCAGCGTTGGAGGTTCCTGAGGGAATTCAGGGGTAACTGAGCGTATGCCCTGTCGAAGCCGAACATAAAGCAATATATCCAGTGAGGAGGGTTGCATTTCATGGAAAAGGAGCTCCGAAGATCGGAATTTCCCGTTTTGATAGAGATCTCCCCATATGGTAATGTTGGAGCGCTCACAGAGCCTGAGAAACCCTGTTTCTTGTAGCAATGGCATGCGAGGGTGATAGGAGAGTGGGAGTAGCGGTGAGTACAGCATTGGGCATTGAAGGAGCTTCACGATGCGGTGCCAGGCGTCTACCGTGCATGTGATCCTAGTAGGTGCAATATCTCGCGTTCGGGGGGAAGTGCTCAACAGACCATTCAGAGGGATGGGGTCTGCTAACCAGTGCTCCACTGCAATCTGTGGCATATACCTAGGAGGATGGAACCAGTAGGAAGCATAGTGGGCCTGCGCGCACGTATAATACAGCTTGAAATCTGGAACATCAAAGCCCCCCTGTGCATACGGTTGTGTGAGTACTTTCCATTGTAGGCGTGGTTGTTTGCCCCCCCATATCAACCTTACCATTTCAGACCTGAGTGTTTGAAAAAAGTGTCGACCAGGATAATATGGGATATTTAAAAATAGGTATAGTATTTGTGGAAGAACCACCATCTTAATCAACGCAGCTCGCCCTGCCAGAGAAAGCGGTAGCGAGATCCATCTTGTGACATGGTCTGTAATGCGATCTATGGCTGTACCATAGTTAAGGCGCGTTAGCTCGTCCATGTCCCTAGTTACCACTATCCCAAGGTATCGAAGATCAGAGTCGCACCATTCCAGGGGAAAATCTAGGGGGAATCGAGAAGTTACGTGTGTCAGGGGAAAAATGTGCGACTTCCCCCAATTGATTTGTATCCCAGAAAGTTTCCCGAATACTATAAATTCTCGCAAGAGCGGATTCAGATTATCCTGCGGGTCTCTTATGTAGAGGGTGATATCATCCGCATATAATGATATGAGGATCTGCCGTAAGCAGCATCTCAGTGCCTTGTCTTGGTGATGCTGTCTCAGTTTAGAAGCCAGTGGCTCGATTGAGAGAGCAAAAAGCAGGGGTGACAGTGGGCATCCCTGTCGCGTACCTCTAGATATGGGGAAGGCATCAGATAAATAACCATTAATTAAGACTTTTGCCGTAGGCAACTGATACAGCAACCTTATCCAGGACAGAAATACAGGAGGAAATCCCATACGTGGTAGCACCCCCAGTAGATAATCCCATTCAACAGAATCGAACGCCTTAGTGGCATCCAAAAACACTGCCACCAGCGGTAATTCAGGAGCGACATTCTGTAGAATGGAGAATAGGGTACGAAGATTGTGTGTGGTTGCTCTGCCTGGAATAAAGCCTGCCTGATCAGGGAGTACTATCTTTTCCATTAGGAGTGCCAGGCGATTCGCAAGTATCTTTGCCAGAATTTTTGTATCGCAATTAATGAGGGAAAGCGGCCTATAGAAATCACAATGAATAGGTGATTTTCCAGGTTTGAGTAGTGAGGTGATAAGTACCTCTCTCATGGAAGGAGGAAGTACGCCAGCCTCAAACGATTCTTCATATATCTCCCTTAAGATCGGGGCCATCAGATCTATATAAGTTTTATAAAATTCAGCAGGTAGCCCGTCCATGCCAGGGGCCTTCCCAGATTTCATCTGCATGATTGCTTCGCGAATTTCGTCAAGTTCGAAGGGGGCGCTGAGAAATTCCCTCTGTGCGTCGCCTAGCCATCCAAGTGCCACATCCCCTAGGAAGCTGTCTAGTTCGAAAGGATCCCTTCGCTGCGAAGTGTATAGTGCCGAATAGTGGGTAGTGAATGTAGTAAGTATGTCAGCGGTGTCGCGCTGTAGTGTCTCCCCGGGACCAGAAATCTCCAATACAAAGTTGGAGAAGCGCGGACGTCTTATGGTTTCAGCTAGGGCCTTCCCAGGTCTCTCCCCTTCGCCGTACCGTCGGGCCACCCAATATTTCCCTTTAAATTTTGTTTCCAGATCAGCAGTCGAGTTATATTCCGATAGTTTTTCCCGGATTGCATGCTGAGTATCGCTATCGCCCCCCATGGTCAGTTGTGTCTCTAGGGTCTTAAGTTCTGCGTCTAGTCTTCGGAGTGTTCCTTGTATGTAACGCAATACTCCAGAGCTTTTAGGAAATACAAAATCCCCGTATCGTCACCTTAAAGGCTTCCCATATGGTTTCTACCTTGTCAACAGAACCTCTATTTCTCTGAAAGAAGTCTTGAATTTCATCCCTTAATTCACTATGGAATACTGTGTCCAGGAGCGTTAAGGGTTGTAACCTCCAATTACTACGCGGTTTACTATACCCTGGAGGAGTGAGCGTAAGTTTAACCGGGGAGTGATCAGAATATGTCCTGGCCAAATGTGTGACATTTTTTATTGAGGGACCTAGCCCACGAGACACTAAGTAATAATCTAAGCGCGCCCAGGACGCGGTGTATGCTGTAAAATGTGTACCTTCTCGTGTAAAAGGATGATGATGACGCCAGGCATCAAGGAGACCAGAGTCTGATTTAATACCCCGTATAACTTGATATGATTTGTTATAATGATGTGGAGCGGGATTAGATCTGTCCGCCGCGGGTTCAAACGCCACATTGAAATCCCCACCCCAAATTATATGAGTAGAGCCTATTTCCACTATCTTCCCCCATAGCATTGTGAAGAAATCAGGAGTGTCTACATTCGGGCCATAACAACTCACCAGTGTAATTGAGTCGGTGCCCAATCGCCCCCAGGCAATGGTGTATCTCCCAGTTTGATCAAGTAATGTACCAGCTAATGCGAAAGGAGTGCGTTTTTTAATAAGTATAGCCGTGCCCCTGGCGTAGGAGGAGTATGACGAGTATAGCCGATGGTCTGCCCACTTAGTAGCAAAGGCGGTGGGTGCAGTGGATTAGTATGTGTTTCTTGAAGAAGTGCGATGTGTATCTGTTCCCGATCTAAGTACGCTAGTAGCTGACGGCACTTCCGTGGGTCACCCAGCCCCCTCACATTCCAGGTGAGGATGTGTAAGCTACGGTGAGTCGTCAAATCAGCCATCTGTGCCCGCAGCATGTAATAAATGGTGTTGTACCCTTTGTAGCCTTCGTATCCTGCGTGCATGATGTATTGAAGCACCATATATTTGTCTGTCGCGCTGCAGCCAAGTGATAACAATGAACATTGAAACACCCCCCTGCCCACCCCCTCCCACTGAAGCATCCCAATCATGCCAGACATAACACCATCCCCCTCCCTTGCCCGTAATAATGCAATAAACAGGTCGCACATATCAGTGCAATGTAGATTGGTAGGGAAATGCCCTTGTGGGGGAACCTCCTAGGGGCATGCACGGTTACCCCTCACAGAGCCAGCGAGATGATATCAGCGGCCTCCAAAGGTACAGGGGTGTTCGGCGTATATTATCATAGTCACCCAGTGTATCAGTACTTCAGTCCATAGGAGATATAGTTCTGCCTCAGTGAGTGCAGAGAGTAGTTCCCCTGAGGCATTATGTTATCTCAGTACCGTGAGAATTTTAGGCAGACTGTTCTTTGTTCTGCACCTGGTGGGTCATTCAGTAATCGGTGGGGATGATCTTGATGAGGTATCCGGTGCCTCGGAATTATGATTCTGATGTTTCAGGCGTTTCAGGAATTCTTCCACTTGATGCGGTTTAGTGTAGAACATCTGCTTCCCTTGATGCGTAATTCTCAATCGTGCCGGATATAAAAGCGCATAATCAATTTGGGCTTGTCTCAACTTTTGTTTGACAGGTAGAAATTTACGCCTATCTTCTTGCACAGTGGCCGTGAAGTCAGGGTATATTGTAAATGAATTTCCTTCAAAGCTGAGCTGTCGCTTATCCCGGGCTACTTTCAGGGCGACGTCCCTATCTCTGTAATTCAAGAGCCGCGCGATGATGGGTCTGGGCGCGGCTCCTGGTGGAGGTTTGGGACCTAATGAGCGATGTGCCCGTTCGACTATGAAATGTGAAAAGAAAGCTTCAGCTCCGATTGACGCAAGTAACATTTTCTCCATATATTCTTCCATTTTGCCAGTGTTTGTACTTTCCGGAATACCAAGAATGCGTACATTATCGCGTCTGCTCCTTGCTTCAATATCTTCATTTTTTGCTGCAATAATTTTCAGTAATTTATCCATTTGTGCTACATTGGCCTGTATATGAGAGGTCTCATCTTCGGCATCTGAAATCCTGCGCTCTGTTTCTTTGATACGTTTGTCATGGGTGTCCAACTTATGAACTATGGCATCCATACGTGTGGTCATGGCATCCATTTTGTCGGCGATGGTGGTAAGTCCTTGCCTGACCTCTAGCAGCAATGCTTTCATGTCATCATTTGAAGACGAGGATTCTTGTATGGCAGATTGCTCCATGCTTCTTTCTTCTTCTTCCTGTTGCATGCGTGTACTTTTCCTGGCAACAAATGTCAACCGTGTCTGTTTCGTGTCAGTCTTCCCCATATTTATGATGTATCACAGCTTGGTATACTAGTGGCTGCAGCAGAGCGTCAAATGCACACAGGCCAAAATGCTGAATCCAACTAGCTCAGATGCGCTGGGCATTAGCAGGGAATTCGTAAGTTGAATTTAGCAGGTGCTCTCCTTTGCTTTTTATCCCCAGCCTGGGTAGTCACTCTAACTCCTTAGTTGCATCCAGGCAAATAACAGTTCAATGAGGCATACCACTAACCCCTATATCGTCACAGCGAAAGAGAGGTTTGTAAAGGATTCCGTGCAGGGATCCAACAGTATGTCAAATAATGCCTCAGGTCCACTATCTTGATATGCAGCAGTAACTGCCGTGTCTTCCCGCGCCTGGGGAAGGATCGGGCGTGCGGTGCACTGCGCGCACAGCTTAAAATGAATTGAGGGTTTGCGACTACCTCAGAGGAGGAATGTGGCGGTTATTGTCATGCAGTGTTGCCTGGGTGTCTCTATGTGCCCGCTGCAACATCAATTCGCCGTATGTGCGTGTGAGCCTTGATTACAGCAGTCTCCTATTGCAGTCCAGTATACCTTCCTTGACCGTTGTGTCTCATTTGCCTAGGCTCAAGGGTCACACTCCTATTTCAAGTCCTCTGCGGTAGCGCAATTAGTGGCACTCTATTTGCGCGCCGACGCGCCTGCTACCAGTCTGCCACCCGAGTGTTCGAGAATAAGTATGGCGGCACTGGGCTCATTCGGGGTATAATTAATGTAGATTGCAGCTACGCATCTGCGATGCAAGCGTCTTCCTCAACTTTCCAGCGGGACTCACTTTCGCCTCTCCATCAGCAGAGAGCAGCGACAGCAAACCTGTGGCCTGTGCGTCAAGGGCAAGGCGCATATGCCTGTCTCAAGGTCCATACATTAATATACTGAGCAGCCTACTATCTGCACGCCAAAACGCCTGTGGCCGGTCCGCCACCCGGGCGATCGAGATAATGCACAGTGTCACTAAGCTGAGTCCGGGCAGCGCGTGTATGAAGTTCCGCTGCTTCGTCCATGGGGGAGGGGCAGTCGCTGCAGCTGGTCAGCAGGGGCTCGCTCTTACCTCCCCGTCAATAGGCACCAGCGACAGCGGTCCTCCGGTACGGCCTGTGCACCTCGTGGTCAGCCCCGCAGTCGCGTAACACGCTCAGCCCAGGAGCAGTGCCACGCACACCAGGACCGCACGTCCGTGCAGACAGGATCCCTCGGTAGCAGCTCCCCGCAGTTCAGTAGAGATGCCGTTTTCCCACCGCCGGCTCACATATCATTGATCTCCAAAGCGCCGCTACTCTTGCGCCTGGGCATGTAACTGGACAGGATAATTGATCGGATTAAGACGCCGATCGGCAGGAGCCTCACATCAGTGCGGCCATCTCGCCAGTGCGCCACCTAGCGCCCCGAGCATACTCAACTTTTGTTTCGCCACTGCGTGGGAAGTAAATTAGTTCATCTTAATTATGAATTATTTAATAAACTTTAATTATATGCTTGATATTTATTATGTTAATGATGTAATATTTATTTATTTTCATTATATGTTATTTATGGGCTATAAGGTTTGTAGGGGTATTAGGTGAGAAGTAATAATTATTTAAAAATTAATTATTATTGTCAAATAATTATTTTATTGATTTAAATAATGCAATTTATGGAATAATTTCTATTTTACTTATATTTTAGTTGCAGCCTGCTAGGCTTGTAGGGGTCAAGGGTGGCAAGTTAATTAAGTAATACTTTATTAATGTGTTTTAATTATTTATTATTTTTTAATTATGTAAAATATGTAATATCGATTTATTTTAGTTGCGGGAAGATAGGTTTTGAGTGGTATAGGGTGGGAAGGTAATACATTACCAATAATAAATTATTATTTGCAAATTATTTATTTAATGGTATTTTAAGTATTTAATTTCTGGAGCGCTTTTTATTTTAATTATATTTTAGGTGTGGCTAGCTAGATTTGTTGGGGTATAGACTAGGAAGTTAATTAAGTAATCATGTAATTGATTTTAAATATTTAATTATGGAATAATTATTTTTTAAGTAATAATTTAGGTGTGGGCTGCTAGGTTTGCAGGTTATAGGGTGGGAAGTTAATTAATAATTGAATTATAATTATTTATAATTTTTTAGTTATTTTATTGAATAGTAATTATAGAGAGAGAGATATATATATGTATGTATAAATATATAAATATTATGTTAATTAATAATTCTTATATTAAGAGTTTAAGATTGTTTCTACATTCATAGTGTTCCTTATATATGTAATGTGTTTGAAGTGAAGTATTTTTCTTACTCTTGTTTAAACTGCAGTAGGAATAGTAAAATTAACCTCTTTGCAATACAACACTTTTCTCACTGATGTGCCGTTTGGAATGGGAATAGCAAATCTCACCCTTCCAAAATCTAATGCTTTCTCTAATTTTTCACATACTGGAGTGCGAAACGTCCCCTCCAAAGTCTAGCACTTTCTCTACTGTTGCACAGATTAGAGTGGGAATAGACAATTTATTATTTAATTTTAGTTTACATTTCGTTTTTATTTTTTACATTTATTTTGTCGTGCACAGTATTTGTTGTAAATGTGTTTTTTGGATTTTTTAAATCCTATTGCTTTAGGTATTGTCTACATATTTATATATTCTTTCTTATTTCTTTATATATATGTTTTTATTGTGTATGTATGTTATATATATATATATATATATTGTTTTAGCAGTCCTCACCAAACCGCCGCTCACTTCCGGGTGGGTGCTGCCACGTAGCAGCGGTGCACTGCAATAATTTTCCAACAGACCCATTGAGAGCTCTGCATGATTTGGGTGACGAATTATCAGACAGAGGAGAAGTTCCAGCTGTCAATGAAACGGAGTTCCTGGAACAAATCGAGCTAGCACAAGCAGGTGCCACAAGCCACTTGAAACAAAAGTCGAAATTTATTCCCAGGACAGCCTTCGACATGATAGACAGCTTTCACGAAGTTGTTATTACAGATCTGGACAAATTGAGAAACAAATTCAAAGAGAACGAGAAGAAGCGACAGAACATCTCTTTGAAAGAACGACAAGCGATCAAAGCTTTGCAAGATGACCTGACAATAGTGATAAAACCGTCGGATAAGGGCGGGAACATTGTCATACAAGACAGAGTTTCCTATCAGGAGGAGGCTCTAAGACAATTAAACGACACTATTTGTTATGCAAAGATTTCTAGAAAAGAATATAATGACAGCATTATGGAGTTCTATCGTATGATTGACACTTTTGGAGGGATAGAGGTATACTTGGTCAAGATGAGTATGGGTTTATAAAAGTAGACCATCCCACTGCCCCCACCTTTTTTATCATATCACCAAAATCCACAAGAACAACAGAAGACCCCCTGGACGACCAATTGTGTCCTCTAGGGGGAGCCTTTTGGAGAACACTTCAACATTTGTCAATTTAACTCTCTGTCCCTTTGTATATGATCTGGTTTCATTTGTAAAAGACAGTACAGTATTTATCAAATTAATCGCCAACATCGCTTCGGAGGAGTCTTTTCTTCTAGTAACCCTTGACATTACAAGTCTTTACACCTGCATTAATCATGAGCAAGGTCTAGAGGCGGTTAAAACCTTCTTGAAAACCAGACCTTTAACCCCTTCCCTGCTCATGACGAGCTCAGCTCGTCATGCTGCACGGGCGGGCTGTGCGCATGACGAGCTGAGCTCGTCATGACCACGCCCGCGATTGGAATGTCCAGCACCTGGCTGGAATTCCTGCAGCAACGAAGGTGTTAAAGTACACAGAGCACAATAAGATGGTGATGCAATTCATGTCTTTCTGCCTACACAACAACATTTTCACTTTTGGTGATCAACTCTATATTCAGAAACAGGGCACCGCGATGGGCATGTGCTTCGCCCCCAGCTATGCGAACTTGTTCGTTAGCCGGTGGGAGAAGCACGTGGCCTGGGCCGGGGACAATGAGATATGGGCACAGAAAGTGGCCATCTGGGCCCGTTATATAGACGACATATTTTTCGTCTGGACAGGCTCCCGTGCTGAGTTGGAAAAATATATAGACCATCTAAATATTAATGAGAATAACCTGCACTTTTCTAGCAATGTCAGTTCCCATGAGGTTGCGTACCTAGAGCTGTTGGTTTATGTAAGTGGTAAACAGCTGAAAACAAAATTGTTCAGTAAGCCAACTGTGGGAAACGCAATTCTGCATTACACCAGTCAGCACCCACGCTGTTTAGTAAACAGCATCCCCTATGGGGAGTTTCTCCATTTAAAAAGGAATAGTACTACAGCAGAAGATTATGAAACTGTTAAAAATCAGGCTGTGAAACGATTCAGCCAAAGAGCTTACCCGAAAAAAACTTTACAGGCAGCTGTAGTGAGGGCGAACCAATGGAAGAGAGAGGAACTCCTCAATAAAACACCAAGAGAGAGTAATGATGAGATAACCAGATTAATATTGACGTATTCCACAAATTCTGGAGAAATACGCCAGATCTTGGGAAAACACTGGGGTATCCTTCAGGCAGATGGTGTGATTGGTAAAACTATCACACACAATCCAAGTACTCCTTATAGAAGAAATTCCTTTCTCAAGGATCTACTGGTGCATAGCCATTTTAGTGATAGGCAACAGAGTTTCTCAGGTATAAAGGGTTTTTATCCTTGTCTCAAATGCAAGGCTTGTAAGAGAAGTAACAAGGTAAAAGAGGTTCAGGTTCCAGGAAGAGACTCAAACAAACAAATAACTAAACTACTCAACTGTAACACAGAATTCACTGTTTATTGTTTGGTATGTCCGTGCAACCTGCGTTATGTGGGAAGCACGATACACCAAGCAAAAAAGAGAGTCCTGGAGCACATGCGTGCGAAAAGCAGGAAGGATAGCAGTTATCCAGTTGCGAGACATTTTGCAGAGCAACACAAAAGTAATAGCCAATTGCTAAGTTTCTTTTGTATAGATCAGGTACCAACTCTGGAGAGAGGCGGTGACAGGGTAAGAGCTCTAAGGCAACTGGAGTCTAAATATATAATTGAACTTTGTACCTTGGTCCCATATGGACTTGATAGCGAAGAGGAATTATGGGTTCACATTGGTTAGGTCATTTATGATTATTAATAAATGAGAAGAACAGGTTCTGCGTATTTTTATACATACATTTGTGTCTATTTTTGAATAGTATCCCTCTCCCCCTCCTGTCCCCTGTATATTGGTATATTTTTCGTTTTCCTTCCTCACTTTCATATATAGTTTTAATTATTGTCCCATTGTACACGTCACTTTCATATTTTAACATGTTAGAGAGTTTTAAAAAAGGATCTTGTCGTCAATAATTATGTTGCCATTATGGTTATACAACGTAGCCCATTCAGGGCGTGATTAGTAACAAATGTGGGGAGGTATGAATTCTTGCCATTATGGCCAAACAAATGCTACATAAACTTTAAGCCCATCCAGGGCGTGATAGATTGTAAATAAATATATGAATTTTTGTTGGTATTCCCCACATAAGGTTTGATATAATCATGTTATTAAGTAATACTGTGTGAGAACTATTGATACGACTATTTAAATTAATTAAATGACATACGAATACGGTATATATGTATTTTGGTACGTTTTGACCACTCTACAATGGCCGCGCTGACTCAGACAAAAGAGCATTGGTTTTAAGTCCGCTCTCACTGTTGATATTGAACTAAAGGATATGACGTGTATATAAGTTTGAAATCATGTTGGTCAGGCTGACATTGACAAAGGCCGTTATGGCCAAACCGCGTTTGTCAGCGACGGGGCAAAAACAATAAAGCAATTTTGAAAATCTTATACTCGAGTGTGCGCCACGACTTTGTGAGAACAGAGGGTCTGGTGGAAATATATATATATATATTTGCTCATAGGGGTCTTGTCCAACAGAGAGTTGCACTCGGAAACAGCGGTGCCTTACCCCAAAGAAAGCTTTATTCAAGGTACAAACAGCCCCGCAATCCAATTATAATCAGCATCTGGCCACTGCCTACGCGTTTCGAGAATGCCTCTTCATCAGGGACTAGTGCAGCCAAAAGCGCATGCTCGGTTTCAACCTCCTTTTATATGCATTATCGTTCGCCATATTGTGCGCTCTGGATGAGATTAACGTTGCATTATGGTAGTTGAAGTCCGTTATTTTCCCCACATATATATAAAGCTCCAAAGTGCCCCTAGGGCAGACACGCACTCAGACAATTGGCATATACAGCATTTTATTTGATAAAAATGCGACTCCAGGACAGAATGCCTTAGCAGTCTCCTATAAATGCACCCGCTGTCGCAGACGCGTTTCGAAGCCACCATGCTTCTTTCTCAAAGCCTCGGCTGTCACGTGCAACGTCAGGCACACCTTCTTTTAAATTGATACCACGCCCTGCATGGGCAAAAAATGATGGTCTTTGTAGTGTGTCCAACGGTTATCTTCACTGTTACCGGCAAAGTTCCAAGCCCTCAAATGGGCCTCTGTCCCAGAGTTACATTTAAGATCCAGTAACAATTGTCCCACATAAAGGCAAAGCCAATGCGAAGCCTCTTGGCACCCACAGATCCAGGGTTGGTGCATGTCCTAGCGGCAAGGGTGGCCGGGTTTTACATAAAGCTCCAAAGTGCCCCTAGGGCAGACATGCACTCAGACAATTGGCATATACCACATTTTATTTGGTAAAAATGCGCCTCCAGGACAGAATGCCTTAGCAGTTTCTTATAAATGCAGCCGCTGACGCGTTTCAAAGCCACCATGCTCCTTTCTCAAAGCCTCAGCTGTCACGTGCAACGTCAGGCACACCTTCTTTTAAATTGATTCCACGCCCTGCATGGGCAAAGAATTATGGTCTTTGTAGTGTGTCCAACGGTTATCTATATATATGTATATATATTACATATATATTACCTACTGGGGGTCGCCAGTAGGTAGTTATAGTTAGGACCACGTTTCCATAGGAAAATCATTTTTGATGTGCTTATAACTTTGGCGTTGTTTGGCGAATCTTTACGAAATTTTCCAAAAAGTTCCTCTATTCAGGTCAGCTCCTATCCTAAAAGTTTGGGGGATTTGTCAAGGGGGGCTAAGAAAAAGGGGGTCCCAAAACGTGTTTTCTCCATGCAATTTCCATAGGAAACTTTAGACAAGGCTACAGGTCAAACTGCTGAACGGAATTATGCCAAATTTGGCACAGAGAAAGGTCTTGGTCCAGAAAGCACGCTTTTGTTTAAATCGGGTAAATCCAATCAGATGTTTTAGAGAAATATCAAATTTTACAGATATCGATATTTAAGAATTCTGACATCTGATTGGCTGAAGCGTTACGAGCACAAGCTTGCGGCTCATTGGCTGCGAACTGTTGAAACTAGGAAGTGTTGGCAGCCATTTTGTGATTCAGTCCGTCAGCTCACAACTCTCCCTCGGCAAGGCATCAGGTCCGTAGTTCAACCTCTGCGAGGCAACACTAAAAATATACCGCAGCTCTGTCTGTGCGAGATACCCCTTTCACGGTCCCTCTCCCCACATCACCAGCTCGCGCGGCTATGCCTTTAGAAGCCAGTCCATCGGCTCGCAGCTCTGCGACTGCGAGCTGTGAGCCATTTTGTGACTCAGTCCGTCAGCTTGCATCTCTCCCTCTAAAAGGCATCGCATCCATAATTCTACCTCTGCGAGGCAATACTGAAAATATCCCGTAGGTCTGTCTGTACGAGATACTCCTTTTACGCTCCCTCTCCCCACATCATCAGCTCGCGGCTATGCCTTTAGAAGGCAGTTCGTCGGCTCGCAGCTCTGTGTCTGCGAGCCGTCGGGCCAAATTTGGCACAGAGAAAGGTCTTGGTCCAGAAAGCACGGTTTTGTTTAAATCGGGTAAATCCATTCAGTAGTTTTAGAGAAATATCAAATTTTCCAGATATCGATATTTAAGAATTCTGACATCTGATTGGCTGCAGCGTTACGAGCACGAGCTTGCGGATCATTGGCTGCGAACTGTTAAAACTAGGAAGTGTTGGAAGCCATTTTGTGATTCAGTCCGTCAGCTCACAACTCTCCCTCTGCAAGGCATCAGGTCGGTAGTTCTACCTCTGCGAGGCAACACTAAAAATATACCGCAGCTCTGTCTGTGCGAGATACCCCTTTCACGGTCCCTCTCTCCACATTACCAGCTCACGGCTATGCCTTTAGAAGCCAGTCCGTCGGCTCGCAGCTCTGCGACTGCAAGCTGTGAGCCATTTTGTGACTCAGTCCGTCAGCTCGCATCTCTCCCTCTAAAAGGCATCGCATCTGTAATTCTACCTCTGCGAGGCAATACTGAAAATATCCCGCAGGTCTGTCTGTGCGAGATACTCCTTTTACGCTCCTTCTCCCCACATCATCAGCTCGCGGCTATGCCTTTAGAAGGCAGTCCGTTGGCTCACAGCTCTGTGTCTGCGAGCCGTCTGGCCCGCAGCTCTACCTCTGTGAGCCACCTCGTTAGCTCGTAGCTCTGTCTGTGCTAGCAGGCCCGTCAGGCCATTACTCTCCCTCTGCGAGTTAGCCCGTCGGGTTGCAGCTCGGAGGGCTTGCAGCTGTATCTCTGCGAGCCAGCCCGTTAACTGATAGCTGTGTGTCTGCTAGCAGGCCTGTTAGCCCGTTGGTCTCCCTCTGCGAGTCCGGCAACAGCTCTCCCTCTGCGAGCCAGTACGGTGCTGTGCTTTTGCGAGCCAACGGCTCGTAGGTCTCCCTCTGCGAGCTGAGCCCACGGGCCGCAGCTCTTCCTCTGCGAGCCTGCCCGACGGCCCGCAGGTGTCCCTCTGCTAGCTGAACCGCAGCTGACACTCTGCGAGCCGAAATTGGGAATATAAGGCGGCTCTAAAGTTTATTAGTTGGAGCTACATGTAAGTGCGAATGCACAGCTTCAAGTTAATCAGGAAAACTCGGTTTCCCTCATCTGTGAAGTGTACTCCATCACTTCTGTAGATATCAGCCATATCAAAACGTATGTTGTTGTTGTAAATCGACCCCATTCTATGGTCTCTGAGGTATGCAGACACAGCTTTGTTGACACTCTTCCTAGATTTTTCAATCTTATGACAAAATTTGTTTGACCATTTCCACTTCTGTCTTTGGCATATATTGGAATCTACAAAGAGAGTTTGAGACAAAAGTAGCATCAATTGTCCAAAGGTGTCTTTCATAAGCATTTCCAAGCCTACCCCAGTCAATGTGCCTAGGTCGTTACCACCACAGTGCACAATCATGAGATCAGGGTGTTGGAGATGCAAACAGGTTTTAACCAAAGGGAGCAATTGGTGCCACTTCAATCCTCTCTGTGCAAACCATTTAATGTGCACATTTTGTAAACCTAGGTCTAAGTCAATACGTCTCTGTTCTGCATACCTCTTGCACCAGAAAACATAGCTATGTCCTACAATCCACACTAGCATTTTGAAGGTATGGCTAGAAGATATGGATAAATGTCTGTAGCTCATGCAGTCTGTTCGTAGAATAAGAGATATGTTTAAA
Source organism: Calotriton arnoldi (assembly GCA_963921515.1). NCBI lineage: Eukaryota > Metazoa > Chordata > Amphibia > Caudata > Salamandridae > Calotriton > Calotriton arnoldi. The sequence goes on from CAWUFW010009270.1 coordinate 107,446, forward strand.
CATGGGGAACTACTTTTTTTTTTACATACAAAATGTTAACCGATTGGGAGATGAAATGTATTGTGTCCTAAAAAGTAGGGTGTATATTAGTTTTGATGAAAAGCATCTTTGTGATTGGTTAATAAAAAAGCAGTTTATACGTGGAGTACATATTATAGGATGAAATTTGCTCAGCTTAACCACACCTGCTAATTGTATTTGGAAGGTGCAGTTCAAACTTGAAAGAATGGTGAACTTTTGACTTCCACGTGCCGTTAAATGTTGAAGAAAATGTTGCAAAAAGAAATATCGATAGGTTTAAAAAAATGATGAACTTTTAACCTGCACGTGTCGTAGAATGTTCTAGAAAGTGGTGATACAATACCTTGAACTTTTCACCTGTATGTGTCCTTAAAAAAACTGTTTATATGGAAAGTTCAAAAATAACCAATAAAGAGAGGTTTTGCAATCTAAAAAAAATAAAGAACTATTTTGATTTGTTCTTTATATGTATTTATGTGTGGAGCAACAGGGAAATTCTGCCATTACTGGTTCCATTCTTGATGAAAGCGGTGCATTACATGTACTGTGTGACAAGAAAAGAATTGCATGCGTTTGTGACATTTGAAATCTGCATACCAACTACAAAGGTAAATTAGAAATTAAGAAGGTGTGTTATGTGTTTTGTAGTGGTGGTTAAGTATTTGAGACAATATTTTTAACTTTCAAAGTGAATGACAACAGATGCAATGGAGCCAACGATCATGCAGCTCGGACACCCAACACTGCTCCGACACACCCCGCCATCAGCCCCTTGTCCACCATCCCCCCTCACCCCCCACAAACAAATGTGACAGCAACCTTAGGAAATCTGGAACGTAACAAATTGGCTGATGTCGCACAATTATAGTAAAGAAGTCATCTATGGATTTACATATAAAACATTTTATTTAAACAAAACAACAAAATAAAAGTAGGTACAGGTATGGCGTGTCATCCCTCGACAATTTGTAAATCACAGCCTGCAAGACAAAAAGAAAGATAAGATTGTGCGTCATGCGTCCATGAAAGGAGAGAGAGAGAGAAAGAAAGAAAGAGTGAGAGAGAGAGAGGAAGAGACAGAGAAAGAAAGAGTGAGAGAGAGGAAGAGAAAGAAAAAGAGAAAGAGTGAGAGAGAGAGGAAGAGAGAGAGAAAGAGTGAGACAAGGAAGAGCGAGAGAAAGAGAGAAACAGTGTGAGAGAGGTAGAGAGAGAGAGAAAGAGTGAGACAGAGAGGAAGAGAGAGAAAGAAAGAATGAGAGAGAGAGGAAAAGACATAGAAAGAGAGAAAGAGTGTGAGAGAGAGAAAGGAAGAGATAGAGAGTGAGTGAGAGAGAAAGAATGTGAGTGACAGAAAGGAAGAGATGGAGAGGGAGAGGGAGTGTTGACACTGTGGAGAAAATCCTCACAGCTCACCTTTCTGCCACCGGTGTGTCTCCAATCACGTGCCGGGACATAGTGCAGTCTTCAAGTTTAGTTATCTGAAACATAGTATAGAATCAGTAATGGCAGAGTACATACAACTGCACATGCCTAATTCTCTGTTTCGCCCCTGCGCACCCAGGCTGCTGCACCCCATCGACTCCCACTGCCTAGAGGTGTCTGCCCGCTCCTGTGCACCCAGGCTGCTGCACCCCATCCACTCCCACTGCTCGGAGGTGTCTGCCCGCTGATGTGCACCCAGGGTGCTGCACACTATCCACTCCCACCGCCCAGAGGTGACTGCTCGCTGCTGCGGAAACAAGCCTCTCTGCTCACCTTCTGCCACCAGCGTATGTCTAAGAGGGTCCACCACGTGCCAAAGCAACCTCCTCAGGCGTTGCGTACACGCGGTCAAGCCGAGCTCACAATTCAAAGTGAGTGTTGATTGCAGAATGGCCACGCATCATCGCAGGCTGCACACGCGCTCAGCTCTGGTGGCACTAACTCAGTGGAACTGAAGTCATCGCCTCGTGGCGGGAGGTCCGTGTCGGGGGGGGTCGTCAATCTGTGAATCACAACCTGCTAGACAAAAAGCAAGATAAGATTGTGCGTCATGTGTCCATGAAAGGAGAGAGAGAGAGAGAGAGAGAGAGAGAAAGAGAGAAAGAGTGAGAGAGAGGAAGAGACAGAGAAAGAAAGAGTGAGACAGAGAGAAAGAGAGAGAGAGAGGAAGAGAGAGCGAAAGAGAGAAAGAGTGAGATACAAGGAAGAGAGAGAGAAAGAGAGAAACGGTGTGAGAGAGAGGTAGAGAGAGAGAGAAAGAGTGAGACAGAGAGGAAGAGAGAGGAAGAAAGAATGAGAGAGAGAGAGAGGAAAAGACATAGAAAGAGTGTGAGAGAGAGAAAGGAAGAGATAGAGAGTGAGAGTGAGAGAGAGAGAAAGAGTGTGAGTGACAGAAAGGAAGAGATGGAGAGGGAGAGTGAGTGTGGACACTGGAGAAAATCCTCACAGCTCACCTTTCTGCCACCGGTGTGTCTCCAACCATGTGCTGGGACATCGTGAAGTCTTCAAGTTTAGTCATCTGAAACATAGTATAGAATCAGTAATGGCAGAGTACATACAACTGCACACGCCTAATTCTCTGTTTCGCCCCTGCGCACCCAGGCTGCTGCACCCCATCGACTCCCGCCGCCCAGAGGTGTCTGCCCGCCTCTGCGCACCCAGGCTGCTGTACCCCATCCACTCCCACTGGCCAGAGGTGTCTGCCCGCTGCTGTGCACCCAGGCTGGTGCACCCCATCCAGTACTACTGCCCGGAGGTGACTGCCCGTTCCTGCACACCCAGACTGCTGCATCCCATCCACTCCCACTGCCTAGAGGTGTCTGCCCGCTCCTGTGCACCCAGGCTGCTGCACCCCATCCACTCCCACTGCTCGGAGGTATCTTCCCGCTGTTGTGCACCCAGGGTGCTGCACACTATCCACTCCCACCTCCCAGAGGTGACTGCTCGCTGCTGCGGAAACAAGCCTCTCTGCTCACCTTCCACCATTGGCGTGTGTCTAAGAGGGTCCACCATGTGCTGATTCAACCTCCTCAGGCGTTGCATACACGCGGTCAAGCCGAGCTCACAATTCAAAGTGGGTGTTGATTGCAGGATGGCCACGCATCATCGCAGGCTGCACACGCGCTCAGCTCTGGTGGCACTAACTCAGTGGAACTGAAGTCATCGCCTCGTGGCGGGAGGTCCGTGTCGGGGGGGGTCGTCAATCTGTGAATCACAGCCTGCTAGACAAAAAGCAAGATAAGATTGTGCGTCATGCGTCCATGAAAGGAGAGGGAAAGAGAAAGAGTGAGAGAGAGGAAGAGACAGAGAAATCAATCAATCAATCACAGAATTTGTAAAGCGCACTACTTACCCGCGAGGGTCTCAAGGCGCTGGGGAGAAAAAAAGGGGGGGGGGTGCTGCTACTGGTCGAACAACCAGGTCTTGAGTAGCCTCCTGAAGGTCAGCAGGTCTTGGGTCTGTCGTAGGCTTAGTGGAAGGGTGTTCCAGGTCTTGGCGGCGAGGTGGGAGAAGGATCTGCCGCCGGTGGTGGTTCTTCGAATGCGAGGGACGGTGGCGAGGGAGAGGTCGACGGAGCGGAGTTGGCGGTTGGGGATGTAGAAGAGGAGTCGTCTGTTGAGGTAGGCTGGGCCAGTCTTGTGGAGTGCCTTGTGTGCGTGGATGAGGAGTTTGAAGGAGATTCTCCTGTCGACGGGGAGCCAGTGCAGGTTCCTCAGGTGGGGGTGATGTGGCTGTGGCGTGGTACATCGAGGATCAGGCGTGCGGAGGCGTTTTGTATGCGTTGCAGTCGCTTGATGAGCTTGGCTGGGGCTCCCGCGTAGAGGGCGTTCCCATAGTCGAGTCTGCTGCTGACGAGGGCCTGGGTGACTGTTCTTCTCGTGTCTGTCGGGATCCACCTGTAGATCTTGCGAAGCATGCGGAGGGTGTTGAAGCAGGAGGATGAGACTGCGTTGACTTGCTTGGCCATGGAGAGCGTTGAGTCGAGGATGACTCCCAGGTTACGTGCGTGGTCGGTGGGTGTCGGGGCTGCTCCCAGCGTCGTTGGCCACCAGGAGTCGTCCCAGGCTGAGGGGTTGGAGCCGAGGATGAGGACCTCTGTCTTCTCCGTGTTCAGTTTTAGTCGGCTGATCTTCATCCATTCAGCGACGGCCTTCATCCCTTCATGGAGGTTGGATTTGGCGGCGAGGGGGTCCTTGAAAGAAAGAGTGAGACAGAGAGGAAGACAGAGAAAGAGAGAGAGTGAGAGAGAGAGAGGAAGAGAGAGAGAAAGAGAGAAAGAGTGAGATACAAGGAAGAGAGAGAGAAACAGTGTGAGAGAGAGAAAGAGTGAGAGAGAGGAAGAGAGAAAGAAAGAATGAGAGAGAGAGGAAAAGACATAGAAAGAGAGAAAGAGTGTGAGAGAGAGAAAGGAAGAGATAGAGAGTGAGAGAGAGAGAGAGAGAAAGAGTGTGAGTGACAGAAAAGAAGAGATGGAGAGGGAGAGTGAGTGTTGACACTGTGGAGAAAATCCTCACAGCTCACCTTTCTGCCACCGGTGTGTCTCCAACCACATGCCGGGACATAGTGCAGTTGTGAGAAGTTGGCCTGGTATATGCTGTTCACTAATTAAAGTGGACACCTTGCACCAGAACAATTCGACTCTTATGGTAGATAGGTTTAAGACAACCTTTATAGAAAGCTATCCTAGTGGTAGCTGTGGAGAGCAGCCTTCAGGCTAAGTGTTGAAGGAATGTAAAGCAGCTTGTTTTACCACACAATCTCTTGAATCACCAAATGAAAAGACACCACCCAGGTATATATATCAAATATATATGTATTTATTAATAAACAATTCTCTACTATTCTCTTTATGAGATTAGAAGTCAGGAACATATGTACAAGTCAAATGTTATCAAAATAAGTTTAGCACAATCGAATATCACAATCTTAGTTTGGCTAGACCTAGGTCTAGGGCATCTGGAATCGAGGGACCCCCAAGAACCACCCCAGGTAGTTGTAGGAGACCCACAGGGGACGGACGCGGTGTCCTAGCACCGGTGCAAGTCCTGTACGAGTCTATGCGAACAGACGCGATTGAGATTTCAATGTTAAAGGTCCCTTGCGTGTTCGAGGCAAACACACCGATCGGTCCTTGTATGAGTCGAAGGACGCGGTTACAGATGGAGTTGCAAGGGAGTTGGACGCGGACGCGAACCATGTACGAGTCAGCGCGATAGTCGCACTTGGAAAGTAAGAGTTTTAGGGCACTTCTAGGGTAGCTACAAGCAAGTCACTTACAGGGTAAGTAGTTCTAGGGCCCACACCCACAGGAGCACCGTAGTGCTGAAGTTACCTCACCCAGGGGAGCCGGGTGCAAAGGTGTTCTTTGGTGTCGGGTCGCGGCGTCGTTTTCAATAGGAGCCAGTGAAGACTTGCTGCTTGCAGCGACAGGAGAAGTGTCCGGAGGAATCCAAGCCTGGATTCAGAAGATGGAAGACCTGAAAGCAGGGGGGACAGTGTTCACAGTCACTTGGCAGTGACTCGGGGCAAGGAAGATGGATGCCCACCTTCGTCGTAAGATTCAGGTCGTTCATGGGTGCCTTGACTCTTCAGCCACGAGGTCCAGGAGGCGTCAACAATGAGCAGGAGCTGGATTCGGCGTGTGCCATGATGTCTGCAGCTTACTGCGGTATCGGCGACTCGATTGGAGCCAACAAGCCTTGGTAACAGCAAGTCTCGGGGAAAGTGTAAAAAGTAAATGGCGCAGACCAGCAAGGTCTGAGGGACTCACCCAGCGAAGGTAAGACAGGGCAGGCCTGAAGCAACCAGGGGAGCCCTTTGGTTCTGTAGAAAAGCCTTCAGGGGACCCACACGCCGGCTGGCAAGGGATCATGAAGACACCTCGGGAGGATTTGCTCAACAGAGGCCCACGGTCACTCGTGACGTGGTAGGCCTCTGATCTTCGGAGGGATTCCTACTGGAGGCTAGGACCACACGTGGTCCAAAGCACAAGTTCGTAGAACGTTGTGAAGGGGTTGCACTCAACAATAGTGCACGGTACCCAGGGGTCGCGGTTCCTCATCACTCTTGGGGTTCACTGGCCTCAGCTTCGCTGGGGACTCACGATGGCCTTTGAGAAGTCAGGAAATCCACTTCTTGGGCTGCAGGGACTTCGGACTCTGGCGGGAGCGGCGTAGTTTGTGACCGTCGTTTGTAGCTTTTGGTGCCTGCCAAGCAGGGGAGTCACTCCTTGACTCCAAGGGAGATTCTTCAGTCTTCCAAAGGTAGTGGAATGTCGAAGGTCCGGGATTCTTCTTCAGAGCGTCGTCCAGGGGTATCTAGGGTGCAATGCACAGGTTCCCCCTCTTATACTAAAAGAAAGGGAGGGACTAGCTCTATGACCCTACCTATGGGAGCGTCAGGGGAGTGGGTGGCTACACCCACTTCCCTTTGTCCAGTTTCGCGCCAGAGCAGGGGCAGGTAGCCCCTGAGCCGGTTTGAACTGGGGTATGCACAGAGGAGCCTTCTGCTCCCCCAGTGCAGGACTTCAAAGCACTCTAAGAGTGCACCCACCCAGCCCCAATACACTAAACCCTGTCTGGGAGGTGGTCACACCCCCTTGGGGCAGGATATCTATTGTTGGGCTTCCTCCACTGCGAGTGTTGGTCATCAGCAGGAGGGCAGCCCAGTGTCTGTGACTGGTGGCATCCATTTTGTGATGCCAGGGCTCTGCAGGATTCTACCGCGTTTCCACAGTAGGTACATGTCTATCCCTCTAGAAGGGTGGAATGCTACCCCCGCCGCCAGGACTGGTGGGGGGGTAGTATTCCAAGATGTTTGACACCAAACACGACATGTTTTGATGCAGCCATTCCAAAGTTAGCATTTTACCGCGAGGATATAATGCACTTAAGAGTATATGGTTTAACCGCATCCACAAACAGCACCAGAGAATGGACTCCGAGAGCTGCAGAGGGGCCCTGCTCAGGCAGAGGCACCCCCTCACATGGAAACTAAGCACCCTGCCCTCAGGATCGATAGGGCCTGCTTTAGGGGTGACTGATAAGTCTCAATGTGTGTGTAGGAGAGATATAGGGGACCTATATCTCAGTGAGGGGTGCTAGCACTTCCTCACCCAGGCTGCAGTAGCAGGCCTGTGGTGTCAGATTTAGTCTGCTTCCCAGGGGTGGCATAATACATGCTTCAGCCCCTGGTAGGCCTGTGAAGTACCTATGCCCTTGGTACCTAAGGTACCATATACTAGGGACTCATAAGGTACCACAGTATCCAATCACTAGTGCACCTAGAGTGCACTCCAAGTCGTTTAGAGAGAACAGAGAGGCTGGGGCCCTGATTAGCAGGGACCCAGCCAGACTATAGCCAGAAACCAGTGTAAACATCAGAAAAAAAGTGGGGGCAACATAAGAGGCAGATCCTACTCTCCTACACAACCCCCCCAAACGCAGGGACACTAAACTAACCTTGACCAGTTGAGTCTTCGTGTTCAAAGTGGAAATACCTTGAGAGTCCATCTGCATTGGCATGTTGGGTCCCAGGTCTATGTTCCACTGTATAGTCCATCCCCTGTAGGGAAATGGACCACCTCAAAAGTTTTGGGTTTTCTCCTTTCATTTGTTTAAGCCATAGGAGGGGCTTGTGGTCAGTCTGAACTATGAAGTGAGTGCCAAACAAGTATGGCCTCAGCTTCTTCAGGGCCCACACCACAGCAAAGGCCTCCCTCTCTATAGCTGACCAACGTTTCTCTCTAGGGGTCAGCCTTCTGCTAATAAAAGCTACTGGCTGGTCTTGACCTTCATCATTCAGTTGAGACAGTACAGCTCCCACACCCAGCTCAGAAGCATCTGTTTGGACAATGAACTTTTTGGTGTAGTCTGGACTCTGTAAGATGGGGGCAGTGCACATGGCCTGCTTTAGGTCTTCAAATGCCTTCTGACAGCTAGCTGTCCACTGAACCTTTTTTGGCATTTTCTTTGAGGTCAGATCATTCAAGGGGGTCACTATAGATCCATATCCCTTGACAAACCTCCTATAGTACCCAGTCAGGCCTAAGAAGGCTCTCACCTGTGTCTGGGTGGTTGGAGCAACCCATTCCATTATGGTTTGGATTTTGCTCTGTAAAGGCTGAACCTGGCCTCCACCTACAAGGTGGCCCAGGTACACAACCTGACTCTGCCCTATCTGGCACTTAGTGGCCTTGATAGTGAGGCCTGCTTTCTGCAGAGCCTCCAAAACATTTCTGAGGTGGACCAGGTGATCCTGCCAGGAGGAACTAAAGACAGCAATATCATCTAGATAAGCTGAGCAATAAGTTTCCATCCCTGCCAGAACTTTATTCACCAACCTCTGAAAAGTGGCAGGTGCATTTTTCAATCCAAAGGGCATCACCACAAAGTGGTAGTGCCCACTAGGGGTCGAAAATGCTGTTTTGGCTTTTGCATCATCAGCTAATCTGATCTGCCAGTAGCCAGCTGTTAGGTCAAATGTACTTAGATACTTGGCTGAGGCCAAAGTATCAATCAGCTCATCTGCCCTTGGTATGGGATAGGCATCAGTCCTAGTGACTGCATTGAGGCCTCTGTAGTCTACACAAAACCTCATTTCTTTCTTACCACCCTGGGTATGAGGCTTGGGTACCAGGACTACTGGGCTAGCCCAAGGGCTATCTGAAGGCTCAATTACACCTAGCTCCAACATTTTCTGGACTTCAGTCCTGATACAGTCCCTGACATGGTCAGGTTGCCTGTAGATTTTACTCTTGACAGGCAGACTGTCTCCAGTGTCCACCTCATGGGTGCACCAGGTAGTCTGACTAGGGGTCAGGCTAAACATATGTCTATACTGTTGCAGAACTTGTCTGCACTCAGTTTGCTGATGGTCAGTGAGGCTGCTTGCCAAAGCAACACCATCTACTGACCCATCATCAGGGTTCTGAGAGAGCAGGTCAGGGAGAGGGTCACTCTCCTCCTCCTGGTCCTCATCAGTTGCCATGAGCAAGCCCATGTCAGCCCTGTCAACATATGGCTTTAATCTGTTGACATGGAGCACCCTCAGGGGGCTCCTGGGAGTTCCAAGATTCACCAGGTAGGTGACTTCTCCCTTCTGTTCAACTATTGTATGGGGGCCACTCCACTTGTCCTGGAGGGCTGCTGGGGCCACAGGCTCCAACACCCACACTTTCTGTCCTGGCTGGTATACAGTCAGTACAGCCTTTGGTCATGCCAAGCTTTTTGCAATTCTTGGCTGGCCTCCAGGTTTTTGGTTGCCTTTTTCATGTACTCAGCCATCCGGGAGCGGAGACCAAGTACATAGTCCATCACATCTTGTTTGGGGGGCTTGAGAGGTAACTCCCAGCCCTCTTTTACCAAACACAATGGACCTCTCACAGGATGCCCAAACAGAAGCTCAAATGGGCTGTAACCAACCCCCTTCTGTGGAACCTCTCTGTATGCAAACAACAGGCAGGGAAGAAGAAGGTCCCATTTCCGCCTAAGCTTCTCTGGGAGTCCTTTAATCATTCCCTTCAGGGTTTTGTTGAAGCGTTCAACTAACCCATTGCATTGTGGGTGATAGGGGGTGGTGAACTTATAAGTTACACCACACTCCTTCCACATTGCCTTCAAATATCCTGACATGAAGTTGGTACCTCTGTCAGAAATGACCTCCTTTGGGAAACCCACTCTGGAGAAAACTCCAATGAGGGCTCTTGCCACCACAGGGGCTGTGGTGGTCCTCAGGGGAATTGCTTCTGGGTACCTGGTGGCATGATCCACTACCACCAGGATAAACCTGTGCCCAGATGCAGTTTGAGGGTCAAGGGGACCAACAATGTCAATCCCTACCCTTTCAAAGGGTACCCCCACCACAGGTAGTGGTATCAGGGGGCCTTTGTTGTGCCACCTGCCTTACCACTGGCTTGGCATGTGACACAGGAGCGACAAAACTCCTTTGTGTCCTCTGACATATGTGGCCAATGAAAATGTGGAACAAGCCTGTCCCAGGTCTTGTTTTGGCCCAAGTGACCTGCCAAAGGGATATCATGTGCTAGGGTCAAGAGGAACCCCTAAACTTCTGAGGTATTACCATCCTCCTGGTGGCTCCAGGGGCTGGATCTCTACCCTCAGAATATAGGAGTCCCTCATCCCAATAAACTTTATGGGACCCACTAGCACTCCCAGCAGCCTCAGCAGCAGCCTGCTGTCTGAGGGGTTCAAGAGAGGGGCAGCACTGTTGCTCCTTACTCAGATCTTCCCTAGAAGGGCCCCCTGCCCCCAAGAACTCAACCTGATCAGGCTCAAGTCCCTCTGGGGCAGTTCCTTCTTCAGGATCTGCTTCACCTCCCTCTGGGGGTGAATCTGTGATCTGAGACAGAGGGGAAGGCACTGCCTTTACCCTACTGCTCCTCCTCTTGGGAAGCATCTGGTCCATTGTTCCAGGATCCAGAGCTGGTTCAGTGTTATGCATTCTTGCTTGTGACCTGGTCACAGCAAATACCTCTGCAGGGATGCCCAACATCTCAGCATGAGTCCATAACTCTACTTCAGACCAGGCTGAAGTCTCTAGATCATTGCCCAATAGACATTCGACAGGGAGGTCTGCACTGACTACAACCTTCTTGAGGCCAGTTACCCCTCCCCAGGAGAAATTCACAACTGCCAGACTATGGTTGGTCCTGACATTGCTTGCATTGGTCACCTGGTACATTTCGCCCAGGATGATCTGTCCAGGGTCCACAAGATCCTCTGCCACCATGGTGACACTAGCACCTGTGTCCCTAAATGCCAAAGCCTGTTTGCCATTTATTACAGGCTGCTGTTTGTATTTGCCCAGATTACTGGGGCTTACTAGGAAGGACATATCAAGGTCTCCATCACAAATCAGCATTGCCTGAGTGGGCACTCTGACTAGGTCAGAGTCCACTTCAGAACCCAGGGTCAACCCTACTACACCCTTATTCTGATGACCACCTCCACCAGTAGCTGAGCTAGGGGGAACAGTTGCCTTAGGGGCAGGAGTGGTGGTGGTTTGGTCTTTGGACTTGTTACAATCAGAAGTCCAGTGCCCTTTCTGTTTACAGAATTTGCACCAGGGCTTCTTTTGGCCTTTTCCCTTGTTGGATTGTGACTCCCCACCAGATGCAGATTTTTGGGGCCCTTGTGAAGACTTCTGGTCTTTTGACTTATCCCCACCTTTCTCAGAGCCCTTAGGATCCTGCTTCTTGGTGTCACCCCCTTGGTTCTGGGGTTTCTGCCTTACCCTGGTTCTGACCCATTTGTCTGCCTTCTTTCCCAATTCTTGGGGAGAGGTCAGATCTGAGTCCACCAGGTATTGATGCAACAACTGGTTCTGGCAATTATTAAGGATCTGTTCTCTCATCATCAGATTATACAATCCCTTGAAATCAGTAACCCTACTGCCAACCAGCCAACCCTCCAGAGCCTTGGTTGCACAATCTACAAAGTCAGTCCAGTCCTGAGTCTGTGCCTTCTGGGTGTCTCTGAACTTCAACCTGTACTGCTCAGTGGTTAAGCCAAACCCATCTATCAGTGCACTCTTCAGGACTTCATAATCATCAGCATCCTCTTCTCTAACAGTGAGGAGCTTGTCTCTACCTTTGTCTGAAAAGGAGAGCCACAAGATTGCTGCCCACTGCTTTTGGGGGACCTGCTGTACTCTACAGGCCCTCTCCATAGCAGTTATCCACTTGTGGATATCATCCCCACTCTGGTAGGGAGGAACAACCTTGCTCAGGTTCCTATGGTCTGGAATATATTCTCTGCCTCTAGGGACACTGTTGCTGCCACCAAGGGGTTCTAACCCCTCTCTTCTAGAAGCTCTCTGGATCTCCAGGGCTTCTCTATCCAGTGCCAACTGCTTGGTTCTGAGGGCAACTCTTGCTTCCTCATACTGCAGCAGTTTGCACATTCTGTCAGAGGAGCTCTCTCTTATGGGAAAGTATGAGTTCCTCTGCTGGACAAATTCTCTGCCAGAGTGATAAGAGTGGTCAGATTCCCTGGAAGGGGACCTATGCCTCTCATCCACTCTGTCAGTTCTCTTAGGGAGAATTCCTCTGTCCTTTTCAGGCCCCTTGGAGCCTGGCCCTTCAATCACAGAGTCTTGGTCATTCTGATTTTCATCATCTGACCCAGACACTGTAATTGACCCACCCACTGATTCAGACCCATTAGCTCCTAGAGCCAATCTAAGATCATCTGCTGTCAGCAGATCTATCAGGTGTAGTGTGGAGGGACTCTGTCCTAGCTTCAGGTGTCTTTCAACACACATGGCTCTCAAGTCAGAGAAAGCCATGTCCTTATACTGAGGCTGAGTGGATCCACTGGTTCCACCCTTTAAGGACATTCTAGTGTTGTGCAGTGTTGTACTACCTACACTAGTTTGTGGCCTACTGATACTAGCTTGAGCTGTAGAAAGGGTGTGCTATCCCTTGGCACACAGCTCTAAGTTCAGTAGAACTTATTGATACTAAGCTTGACTTTATATGTACCTTAAGTACCTATAGTGGTTTTCAGTTAGTAATTCAAATAGAGATTTTCTGGTAAAACAATAGCAAGCTGGAATCCCACACGCTGCCCACCAATGTGAGAAGTTGGCCTGGTATATGCTGTTCACTAATTAAAGTGGACACCTTGCACCAGAACAATTCGACTCTTATGGTAGATAGGTTTAAGACAACCTTTATAGAAAGCTATCCTAGTGGTAGCTGTGGAGAGCAGCCTTCAGGCTAAGTCTTGAAGGAATGTAAAGCAGCTTGTTTTACCACACAATCTCTTGAATCACCAAATGAAAAGACACCACACAGGTATATATATCAAATATATATGTATTTATTAATAAACAACTCTCTACTAATCTCTTTATGAGATTAGAAGTCAGGAACATATGTACAAGTCAAATGTTATCAAAATAAGTTTAGCACAATCGAATATCACAATCTTAGTTTGGCTAGACCTAGGTCTAGGGCATCTAGAATCGAGGGACCCCCAAGAACCACCCCAGGTAGTTGTAGGAGACCCACAGGGGACGGACGCGGTGTCCTGGCACCGGTGCGAGTCCTGTACGAGTCTATGCGAACAGACGCGATTGAGATTTCAATGTTAAAGGTCCCTTGCGTGTTCGAGGCGAACACACCGATCGGTCCTTGTACGAGTCGAAGGACGCGGTTACAGATAGAGTTGCAAGGGAGTTGGACGCGGTGTGTCTAACACAGACGCGAACCATGTACGAGTCAGCGCGATAGTCGCACTTGGAAAGTAAGAGTTTTAGGGCACTTCTAGGGTAGCTACAAGCAAGTCACTTACAGGGTAAGTAGTTCTAGGGCCCACACCCACAGGAGCACCGTAGTGCTGAAGTTACCTCACCCAGGGGAGCCGGGTGCATAGGTGTTCTTTGGTGTCGGGTCGCGGCGTCGTTTTCAATGGGAGCCAGTGAAGACTTGCTGCTTGCGGCGACAGGAGAAGTGTCCGGAGGAATCCAAGCCTGGATTCAGAAGATGGAAGACCTGAAAGCAGAGGGGACAGTGTTCACAGTCACTTGGCAGTGACTCGGGGCAAGGAAGATGGATGCCCACCGTCGTCGCAAGATTCAGGTCGTTCACGGGTGCCTTGACTCTTCAGCCACGAGGTCCAGGAGGCATCGATGACAACCAGGAGCTGGATTCGGCGTGTCCCACGATGTCTGCAGCTTACTGCGGTGTCGGCGACTCGATTGGAGCCAACAAGCCTTGGTAACAGCAAGTCTCGGGGAAAGTGTAAAAAGTCAATGGCGCAGACCAGCAAGGTCTGAGGGACTCACCCAGCGAGGGTAAGTCAGGGCAGGCCTGGAGCAACCAGGGGGAGCCCTTTGGTTCTGTAGGAAAGCCTTCTGGGGACCCACAAGCTGGCTGGCAAGGGATCGCAAAGACGCCTCGGGAGGATTCGCTCAACAGGGGCTCACGGTCACTCGGGACGTGGTAGGCCTCTCATCTTCGGAGGGATTCCTGCTGGAGGCTAGGACCACACGTGGTCCAAAGCACAAGTTCGTAGAACGTTGTGAAGGGGTTGCACTCGACAATAGTGCACGGTACCCAGGGGTCACGGTTCCTCGTCACTCTTGGGGTCCACTGGCCTCAGCTTCGCTGGGGACTCACGATGGCCTTTGAGAAGTCAGGAAATCCACTTCTTGGGCTGCAGGGACTTCGGACTCCGGCGGGAGCGGCGTAGTTTGCGACCGTCGTTTGTAGTTTTTGGTGCCTGCCAAGCAGGGGAGTCACTCCTTGACTCCAAGGGAGATTCTTCAGTCTTCCAAAGGTAGTGGAACGTCGAAGGTCCAGGATTCTTCTTCAGAGCGTCGTCCAGGGATATCTAGGGTGCAATGCACAGGTTCCCCCTCTTATACTAAAAGAAAGGGAGGGACTAGCTCTATGACCCTACCTATGGGAGGGTCAGGGGAGTGGGTGGCTACACCCACTTCCCTTTGTCCAGTTTCGCGCCAGAGCAGGGGCAGGTAGCCCCTGAGCCGGTTTGAACTGGGGTATGCACAGAGGAGCCTTCTGCTCCCCCAGTGCAGGACTTCAAAGCACTCTAAGAGTGCACCCACCCAGCCCCAATACACTAAACCCTGTCTGGGAGGTGGTCACACCCCTTGGGACAGGATATCTATTGTTGGGCTTCCTCCACTGCGAGTGTTGGTCATCAGCAGGAGGGCAGCCCAGTGTCTGTGACTGGTGGCATCCATTTTGTGATGCCAGGGCTCTGCAGGATTCTACCGCGTTTCCACAGTAGGTACATGTCTATCCCTCTAGAAGGGTGGAATGCTACCCCCGCCGCCAGGACTGGCGGGGGGGTAGTATTCCAAGATGTTTGACACCAAACACGACATGTTTTGATGCAGCCATTCCAAAGTTAGCATTTTACCGCGAGGATATAATGCACTTAAGAGTATATGGTTTAACCGCATCCACAAACAGCACCAGAGAATGGACTCTGAGAGCTGCAGAGGGGCCCTGCTCAGGCAGAGGCACCCCCTCACATGGAAACTAAGCACCCTGCCCTCAGGATCGATAGGGCCTGCTTTAGGGGTGACTGATAAGTCTCAATGTGTGTGCAGGAGAGATATAGGGGACCTATATCTCAGTGAGGGGTGCTAGCACTTCCTCACCCAGGCTGCAGTAGCAGGCCTGTGGTGTCAGATTTAGTCTGCTTCCCAGGGGTGGCATAATACATGCTTCAGCCCCTGGTAGGCCTGTGAAGTACCTATGCCCTTGGTACCTAAGGTACCATATACTAGGGACTTATAAGGTACCACAGTATCCAATCACTAGTGCACCTAGAGTGCACTCCAAGTCGTTTAGAGAGAACAGAGAGGCTGGGGCCCTGATTAGCAGGGACCCAGCCAGACTATAGCCAGAAACCAGTGTAAACATCAGAAAAAAAAGTGGGGGCAACATAAGAGGCAGATCCTACTCTCCTACAGCAGTCTTCAAGTTTTGTCATCTGAAACATAGTATAGAATCAGTAATGGCAGAGTCCATACAACTGCACACGCCTAATTCTCTGTTTCGCCCCTGTGCACCCTGGCTGCTGCACCCCATCGACTCCCGCCGCCCAGAGGTGTCTGCCCGCCTCTGCGCACCCAGGCTGCTGTACCCCATCCACTCCCACTGCCCAGAGGTATCTGCCCGCTGCTGTGCACCCAGGCTGGTGCTCCCCATCCACTCCCACTGCCCGGAGGTCACTGCCCGCCGCTGCGCTAACAAGCCTCTCTGCTCACCTTTCACAACCTGCGTGTAGAAAAGAGGGCCTACCACGTGCTGCTGCAAGCCCGGGGCCCACGGACACGGCACCCTACATATCATGCAGCCCCGCTCCGCAGGCCACCAGGTCTCTCATTTGGTGCTGGGTCTTGATTTCGCCATGGCAGAGGACATACCAGTGCACCGGGCTTTTCATCACAGGCTGCACACCAGCTCAGCCCTTGCGGTGCCACTAACTCTGTGACCAGCGAGGCGACACCACGTGCCGGTAGGCCTGCGCTGTCTGTAGGCTCAGGCCTACACTGCGGTCCAGCAGGGCACACAAAACCTGAGCTGTCCAGACCGCCGGGACGGGCCATCACCGCAGGCTGTACACCCGCTCAGCAGTTACGGTACCTGTACCTCAGTGGACCGAAAGTCACCGTCCCGTGCCGGTGTGCCTGTGCCGGCCGCAGTGCATCCGGTGCGAGCAACTCTGAAATGGCGCCGAGCACATGCGCCCGGTCTTTTTTATTGGTAGGGTCACGTGTCCTGTGACGCCTGTGCTGGATGGGTGTGGTGTGGGTGTATACTAGCTGTGAGGGAGTGGCTGTGGCATACTGACAACTAGGGTGTGACCAGCAGATCACTGCAATAAAAATCTGGGCCATGTAGCGTTGTTGTCCTTCCCTGTAAGCGTAAGCGGAGTGGGCTGGCCTGGCGTATGCCAGTTCTGCGTGAGGCTGTGAAGAATGACTCCGGAGCTATGGGCGTGGCTCCGTCCTGGGCTGTATGAGGAATCAACTGATGCGGGTGTCCCTGTTGTAGTGCTGACGTCACCCGGGTCGCAAGCGCCAATGTGTCACTCTGTGAGCCAAGTCCCACAACATGGCCAACGTGGAAGGTACAGGGAATCACTGACCCTACATTCATCCATAGTTCCACACATGAAAGATGGTGGACATGACACATCTGTGTGGATATGAATGTTTATTGCACATTCAGTGGAGTGTTGCAGCTGTAGCAATACAGGGCCATGCAAAGTTCAAGTTTCAGTTTTTGGCACATGGAGGGCAGCCAATTAGAGCCAAGCTTGTGTTCGGGGTTAGGCTGCGCCAACATATGTACTTATACAATTACTCCGCCAATCTCCAAGCACTTATAAATTCACTATACACTCTCCTTGCAGTACTCTAATGATCCAGTCTCTACGTACGTACTTGTACAATGACCGAGAGTAAGTTACATAACCGAAGTTTCCCCCACTGCCAGAGGTAACATGGTTGCATACGCTGTCCACAGCACAATGTAATGTGGTAGGGCCCAGGGGCGGCATCTTGCATACATAATGAACACACGGACACAGATAGATAGTGGAACTGGGTACGGGCACGTGCGCTCGACTCATTTTTATTACCAGGGTCACATGTCCAGTGACGTCTGTGCTGGATGCGTGTGGGGTGAGTGTAAGCCAGCCGTCCGGGAATGGTTGGTGCTGGCAACAAGTACAACAGTAATCATTGGATCAGACACACAAATTCAATCATAAAGGGTCAATGATTTGTGCTGCACTAAGGTAGGGGCAACAGATGTGAAATATTTACACAAGATTGTATCGTAAAGGGTCCATGACTTGTGGTACACTGAGGTAGGGGCAGCAGATGTGAAATTATACACAAAACATTGTATCATACAGGGTCCATGAGTTGTGCTGCACTGAGATAGGGGCATCAGAAGCATTCAGTGTGTGCGCAGCCAGCGATGATGCGTGGTGCGGGCGAGCCACACTGGGAGCAATGTCTGTTGCCTACTGGACTGAGTCATCTGCAATCGTGACTCGATGTGAATTGTGAGCCCTGCTATCCGCAGTATAGATCGAAGGCAGTAGTCAGCACAGACATCGAAGAATGCTTTTAGTCACTTCCGGTTTACAAAATTCGACATAGAGTACAATTCTCTCTGCAATAAATATATCATGTCTCAATTTAAATTGTGAGCTCTGTTAACCGCAGTGTAGGTGTATGGAACAAAAGATGAAACATTTATGGAATACACTGTCGAAATATATAGGTTTCAGGGACGTTATAGTTAGTTGCCTACTGACTCTGAAATTAATGAATGAAGACTGAATTTGAATTGTGAGCCCTGCTGAGCACAGTGCAGGCCAGAGGCAGTGGTCAGGAAGGGCCTACAGCCACGTGGCGTTGACTTGAGCTGCATACAGTTAGTGGTTAGTGTGGCGCTCAGCGTGTGTACAGCCAGCGATGATGCAATGTCTCTTGCCTACTGGACTGCATCATCTGCAATCGCGACTCGATCTGAATTGTGAGCCCTGCTGACCACAGTGTAGGCCGGAGGCAGTGGTCAGGAAGAGCCCAGAGCCACGTGGCATTCACTTGAGCTGCATAGATTTAGTGGTAGGTGTGGCGCTCAGCGTGTGTGCAGCCAGCGATGATGCAATGTCTCTTGCCTACTGGACTGCGTCATCTGCAATCGCGACTCGACCTGAATTGTGAGCCCTGCTGACCGCAGTGTAGATCGAAGGCAGTGGTCAGGAAGAGTCCACAGCCACGTGGCGTTGACTTGAGCTGCATAGAGTTAGTGGTAGGTGTGGCGCTCAGCATGTGCGCAGCCAGCGATGATGCAATGTCTCTTGCCTACTGGACTGCGTCATGTGCAATCGCGACTCGATCTGAATTGTGAGCCCTGCTGACCGCAGTGTAGATCGAAGGCAGCACAGACATCAAGGAATGCTTTTTGTCACTTCCTCTTGACAAAATTCGAGGACATAGAGTACAATTCGGTCTGCAATTAATAAATCAAGACTGAATTCAAATTGTGAGCTCTGCTGTCCGCAGTGTAGACTGCCATTCAGTGTTCCTTTGGACTTGCAAGATGAATTTGGTCATTGTACTAAAGCTATAACTGATATAAAACAAGTTCTTGAAGCAAGGATACTAAAAGGATATTATGTAGTTTTTAGGGACGTAATACTTAGTTGCTTACTGGACTCTGCAATTAATGAATCAAGAGTCAATTTTAAATGTGAGCCCTGATGACCGCAGTGTAGGCCGGAGACAGCGGTCAGCAAGGGCCCACAGCCACGTGGCATTGAGTTGAGCTGTACAGTTAGTGTCACCTGAAGCAACCAGCGTGTGTGGAGCCTGCGATGATGCGTGGTCCGGGCGGGCCGCACTGGTAGCAATGTCTTTTGCCTAATGAATTCTGCCTTAATAAGTCCACGTGGCGTTGACTTGTGGTGCACTGAGTTAGTGGTACCTGAAGCACTCAGTGTGTGCGCAGTCTGCGATGATGCGTGGTCCGGGCAGGCCGCACTGGGATCAATGTCTCTTTCCTACTGGAGTGCGTCATCTGCAATCACTACTCGATCTGAATTGTGAGCCCTGCTGTCCGCAGTGTAGATCGAAGGCAGTAGTCTGTACAGAAATAAGTCTGTGGTGCTCTGCTGCTGGGTTCGCAGCGGGCCTGTGTCGAGGAGGCTGGCGGTCACGGCGGAGGCCTCGTGGCAGGGTGAGGGCTGCTGCCCTGTTAGACGCTTTGGCCTTCCCACAAGTGAACCACGCCCACAGCCCCAGCCTATTTATTCATACTCCTATGCTGGAGTGGCGTACGTTGGACCAGCCCACTCTGCTTCCGCGGGGGACAACACAGCTACATGACCGGGATCTTCCCCACTGCCTGAGGTAACATGGTTGCGTCTATTGTCCACAACACTATAAGCACCAGCAGTATATGTCCACTTGGAGAGGTTTGTGCTCTGCATAGTGAGGTCTGTCCACCACATCACTGCTACACTTGGTATTGCATGCATTTTTATTGATGGGTGACTTGCGTCCTTCACACATACTTGGTTGCCACATCTCCCAAGATTCAGCTATTGTGTGGCTGAGGGACCATGCCATTTTTGGAAGGTCCGCTGTCCTGTTCTGCGCTGCCTCGGTGGTAGGGAGGGGGGTGGTCCGGGGGGGAGGTCCTGAGGGTGATGGCAGTGGGTGTTGTGGCCTTCTTGGGTGTCGGAGCTGCATGGTCAGTAGCTCTATGACATGTGTTGGTCTTCAGATGTGGTTCTAGGCTGGGCTCCCTTTCACACTGTAGGTAGTCGTCCTGCTTTACACCAGTAAAAGGCAGATGTTAAATTCCTAATGCTAACGGAGCTTATTGCCTGTTTGGATCGCACCCCAGATTTGGCTGCTCGTTGAAAATATCGGGAAGTGGTGTTTTCGTGTTATTTTTGCACGGGAACGCCTACTCTGCATATTATTAGCGTTAGTTGTCGCTCTCATTTGTGGCGAATTTATTTGCGGAAGCTATTGTTGGAAAACTGGAGATATTGGCTGTTTTCACTAGGTTGAGAATGGAATGATAATTTAAATCACTGAAAAAACCATAGGTTTAATGAACATTATAATTAGAAATTAGCATTTAAAAAACGTTTGAAATTCACTGAAAAAACCATAGGTTTCAGGCACGTTATAGTTAGAAATTAGCATTTAAAAAACCTTAGAAATTCACTGAAGAAACCAAAGGTTTCAGGGACGTTATAGTTAGAAATTATCATTTAAAAAACCTTAGAAATTCACTGAAAAAACCATAGGTTTCAGGGACGTTATAGTTAGCTGGACATTTCACTCGTACAAAACCATAGAAATTCCACTGTTATAGTTAGTTCAGCTAACTATAACTCGTGCCCCCGCAATGCACTGCTGATCACATCACATATTACATCATTCATGACATGGTCAGTGACATCACTGATGACATCACTGATCACATCTCAAATGACATCACTGATGACATCACTGATGACATCATCCATGTGACAATCTGATGCACCTTCTCACACCCTAATATAACCTTTGATACACCCACTCTAATAAACAGAATACCATTTTTGAAACCATAGACACACCAATACCACTTACTACATATCTAATCACTGGTTCTTAGGTCTACACACTCATCCACTCATTCACCCATACAATCACTCATACATGCAGTCACTCATCAATACAACACTATCATATGCACTCATACACCTACACAGACACTCACACAGCAGCACTCATCCAGAGTTTCTCACACCTAGTCAGTCATGCAAATAATCAATCACACTTCCATTTACTGACCTATACAGTTATACACACAACACATCACTTATTCAAACAGATAGAAATGCATAATTACTCTCTTATACAATCACTGATACAAGTACACACTCATCTATACAGCCACTCTCATAATCACTAACTCTCACGTATAGTGATTTATATACTCCAACTCTCACATACACTGTCTTTTACATATGTAGTTAGTTGGACATGTACCACTGAGACATCCATTCACTCACTAACACACCCATACACACACTCACCCACTCATACAGCTGTTTCCACATGCACTCTTGAACCCATACACCCAGTGAATCAACCACTCAAACATGTATGCACAGAGTCACACACCTCCCACGCACCCACACACACACTCAGGCACCCATACAATTACTCTGGCAACCAATTAATAACCCATATAGACAATCATGTAGCTACTGACCAACCCATGCAGCAGCTTATACAACAGCAAACAGACTGATATAGACATTCACACAGTTTAGTCACTAACCCATGCATTCAGTAAGACACATGTAATAACTCAGTTAAACAGTCAGTCAGTCACACACCTACTAAATCCTCCATCCAGACACTTATACACCCACTCATTCTTCAATACACCTTGGTATATATATAATACATATTTAAACTTTAAAGAAAAACACATTCACTGGATGATGTCATCAGTGATGTCATCAGTGATGTCATTTGAGATGTGATCAGTGATGTCATCAGTGATGTCACTGACCATGTCATGAATGATGTAATATGTGATGTGATCAGCAGTGCATTGTGGGGCGCGAGTTATAGTTAGCTGAACTAACTATAACAGTGGAATTTCTATGGTTTTGTACGAGTGAAATGTCCAGCTAACTATAACGTCCCTGAAACCTATGTTTTTTTCAGTGAATATATATATTGGTGAGCAAGCCTGCTGGGCAGGCGAAACGCGTCTGACACTATCAGCTGACAATAAAGTAATTGTGGCGAAACGACACGGCGTCGACTTTCCTTCATTGGAAGAGTGGTGCATATATATATATACACACACTGAAAAAAACACAGGTTTCAGGGACGTTATAGTTAGGAATTAGCACTTAAAAAACCTTAGATATTCACTGAAAAAACCACAGGTTTCAGGGACATTATAGTTAGGCTGACATTTCACTCGTACAAAAGCAGAGAAATTCAGCCTTTATAGTTAACTGAGCTAACTATAACTCTCGCACCCGCAATGCGCTGCTGATGACATCACGTATTACATCACTCATGACATGTCAGTGACATCACTGATGACAATACAGATGACATCATCCAGTGACTGAGTGTTTCTAAAAAGTTTAATTATATATATATATATATATATATATACACATACATACACACACACACCAAGGTGTATTGAAGAATGAGTAGATGTAGGAGTGTCTGATTTAGTGGGTATGTGACTGACTGTATAAGTAAGTGATTAAACGTGTCTTAGTGAATGCATGGGTGACTGACTAATCTGTGTGAATGTCTGTATCAGTCTGTCAGTTGGTGTGTAAGTGGCTGCATGGGTTGGTGAGTAGCTACATGAGTGTCTATATGGGTTAATGATTGGTTGTCTGAGTACCTGTATGGGTGCCTGAGTATCTGTGTGGGTGGGTGGGGGGGTGTGACTCCCTGCATGGATGTGTGAGTGGGTGATTCACTGGTTGTATGGGTTCATGAGTGCATCTGCGAAGAGCTTTATGGGTGAGTGAGTGTGCATATGGCTGTGTTGGTGAGTGAATGGATGTCTCAGTGGTATATATATGAGTAACTACATATGTGAAAGGCAGTATATGAGTGTTGGAGTATATAAGTGACTATATGTGAGAGTGAGTGATTATGAGAGTGGCTGTATGGATGAGTGTGTGCTTGTGTCAGTGATTATAGAAGAGAGTAAGTATGTGTTACTAGCTGTATGAATAAGTGAGGTGGTGTGTGTATAACTGTAAAGGTGAGTAGATGGCAGTGTGATTGATTCTTTGGGTGACTGACTAGGTGAGTGAGTAACTCTATGGGTGAGTGGCAGTGTGTGAGTGTCCGTATGGATGTATGAGAGCATATATCAGTGGCTGTATTGATGAGTGACTGCGTGTATGAGTAACTATGGGTGAGAGAGTGGATGTGTGTAAAGACCTATGAATCAGTGAGTGGGTATGTACTAACTGGTACTGGTGTGTCTATGGTTTCAAAAATGGTAGTCTGTATTTTAGAGTGGGTGTATAAAAGGTTATATTAGGGTATGGAGGAGGTGCATCAGATATTAGGAGGATGATGTCATCAGTGATGTCATTTGAGATGTCATCAGTGATGTCAATGACTATGTCATGAGTGATGTAATATGTGACGTCATCAGCAGTGCATTGCAGGGGCGCAAGATATAGTTAGCCCAGTTAACTATAACAGCTGAATTTCTCTGCTTTTGTACGAGTGAAATGTCACCCTAACTATAACGTCCCTGAAACCTGTGGTTTTTTCAGTGAATATCTAAGGTTTTTTAAACACTAATTCCTAACTATAACATCCCTGAAACCTGCGTTTTTTTCAGTGCATTTCTAAGGTTTTTAAATGCTAATCCCTTACTATAACGTCCCTGACACCTGTGGTTTTTTCAGTGAATTTCTAAGGTTTTTTAAATGCTCATTTTTAACTATGCCTACATAGGTAGGACATGTACAGAAAGAGGAAGAAAGGTGCAGAAAGAAGTAAGAGAAGTGCAGAAAGATGCAAGAGAGGTGCAGAAAGAAGAAAAAAGGTGCAGAAAGAAGCAAGAAAAATGCATAAAGAGGCACAGAAGTCCAGAAAGAGGAAGAAAGGTGCAGAAAGAAGCAAGAGAAGTGCAGAAAGAAGCAACAGAGGTGCAGAAAGAGGCCTACTTCGACTGTACCTTTCCACAGACTCATACAAAGTAGCCTAATCACTAATCCTTCTCCCAAGATGTCTTAAACCTGCACTTTTCTCTTGAAGGTTCACTATTCATCGACTGCTCAAAATGTTAGGCCTATCAAAGGTGAAACAGCAATCCTAACCATATCCCTGTTGTAAGTCTCACCAAGTATGTGAAGGTATGCATGCATGTGTCTGTGCTTTTACCTAGTGACATGTTACATAAGAATTAAACATACAAATACTTGAATACCTGTGTTTCAAACAGAAAATTTGAGTACAAAAAGGTGTATACATTTCTTTCTGCTCACAATACAGGGCACATGGGTATTCAATAGTATATTTGAGGGGCTCTATAACACCTATATACATAAGACATGTCTGCCTGTGCAACTGAATGACAGAGCAGAACTGAGAAGATTTGACCACCTATAGGAGAAGTTACCCACTTTTTAAGCTACCATCTTCAGATGCATAACATGTAAGAATACATGTACAAGTAGACATATACCTCAGTCATGCGAGCACGCAGACCTTTAAACTTGACAGCTTGGACTTCCCATTTGAGTAGAGAAAGAGGCAAGAGAAGTTCAGAAAGAAGCAAAAGAGTTGCAGAAACAGGCAAAAGAGGTACAGAAAGAGGAAACAGGAGTGCAGATAGAGGCAAGAGAGGTGCAGAAAGAGGGAAGAGGGGTATAGAAAGAGGCAAGAGAGGTACAGAAACTTACAAGAGAGGTACAGAAAGAAGCAAGAGCAGTGCAGAAAGAACCAACAGAGGTGCAGAAACAGACAAGAGGGGTGCAGAAAGAGGCAAGAGAAGTGTAGAAAGAAGCAACGGAGGTGCAGAAGGAGGCAAGAGAACTGCAGAAAAAGGCAGGAGAGTTGCGGAAACAGGCAAGAGAGGTGTAAAAATTTGCAAGAGAGGTGCAGAAAGAAGCAAGACCAGTGCAGAAAGAATCAACAGAGGTGCAGAAAGAGGCAAGATAAGTGCAGAAAGAAGCAACAGAGGCGCAAAAGGAGGCAATAGAACTGCAGACAGAGGCCAGAGAGTTGCAGAAACAGTCTAGAGAGGTGTAGAAAAAGGTAACAGGGGTGCAGAAAGAGGCAAGAGAGGTGCAGAAAGAGAAGAGGGAAGAGAGGCACAGAAAGAGGCATGAGGGTTACAGAAAGAAGGCAAGAGAGGTACAGAAGGAGGCAAGAGAAATGCAGAAAGAGACAGGAGAGTTGCAGAAACATGCAAAAGAGGTGCATAAAGAACCAACAGAGGTGCAGAAGGAGGCAAGAGAGGTACAGAAAGAAGCAAGATCAGTGCAGAAAGAAACAACAGAGGTGCAGAAACAGACAAGAGGCGTGCAGAAAGAGGCAAGAGAAGTGCAGAAAGAAGCAACGGAGGTGCAGAAGGAGGCAAGAGAACTGAAGAAAAAGGCAAGAGAGTTGCAGAAACAGGCAAGAGAGGTACAGTAGAAGGTAACAGGGGTGCAGAAAGAGGCAAGAGAGGTGCAGAAAGAGGGAAAAAGGGTGCAGAAAAAGGCAAGGGGGTGCAGAAAGAAGCAAGAGAGGTGCAGAAAGAAGCAACAGAGGTACAGAAAAAGGCAAGAGGGGTGCGGAAAAAGGCAAGAGAAGTGCAGAAAGAAGCAACAGAGGTGCAAAGAAAGGCAAGAGAAGTGCAGAAAGAGGCAAGAGGGTTGCAGAAGGAGGCAAGCGGGGTGCAGAAAGAGGCAAGAGGGATACAGAAATTTACAAGAGAGATCCAGAAAAAGCAAGAGCAGTGCAGAAAGAACCAACAGAGGTGTAGAAACAGACAAGAGGGGTGCAGAAAGAGGCACGAGACGTGCAGAAAGAAGCAACAGAGGTGCAGAAGGAGGCAAGAAGTGCAGAAAAAGGCAAGAGAGTTGCAGAAACAGGCTAGAGAGGTGCATAAAAAGGGAACGGGTGCAGAAAGAGGCAAAGGAGGTGCAGAAAGAGGGAAGAAGGGTGCATAAAGAGGCAGGAGAGGTACAGAAAGAGGGAAGAGGGGTACAGAAAGAAGCAAGAGAGGTACAGAAAGAAGCAACAGAGATGCAGAAAGAGGCAAGAGGGGTGCAGAAAGAGGCAAGAGAAATGCAGAAAGAATCAACAGAGGTGCAGAAAGAGGCAAGAGAAGTGCAGAAAGAAGCAACAGAGGTGCAGAAGGAGGCAAGAGAAGTGAAGAAAGAAGCAAGAGAGTTGCAGAAACAGGCAAAAGAGGTGCAGAGAGAAGCAAGAGCAGTGCAGAAAGAACCAACAGAGGTGCAGAAGGAGGCAAGAGGAGTGCAGAAATTTGCAAGAGAGGTGCAGAAAGAAGCAAGAGCAGAGCAGGAAGAAGCAACAGAGGTGCAAAAGGCGGCAAGAGAACTGCAGAAAAAAGCAAGAGAAGTGCAGAAAGAAGCAGCAGAGGTGCAGAAAGAGGCAAGAGGGGTGCAGAAAGAAGCAATAGGTGCAGAAAAAAGAAACATAGGTGCAGAAAGAAGCAACAGAAGTACAGAAGGAGGCAAGAGAAGTGCAGAAAGAGGCAAGAGAAATGCAGAAAGAGGCAAGAGAAGTGCAGAAAGAAGTAAGAGCAGTGCAGAAAGAACCAACAGAGGTGCAGAAGGAAGCAAGAAGGGAGCAGAAAGAGGCAAGAGGGGTATAGAAATTTGCAAGAGAGATACAGAAAAAAGCAAGAGAAGTGCAGAAAGAAGCAACGGAGGTGCAGAAGGAGGCAAGATGTCTGCAGAAAAAGGCAAGAGAGTTGCAGAAACAGGCAAGAGAGGTGCAGAAAAAGGGAACAGGGGTGCAGAATGAGGCAAAAGAGGTGCAGAAAGACAGAAGAAGAGTGCAGAAAGAGGCAAGAGGGGTGCAGAAAGAGGCAAGAGGTGCAGAAAGAAGAAACATAGGTGCAGAAAGAAGCAACAGAGGTACAGAAAGGGGCAAGAAGGGTGCAGAAAAAGGCAAGAGAAGTACAGAAAGAAGCACCAGAGGTGCAGAAGGGGGCAAAAGAGGAGCAGAAAGAACCAACAGAGGTGCAGAAGGAGGCAAGAGAGGTCCAGAAAGAAGCACGAGCAGTGCAGAAAGAACCATCAGAGGTGCTGAAACAGGCAAAAGAGGTGCAGAAAGAGCCAACAGAGGTGCAGAAGGATGCAAGAGGGTTGCAGAAAGAGGCAAGAGGGGTACAGAAATTTACAAGAGAGGTCCAGAAAGAAGCACGAGCAGTGCAGAAAGAACCATCAGAGGTGCAGAAACAGACAAGAGGGGTGCAGAAAGAAGCAAGATAGGTGCAAAAAGAAGCAACAGAGGTGCAGAAAGAGGCACGAGAAGTACAGAAAGAGGCAAGAGAGTTGCGGAAACAGGCAAAAGACGTGCAGAAAAAGGGAACAGGGGTGCAGACAGAGGTAACAGAGGTGCAGAAAGAAGAGCAGTGCAAAAAGAACCAACGGAGGTGCAGAAGGAGACAGGAGGGGTGCAGAAAGAAGCAAGAGAAGTTCAGAAAGAAGCAACAGAGGTACAGAAAGAGGCAAGAGGAGTGCAGAAAGAGGTAAGAGGGATGCAGAAATTTGCAAGAGAGGTGCAGAAAGAAGCAAGAGAAGTGCATAAAGAAGCAACAGAGGTACAGAAAGAGGCAAGAGGAGTGCAGAAAGAAGCAACAGAGGTGCAGAAAAAGGGAACAGGGGTGCAGAAAGAGGCAAAAGAGGTGCAGAAAGATAGAAGAAGACTGCAGAAAGAGGCAAGAGGGGTGCAGAAAGAAGAAACATAGGTGCAGAAAGAAGCACCAGAGGTGTAGAAGGGGGCAAGAGAGGGGAAGAAAGAACCATCAGAGGTGCTGAAACAGGCAAAAGAGGTGCAGAAAGAACCAACAGAGGTGCAGAAGGATGCAAGAAGGTTGCAGAAAGAGGCAAGAGGGGTACAGAAATTTACAAGAGAGGTCCAGAATGAAGCACGAGCAGTGCAGAAAGATCCATCAGAGGTGCAGAAACAGACAAGAGGGGTGCAGAAAGAAGCAAGAGAGGTGCAAAAAGAAGCAAAAGAGGTGCAGAAAGAGACAAGAGAAGTACAGAAAGAGGCAAGAGAATTGCAGAAACAGGCAAAAGACGAGCTGAAAAAGGGAACAGGGGTGCAGACAGAGGTAACAGAGGTGCAGAAAGAGGGAAAAGGTGTGCAGAAAGAGGTAAGACGGATGCAGAAATTTGCAAGAGAGGTGCAGAAAGAAGCAAGAGAAGTGCATAAAGAAGCAACAGAGGTACAGAAAGAGGCAAGAGGAGTGCAGAAAGTAGCAACAGAGGTGCAGAAAGGGGCAAGAGAAGTGCAGAAAGAGGCAAGAGAGTTGCAGAAAGAGGGAAAAGAGGTGCAGAAAGAAGCAAGAGCAGTGCAGAAAGAAGCCAACGGAGGTGCAGAAGGAGGCAGGAGGGGTGCAGAAATGTGCAAGAGAGGTGTAGAAATAAGCAAAAGCAGTGCAGAAAGAAACAGAGGTGCAGAAGGAGGCAAGAGGGGTGCAGATAGACGCAAAAGACGTGCAGAACGTAGCAAAAGAGGTGCAGAAAGAGGCAAGAGGGGTACAGAAAAAGGCAAGAGAGGTGCAAAAAGAAGCAACAGAGGTGCAGAAAGAGGCAAGAGAAGTACAGAAAGAGGCAAGAGAGTTGCAGAAACAGGCAAAAGACGTGCAGAACATAGCAACAGAGGTACAGAAAGAGGCAAGAGGGTGCAGAAAAAGGCAAGAGAAGTACAGAAAGAAGCACCAGAGGTGCAGAAGGGGGCAAAAGAGGAGCAGAAAGAACCAACAGAGGTGCAGAAGGAGGCAAGAGAGGTCCAGAAAGAAGCACGAGCAGTGCAGAAAGAACCATCAGAGGTGCTGAAACAGGCAAAAGAGGTGCAGAAAGAGCCAACAGAGGTGCAGAAGGATGCAAGAGGGTTGCAGAAAGAGGCAAGAGGGGTACAGAAATTTACAAGAGAGGTCCAGAAAGAAGCACGAGCAGTGCAGAAAGAACCATCAGAGGTGCAGAAACAGACAAGAGGGGTGCAGAAAGAAGCAAGATAGGTGCAAAAAGAAGCAACAGAGGTGCAGAAAGAGGCAAGAGAAGTACAGAAAGAGGCAAGAGAGTTGCGGAAACAGGCAAAAGACGTGCAGAAAAAGGGAACAGGGGTGCAGACAGAGGTAACAGAGGTGCAGAAAGAAGAGCAGTGCAAAAAGAACCAACGGAGGTGCAGAAGGAGACAGGAGGGGTGCAGAAAGAAGCAAGAGAAGTGCAGAAAGAAGCAACAGAGGTACAGAAAGAGGCAAGAGGAGTGCAGAAAGAGGTAAGAGGGATGCAGAAATTTGCAAGAGAGGTGCAGAAAGAAGCAAGAGAAGTGCATAAAGAAGCAACAGAGGTACAGAAAGAGGCAAGAGGAGTGCAGAAAGAAGCAACAGAGGTGCAGAAAGAAGGAACAGGGGTGCAGAAAGAGGCAAAAGAGGTGCAGAAAGATAGAAGAGAGACTGCAGAAAGAGGCAAGAGAGGTGCAGAAAGAAGAAACATAGGTGCAGAAAGAAGCAACAGAGGTGTAGAAAGAGGCAAGAGAGGGGAAGAAAGAGGCAACAGAGGTGCAGAAGGAGGCAAGAGAGTGTCAGAAAGAAGCACGAGCAGTGCAGAAAGAACGACATGCAGAGGTGCTGAAACAGGCAAAAGAGGTGCAGAAAGAACCAACAGAGGTGCAGAAGGATGCAAGAGGGTTGCAGAAAGAGGCAAGAGAGGTGCAGAAATTCGCAAGAGAGGTCCAGAATGAAGCACAGAGCAGTGCAGAAAGATCCATCAGAGGTGCAGAAACAGAGCAAGAGGGGTGCAGAAAGAAGCAAGAGAGGTGCAGAAAGAAGCAACAGAGGTGCAGAAAGAGACAAGAGAAGTGCAGAAAGAGGCAAGAGAATTGCAGAAACAGGCAAAAGAGCGTGCTGAAAAAGGGAACAGGGGTGCAGACAGAGGTAACAGAGGTGCAGAAAGAGGGAAAAGGTGTGCAGAAAGAGGTAAGACGGATGCAGAAATTTGCAAGAGAGGTGCAGAAAGAAGCAAGAGAAGTGCATAAAGAAGCAACAGAGGTACAGAAAGAGGCAAGAGGAGTGCAGAAAGTAGCAACAGAGGTGCAGAAGGGGGCAAGAGAAGTGCAGAAAGAGGCAAGAGAGTTGCAGAAAGAGGGAAAAGAGGTGCAGAAAGAAGCAAGAGCAGTGCAGAAAGAACCAACGGAGGTGCAGAAGGAGGCAGGAGGGGTGCAGAAATGTGCAAGAGAGGTGTAGAAATAAGTAAAAGCAGTGCAGAAAGAAACAGAGGTGCAGAAGGGGGCAAGAGGGGTGCAGATAGACGCAAAAGAAGTGCAGAACGTAGCAAAAGAGGTGCAGAAAGAGGCAAGAGGGGTACAGAAAAAGGCAAGAGAGGTGCAAAAAGAAGCAACAGAGGTGCAGAAAGAGGCAAGAGAAGTACAGAAAGAGGCAAGAGAGTTGCAGAAACAGGCAAAAGACGTGCAGAACGTAGCAACAGAGGTACAGAAAGAGGCAAGAGGGTGCAGAAAAAGGCAATAGCAGTGCAGAAAGAAGGAACATAGGTGCAGAAAGAGGCAAGAGAGGTGCACAAAGAAGCAAGGGAGGTGCACAAAGAAGCAAGAGAAATGCAGAAAGAAGCAACAGAGGTGCAGAAAGAGGCAAGAGGGGTGCAGAAAGAAGCAAGAGAGTTGAAGAAACAGGCAAAAGAGGTGCAGAAAGAGGCAAGAGGGGTACAGAAACAGGCAAGAGAGGTGCAAATAGAGGCAAGAGATGTGCACAAAGAGGGAAGAAAGGTGCAGAAAGAGGCAAAGGTGCAGAAAGAGGCAAGAGTGGTGCAGAAATTTGCAAGAGAGGTGCAGAAAGAAGCAAGAGCACTGCAGAAAGAACCAACAGAGGTGCAGAAACAGGCAAGAGGGGTACAGAAAGAGGCAAGAGAAGAGCAGCAAGAAGCAAAAGAGATGCAGAAAGAGGCAAGAGGGGTGCAGAAAGAGGCAAGAGAGGTACAGATAGAGGCAAGAGAGGTGCAGAAATGTGAAAAAGAGGTGCAGAAAGAAGCAAGAGAGGGCT
This sequence comes from Calotriton arnoldi, assembly GCA_963921515.1. Classification (NCBI taxonomy): domain Eukaryota; kingdom Metazoa; phylum Chordata; class Amphibia; order Caudata; family Salamandridae; genus Calotriton; species Calotriton arnoldi. Next base: position 138,287 of record CAWUFW010009270.1, read on the forward strand.
AGAAAGAAGCAAGAGAATTACAGAAAGAAGCAACTGAAGTGCAGAAAGAGGCAAGAGGGGTATGGAAAGAGGCAAGAGAAGTGTAGAAAGAAGCAACAGAGGTGCAGAAGGAGGCAAGATAACTGCAGAAAGAGGCAAGAGAGTTGCAGAACGAAGCAACAGAAGTGCAGAAAGAAGCAACAAAGGTGCAGAAAGAGATAAGAGGGGTGCAGAAAGAAGGAAGAGAGATGCAGAAACAGGCACAAGAGGTGCAGAAAGAGGCAAGAGAGGTATAGAAAGAGGCAAGTGAGGTGCACAAAAAGGGAAGAAGGGTGCAGAAAGAGGCAAGAGGGGTGCAGAAAGAAGCAAAAGAAGTGCAGAAACAAGCAACAAAGGTGCAGAAAGAGGTCAGAGTAGTGCAGAAAGAGACAAGAGAGTTGCAAAAACAGCCAAAAGAGGAGCAGAAAGAGGGAACAGGGGTGTAGACAGAGGCAAGAGGGTTTCAGAAATTTGCAATAGAGGTGCAGAAAGAAGCAAGAGCAGTGCAAAAAGAACCAACATAGGTGCAGAAACATACAAGAGGGGTGCAGAAAGAGGCAAAAGAAGTGTAGAAAGAAGCAACAGAGATGCAGAAAGAGAGGCAAGAGAAGTGCAGAAAGAGACAAGAGAGTTGCAAAAACAGGCAAAGAGGAGCAGAAATAGGGAACAGGGGTGCAGACAGAGGCAAGAGGGTTTCAGAAATTTGCAAGAGAGGTGCGGAAAGAAGCAAGAGCAGTGCAGAAAGAACCAACAGAGGTGCAGAAGGAGGCAAGAGGGTGTAGAGAGAGTTGCAATGCAGAGAGTGCAGAAAGAAGCAAGAGCAGTGCAGAAAGAACCAACAGAGGTGCAGAAACATACAAGAGGGGTGCAGAAAGAGGCAAAAGAAGTGTAGAAAGAAGCAACAGAGGTGCAGAAGGAGGCAACAGAACTGCAGAAAGAGGCAAGAGAGTTGCAGAAAGAGGCAAGAAAGTTGCAGAAAAAGGGAACAGGGATGCAGAAAGAGGCAAGAAAGGTGCAGAAAGAGGGAACAGGGGTGCAGAGGCAAGAGGGATGTAAAAAGAAGCAAGAGAGGTGCAGAAAGAAGCTAGAGAAGTGCAGAAAGAGGCAGGAGAGTTGCAGAAACAGGCAAAAGAGGTGAAGAAAGAAGCAAAAGCAGTGAAGAAAGAACCAACAGAGTTGTAGAAGGAGGCAAGAGGGGTGCAGAAATTTACAAGAGAGGTGCACAAAGTGGGAAGAAGGCAAGAGGGGTGCAGAAAGAGGCAAGAGGGGTACAGAAATTTGCGAGAGGTCCGGAAAAAGCAAGAGCAGTGCAGAAAGAACGAACAGAGGTGTAGAAACAGACAAGAGGGGTGCAGAAAGAGGCAAGAGAAGCACAGAAATAAGCAACGGAGGTGCAGAAGGAGGCAAGATTACTGCAGAAAGAGGCAAGAGAGTTACAGAAACAGGCAAGAGAGGTGCAGAAAAAGGGAACAGGGGTGCAGAAAGAGGCAAAAGAGGTGCAGAAAGAGGATAGAAGGTTGCATAAAGAGGCAAGAGAGGTGCAGAAAGAAGCAAGAGAGGTGCAGAAAGAGGCAAGAGGGGTACAGAAATAAGCAAGAGAGGTACAGAAAGAATCAACAGAGGTGCAGAAGGAGGCAAGAGGAGTGCAGAATGAAGCAACAGAGGTGCAGAAGGAGGCAAGAGAACTGTAGAAAGAGGCAAGAGAGGTGTAGAAAGAGGGAAGTGGGATACAGAAAGAGGCAAGAGGGTATAGAAAGAAGCAAGAGAGGTGCAGAAAGAAGCAAGAGAAGTTCAGAAAGAAGCAACAGAGGTGCAGAAAGAAGCAAGAGGGGTGCAGAAAGAGACATGAGAAGTACAGAAAGAGGCAAGAGGGGTGCAGAAAGAGACAAGAAAAGTGCAGAAAGAAGAAACAGAGGTATAGAAGGGTGCAGAAAGAAGCAAGAGCAGTGCATAAAGAACCAACGGAGGTGCAGAAGGAGGCAAGAGGGGTGCAGAAATGTGCAAGAGAGGTGCAGAAATAAGCAAGAGCAGTGCAGAAAGAAACAGTTCCAGAAAAAGGAACAGGGGTAGAGAAAGAGGCAAGAGAGGTACAGAAAGAGGGAAGAAGGGTGCATAAAGAGGCAAGAGGGGTGCAGAAAGAAGCAAGAGAGGTACAGAAAGAAACAAGAGAAGTGCATAAAGAAGCAACATAGGTGCAGAAAGAGGCAAGAGGAGTGCAGAAAGAAGCAACAGAGGTGCAGAAGGAGGCAAGAGAAGTGCAGAAAGTGGCAAGAGAGTTGCAGAAAGAGGGAAAAGGGGTGCAGAAAGAAGCAAGAGCAGTGCAGAAAGAACCAACGGAGGTGACGAAGGAGGCAAGAGGGGTGCAGAAATTTGCAAGAGAGGTGTAGAAATAAGCAAGAGCAGTGCAGAAAGAACCAACGGAGGTGCAGAAGGAGGCAAGAGGGGTGCAGAAAGAGGTATAAGACGTGCAGAAAGAAGGAAAGACAGAAAGAGGCAAGAGAGGGTACAGAAAGAAGCAAGAGAGGTACTAGAAAAAGGTAAGAGAGGTGTACAAAGAGGGATGAAAAGTGCAGAAAGAGGCAAGAGAGGTGCAGAAAGAGGCAAGAGAGTTGCAGAAACAGGCAAAAGACGTGCAGAAAGAGGGAACAGGGGTGCAGAAAGAGGTAAGGGGGTACAGATATTTGCAAGAGATGTGCAGAAAGAAGCAAGAGAGGTGTAGAAAAAAGCAACAGAATTACAGAAAGAAGCAACAGAAGTGCAGAAAGAGGCAAGAGGGGTATGGAAAGAGGCAAGAGAAGTGCAGAAAGAAGTAACAAAGGTGCGGAAAGAGGTAAGAGGGGTGCAGAAAGAAGCAAGAGAGTTGCAGAAACAGGCAAAAGAGGGACAGAAAGTGGCAAGAGAGTTGCACAAAGAGGCAAGAGAGTTGCAGAAAGAGGCAACCGAGGTGCACAAAAAGGGAAGATGGGTGCAGAATGAAGCAACAGAGGTGCAGAAGGAGGCAAGAGAACTGTAGAAAGAGGCAAGAGAGGTGTAGAAAGAGGGAAGTGGGATACAGAAAGAGGCAAGAGGGTATAGAAAGAAGCAAGAGAGGTGCAGAAAGAAGCAAGAGAAGTTCAGAAAGAAGCAACAGAGGTGCAGAAAGAAGCAAGAGGGGTGCAGAAAGAAACATGAGAAGTACAGAAAGAGGCAAGAGGGGTGCAGAAAGAGACAAGAAAAGTGCAGAAAGAAGAAACAGAGGTATAGAAGGAGGCAAGAAAAGTGCAGAAAGAGTTGCAGAAACAGGCAAAAGAGGTACAGAAAAAAGCAAGAGCAGTGCAGAAAGAACCAACAGAGGTGCAGAACCAGACAAGAGAGTTGCAGAAAGAAGCAAGAGAAGTGCAGAAAGAAGCAACGAGAGGTGCAGAAAGAGGCAAGAGAACTGCAGAAAAAGGCAAGAGAGTTGCAGAAAGAGGCAAGAGATGTGCAGAAAGACAGAAGAAGGGTGCAGAAAGAGGCAAGAGGGGTGCAGAAAGAAGAAACATAGGTGCAGAAAGAGGCAACAGAGGTCCAGAAAGAGGCACGAAGGGTGGAGAAAAAGGCAAGAGAAGTGCAGACAGAAGCAACAGAGGTGCAGAAGGGGGCAAGAGAAGTGCAGAAAGAGACAAGAGAGTTGCTGAAACAGACAAAAGAGGTGCAGAAAGAAGCAAGAGCAGTGCAGAAAGAACCAAAAGAGGTGCAGAAGGAGGCAAGAAGGTTGCAGAAAGAGGCAATAGAAGTGCAGAAAGAGGGAGAAGAGGTGCAGAAAGAAGCAAGAGCAGTGCATAAAGAACCAACGGAGGTGCAGAAGGAGGCAAGAGGGGTGCAGAAATGTGCAAGAGAGGTGCAGAAATAAGCAAGAGCAGTGCAGAAAGAAACAGAGGTGCAGAAGGAGGCAAGAGGGGTGCAGAAAGAGGCAAAAGACGTGCAGAAAGAGGCAAGAGGGGTACAGAAAGAAGCGAGAGGTACAGAAAGAGGTAAGAGAGGTGCACAAAGAGGCAAGAGGGGTATAGAAATTTGCAAGAGAGATACAGAAAATAGCAAGAGCAGTGCAGAAAGAAGCAACGGAGGTGCAGAAGGAGGCAAGAGAGTTGCAGAAACAGGCAAGAGAGATGCATAAAAAGGGAACAGGGGTGCAGAAAGAGGCAAAAGAGGTGCAGAAAGATGGAAGGGAGCAAAAAGAGGCAAGAGGGGTGCAGAAAGAAGCGAGAGGTGCAGAAAGAAGAAACATAGGTACAGAAAGCAACAGAGGTACAGAAAGAGGTAAGAAGGTTGCAGAAACAGGCGAGAGGTGCAGAAAAAGGAACAGGGGTAGAGAAAGAGGCAAGAGAGGTACAGAAAGAGGGAAGAAGGGTGCATAAAGAGGCAAGAGGGGTGCAGAAAGAAGCAAGAGAGGTACAGAAAGAAACAAGAGAAGTGCATAAAGAAGCAACATAGGTGCAGAAAGAGGCAAGAGGAGTGCAGAAAGAAGCAACAGAGGTGCAGAAGGAGGCAAGAGAAGTGCAGAAAGTGGCAAGAGAGTTGCAGAAAGAGGGAAAAGGGGTGCAGAAAGAAGCAAGAGCAGTGCAGAAAGAACCAACGGAGGTGACGAAGGAGGCAAGAGGGGTGCAGAAATATGCAAGAGAGGTGTAGAAATAAGCAAGAGCAGTGCAGAAAGAACCAACGGAGGTGCAGAAGGAGGCAAGAGGGGTGCAGAAAGAGGTATAAGACGTGCAGAAAGAAGCAAAAGATGTACAGAAAGAGGCAAGAGGGGTACAGAAAGAAGCAAGAGAGGTACTGAAAAAGGTAAGAGAGATGTACAAAGAGGGATGAAAAGTGCAGAAAGAGGCAAGAGGGGTGCAGAAAGAGGCAAGAGAGTTGCAGAAACAGGCAAAAGATGTGCAGAAAGAGGGAACAGGGGTGCAGAAAGAGGTAAGGGGGTACAGATATTTGCAAGAGATGTGCAGAAAGAAGCAAGAGAGGTGTAGAAAAAAGCAACAGAATTACAGAAAGAAGCAACAGAAGTGCAGAAAGAGGCAAGAGGGGTATGGAAAGAGGCAAGAGAAGTGCAGAAAGAAGTAACAAAGGTGCGGAAAGAGGTAAGAGGGGTGCAGAAAGAAGCAAGAGAGTTGCAGAAACAGGCAAAAGAGGGACAGAAAGTGGCAAGAGAGTTGCACAAAGAGGCAAGAGAGTTGCACAAAGAGGCAAGAGAGTTGCAGAAAGAGGCAACCGAGGTGCACAAAAAGGGAAGATGGGTGCAGAAAGAGGCAAGAGAAGTGCAGAAACAAGCAACAGAGGTGCAGAAGGAGGCAAGAGAAGTGCAGAAAGTGGCAAGAGAGTTGCAGAAAGAGGGAAAAGGGGTGCAGAAAGAGGCAAGAGCAGTGCAGAAAGAAGCAAGAGGTGTACAGAAAGAGGCAAGAGGGTGCAGAAATTTGCAAGAGAGGTGCAGAAATAAGCAAGAGCAGTGCAGAAAGAACCAACGGAGGTGCAGAAGGAGGCAAGAGGGGTGCAGAAAGAGGTATAAGACGTGCAGAAAGAAGCAAAAGATGTGCAGAAAGAGGCAAGAGGGGTGCAGAAAGAAGCAAGAGAGTACAGAAAGAGGTAAGAGAGATGTACAAAGAGGGATGAAAAGTGCAGAAAGAGGCAAGAGGGTGCAGAAAGAGGCAAGAGAGTTGCAGAAACAGGCAAAAGACGTGCAGAAAGAGGGAACAGGGGTGCAGAAAGAGGTAAGAGAGGTGCAGATAGAGGCAAGAGATGTGCAGAAAGAAGCAAGAGAGGTGTAGAAAAAAGCAACAGAATTGCAGAAAGAAGCAACAGAAGTGCAGAAAGAGGCAAGAGAGGTATGGAAAGAGGCAAGAGAGGTGCAGAAAGAAGTAACAGAGGTGCAGAAAGAGGTAAGAGGGTGCAGAAAGAAGCAAGAGAGTGCAGAAAGAGGCAAGAGAGGGACAGAAAGTGGCAAGAGAGGTGCAGAAAGAGGCAAGAGAGTTGCAGAAAGAGGCAACAGAGAGTGCACAAAAAGAGGAAGATGAGGTGCAGAATGAAGCAACAGAGGTGCAGAAAGAGGCAAGAGAACTGTAGAAAGAGGCAAGAGAGGTGTAGAAAGAGGGAAGTGGGATGCAGAAGAGAGGCAAGAGGGTATAGAAAGAAGCAAGAGAGGTGCAGAAAGAAGCAAGAGAAGTGCAGAAAGAAGCAACAGAGGTGCAGAAAGAAGCAAGAGAGGTGCAGAAAGAAACATGAGAAGTGCAGAAAGAGGCAAGAGAGGTGCAGAAAGAGACAAGAAAGGTGCAGAAAGAAGAAACAGAGGTATAGAAGGAGGCAAGAAAAGTGCAGAGAAGAGTTGCAGAAACAGGCAAGAGAGGTACAGAAAAAAGCAAGAGCAGTGCAGAAAGAACCAACAGAGGTGCAGAACCAGGACAAGAGAGTTGCAGAAAGAGGCAAGAGAGTGCAGAAAGAAGCAACAGGAGGTGCAGAAGGAGGCAAGATAACTGCAGAAAGAGGCAAGAGAGTTGCAGAAAGAGGCAAGAGATGTGCAGAAAGACGGAAGAAGGGTGCAGAAAGAGGCAAGAGAGGTGCAGAAAGAAGAAACATGAGGTGCAGAAAGAGGCAACAGAGGTGCAGAAAGAGGCACGAAGGGTGTAGAAAGAGGCAAGAGAAGTGCAGAAAGAAGCAACAGAGGTGCAGAAAGAGGCAAGAGAAGTGCAGAAAGAGGCAAGAGAGTTGCAGAAACAGACAAAAGAGGTGCAGAAAGAAGCAAGAGAAGTGCAGAAAGAGGCAAGAGAGGTGCAGAAGGAGGCAGAGAAGGTTGCAGAAAGAGGCAAGAGAAGTGCAGAAAGAGGCAAGAAGAGGTGCAGAAAGAAGCAAGAGAGGTGCAGAAAGAACCAACGGAGGTGCAGAAAGAGGCAAGAGGGGTGCAGAAATGATGCAAGAGAGGTGCAGAAAGAAGCAAGAGCAGTGCAGAAAGAAACAGGGGTGCAGAAAGAGGCAAGAGGGGTGCAGAAAGAGGGAAGAGGAGTGCAGAAAGAAGCAAATGAGGTGCATAAAGAGGCAAGAGAGGTGCAGAAAGAGGTAAGAGAGGTGCAGAAAGAGGCAAGAGGGGTGCAGAAATTTGCAAGAGAGGTGCAGAAAATAGCAAGAGCAGTGCAGAAAGAGAGCAACAGAGGTGCAGAAAGAGGCAAGAGAGTTGCAGAAACAGGCAAGAGAGATGCAGAAAAGGAACAGAGAGGTGCAGAAAGAGGCAAGAGAGGTGCAGAAAGAGGGAAGAGAGGTGCAGAAAGAGGCAAGAGGGGTGCAGAAAGAAGCAAGAGAGGTGCAGAAAGAAGCAAGAGAAGTACAGAAAGAAGCAACAGAGGTGCAGAAAGAGGCAAGAAGGTTGCAGAAACAGGCAAGAGAGTGCAGAAAGAAGGAACAGAGGTGCAGAAAGAGGCAAGAGAGGTGCAGAAAGAGGCAAGAGAGGTGCAGAAAGAGGCAAGAGAGGTGCAGAAAGAGGCAAGAGAGGTGCAGAAAGAAGCAAGAGAAGTGCAGAAAGAAGCAAGCAGATAGGTGCAGAAAGAGGCAAGAGAAGTGCAGAAAGAAGCAACAGAGGTGCAGAAGGAGGCAAGAGAAGTGCAGAAAGAGGCAAAGAGAGTTGCAGAAAGAGGGAAGAGGGTGCAGAAAGAGGCAAGAGCAGTGCAGAAAGAGAGCAAGAGAGGTGCAGAAAGAGGCAAGAGGGGTGCAGAAATTTGCAAGAGAGGTGCAGAAATAAGCAAGAGAAGTGCAGAAAGAAGCAACGAGAGGTGCAGAAAGAGGCAAGAGAGGTGCAGAAAGAGGTATAGAGACGTGCAGAAAGAAGCAAGAGATGTACAGAAAGAGGCAAGAGGGTGCAGAAAGAGACAAGAGAGGTGCAGAAAGAGGTAAGAGAGGTGTAGAAAGAGGCAAGAGAAGTGCAGAAAGAGGCAAGAGAGGTGCAGAAAGAGGCAAGAGAGTTGCAGAAACAGGCAAAAGAGGTGCAGAAAGAGGCAACAGGGGTGCAGAAAGAGGCAAGAGAGGTACAGAATGATGCAAGAGATGTGCAGAAAGAAGCAAGAGAGGTGTAGAAAAAAGCAACAGAAGTTGCAGAAAGAAGCAAGCAGAGGTGCAGAAAGAGGCAAGAGAGGTGTAGAAAGAGGCAAGAGAAGTGCAGAAAGAAGCAAGAGAGGTGCAGAAAGAAGCAAGAGAAGTGCAGAAAGAAGCAAGAGAGGTGCAGAAACAGGCAAAGAGAAGTGACAGAAAGTGGCAAGAGAGGTGCAGAAAGAGGCAAGAGAGGTGCAGAAAGAGGCAAGAGGGTTGCAGAAAGAGGCAAGAGGTGTGCAGAAAGAGGAAGATGGGTGCAGAAAGAGGCAAGAGAAGTGCAGAAACAAGCAACAGAGGTGCAGAAACAAGCAAGAGAGGTGCAGAAAGAGGCAAGAGAGGTGCAGAAAGAAGCAACAGAGGTGCAGAAAGAGGCAAGAGAAGTGCAGAAAGAGACAAGAGAGTTGCAAAAACAGGCAAAAGTAGATGCAGAAAGAGGGAACAGGGGTGCAGACAGAGGCAAGAGAGGTTGCAGAAATAGAGCAAGAGAAGTGCAGAAAGAAGCAAGAGCAGTGCAGAAGGAGCAGAAATTTGCAAGAGAGGTGCAGAAAGAGGCAAGAGCAGTGCAGAAAGAACCAACAGAGGTGCAGAAACAGGCAAGAGGGGTGCAGAAAGAGGCAAAGAAGTGTAGAAAGAAGCAACAGAGGGTGCAGAAAGAGGCAAGAGAAGTGCAGAAAGAAGCAAGAGAGTTGCAGAAAGAGGCAAGAGAGTAGCAGAAAAAGGAACAGAGGATGCAGAAAGAGGCAAGAGGGTGCAGAAAGAGAGAAGAGAGGTGCAGAAAGAAGCAAGAGAGGTGCAGAAAGAAGCAAGAGAGGTGCAGAAAGAGGCAATAGAAGTGCAGAAAGAAGCAACAGAGAAACAGAAAGAGGCAAGAGGGGTGCAGAAAGAGGCAAGAGAAGTACAGAAAGAAGCAAGTAGAGGTGCAGAAAGAGGCAAGAGAGGTGCAGAAAGAGGCAAGAGAGTTGCAGAAACAGGCAAAAGAGGTGCAGAAAGAAGCAAAAGCAGTGCAGAAAGAACGCAACAGAGGTGCAGAAAGAGGCAAGAGAGGTGCAGAAATATACAAGAGAGGTGCAGCAAAGTGGGAAGGCAAGAGGGTGCAGAAAGAGGCAAGAGAGGTGCAGAAATTTGCAAGAGAGGTGCAGAAAGAAGCAAGAGCAGGTGCAGAAAGAACCAACAGAGGTGCAGAAACAGACAAGAGGGGTACAGAAAGAAGCAAGAGAAGCACAGAAAGAAGCAACAGAGGTGCAGAAGGAGGCAAGAGTACTGCAGAAAGAGGCAAGAGAGTTGCAGAAACAGGCAAGAGAGGTGCAGAAAAAGGAAATAGGGGTGCAGAAAGAGGCAAGAGAGGTGCAGAAAGAGGGAAGAAAGGTGCAGAAAGAGGCAAGAGAAGTGCAGAAAGAAGCAAGAGAGGTGCAGGAAGAGGCAAGAGAGGTTACAGAAAGAAGCAAGAGAGGTGCAGAAAGAAGCAAGAGAGGTGCAGAAAGAGGCATGAGAAGTGCAGAAAGAAGCAACAAAGGTGCAGAAAGGAGCAACAGAGGTGCAGAAAGAGGCAAGAGAAGTGCAGAAAGAGGCAAGAGAAGTGCAGTAAGAAGCACGAGAGGTGCAGAAAGAGGCAAGAGAGGTGCACAAAAAGGCAAGAAAAGTGCAGAAAGAGGCAAGAGAGGTGCAGAAAGAGGCAGGAGAGGTGCAGAAACAGGCAAGAGAGGTGCAGAAAAAGGGAACAGGGGTGCAGAAAGAGGCAAGAGGAGTGCAGAAAGAGGCAACAGAAGTGCAGAAGCAGGCAAGAGAGTTGCAGAAAGAGGCAAGAGGAGTGCAGAAAGAGGCAAAGAGCAGTGCAGGAAGAAGCAACATGAGGTGCAGAAGGAGGCAAGAGGGGTGCAGAAATGTGCAAGAGAGGTGCAGAAATAAGCAAGAGCAGTGCAGAAAGAGCAACAGAGGTGCAGAAAGAGGCAAGAGGGGTGCAGAAAGAGGTGCAAAAGAGCGTGCAGAAAGAAGCAAAAGAGGTGCAGAAAGAGGCAAGAGGAGTACAGAAAGAAGCAAGAGAGAGTACAGAAAGAGATAAGAGGTGCAGAAAGAGGCAAGAGGGGTATAGAAATTTGCAAGAAAGATGCAGAAAGATAGCAAGAGCAGTGCAGAAAGGACCAACAGAGGTGGAGAAACAGACAAGAGAGTTGCAGAAAGAAGCAAGAGAAGTGCAGAAAGAAGCAACGGAGGTGCAGAAGGAGGCGAGATAACTGCAGAAAGAGGCAAGAGAGTTGCAGAAACAGGCAAGAGAGGTGCAGAAAAAGGGAACAGGGGTGCAGAAAGAGGCAAGAGAGGTGCAGAAAGATGGAAGAAGGGTGCAGAAAGAGGCAAGAGGGTGCAGAAAGAAGCAAGAGAGGTGCAGAAAGAAGCAACAGAGGTACAGAAAGAAGCAACAGAGGTACAGAAAGAGGTAAGAAGGTTGCAGAAACAGGCAAGAGAGGTGCAGAAAAAGGAACAGAGGTGCAGAAAGAGGCAAGAGAGGTGCAGAAAGAGGGAAGAAGAGGTGCAGAAAGAGGCAAGAGGAGTGCAGAAAGAAGCAACAGAGGTGCAGAAGGAGGCAAGAGAGGTGCAGAAAAGAGGGAAGAGAGGTGCAGAAAGAAGCAAGAGCAGTGCAGAAAGAACCAGCGGAGGTGCAGAAGGAGGCAAGAGAGGTGCAGAAATTTGCAAGAGAGGCGTAGAAATAAGCAAGAGCAGTGCAGAAAGAAACAAGGGGTGCAGAAGGAGGCAAGAGGGGTGCAGAAAGAGGTAAAAGACGTGCAGAAAGAAGCAAGAGAGGTACAGAAAGAGGCAAGAGGGGTACAGAAAGAAGCAAGAGAGGTACTGAAAAAGGTTAGAGAGGTGTACAAAGAGGCACGAAAAGTGCAGAAAGAGGCAAGAGGGTTCAGAAAGAGGCAAGAGAGTTGCAGAAACAGGCAAAAGACGTGCAGAAAGAGGGAACAGGGGTGCAGACAGAGGCAACAGAGGTGCAGAAAGAGGGAAAAGGAGTGCAGAAAGAGGTAAGGGGGTGCAGACATTTGCAAGAGATGTGCAGAAAGAAGCAAGAGGGGTATGGAAAGAGGCAAGAGAAGTGTAGAAAGAAGCAAGAGGTGCAGAAAGAGGCAAGAGAACTGCAGAAAGAGGCAAGAGAGTTGCAGAAAGAAGCAAAAGAAGTGCAGAAAGAAGTAACAAAGGTGCGGAAAGAGGTAAGAGAGGTGCAGAAAGAAGCAAGAGGGGTGCAGAAAGAAGCAAGAGAGTTGCAGAAACAGGCAAAAGAGGGGCAGAAAGAGGCAAGAGAGTTGCAGAAAGAGGCAAGAGAGAGTTACAGAAAGAGGCAAGTGAGGTGCACAAAGAGGGAAGAAGGGTGCAGAAAGAGGCAAGAGAAGTGTAGAAACAAGCAACAGAGGTGCAGAAACAAGCAACAGAGGTGCAGAAAGAGGCAAGAGGGGTGCAGAAAGAAGCAACAGCGGTGCAGAAAGAAGCAACAGCGGTGCAGAAAGAGGCAAGAGTAGTGCAGAAAGAGACAAGAGAGTTGCAAAAACAGGCAAGAGAGGAGCAGAAAGAGGGAACAGGGGTGCTGACAGAGGCAAGAGGGTTGCAGAAATTTGCAATAGAGGTGCAGAAAGAAGCAAGAGCAGTGCAAAAAGAACCAACATAGGTGCAGAAACATACAGGAGGGGTGCAGAAAGAGGCAAGAGAAGAGCAGCAAGAAGCAAAAGAGATGCAGAAAGAGGCAAGAGGGGTGCAGAAAGAGGCAAGAGAGGTACAGATAGAGGCAAGAGAGGTGCAGAAATGTGAAAAAGAGGTGCAGAAAGAAGCAAGAGAGGTGCTAGAAAGAAGCAAGAGAAGTGCAGAAAGAAGCAACTGAAGTGCAGAAAGAGGCAAGAGGGTATGGAAAGAGGCAAGAGAAGTGCAGAAAGAAGCAACAGAGGTGCAGAAGGAGGCAAGATAACTGCAGAAAGAGGCAAGAGAGTTGCAGAAAGAAGCAACAGAAGTGCAGAAAGAAGCAACAAAGGTGCAGAAAGAGATAAGAGGGGTGCAGAAAGAAGCAAGAGAGATGCAGAAACAGGCACAAGAGGTGCAGAAAGAGGCAAGAGAGGTGTAGAAAGAGGCAAGTGAGGTGCACAAAAAGGGAAGAAGGGTGCAGAAAGAGGCAAGAGGGGTGCAGAAAGAAGCAAGAGAAGTGCAGAAACAAGCAACAGAGGTGCAGAAGGAGGTCAAGAGTAGTGCAGAAAGAGACAAGAGAGTTGCAAAAACAGCCAAAGAGGAGCAGAAAGAGGGAACAGGGGTGTAGACAGAGGCAAGAGGGTTTCAGAAATTTGCAATAGAGGTGCAGAAAGAAGCAAGAGCAGTGCAAAAAGAACCAACATAGGTGCAGAAACATACAAGAGGGGTGCAGAAAGAGGCAAAAGAAGTGTAGAAAGAAGCAACAGAGATGCAGAAGGAGGCAAGAGAAGTGCAGAAAGAGGCAAGAGAGTTGCAAAAACAGGCAAAAGAGGAGCAGAAATAGGGAACAGGGGTGCAGACAGAGGCAAGAGGGTTTCAGAAATTTGCAAGAGAGTTACGGAAAGAAGCAAGAGCAGTGCAGAAAGAACCAACAGAGGTGCAGAAGGAGGCAAGAGGGGTGTAGAAATTTGCAATAGAGGTGCAGAATGAAGCAAGAGCAGTGCAAAAAGAACCAACAGAGGTGCAGAAACATACAAGAGGGGTGCAGAAAGAGGCAAAAGAAGTGTAGAAAGAAGCAACAGAGGTGCAGAAGGAGGCAACAGAACTGCAGAAAGAGGCAAGAGAGTTGCAGAAAGAGGCAAGAAAGTTGCAGAAAAAGGGAACAGGGATGCAGAAAGAGGCAAGAAAGGTGCAGAAAGAGGGAACAGGGGTGCAGAGGCAAGAGGGATGTAAAAAGAAGCAAGAGAGGTGCAGAAAGAAGCTAGAGAAGTGCAGAAAGAGGCAGGAGAGTTGCAGAAACAGGCAAAAGAGGTGAAGAAAGAAGCAAAAGCAGTGCAGAAAGAACCAACAGAGTTGTAGAAGGAGGCAAGAGAGGTGCAGAAATTTAGCAAGAGAGGTGCAGCAAAGTGGGAAGAAGAGCAAGAGGGGTGCAGAAAGAGGCAAGAGGGTATAGAAATTTGCAAGAGAGGTCCGGAAAAAGCAAGAGCAGTGCAGAAAGAACGAACAGAGGTGTAGAAACAGACAAGAGGGGTGCAGAAAGAGGCAAGAGAAGCGCAGAAATAAGCAACGGAGGTGCAGAAGGAGGCAAGATTACTGCAGAAAGAGGCAAGAGAGTTACAGAAACAGGCAAGAGAGGTGCAGAAAAAGGGAACAGGGGTGCAGAAAGAGGCAAAAGAGGTGCAGAAAGAGGATAGAAGGTTGCATAAAGAGGCAAGAGAGGTGCAGAAAGAAGCAAGAGAGGTGCAGAAAGAGGCAAGAGGGGTACAGAAATAAGCAAGAGAGGTACAGAAAGAGGCAAGAGAAGTGCAGAAAGAATCAACAGAGGTGCAGAAGGAGGCAAGAGGAGTGCAGAATGAAGCAACAGAGGTGCAGAAGGAGGCAAGAGAACTGTAGAAAGAGGAAAGAGAGGTGTAGAAAGAGGGAAGTGGGATACAGAAAGAGGCAAGAGGGTATAGAAAGAAGCAAGAGAGGTGCAGAAAGAAGCAAGAGAAGTTCAGAAAGAAGCAACAGAGGTGCAGAAAGAAGCAAGAGGGGTGCAGAAAGAGACATGAGAAGTACAGAAAGAGGCAAGAGGGGTGCAGAAAGAGACAAGAAAAGTGCAGAAAGAAGAAACAGAGGTATAGAAGGAGGCAAGAAAAGTGCAGAAAGAGGCAAAAGAGTTGCAGAAACAGGCAAAAGAGGTACAGAAAAAAGCAAGAGCAGTGCAGAAAGAACCAACAGAGGTGCAGAACCAGACAAGAGAGTTGCAGAAAGAAGCAAGAGAAGTGCAGAAAGAAGCAACGGAGGTGCAGAAGGAGGCAAGATAACTGCAGAAAAAGGCAAGAGAGTTGCAGAAAGAGGCAAGAGATGTGCAGAAAGACAGAAGAAGGGTGCAGAAAGAGGCAAGAGGGGTGCAGAAAGAAGAAACATAGGTGCAGAAAGAGGCAACAGAGGTCCAGAAAGAGGCACGAAGGGTGGAGAAAAAGGCAAGAGAAGTGCAGACAGAAGCAACAGAGGTGCAGAAGGGGGCAAGAGAAGTGCAGAAAGAGACAAGAGAGTTGCTGAAACAGACAAAAGAGGTGCAGAAAGAAGCAAGAGCGGTGCAGAAAGAACCAAGAGAGGTGCAGAAGGAGGCAAGAGAGGTTGCAGAAAGAGGCAATAGAAGTGCAGAAAGAGGGAGAAGAGGTGCAGAAAGAAGCAAGAGCAGTGCATAAAGAACCAACGGAGGTGCAGAAGGAGGCAAGAGAGGTGCAGAAATAAGCAAGAGCAGTGCAGAAAGAAACAGAGGTGCAGAAGGAGGCAAGAGGGGTGCAGAAAGAGGCAAAAGACGTGCAGAAAGAAGCAAAAGAGGTGCAGAAAGAGGCAAGAGGGGTACAGAAAGAAGCGAGAGGTACAGAAAGAGGTAAGAGAGGTGCACAAAGAGGCAAGAGGGGTATAGAAATATGCAAGAGAGGTGCAGAAAATAGCAAGAGCAGTGCAGAAAGAAGCAACGGAGGTGCAGAAGGAGGCAAGAGAGTTGCAGAAACAGGCAAGAGAGGTGCATAAAGAGGGAACAGGGGTGCAGAAAGAGGCAAGAGAGGTGCAGAAAGACGGAAGAAGGGAGCAAAAAGAGGCAAGAGGGTGCAGAAAGAAGCGAGAGAGGTGCAGAAAGAAGAAACATAGGTACAGAAAGAGCAACAGAGGTACAGAAAGAGGTAAGAAGGTTGCAGAAACAGGCAAGAGAGGTGCAGAAAGAAGGAACAGGGGTAGAGAAAGAGGCAAGAGAGGTACAGAAAGAGGGAAGAAGGGTGCATAAAGAGGCAAGAGGGTGCAGAAAGAAGCAAGAGAGGTGCAGAAAGAAACAAGAGAAGTGCATAAAGAAGCAACATGAGGTGCAGAAAGAGGCAAGAGGAGTGCAGAAAGAAGCAACAGAGGTGCAGAAGGAGGCAAGAGAAGTGCAGAAAGTGGCAAGAGAGTTGCAGAAAGAGGGAAAAGGGTGCAGAAAGAAGCAAGAGCAGTGCAGAAAGAAGCCAACGAGAGGTGACGAAGGAGGCAAGAGGGGTGCAGAAATTTGCAAGAGAGGTGTAGAAATAAGCAAGAGCAGTGCAGAAAGAACCAACGGAGGTGCAGAAGGAGGCAAGAGGGGTGCAGAAAGAGGTATAAGACGTGCAGAAAGAAGCAAAAGATGTACAGAAAGAGGCAAGAGGGGTTCAGAAAGAAGCAAGAGAGGTACTGAAAAAGGTAAGAGAGATGTACAAAGAGGGATGAAAAGTGCAGAAAGAGGCAAGAGGGGTGCAGAAAGAGGCAAGAGAGTTGCAGAAACAGGCAAAAGACGTGCAGAAAGAGGGAACAGGGGTGCAGAAAGAGGTAAGGGGGTACAGATATTTGCAAGAGATGTGCAGAAAGAAGCAAGAGAGGTGTAGAAAAAAGCAACAGAATTACAGAAAGAAGCAACAGAAGTGCAGAAAGAGGCAAGAGGGGTATGGAAAGAGGCAAGAGAAGTGCAGAAAGAAGTAACAAAGGTGCGGAAAGAGGTAAGAGGGGTGCAGAAAGAAGCAAGAGAGTTGCAGAAACAGGCAAAAGAGGGACAGAAAGTGGCAAGAGAGTTGCACAAAGAGGCAAGAGAGTTGCAGAAAGAGGCAACCGAGGTGCACAAAAAGTGAAGATGGGTGCAGAAAGAGGCAAGAGAAGTGCAGAAACAAGCAACAGAGGTGCAGAAACAAGCAACAGAGGTGCAGAAAGAGGCAAGAGGGGTGCAGAAAGAAGCAACAGAGGTGCAGAAAGAGGCAAGAGTAGTGCAGAAAGAGACAAGAGAGTTGCAAAAACAGGCAAAAGTAGAGCAGAAAGAGGGAACAGGGGTGCCGACAGAGGCAAGAGGGTTGCAGAAATTTACAAGAGAAGTACAGAAAGAAGCAAGAGCAGTGCAGAAGGAGCAGAAATTTGCAATAGAGGTGCAGAAAGAGGCAAGAGCAGTGCAAAAAGAACCAACATAGGTGCAAAAACATACAAGAGGGGTGCAGAAAGAGGCAAAAGAAGTGTAGAAAGAAGCAACAGAGGTGCAGAAGGAGGCAACAGAACTGCAGAAAGAGGCAAGAGAGTTGCAGAGAGGCAAGAGAGTAGCAGAAAAAGGGAACAGGGATGCAGAAAGAGGCAAGAGGTGCAGAAAGAGGGAAAAGGGTGCAGGAAGAGGCAAGAGGGGTACAGAAAGAAGCAAGAGAGGTACAGAAAGAAGCAATAGAAGTGCAGAAAGAAGCAACACAGAAACAGAAAGAGGCAAGAGGGGTGCAGAAAGAGGCAAGAGAAGTACAGAAAGAAGCAACAAAGGTGCAGAAGGAGGCAAGAGAAGTGCAGAAAGAGGCAGGAGAGTTGCAGAAACAGGCAAAAGAGGTGCAGAAAGAAGCAAAAGCAGTGCAGAAAGAACCAACAGAGATGTAGAAGGAGGCAAGAGGGGTGCAGAAATTTACAAGAGAGGTGCACAAAGTGGGAAGGCAAGAGGGTTGCAGAAAGAGGCAAGAGTGGTACAGAAATTTGCAAGAGAGGTCCGTAAAAAGCAAGAGCAGTGCAGAAAGAACCAACAGAGGTGTAGAAACAGACAAGAGGGGTACATAAAGAGGCAAGAGAAGCACAGAAAGAAGCAACAGAGGTGCAGAAGGAGGCAAGATTACTGCAGAAAGAGGCAAGAGAGTTGCAGAAACAGGCAAGAGAGGTGCAGAAAAAGGAAATAGGGGTGCAGAAAGAGGCAAAAGAGGTGCATAAAGAGGGAAGAAGGGTGCCTAAAGAGGCACAAGAGGTGCAGAAAGAAGCAAGAGAGGTGCAGGAAGAGGCAAGAGGGTTACAGAAAGAAGCAAGAGGGGTACAGAAAGAAGCAAGAGAGGTACAGAAAGAAGCATGAGAAGTGCAGAAAGAAGCAACAGAGGTGCAGAAAGAAGCAACAGAGGTGCAGAAAGAGGCAAGAGGGGTGCAGAAAGAGGCAAGAGAAGTGCAGAAAGAATCAACAGAGGTGCAGAAAGAGGCAAGAGGAGTGCAGAAAGAAGCAACAGAGGTGCAGAAGGAGGCAAAAGAGGTGCAGTTAGAGGCAGGAGAGTTGCAGAAACAGGCAAGAGAGGTGCAGAAAAAGGGAACAGGGGTGCAGAAAGAGGCAAGAGGAGTACAGAAAGAAGCAACAGAGGTGCAGAAGGAGGCAAGAGAGTTGCAGAAAGAGGGTAAAGAGGTGCAGAAAGAAGCAAGAGCAGTGCAGGAAGAACCAACTGAGGTGCAGAAGGAGGCAAGAGGGGTGCAGAAATGTGCAAGAGAGGTGTAGAAATAAGCAAGAGCAGTGCAGAAAGAAACAGAGGTGCAGAAGGAGGCAAGAGGGGTGCAGAAAGAGGTAAAAGACGTGCAGAAAGAAGCAAAAGAGGTGCAGAAAGAGGCAAGAGGGGTACAGAAAGAAGCAAGAGAGGTACAGAAAGAGATAAGAGGTGCACAAATAGGCAAGAGGGGTATAGAAATTTGCAAGAGAGATACAGAAAATAGCAAGAGCAGTGCAGAAAGGACCAACAGAGGTGGAGAAACAGACAAGAGAGTTGCAGAAAGAAGCAAGAGAAGTGCAGAAAGAAGCAACGGAGGTGCAGAAGGAGGCAAGATAACTGCAGAAAAAGGCAAGAGAGTTGCAGAAAGAGGCAAGAGATGTGCAGAAAGACAGAAGAAGGGTGCAGAAAGAGGCAAGAGGGGTGCAGAAAGAAGAAACATAGGTGCAGAAAGAGGCAACAGAGGTCCAGAAAGAGGCACGAAGGGTGGAGAAAAAGGCAAGAGAAGTGCAGACAGAAGCAACAGAGGTGCAGAAGGGGGCAAGAGAAGTGCAGAAAGAGACAAGAGAGTTGCTGAAACATACAAAAGAGGTGCAGAAAGAAGCAAGAGCAGTGCAGAAAAAGGGAACAGGGGTGCAGAAAGAGGCAAAAGAGGTGCAGAAAGATGGAAGAAGGGTGCAGAAAGAGGCAAGAGGGGTGCAGAAAGAAGCGAGAGGTGCAGAAAGAAGAAACATAGGTACAGAAAGAAGCAACAGAGGTACAGAAAGAGGTAAGAAGGTTGCAGAAACAGGCAAGAGAGGTGCAGAAAAAGGAACAGGGGTATAGAGAGAGGGAAGAGAGGTGCAGAAAGAGGGAAGAAGGGTGCAGAAAGAGGCAAGAGGAGTGCAGAAAGAAGCAACAGAGGTGCAGAAGGAGGCAAGAGAAGTGCAGAAACAGGCAAGAGGGGTGCAGAAAAAGGGAACAGGGGTGCAGAAAGAGGCAAGAGAGGTGCAGAAAGATGGAAGAAGGGTGCAGAAAGAGGCATGAGGGGTGCAGAAAGAAGCGAGAGGTGCAGAAAGAAGAAACATAGGTACAGAAAGAAGCAACAGAGGTACAGAAAGAGGTAAGAAGGTTGCAGAAACAGGCAAGAGAGGTGCAGAAAAAGGAACAGGGGTAGAGAAAGAGGCAAGAGAGGTGCAGAAAGAGGGAAGAAGGGTGCAGAAAGAGGCAAGAGGAGTGCAGAAAGAAGCAACAGAGGTGCAGAAGGAGGCAAGAGAAGTGCAGAAAGAGGGAAAAGAGGTGCAGAAAGAAGCAAGAGCAGTGCAGAAAGAACCAGCGGAGGTGCAGAAGGAGGCAAGAGGGGTGCAGAAATTTGCAAGAGAGGTGTAGAAATAAGCAAGAGCAGTGCAGAAAGAAACAGGTGCAGAAGGAGGCAAGAGGGGTGCAGAAAGAGGTAAAAGACGTGCAGAAAGAAGCAAAAGAGGTACAGAAAGAGGCAAGAGGGGTACAGAAAGAAGCAAGAGAGGTACTGAAAAAGGTTAGAGAGGTGTACAAAGAGGGACGAAAAGTGCAGAAAGAGGCAAGAGGGGTGCAGAAAGAGGCAAGAGAGTTGCAGAAACAGGCAAAAGACGTGCAGAAAAAGGGAACAGGGGTGCAGACAGAGGTAACAGAGGTGCGGAAAAAGGGAAAAGGAGAGCAGAAAGAGGTAAGGGGGTGCAGACATTTGCAAGAGATGTGCAGAAAGAAGCAAGAGGGGTATGGAAAGAGGCAAGAGAAGTGTAGAAAGAAGCAGAGGTGCAGAAGGAGGCAAGATAACTGTAGAAAGAGGCAAGAGAGTTGCAGAAAGAAGCAAAAGAAGTGCAGAAAGAAGTAACAAAGGTGCGGAAAGAGGTAAGAGGGGTGCAGAAAGAAGCAAGAGGGGTGCAGAAAGAAGCAAGAGAGTTGCAGAAACAGGCAAAAGAGGGGCAGAAAGAGGCAAGAGAGTTGCAGAAAGAGGCAAGAGAGTTACAGAAAGAGGCAAGTGAGGTGCACAAAAAGGGAAGAAGGGTGCAGAAAGAGGCAAGAGAAGTGCAGAAACAAGCAACAGAGGTGCAGAAACAAGCAACAGAGCTGCAGAAAGAGGCAAGAGGGTGCAGAAAGAAGCAACAGCGGTGCAGAAAGAAGCAACAGCGGTGCAGAAAGAAGCAACAGCGGTGCAGAAAGAGGCAAGAGTAGTGCAGAAAGAGACAAGAGAGTTGCAAAAACAGCCAAAAGAGGAGCAGAAAGAGGGAACAGGGGTGTAGACAGAGGCAAGAGGGTTTCAGAAATTTGCAATAGAGGTGCAGAAAGAAGCAAGAGCAGTGCAAAAAGAACCAACATAGGTGCAGAAACATACAGGAGGGGTGCAGAAAGAGGCAAAAGAAGTGTAGAAAGAAGCAACAGAGGTGCAGAAGGAGGCAACAGAACTGCAGAAAGAGGCAAAAGAGTTGGAAAGAGGCAAGAGAGTTGCAGAAAAAGGGAACAGGGATGCAGAAAAAGGCAAGAGGGGCAGAAAGAAGCAAGAGCAGTGCAGAAAGAACCAACGGAGGTGCAGAAGGAGGCAAGAGGGGTGCAGAAATGTGCAAGAGAGGTGTAGAAATAAGCAATAGCAGTGCAGGAAGAACCAACAGAGGTGCAGAAGGAGGCAAGAGGGGTGCAGAAAGAGGCAAAAGACGTGCAGGAAGAAGCAAAAGAGGCAAGAGGGGTACAGAAAGAAGCAAGAGAGGTACTGAAAGAGATAAGAGGTGCACAAAGAGGCAAGAGGGGTATAGAAATTTGCAAGAGAGATACAGAAAATAGCAAGAGCAGTGCAGAAAGGACAAACAGAGGTGGAGAAACAGACAAGAGAGTTGCAGAAAGAAGCAAGAGAAGTGCAGAAAGAAGCAACGGAGGTGCAGAAGGAGGCAAGATAACTGCAGAAATAGGCAAGAGAGTTGCAGAAACAGGCAAGAGAGGTGCAGAAAAAGGGAACAGGGGTGCAGAAAGAGGCAAAAGAGGTGCAGAAAGATGGAAGAAGGGTGCAGAAAGAGGCAAGAGGGGTGCAGAAAGAAGCGAGAGGTGCAGAAAGAAGAAACATAGGTACAGAAAGAAGCAACAGAGGTACAGAAAGAGGTAAGAAGGTTGCAGAAACAGGCAAGAGAGGTGCAGAAAAAGGAACAGGGGTAAAGAGGCAAGATAGGTGCAGAAAGAGGGAAGAAGGGTGCAGAACGAGGCAAGAGGAGTGCAGAAAGAAGCAACAGAGGTGCAGAACGAGGCAAGAGAAGTGCAGAAAGAGGCAAGAAAGTTGCAGAAAGAGGGAAAAGAGGTGCAGAAAGAAGCAAGAGCAGTGCAGAAAGAATCAGCGGAGGTGCAGAAGAAGGCAAGAGGGGTGCAGAAATTTGCAAGAGAGGTGTAGAAATAGGCAAGAGCAGTGCAGAAAGAAACAGGTGCAGAAGGAGGCAAGAGGGGTGCAGAAAGAGGTAAAAGACGTGCAGAAAGAAGCAAAAGAGGTACAGAAAGAGGCAAGAGGGGTACAGAAAGAAGCAAGAGAGGTACTGAAAAAGGTTAGAGAGGTGTACAAAGAGGGACGAAAAGTGCAGAAAGAGGCAAGAGGGGTGCAGAAAGAGGCAAGAGAGTTGCAGAAACAGGCAAAAGACGTGCAGAAAAAGGGAACAGGGGTGCAGACAGAGGTAACAGAGGTGCGGAAAAAGGGAAAAGGAGAGCAGAAAGAGGTAAGGGGGTGCAGACATTTGCAAGAGATGTGCAGAAAGAAGCAAGAGGGGTATGGAAAGAGGCAAGAGAAGTGTAGAAAGAAGCAGAGGTGCAGAAGGAGGCAAGATAACTGTAGAAAGAGGCAAGAGAGTTGCAGAAAGAAGCAAAAGAAGTGCAGAAAGAAGTAACAAAGGTGCGGAAAGAGGTAAGAGGGGTGCAGAAAGAAGCAAGAGGGGTGCAGAAAGAAGCAAGAGAGTTGCAGAAACAGGCAAAAGAGGGGCAGAAAGAGGCAAGAGAGTTGCAGAAAGAGGCAAGAGAGTTACAGAAAGAGGCAAGTGAGGTGCACAAAAAGGGAAGAAGGGTGCAGAAAGAGGCAAGAGAAGTGCAGAAACAAGCAAGAGGGGTGCAGAAAGAAGCAAGAGGGGTGCAGAAAGAAGCAAGAGAGTTGCAGAAACAGGCAAAAGGGGGGCAGAAAGAGGCAAGAGAGTTGCAGAAAGAGGCAAGAGAGTTGCAGAAAGAGGCAAGAGAGTTGCAGAAAGAGGCAAGTGAGTTGCAGAAAGAGGCAAGTGAGGTGCACAAAAAGGGAAGAAGGGTGCAGAAAGAGGCAAGAGAAGTGCAGAAAGAAGTAACAAAGGTGCGGAAAGAGGTAAGAGGGGTGCAGAAAGAAGCAAGAGGGGTGCAGAAAGAAGCAAGAGGGGTGCAGAAAGAAGCAAGAGAGGTGCAGAAAGAAGCAAGAGAGTTGCAGAAACAGGCAAAAGGGGGGCAGAAAGAGGCAAGAGAGTTGCAGAAAGAGGCAAGAGAGTTGCAGAAAGAGGCAAGAGAGTTGCAGAAAGAGGCAAGTGAGGTGCACAAAAAGGGAAGAAGGGTGCAGAAAGAGGCAAGAGAAGTGCAGAAACAAGCAACAGAGGTGCAGAAACAAGCAACAGAGGTGCAGAAAGAGGCAAGAGGGGTGCAGAAAGAGGCAAGAGGGGTTCAGAAAGAAGCAACAGCGGTGCAGAAAGAAGCAACAGCGGTGCAGAAAGAAGCAACAGCGGTGCAGAAAGAGGCAAGAGTAGTGCAGAAAGAGACAAGAGAGTTGCAAAAACAGGCAAAAGAGGAGCAGAAAGAGGGAACAGGGGTGTTGACAGAGGCAAGAGGGTTGCAGAAATATGCAATAGAGGTACAGAAAGAAGCAAGAGCAGTGCAAAAAGAACCAACATAGGTGCAGAAACATACAGGAGGGGTGCAGAAAGAGGCAAAAGAAGTGTAGAAAGAAGCAACAGAGGTGCAGAAGGAGGCAACAGAACTGCAGAAAGAGGCAAAAGAGTTGGAAAGAGGCAAGAGAGTTGCAGAAAAAGGAAACAGGGATGCAGAAAGAGGCAAGAGGTGCAGAAAGAAGCAAGAGCAGTGGAGAAAGAACCAACGGAGGTGCAGAAGGAGGCAAGAGGGGTGCAGAAATGTGCAAGAGAGGTGTAGAAATAAGCAATAGCAGTGCAGGAAGAACCAACAGAGGTGCAGAAGGAGGCAAGAGGGGTGCAGAAAGAGGCAAAAGACGTGCAGGAAGAAGCAAAAGAGGTGCAGAAAGAGGCAAGAGGGGTACAGAAAGAAGCAAGAGAGTTGCAGAAACAGGCAAGAGAGGTGCAGAAAAAGGGAACAGGGGTGCAGAAAGAGGCAAAAGAGGTGCAGAAAGATGGAAGAAGGGTGCAGAAAGAGGCAAGAGGGGTGCAGAAAGAAGCGAGAGGTGCAGAAAGAAGAAACATAGGTACAGAAAGAAGCAAAAGAGGTAAGAAGGTTGCAGAAACAGGCAAGAGAGGTGCAGAAAAAGGAACAGGGGTAGAGAAAGAGGCAAGAGAGGTGCAGAAAGAGGGAAGAAAGGTACAGAAAGAGGCAAGAGGAGTGCAGAAAGAAGCAACAGAGGTGCAGAAGGAGGCAAGAGAAGTGCAGAAAGAGGCAAGAAAGTTGCAGAAAGAGGGAAAAGAGGTGCAGAAAGAAGCAAGAGCAGTGCAGAAAGAACCAGCGGAGGTGCAGAAGGAGGCAAGAGGAGTGCAGAAATTTGCAAGAGAGGTGTAGAAATAAGCAAGAGCAGTGCAGAAAGAAACAGGTGCAGAAGGAGGCAAGAGGGGTGCAGAAAGAGGTAAAAGACGTGCAGAAAGAAGCAAAAGAGGTACAGAAAGAGGCAACAGGGGTACAGAAAGAAGCAAGAGAGGTACTGAAAAAGGTTAGAGAGGTGTACAAAGAGGGACGAAAAGTGCAGAAAGAGGCAAGAGGGGTGCAGAAAGAGGCAAGAGAGTTGCAGAAAGAGGGAAAAGAGGTGCAGAAAGAAGCAAGAGCAGTGCAGAAAGAACCAACGGAGGTGCAGAAGGAGGCAAGAGGGGTGCAGAAATGTGCAAGAGAGGTGTAGAAATAAGCAATAGCAGTGCAGGAAGAACCAACAGAGGTGCAGAAGAAGGCAAGAGGGGTGCAGAAAGAGGCAAAAGACGTGCAGGAAGAAGCAAAAGAGGTGCAGAAAGAGGCAAGAGGGGTACAGAAAGAAGCAAGAGAGGTACAGAAAGAGATAAGAGGTGCACAAAGAGGCAAGAGGGGTATAGAAATTTGCAAGAAAGATACAGAAAATAGCAAGAGCAGTGCAGAAAGGACCAACAGAGGTGGAGAAACAGACAAGAGAGTTTCAGAAAGAAGCAAGAGAAGTGCAGAAAGAAGCAACGGAGGTGCAGAAGGAGGCAAGATAACTGCAGAAATAGGCAAGAGAGTTGCAGAAACAGGCAAGAGAGGTGCAGAAAAAGGGAACAGGGGTGCAGAAAGAGGCAAAAGAGGTGCAGAAAGATGGAAAAGAGGTGCAGAAAGAAGCAAGAGCTGTGCAGAAAGAACCAGCGGAGGTGCAGAAGGAGGCAAGAGGGGTGCAGAAATTTGCAAGAGAGGTGTAGAAATAAGCAAGAGCAGTGCAGAAAGAAACAGGTGCAGAAGGAGGCAAGAGGGGTTCAGAAAGAGGTAAAAGACATGCAGAAAGAAGCAAAATAGGTACAGAAAGAGGCAAGAGGGGAACAGAAAGAAGGAAGAGAGATACTGAAAAAGGTTAGAGAGGTGTACAAAGAGGGACGAAAAGTGCAGAAAGGCAAGAGGGGTACAGAAAGAGGCAAGAAAGTTGCAGAAACAGGCAAAAGACGTGCAGAAAAAGGGAACAGGGGTGCAGACAGAGGTAACAGAGGTGCAGAAAGAGGGAAAAGGAGTGCAGAAAGAGGTAAGGGGGTGCAGACATTTGCAAGAGATGTGCAGAAAGAAGCAAGAGGGGTATGGAAAGAGGCAAGAGAAGTGTAGAAAGAAGCAGAGGTGCAGAAGGAGGCAAGATAACTGTAGAAAGAGGCAAGAGAGTTGCGGAAAGAAGCAAAAGAAGTGCAGAAAGAAGTAACAAAGGTGCGGAAAGAGGTAAGAGGGGTGCAGAAAGAAGCAAGAGAGTTGCAGAAACAGGCAAAAGAGGGGCAGAAAGAGGCAAGAGAGTTGCAGAAAGAGGCAAGAGAGTTGCAGAAAGAGGCAAGAGAGTTGCAGAAAGAGGCAAGAGAGTTGCAGAAAGAGGCAAGTGAGGTGCACAAAAAGGGAAGAAGGGTGCAGAAAGAGGCAAGAGAAGTGCAGAAACAAGCAACAGAGGTGCAGAAACAAGCAACAGAGGTGCATAAAGAGGCAAGAGGGGTGCAGAAAGAAGCAACAGCGGTGCAGAAAGAAGCAACAGCGGTGCAGAAAGAAGCAACAGCGGTGCAGAAAGAGGCAAGAGTAGTGCAGAAAGAGACAAGAGAGTTGCAAAAACAGGCAAAAGAGGAGCAGAAAGAGGGAACAGGGGTGTTGACAGAGGCAAGAGGGTTGCAGGAATTTGCAATTGAGGTGCAGAAGGAAGCAAGAGCAGTGCAAAAAGAACCAACATAGGTGCAGAAACATACAGGAGGGGTGCAGAAAGAGGCAAAAGAAGTGTAGAAAGAAGCAACAGAGGTGCAGAAAGAGGCAACAGAACTGCAGAAAGAGGCAAAAGAGTTGGAAAGAGGCAAGAGAGTTGCAGAAAAAGGGAACAGGGATGCAGAAAGAGGCGAGAGGTGCAGAAAGAGGGAAAAGGGTGCAGGAAGAGGCAAGAGGGGTGCAGAAAGAAGCAAGAGAGGTGCAGAAAGAAGCAAGAGAAGAGCAGAAAGAAGCAACAGAGAAACAGAAAGAGGCAAGAGAGGTGCAGAAAGAGGCAAGAGAAGTACAGAAAGAAGCAACAGAGGTGCAGAAGGAGGCAAGAGAAGTGCAGAAAGAGGCAGGAGAGTTGCAGAAACAGGCAAAAGAGGTGCAGAAAGAAGCAAAAGCAGTGCAGAAAGAACCAACAGATGTGTAGAAGGAGGCAAGAGGGGTACAGATATTTGCAAGAGAGGTCCGTAAAAAGCAAGAGCAGTGCAGAAAGAACCAACAGAGGTGTAGAAACAGACAAGAGGGGTACAGAAAGAGGCAAGAGAAGCACAGAAAGAAGCAAGAGAGTTGCAGAAACAGGCAAGAGAGGTGCAGAAAAAGGAAACAGAGGTGCAGAAAGAGGGAAGAAGGGTGACTAAAGAGGCACAAGAGGTGCAGAAAGAAGCAAGAGAGGTGCAGGAAGAGGCAAGAGTGGTACAGAAAGAAGCAAGAGAGATACAGAAAGAAGCAAGAGAAGTGCAGAAAGAAGCAACAGAGGTGCAGAAAGAGGCAAGAGGGGTGCAGAAAGAGGCAAGAGAAGTGCAGAAAGAGACAAGAGAGTTGCAAAAACAGGCAAAAGAGGAGCAGAAAGAGGGAACAGGGGTGTTGACAGAGGCAAGAGGGTTGCAGGAATTTGCAATTGAGGTGCAGAAAGAAGCAAGAGCAGTGCAAAAAGAACCAACATAGGTGCAGAAACATACAGGAGGGGTGCAGAAAGAGGCAAAAGAAGTGTAGAAAGAAGCAACAGAGGTGCAGAAAGAGGCAACAGAACTGCAGAAAGAGGCAAAAGAGTTGGAAAGAGGCAAGAGAGTTGCAGAAAAAGGGAACAGGGATGCAGAAAGAGGCGAGAGGTGCAGAAAGAGGGAAAAGGGTGCAGGAAGAGGCAAGAGGGGTGCAGAAAGAAGCAAGAGAGGTGCAGAAAGAAGCAAGAGAAGAGCAGAAAGAAGCAAGAGAAGAGCAGAAAGAAGCAACAGAGAAACAGAAAGAGGCAAGAGGAGTGCAGAAAGATGCAACAGAGGTGCAAAAGGAGGCAAAAGAAGTGCAGTTAGAGGCAAGAGAGTTGCAGAAACAGGCAAGAGAGGTGCAGAAAAAGGGAACAGGGGTGCAGAAAGAGGCAAGAGGAGTACAGAAAGAAGCAACAGAGGTGCAGAAGGAGGCAGGAGAAGTGCAGAAAGAGGCAAGAGAGTTTCAGAAAGAGGGAAAAGAGGTGCATAAAGAAGCAAGAGCAGTGCAGAAAGAATCAACGGAGGTGCAGAAGGAGGCAAGAGGGGTGCAGAAATTTGCAAGAGAGGTGTAGAAATAAGCAAGAGCAGTGCAGAAAGAAACAGAGGTGCAGAAGGAGGCAAGAGGGGTGCAGAAAGAGGCAAAAGAAGTGCTGAAAGAAGCAAACGAGGTACAGAAAGAGTCAAGAGGGGTACAGAAAGAGGCAAGAGGGGTACAGAAAGAAGCAAGAGAGGTACTGAAAGGGGTAAGAGAGGTGTACAAAGAGGGACAAAAAGTGCAGAAAGAGGCAAGAGGGGTGCAGAAAGAAGCAAGAGAGGTGCAAAAAGAGGCAAGAGAAGTACAGAAAGAGGCAAGAGAGTTGCAGAAACAGGCAACAGACGTGCTGAAAAAGGGAACAGGGGTGCAGACAGAGGTAACAGGTGCGGAAAAAGGGAAAAGGAGAGCAGAAAGAGGTAAGGGGGTGCAGACATTTGCAAGAGATGTACAGGAACAAGCAAGAGAGGTGTAGAAAGAAGCAACAGAGTTACAGAAAGAAGCAACAGAATTGCAGAAAGAGGCAAGAGAAGTGTAGAAAGAAGCAACAGAGGTGCAGAAGGAGGCAAGATAACTGCAGAAAGAGGCAAGAGAGTTGCAGAAAGAAGCAACAGAAGTGCAGAAAGAAGCAACAAAGGTGCGGAAAGAGATAAGAGGGGTGCAGAAAGAAGCAAGAGAGTTGCAGAAACAGGCAAAAGAGGTGCAGAAAGAGGCAAGAGAGTTGCAGAAAGAGGCAAGTGAGGTGCACAAAAAGGGAAGAAGGGTGCAGAAAGAGGCAAGAGGAGTGCAGAAAGAAGCAAGAGGGGTATGGAAAGAGGCAAGAGAAGTGCAGAAACAAGCAACAGAGGTGCAGAAAGAGGCAAGAGGGGTGCAGAAAGAAGCAACAGAGGTGCAGAAATAGGCAAGAGTAGTGCAGAAAGAGACAAGAGAGTTTCAAATACAGGCAAAAGAGGAGCAGAAAGAGGGAACAGGGGTGCCGACAGAGGCAAGAGGGTTGCAGAAATTTACAAGAGAGGTACAGAAAGAAGCAAGAGCAGTGCAGAAGGAACCAACAGAGGTGCAGAAAGAGGCTAGAGGGGTGCAGAAATTTGACATAGAGGTGCAGAAAGAAGCAAGAGCAGTGCAAAAAGAACCAACATAGGTGCAGAAACATACAAGAGGGGTGCAGACAGAGGCAAAAGAAGTGTAGAAAGAAGCAACAGAGGTGCAGAAGGAGACAAGAGAAGTGCAGAAAGAGACAAGAGAGTTGCAAAAACAGGCAAAAGAGGAGCAGAAATAGGAAACAGTGGTACAGACAGAGGCATGAGCGTTGCAGAAATTTACAAGAGAGGTACAGAAAGAAGCAAGAGCAGTGCAGAAAGAACCAACAGAGGTGCAGAAGGAGGCAAAGAGGGTGCAGAAATTTGCAATAGAGATGCAGACAGAAGTAAGAGCAGTGCAACAAGAACCAACAGAGGTGCAGAAACATACAAGAGGGGTACAGAAAGAGGCAAGAGAGGTGCAGAAAGAGGGAAGAAGGGTGCATAAAGAGGCATGAGAAGTGCAGAAAGAAGCAAGAGAGGTGCTGGAAGAGGCAAGAGGGGTTCAGAAAGAAAGCAAGAGAGCTACAGAAAGAAGCAAGAGAAGTGCAGAAAGAAGCAACAGAGGTGCAGAAAGAAGCAACAGAGGTGCAGAAAGAGGCAAGAGGGGTGCAGAAAGAGGCAAGAGAAGTGCAGAAAGAAGCAACAGAGGTACAGAAAGAGGCAAGAGAGTTGCAGAAACAGGCAACAGACGTGCAGAAAAAGTATACAGGGGTGCAGACAGAGGTAACAGAGGTGCGGAAAAAGGGAAAAGGAGAGCAGAAAGAGGTAAGGGGGTGCAGACATTTGTAAGAGATGTGCAGAAAGAAGCAAGAGATGTGTAGAAAGAAGCAAGAGAATTACAGAAAGAAGCAACAGAAGTGCAGAAAGAGGCAAGAGGCAAGAGGGGTATGGAAAGAGGCAAGAGAGTTGCAGAAAGAAGCAACAGAAGTGCAGAAAGAAGCAACAAAGGTGCGGAAAGAGACAAGAGGGGTGCAGAAAGAAGCAAGAGAGTTGCAGAAACAGGCAAAAGAGGTACAGAAAGAGGCAAGAGAGTTGCAGAAAGAGGAAAGAGAGTTGCAGAAAGAGGCAAGTGAGGTGCACATAAAGGGAAGAAGGGTGCAGAAAGAGGCAAGAGGGGTGCAGAAAGAGGCAAGAGGGGTGCAGAAACAAGCAACAGAGGTGCAGAAAGAGGCAAGAGTAGTGCAGAAAGAGACAAGAGAGTTGCAAAAACAGGCAAAAGAGGAGCAGCAAGAGGGAACAGGGGTGCCGACAGAGGCAAGAGGTTTGCAGAAATTTGCAAGAGAGGTACGGAAAGAAGCAAGAGCAGTGCAAAAAGAACCAACATAGGTGCAGAAACATACAAGAGGGGTGCAGAAAAAGGCAAAAGAAGTGTAGAAAGAAGCAACAGAGGTGCAGAAAGAGGCAAGAAAGTTGCAGAAAGAGGGAAAAGAGGTGCAGAAAGAAGCAAGAGCAGTGCAGAAAGAACCAGCGGAGGTGCAGAAGGAGGCAAGAGGGGTGCAGAAATTTGCAAGAGAGGTGTAGAAATAAGCAAGAGCAGTGCAGAAAGAAACAGGTACAGAAGGAGGCAAGAGGGGTGCAGAAAGAGGTAAAAGACGTGCAGAAAGAAGCAAAAGAGATACAGAAAGAGGCAAGAAAGGTACAGAAAGAAGCAAGAGAGGTACTGAAAAAGGTTAGAGAGGTGTACAAAGAGGGACGAAAAGTGCAGAAAGAGGCAAGAGGGGTGCAGAAAGAGGCAAGAAAGTTGCAGAAACAGGCAAAAGACGTGCAGAAAAAGGGAACAGGGGTGCAGACAGAGGTAACAGAGGTGCGGAAAAAGGGAAAAGGAGAGCAGAAAGAGGTAAGGGGGTGCAGACATTTGCAAGAGATGTGCAGAAAGAAGCAAGAGGGGTATGGAAAGAGGCAAGAGAAGTGTAGAAAGAAGCAGAGGTGCAGAAGAAGGCAAGATAACTGTAGAAAGAGGCAAGAGAGTTGCAGAAAGAAGCAAAAGAAGTGCAGAAAGAAGAAACAAAGGTGCGGAAAGAGGTAAGAGGGGTGCAGAAAGAAGCAAGAGGGGTGCAGAAAGAAGCAAGAGGGGTGCAGAAAGAAGCAAGAGAGTTTCAGAAACAGGCAAAAGAGGGGCAGAAAGAGGCAAGAGAGTTGCAGAAAGAGGCAAGAGAGTTGCAGAAAGAGGCAAGTGAGGTGCACAAAAATGGAAGAAGGGTGCAGAAAGAGGCAAGAGAAGTGCAGAAAGAAGCAACAGAGGTGCAGAAAGAGGCAAGAGGCGTGTAGAAAGAGGCAAGAGAAGTGCAGAAAGAATCAACAGAGGTGCAAAAGGAGGCAAAAGAAGTGCAGTTAGAGGCAAGAGAGTTGCAGAAACAGGCAAGAGAGGTGCAGAAAAAGGGAACAGGGGTGCAGAAAGAGGCAAGAGGAGTACAGAAAGAAGCAACAGAGGTGCAGAAGGAGGCAGGAGAAGTGCAGAAAGAGGCAAGAGAGTTTCAGAAAGAGGGAAAAGAGGTGCATAAAGAAGCAAGAGCAGTGCAGAAAGAACCAACGGAGGTGCAGAAGGAGGCAAGAGGGGTGCAGAAATTTGCAAGAGAGGTATAGAAATAAGCAAGAGCAGTGCAGAAAGAAACAGAGGTGCAGAAGGAGGCAAGAGGGGTGCAGAAAGAGGTAAAAGACGTGCAGAAAGAAGCAAAAGAGGTACAGAAAGAGGCAAGAGGGGTACAGAAAGAAGCAAGAGAGGTACTGAAAGGGGTAAGAGAGGTGTACAAAGAGGGACAAAAAGTGCAGAAAGAGGCAAGAGGGGTGCAGAAAGAAGCAAGAGAGGTGCAAAAAGAAGCAACAGAGGTGCAGAAAGAGGCAAGAGAAGTACAGAAAGAGGCAAGGGAAGTACAGAGAGAGGCAAGAGAGTTGCAGAAACAGGCAACAGACGTGCAGAAAAAGGGAACAGGGGTGCAGACAGAGGTAACAGGTGCGGAAAAAGGGAAAAGGAGAGCAGAAAGAGGTAAGGGGGTGCAGACATTTGTAAGAGATGTGCAGAAAGAAGCAAGAGATGTGTAGAAAGAAGCAAGAGAATTGCAGAAAGAAGCAACAGAAGTGCAGAAAGAGGCAAGAGGCAAGAGGGGTATGGAAAGAGGCAAGAGAGTTGCAGAAAGAAGCAACAGAAGTGCAGAAAGAAGCAACAAAGGTGCGGAAAGAGACAAGAGGGGTGCAGAAAGAAGCAAGAGAGTTGCAGAAACAGGCAAAAGAGGTACAGAAAGAGGCAAGAGAGTTGCAGAAAGAGGCAAGAGAGTTGCAGAAAGAGGCAAGTGAGGTGCACATAAAGGGAAGAAGGGTGCAGAAAGAGGCAAGAGGGGTGCAGAAACAAGCAACAGAGGTGCAGAAAGAGGCAAGAGTAGTGCAGAAAGAGACAAGAGAGTTGCAAAAACAGGCAAAAGAGGAGCAGAAAGAGGGAACAGGGGTGCCGACAGAGGCAAGAGGTTTGCAGAAATTTGCAAGAGAGGTACGGAAAGAAGCAAGAGCAGTGCAAAAAGAACCAACATAGGTGCAGAAACATACAAGAGGGGTGCAGAAAGAGGCAAAAGAAGTGTAGAAAGAAGCAACAGAGGTGCAGAAAGAGGCAAGAAAGTTGCAGAAAGAGGGAAAAGAGGTGCAGAAAGAAGCAAGAGCAGTGCAGAAAGAACCAGCGGAGGTGCAGAAGGAGGCAAGAGGGGTGCAGAAATTTGCAAGAGAGGTGTAGAAATAAGCAAGAGCAGTGCAGAAAGAAACAGGTGCAGAAGGAGGCAAGAGGGGTGCAGAAAGAGGTAAAAGACGTGCAGAAAGAAGCAAAAGAGGTACAGAAAGAGGCAAGAAAGGTACAGAAAGAAGCAAGAGAGGTACTGAAAAAGGTTAGAGAGGTGTACAAAGAGGGACGAAAAGTGCAGAAAGAGGCAAGAGGGGTGCAGAAAGAGGCAAGAAAGTTGCAGAAACAGGCAAAAGACGTGCAGAAAAAGGGAACAGGGGTGCAGACAGAGGTAACAGAGGTGCAGTAAGAGGGAAAAGGAGTGCAGAAAGAGGTAAGGGGGTGCAGACATTTGCAAGAGATGTGCAGAAAGAAGCAAGAGGGGTATGGAAAGAGGCAAGAGAAGTGTAGAAAGAAGCAGAGGTGCAGAAGGAGGCAAGATAACTGTAGAAAGAGGCAAGAGAGTTGCAGAAAGAAGCAAAAGAAGTGCAGAAAGAAGAAACAAAGTTGCGGAAAGAGGTAAGAGGGGTGCAGAAAGAAGCAAGAGGGGTGCAGAAAGAAGCAAGAGAGTTGCAGAAACAGGCAAAAGAGGGGCAGAAAGAGGCAAGAGAGTTGCAGAAAGAGGCAAGAGAGTTGCAGAAACAGGCAAAAGAGGGGCAGAAAGAGGCAAGAGAGTTGCAGAAAGAGGCAAGAGAGTTGCAGAAAGAGGCAAGAGAGGTACGCAAAGAGGGAAGAAGGGTACAGAAAGAGGCAAGAGAAGTGCAGAAAGAAGCAACAGAGGTGCAGAAAGAGGCAAGAGGGGTGTAGAAAGAGGCAAGAGAAGTGCAGAAAGAATCAACAGAGGTGCAGAAAGAGGCAAGAGGAGTGCAGAAAGAAGCAACAGAGGTGCAAAAGGAGGCAAAAGAAGTGCAGTTAGAGGCAAGAGAGTTGCAGAAACAGTCAAGAGAGGTGCAGAAAAAGGGAACAGGTGTGCAGAAAGAGGCAAGAGGAGTACAGAAAGAAGCAACAGAGGTGCAGAAGGAGGCAGGAGAAGTGCAGAAAGAGGCAAGAGAGTTTCAGAAAGAGGGAAAAGAGGTGCATAAAGAAGCAAGAGCAGTGCAGAAAGAACCAACGGAGGTGCAGAAGGAGACAAGAGGGGTGCAGAAATTTGCAAGAGAGGTGTAGAAATAAGCAAGAGCAGTGCAGAAAGAAACAGAGGTGCAGAAGGAGGCAAGAGGGGTGCAGAAAGAGGTAAAAGACGTGCAGAAAGAAGCAAAAGAGGTACAGAAAGAGGCAAGAGGGGTACAGAAAGAAGCAAGAGAGGTACTGAAAGGGGTAAGAGAGGTGTACAAAGAGGGACAAAAAGTGCAGAATGAGGCAAGAGGGGTGCAGAAAGAAGCAAGAGAGGTGCAAAAAGAAGCAACAGAGGTGCAGAAAGAGGCAAGAGAAGTACAGAAAGAGGCAAGAGAAGTACAGAAAGAGGCAAGAGAGTTGCAGAAACAGGCAACAGATGTGCAGAAAAAGGGAACAGGGGTGCAGACAGAGGTAACAGGTGCGGAAAAAGGGAAAAGGAGAGCAGAAAGAGGTAAGGGGGTGCAGACATTTGCAAGAGATGTACAGAAACAAGCAAGAGAGGTGTAGAAAGAAGCAACAGAGTTACAGAAAGAAGCAACAGAAGTGCAGAAAGAGGCAAGAGGGGTATGGAAAGAGGCATGAGAAGTGTAGAAAGAAGCAACAGAGGTGCAGAAGGAGGCAAGATAACTGCAGAAAGAGGCAAGAGAGTTGCAGAAAGAAGCAACAGAAGTGCAGAAAGAAGCAACAAAGGTGCGGAAAGAGATAAGAGGGGTGCAGAAAGAAGCAAGAGAGTTGCAGGAACAGGCAAAAGAGGTGCAGAAAGAGGCAAGAGAGTTGCAGAAAGAGGCAAGTGAGGTGCACAAAAAGGGAAGAAGGGTGCAGAAAGAGGCAAGAGGAGTGCAGAAAGAAGCAAGAGAAGTGCAGAAACAAGCAACAGAGGTGCAGAAAGAGGCAAGAGGGGTGCAGAAAGAAGCAACAGAGGTGCAGAAATAGGCAAGAGTAGTGCAGAAAGAGACAAGAGAGTTGCAAAAACAGGCAAAAGAGGAGCAGAAAGAGGGAACAGGGGTGCCGACAGAGGCAAGAGGGTTGCAGAAATTTACAAGAGAGGTACAGAAAGAAGCAAGAGCAGTGCAGAAGGAACCAACAGAGTTGCAGAAAGAGGCTAGAGGGGTGCAGAAATTTGACATAGAGGTGCAGAAAGAAGCAAGAGCAGTGCAAAAAGAACCAACATAGGTGCAGAAACATACAAGAGGGGTGCAGACAGAGGCAAAAGAAGTGTAGAAAGAAGCAACAGAGGTGCAGAAGGAGACAAGAGAAGTGCAGAAAGAGACAAGAGAGTTGCAAAAACAGGCAAAAGAGGAGCAGAAATAGGAAACAGTGGTACAGACAGAGGCATGAGCGTTGCAGAAATTTACAAGAGAGGTACAGAAAGAAGCAAGAGCAGTGCAGAAAGAACCAACAGAGGTGCAGAAGGAGGCAAGAGGGGTGCAGAAATTTGCAATAGAGATGCAGACAGAAGTAAGAGCAGTGCAACAAGAACCAACAGAGGTGCAGAAACATACAAGAGGGGTACAGAAAGAGGCAAGAGAGGTGCAGAAAGAGGGAAGAAAGGTGCATAAAGAGGCATGAGAAGTGCAGAAAGAAGCAAGAGAGGTGCTGGAAGAGGCAAGAGGGGTTCAGAAAGAAAGCAAGAGAGCTGCAGAAAGAAGCAAGAGAAGTGCAGAAAGAAGCAACAGAGGTGCAGAAAGAAGCAACAGAGGTGCAGAAAGAGGCAAGAGAGTTGCAGAAACAGGCAACAGATGTGCAGAAAAAGTATACAGGGGTGCAGACAGAGGTAACAGAGGTGCGGAAAAAGGGAAAAGGAGAGCAGAAAGAGGTAAGGGGGTGCAGACATTTGTAAGAGATGTGCAGAAAGAAGCAAGAGATGTGTAGAAAGAAGCAAGAGAATTACAGAAAGAAGCAACAGAAGTGCAGAAAGAGACAAGAGGCAAGAGGGGTATGGAAAGAGGCAAGAGAGTTGCAGAAAGAAGCAACAGAAGTGCAGAAAGAAGCAACAAAGGTGCGTAAAGAGATAAGAGGGGTGCAGAAAGAAGCAAGGGAGTTGCAGAAACAGGCAAAAGAGGTACAGAAAGAGGCAAGAGAGTTGCAGAAAGAGGAAAGAGAGTTGCAGAAAGAGGCAAGTGAGGTGCACATAAAGGGAAGAAGGGTGCAGAAAGAGGCAAGAGGGGTGCAGAAACAAGCAACAGAGGTGCAGAAAGAGGCAAGAGTAGTGCAGAAAGAGACAAGAGAGTTGCAAAAACAGGCAAAAGAGGAGCAGAAAGAGGGAACAGGGGTGCCGACAGAGGCAAAGAGGTTTGCAGAAATTTGCAAGAGAGGTACGGAAAGAAGCAAGAGCAGTGCAAAAGAACCAACATAGGTGCAGAAACATACAAGAGGGATGCAGAAAGAGGCAAAAGAAGTGTAGAAAGAAGCAACAGAGGTGCAGAAAGAGGCAAGAAAGTTGCAGAAAGAGGGAAAAGAGGTGCAGAAAGAAGCAAGAGCAGTGCAGAAAGAACCAGCGGAGGTGCAGAAGGAGGCAAGAGGGGTGCAGAAATTTGCAAGAGAGGTGTAGAAATAAGCAAGAGCAGTGCAGAAAGAAACAGGTGCAGAAGGAGGCAAGAGGGGTGCAGAAAGAGGTAAAAGACGTGCAGAAAGAAGCAAAAGAGGTACAGAAAGAGGCAAGAAAGGTACAGAAAGAAGCAAGAGAGGTACTGAAAAAGGTTAGAGAGGTGTACAAAGAGGGACGAAAAGTGCAGAAAGAGGCAAGAGGGTGCAGAAAGAGGCAAGAAAGTTGCAGAAACAGGCAAAAGACGTGCAGAAAAAGGGAACAGGGGTGCAGACAGAGGTAACAGAGGTGCAGAAAGAGGGAAAAGGAGTGCAGAAAGAGGTAAGGGGGTGCAGACATTTGCAAGAGATGTGCAGAAAGAAGCAAGAGGGGTATGGAAAGAGGCAAGAGAAGTGTAGAAAGAAGCAGAGGTGCAGAAGGAGGCAAGATAACTGTAGAAAGAGGCAAGAGAGTTGCAGAAAGAAGCAAAAGAAGTGCAGAAAGAAGAAACAAAGGTGCAGAAAGAGGTAAGAGGGGGGCAGAAAGAAGCAAGAGGGGTGCAGAAAGAAGCAAGAGAGTTGCAGAAACAGGCAAAAGAGGGGCAGAAAGAGGCAAGAGAGTTGCAGAAAGAGGCAAGAGAGTTGCAGAAAGAGGCAAGTGAGGTGCACAAAAATGGAAGAAGGGTGCAGAAAGAGGCAAGAGAAGTGCAGAAACAAGCAACAGAGGTGCTGAAACAAGCAACAGAGGTGCAGAAAGAGGCAAGAGGGGTGCAGAAAGAAGCAACAGCGGTGCAGAAAGAAGCAACAGCGGTGCAGAAAGAGGCAAGAGTAGTGCAGAAAGAGACAAGAGAGTTGCAAAAACAGGCAAAAGAGGAGCAGAAAAAGGGAACAGGGGTGTTGACAGAGGCAAGAGGGTTGCAGAAATTTGCAATAGAGGTGCAGAAAGAAGCAAGAGCAGTGCAAAAAGAACCAACATAGGTGCAGAAACATACAGGAGGGTGCAGAAAGAGGCAAAAGAAGTGTAGAAAGAAGCAACAGAGGTGCAGAAGGAGGCAACAAAACTGCAGAAAGAGGCAAAAGAGTTGGAAAGAGGCAAGAGAGTTGCAGAAAAAGGGAACAGGGATGCAGAAAGAGGCAAGAGGTTCAGAAAGAGGGAAAAGGGTGCAGGAAGAGGCAAGAGGAGTGCAGAAAGAAGCAAGAGAGGTGCAGAAAGAAGCAAGAGAAGAGCAGAAAGATGCAACAGAGAAACAGAAAGAGGCAAGAGGGGTGCAGAAAGAGGCAAGAGAAGTACAGAAAGAAGCAACAGAGGTGCAGAAGGAGGCAAGAGAAGTGCAGAAAGAGGCAAGAGAAGTGCAGAAAGAGGCAGGAGAGTTGCAGAAACAGGCAAAAGAGGTGCAGAAAGAAGCAAAAGCAGTGCAGAAAGAACCAACAGAGGTGTAGAAGGAGGCAAGAGGGGTACAGAAATTTACGAGAGGTCCGTTGTAGGAAGGTGGAATCTGACTATATGGTTGCCCCCACATTTTTCCTGGTGTTTTGCTGTTTTATGACTTAGTTGGACTGGGATCCTGCTATTCAGGGCCCCAGTCTATCTGCTTCCTCTATAAAATGGTTTCCATGTGCCTTAGGCACATCTCTGATTGGAATCTGGAGTGCCCTTATAAGTCCCTAGTATATGGTATACTATGTACCCAGGGCATAGGTACCTCAGAGGCCTACCAGGGGCTGCAGCATGTATTGTGCCACCCCTGGAAGGCCATCCAAAATGACACCACAGGTCTGCTACTGCAGCCTGGGTAAGGTGGTGCATGCACCCCTTACTGTGATATAGGCTACCTATATCACTACATACATACACACATATAAACCTATAAGTCACTCCTATGGCAGGCCTTATCAATCCTGAAGGCAGAGTGCGTGGTTCCTATGTGAGAGGGTGCCCCTGCATGAGCTGGGCCCCTCTGCAGCGTTCGGAGACCCTTCTCTGATGCTGTTTGTAGTGCAGCCTGACCATATACTCTTAAGCGCATTATAACCTCGCGTTAAAATGCTAACTTTGGGATGGCTGCACGGAAACATGTCGTGTTTGGTGTCAAACATCTTGGAATACTACCCCCCCCCGGCAGTTCTGGCGGCGGGGGTAGCATTCCACCCTTCTAGAGGGAGAGACATGTACACACCGGCCTGCCCGGTAACTTCTTTCCAAGCCCTGGCATCACAAAATGGATGCTGCTGCCACAGACACGCGTCTGGCCTCCTGCTGCTGACCGAAACTCCGGCAGGGGAGGCCTGGACAATAGGTTTCCTGTCCCAGGGAGGTGTAACTACCACCCCAGACAGGATAGTGTGTATTGGGGCTGGGCGGGAGCACTCTCTGGTGCTTTGAAGTCCTGCACTGGGGGCACATTTGGTATCCCTGTGCATACCCCAGTTCAAACCGGCTCAGGGGCTTCCAGCCCCTGCTCTGGTGCGAAACTGGACTAAGGGAAAGGGGTGTAACCACCCCTCTGCCCTGACCCTCCCATAGGTGGGGTCACAGAGTATGTCCAACCCCCTACCTTAGTATAAGTAGGGGAACCCAGTCCTTAGGACTTTAGATTTACCTGGACGAAACTCTGACACAGAATCCTGGACCTTCGACGCGCTACTTCAAGATTAGAGGACTGAAGAATCTCCCTTGGGGTCAAGGAGTGACTCCCCTGCTTGGCAGGCACCAAAGAAGCAATTGTCCGGTCTGCATCGCTGAAGCTCCCGTCGGATGCCGAAGTCTTTGCATCACCAGAGGTGGATTTCCAGACTTCCCCGAGGCTGCCCTGAGTCCCCAGCAAAGCTGAGGCCCGTAGCTGTCATGGGTAACGTGGAACCGTGACCCCTAGACACCAAACACATTTGCAAGTGCATCCTCTTCTGGGTCTTCCACGAAGTCGTGCTTTGGGCTCCGAGTAGCCCCAGCCTCCAGCACCAACTGCACCGAAGATCACTGGCCTCCACTCCACGAGTGTCCTGTGAGCCAGCTCCACATGCACCGTCTCGAGACTCCTTCGCGGTCGCTAGTCCATTGGCTAGTAGGCCCTCACGAAGGCCAATCTTTTTCTGCTTGGGCTCCCTGGTTGCTCCAGGTGTGCCCTGACTTATCCTTGCTGGGTGAGTCCCCCAGACCTTGCTGGTCTGCAACATCGTCCTTCTTCGCTTTCCACGAGACTTGCCGTTGCCAAGGCTTGTTGGGTCCAATCCGGTCGCCGATACCCCTGCAATCGACAGACGTCGTGGGACAGCTCGAATCCAGCTCCTGGTTGTCGTCGACGCCTCCTGGACCTCGTGGCTGAAGAGTCAAGACGACCGTCAACCTACCTGAAGCACTCGACATCGGTGGGCATCTGCTCATCGCCTTCCTGGTCACTGGCTAGTGACCCAGACTCTGTCTGCAACAGATCGCCATTGAAAGCGATGACGAAACCCGACCCCAAAAGACACCTATGCACCCGGCTCCCCTGGGTGAGGTAACTAGAGTACTCCGGTGCTCCCGTGGGTATTGACACTAGAACAGCCTAGTTCTCAAAGGGTTTGCTCCAAGTCCTCCTCTAAGTGTCCCTTTTCTTTTAAATTCTAATCGCGACTTTACCCATAGAAGTTAACGGTGGTTCGCGGCTGTGTTCATACACTGCACGCGTCCCCCGTGGGTCCCCTGTGTCACTGCCTTGGGTGGTTCCTTGTGGTCCAAGCACTTCTACAGGCTCTAGGCCTTGTGTCTAGCTCAGTCGTGGTTCTTATACCACTTTATTGGTATATGGTTTGGTACGCCCCTGGGGCTCAAACGTGTATTTGTGCTATTACTGTAGATAACTAACTTATAATTTATGTACTTCGAACTCTAGCCTCATAAAGAGACTAGAGGGGTGTGTTTAGTAATAAATACATATATTTTGAATATATACCTGGTGTGGTCCTCTTTCATTTGGTCACTCAAGAGATTATAGACTTGTAAAACAAGCTGCTTTACATTCCTTCAAGACTTAGCCTGAAGGCTGCTCTCCATAGCTACCACTAGGATAGCTTTCAATAAAGGTTGTCTTTAACCTATCTCCAATAAGGGGTTGTTTGGACTGGTGCAAGGTGCCCACTATAATTAGTGGACAGCATATACCAGGCCAACTTCTCACATCCGTAAAAAGCAAGAGCAGTGCAGAAAGAACCAACAGAGGTGTAGAAACAGACAAGAGGGGTACAGAAAGAGGCAAGAGAAGCACAGAAAGAAGCAACAGAGGTGCAGAAGGAGGCAAGATTACCACAGAAAGAGGCAAGAGAGTTGCAGAAACAGGCAAGAGAGGTGCAGAAAAAGGAAACAGAGGTGCAGAAAGAGGGAAGAAGGGTGACTAAAGAGGCACAAGAGGTGCAGAAAGAAGCAAGAGAGGTGCAGGAAGAGGCAAGAGGGGTGCAGAAAGAAGCAAGAGAGATACAGAAAGAAGCAAGAGAAGTGCAGAAAGAAGCAACAGAGGTGCAGAAAGAGGCAAGAGGGGTGCAGAAAGAGGCAAGAGAAGTGCAGAAAGAATCAACAGAGGTGCAGAAAGAGGCAAGAGGAGTGCAGAAAGAAGCAACAGAGGTACAAAAGGAGGCAAAAGAAGTGCAGTTAGAGGCAAGAGAGTTGCAGAAACAGGCAAGAGAGGTGCAGAAAAAGGGAACAGGGGTGCAGAAAGAGGCAAGAGGAGTACAGAAAGAAGCAACAGAGGTGCAGAAGGAGGCAGGAGAAGTGCAGAAAGAGGCAAGAGAGTTGCAGAAAGAGGGAAAAGAGGTGCATAAAGAAGCAAGAGCGAATCATTGAGAGGGCAAGATGGAGTCAGAGTGAGCACTCGCGCTGATCGGCCGCTCACGCTAGTTGCGTAACCGATCGGCTAGGCGCCCTGCGATGTACGGACAGACGCGGAGACAACTGGCGGGAGGATCACAGACGCCCGGTTTTCGCTCACAGCGGTATACAGTTGCTGCCGCGGTAATCTATCACATTTCCCCCGCGGATTCCCGTGTGCTGCCTACCTTGCGCTGGAGGACTCTATTCTCTACCTGGATTTTCTGGATTATTAAAATTCTGGCCCCGGACTTGGCTGCATTCACTGCCTCAGTCCTATCAGGACACGAGAAGAATCAGCGGCAACAGCATCAGGGCAGCCCTGGGATTATGAGTTGCAGGGGGGTCAAGAAGGGCAGCAAGCTGAAAGCGACCATTGCCAGCACTGAGTCTAGAGACGCCGCTCCTACGGAAAGCACCACCCGATCTAGACATGAGGTTAGTGGGAGTAAAAAGCCGCTGGGGAGGTCCGGGAGAGGGGGGTTGCCTAAGGACTCAGTGGGCACTCAGCCACCGATAGCTAAAATATTTTTGGGTGCTAAAGGACAGCCTCCTGTTATAAACACCAAGACTTCTATACATACTCCTCCCCTTGAGTGTGCCCCCCAGATCGGTTAACTTCCCAAATACCCGTGCCAAGCCAGCAGCAAGAGACCTGTTTAATAGAAGCAACCCCAGTGGAAGTTCTGCAAGCTGACGCAGGAATCATTGCGGGCCCACAAGGCTCGACTGAAAACTTAAACAGTTCTCCATGTCTCCCTGCTGTGGTCATCTGTAAGGGGCTAACCGAGCAGCAAAATCAGCTATCTTTAGCTGTTACAGTTCAGAACACGGTCGGCTGCCCCTACATGAGTGGTTCTACGAATGGTCCTGGTGATCCCTCCATGAACTCTGAGGCTGGTATTACTAACTACATCCTGGGCCTGGAAGCTGCCGCTGGTGCACAAGCACCGTGGACTCCAGAAACCGGGCCTGAGAACTTTTACTCGGTGTCTGATGGCACAGGGACCACTTCCGACGAGGGGGCCTTGACACAA
Source organism: Calotriton arnoldi (assembly GCA_963921515.1). Classification (NCBI taxonomy): domain Eukaryota; kingdom Metazoa; phylum Chordata; class Amphibia; order Caudata; family Salamandridae; genus Calotriton; species Calotriton arnoldi. Next base: position 179,200 of record CAWUFW010009270.1, read on the forward strand.
GTGAAGATGACAGCGAGGAGTCAATCCAAAACACTGGAACGGTGCAACGATCCAAGAAAGCAAGGAGTAAGGGCAAAAGACGTAGCCAACTTAAGTGGGACTACTCAGACTCACAGATGTCCTACCCCTTGGCTGACGACGACGACTCCCACATGACAAAGTGGGAAAAGGCAAAGAGCTTGCCGGCAGATACTTCGGAGCCCTCACTAGCTTCAATCTTAGCCTCAATCAAAGAATTTCAGGAAGAGGTTCGGGTAGACAACCGCGCAGCCAAAGAGGCTGCTAAAAAGTTGCAAGGAGGCCTAAGACGACTGAATAAAACATGTACTGATATAAGCGACCGTGTTTCTATGATTGAGGGCGTACCGATTGTCTGGAAATTGAGTCCACGGCTGTCAAAAAGCAGAGCGAGACCAACGCTGCCTGCCTAGTGGATATAATGTCCAAACTAGAGGAACAGGAAAACCGCCAACGCAGAAACAACCTTCGCTTGCTTGGAATCCCGGAGGGAAAGGAAGGCGAAGATCCCAGGCGTTTCATTGTAAAACTTTTGCAAGAATCCTTCCCCGAACATCCAGGCTAGGATTGGGATCGCGAGGTTCAGAGGGCACACCGTTTTCCCTTTAACATTAGGCGACAGCGCGATGGCAGCAGTGCAGCGTTTGGACAACCAAGGGTGTTCCTGGTGTACTTTGGGAACTTTCTTTTGAGGCAATTAATATACGATCAGGCTCGCCCAAACTCTAAGAAGGGGGCTAATGGAATAACATTTTTTGCAAAGCCTGACTTTTGCCATCAGACAGTAGAGCGAAGATGGCGTCTTAGACAACTAATCTCCCCATTCCAGCAACTGGGAGCACAAGTATACCTAATGAACCCTGCCAGACTTAAAGTAATTTTTAATGGGGGTACAAAAATCTTCTTGTCTGAAATTAAGGCAGGGGAGTACCTGGACGAGATTAAATCTAAGAAGGGTCCAAAATAAAGAGACTACCACTCGGGCATGAGCAGGGCAGGGCAGGGGAGGACTAAGGAGGAATATATTTTGTTATTTCTCCATCATGGCTTTCTCTCGTTCCTCCTCACTCCCTCCCTGGGTTTTTCTTCTCTCAACAGGCTAGTTGTATGTTCTATCTAGCTGAGGGGGATCTAGCCGAACTCATAACTAACATATCCTAGGCGTGGTCTGCGGCTGAGACTCACTACTGACTACCATCACTCAGGTTATTCCTGATTGCTCAAAGATAGGGGGGGGTGGGTTGGGGGGGAGGAGGGGTATCTAGAATGACACAGAGGAATCAAGGACACCTTTTCACACATAATCACTCACTTAGACGTTGGGTAAGGCTAAAAAATTCACCAAATGAAGTGCACTCAAAGGATCAAGAAAATTCCGGCTTAAATTTTTTAAAACATCCAAATGGCTAAAATAAATTCACTCAGGTTTATCTCTGCTAACATCTGTGGGCTGAATGATGCTTTAAAAAGGCAAAAAGTAGCGCAAGGTCTGCACTTTCTGGGGGGCGATATCATTTGCCTCCAGGAGACTCACATAGAGGGATCACAAAAACATTTACTAAACTCGTTAGGGTTTAAGGTTGTGGGGGCTACTACACAGGGTGCCAAAATTAAAGGGGTAGGCATTTTGGTTGAAAAGAGACTTCTTTTAAAAATCCCCGCGTCAAATCTGACTCACTAGGTAGATGGGTAATCTCTGAATGCCATCTTTCCCCTAATCCCCCTTTTACCTTGTGCTCAATCTATGGAAGTAATGTAGACGACCCAGGGATCATAAATTTGATTTCTGGGGAGCTAGCTCACTGGCCTACTCCAATAATTATTTGTGGCGACCTTAATATTAACTTGCCTTGTCATTGGAAAATGGACAATAAGTGGAGGTATAAAGGTAGAAAACCCCTAGTATACCAAGCACTTATTAATCTAGCCCAAATTCATGGTTTAAGTGATGTTTGGTCTAATATAAACTCTACTCAACCCGGCTATACCTACTTTTCTGCCCCACACCGGACATTTGCTAGACTAGATTATTTTTTAATCTCATCTTCTCTATTAAGCAAATGTACCATAGACATTGCTCCACGCTTCATGTCGGACCACAATCCACTCATCTTAAACATTGGGGGATTGGGGAACTGGAAAGAAACACCAAGATGGAGTTTCGAGAAAGCGCTATTGTATGATGAAGGCTATCGGTCTCATATTCAGGTATGGATCCAGGAGTTTCTGGAAATAAACATGGGTACGGCCTCGACTATGATAGTTTGGGATACACTGAAAGCAGGTATTCGGGGAGAGACTCTAAGATTCTCAATCAGGAAAAACAAGAAAGAAAAACTAATAATGTGTGATCTCCAGGATAAACTAAAAAAAGCAGAAATAAAATTAGTCCAAATGGCTCAAACTGGAATGGACACTGAGAACACTCAACAAGAAGTAATACTCATTAAGGCGGAAATAGGGGCAGTATTTTCAGAGAAAACCGCAGCCAAGTGGGCGGCAATACGGGAAAAAACTATGAGTGTAGCGACTGCATTGGTCATCATCTTGCCATTAACACCAGGCAGCAGGCTACAAGCAATGAAATATCGGCAATCCAATTGTCAACAGGGATAGAGACCAGTGATCCTACTAAAATACAAGAGGGTTTTTGAGAATTCTACGCCGAGCTATATACAGAAGAGAATAGTATGTCAACCGACTTAGGAGAAACTGAGATTATCAACTATATAAAAGCGGTCGACCTAAGGCAGCTTAGCCAGGATAATTGCGAGCTATTGGATGTTACTCCGACCTGGGATGACATCACAGAAGCCTTAGTCAGTCTGCCTGATGGGAAAGCTGCAGGAATGGATGGCATTCCTGTGGAATTTTATAAAATTTTCGCTCCTCAAATAAAATCTATTTTTCTGGCTGTCGTTACCGCTATATTTAATGGGGCCTCCCCTCCTGCCTCTTGGTCCAATGCTAAAATATCTATATTTCTTAAAAAAGACAAATCACCCTTAGAGATGGGCTCATACAGGCCTATCACACTTATAAATTGTGACTCCAAAGTCTTTTCCAAGATCCTCGCAATAAGAATGTCTTCAGTAGTTGAGTCCCTGGTATCAGAATGGCAACATGGATTCATTCCAAAGAAAAGTACTACCGAACACATTAGGCGTGCTATCACACTGTTTGACGCAGCACAGGTTGCGGGAGACCCGATGTCACTGATATTATTAGACGCTGAAAAAGCCTTTGATCGGGTCTCCTGGCGGTTCCTGTGGTGTGTCATGAGGAGGATGGGCTTCGGGCCAAAACTTACGCAGGCTGTACAAGCTCTGTATCAGAGCCCGACGGCCTGTGTGTTGATTAATGGGGGGCTAACTGAGCTATTTAACATCTCTCGGGGCACTAGGCAGGGTTGCCCCTGCTCCCCCTTACTCTTTGCCCTTTATATAGATCCCCTAATCAAGAAAATTGAAAAGAATCCAGCAATCCTGGCAGTAAGCATGCAGGAAGCGACACCAAAATTATGGCCTACGCTGATGACCTGGCCATAACCACCCCTGAACCTGAGAGTGCTATTTTGGCATTGGAATTGGAGGCGCAGAAATTTGGGAAAATCTCGGGGTACGCACTGAATCAAAAGAAAACCCAAATAATAGTCAATAAAGAAATTAACTGGATTGATAGTCGGATTGTCCCGAAGGCCAAATATTTAGGGGTAACATTAACTGCTAATATAGACCAAATTGTAACTGAGAACCTATCCCCTCTGGTCACTGAAACAAAGCGAGCCCTTAAACAAATTGACAATTTACACCTGACTATTGTGGGTAGAAGCAATGTAATTAAAATGACTTACTTTCCGAAATTGCTATACTTTTTCGGGCCATTCCACTGGAAGTCAGCAAAACTAACTTGCAGAAATTTCAGCAAATCTTCTCGCAATTTATTTGGGCTTACTCACAGCCTAGGCGGGCTCTAAAGCAACTGTCCCTTCCCAGGGATCGGGGTGGCTGGGCTCTTCCTAATATAGTGCTTTATTACTGGGCTTCCGTTCTGCAGTATAGTACTGAACTGGTGAAGGAATACTCTTTCTCTCTTTCAACCGGGCTTCCTTCACCATTTCAGCTCCTACTGGGAGAGGAGACCCGCGGCTGTCTTCTTAGACAGGTATCTTTCGGATACTACAAGCATGTCAGATTTAAGACACTGATGAATTCGTTTAAGATTTTCCGCAATATCCGCAGAATATACGGGCTGGGCAGACTTAATTATTACTCCCCTATCAATGCAAACGGCAACCTGCCTGCTATCTTTGGCAGGTCTTATCTACTAGACTGGTATAAAGCTGGTATCATAAAGTTAGGGGACCTAATTTCCAGCGAAGGAGTTAAATCCTTTGCAGATTTACAAAACAAATATGGATTGAAAAACCAAGATGCCTTTAAATATTTTACTATACATGACTTTCTTTCTCGAAAGGCTGGGGGACCAGCAGGATTTTCAGAAATCGAATTCATCAAAAGGCTACGGGCCCCAGTGACTCCCCGGATAGGTCACATATACTCTGCACTAAATAGTCAAACCCCTGATGACCTACCTAGAATCGCAGATAAATGGCTTGTAAAACTGGCGGCCCCACATAGTACGTTTTATAAATCACTGGAACTTTCTCAAAGCGACTTGCTGTCAGCTAAACTGCAGGTGCAACATTTTAAAACCATCTTTTTCTTATATATTACTCCTAGTAAAATTGCTAAATGGGGAGTAGGCAAGGGAACGCTGTGCCCTCGATGTTCGGAGTTTGGAGCTGACGCAATACACATGTTCGCCACTTGCCCGAAACTTACTTCAGTCCTTCTTAAAGTACAGGATTTTCTGGGGAGGGTTATCTCTCAGGCTCTAGTGTTGACCCCCATAACCATCCTGTTGGGGACACAAGAGGAGGCCAACAGGGTAAGGGGTGGAGCGTTTATCTTTGTCGCTATGACAGTGTGGAGGATCTGTGTTGCTTCAGCATGGATAGAGATTGACCCCCCTCCTTTTTCCCAATGGTTGGCCAGGCTAATGGCGACCTACCACCTTGAAAAGGCTGTATATGCTAAAAAAGGGCGTAAAGGGCGAAAGAAGGGGTTGGAGATCTGGGGGTTTCTCACCTCCTGGCTGGCACAGCCTGGCCCAAATGGCTAAATACTTAGTTCTGAGGAGGGCAGCTCATGGCTGGCTGCAGTCCTGACTGTGCTCCCTCTTCTTTCTTCCTTCCATGTTTACGTACTTTCTTTTTTTTTTTTCTTTTTTTTTTTCTTTTGTGGTATTTTCCTCGTCTTTTCTTTTTTTTCTACCGCTCGTCTGTTCAGTCTTATTTCTTATTTCTATTCTTTTCTTTTTCTTTTTCTCCGACTCATAACCCAATTTTGTGGTTTATATATATATATATCCTTTTTTCTAATTATTATTTGTGTCCTTGAAAACATTGTCATCTCGTGGTTGTTTGGGGTGGGGGGTGGAGGGGTGGGAGTCGAACTGATATATCTTTGTATTTACTGCTTTGGAAAAAAAAAAAGAAGCAAGAGCAGTGCAGAAAGAACCAACAAAGGTGCAGAAGGAGGCAAGAGGGGTGCAGAAAGAGGTAAAAGATGTGCAGAAAGAAGCAAAAGAGGTACAGAAAGAGGCAAGAGGGGTACAGAAAGAAGCAAGAGAGGTACTGAAAGGGGTAAGAGGGGTAAGAGGTGTACAAAGAGGGACGAAAAGTGCAGAAAGAGGCAAGAGGGGTGCAGAAAGAAGCAAGAGAGGTGCAAAAAGAAGCAACAGAGGTGCAGAAAGAGGCAAGAGAAGTACAGAAAGAGGCAAGAGAAGTACAGAAAGAGGCAAGAGAGTTGCAGAAACAGGCAACAGACGTGCAGAAAAAGGGAACAGGGGTGCAAACAGAGGTAACAGAGTTGCGGAAAAAGGGAAAAGGAGAGCAGAAAGAGGTAAGGGGGTGCAGACATTTGCAAGAGATGTGCAGAAACAAGCAAGAGGGGTGTAGAAAGAAGCAACAGAGTTACAGAAAGAAGCAACAGAAGTGCAGAAAGAGGCAAGAGGGGTATGGAAAGAGGCAAGAGAAGTGTAGAAAGAAGCAACAGAGGTGCAGAAGGAGGCAAGATAACTGCAGAAAGAGGCAAGAGAGTTGCAGAAAGAAGCAACAGAAGTGCAGAAAGAAGCAACAAAGGTGCAGAAAGAGATAAGAGGGGTGCAGAAAGAAGCAAGCGAGTTGCAGGAACAGGCAAAAGAGGTGCAGAAAGAGGCAAGAGAGTTGCAGAAAGAGGCAAGAGAGTTGCAGAAAGAGGCAAGTGAGGTGCACAAAAAGGGAAGAAGGGTGCAGAAAGAGGCAAGAGGAGTACAGAAAGAAGCAAGAGAAGTGCAGAAACAAGCAACAGAGGTGCAGAAAGAGGCAAGAGGGGTGCAGAAAGAAGCAACAGAGGTGCAGAAAGAGGCAAGAGTAGTGCAGAAAGAGACAAGAGTTGCAAAAACAGGCAAAAGAGGGAACAGGGGTGCCGACAGAGGCAAGAGGGTTGCAGAAATTTGCAAGAGAGGTACAGAAAGAAGCAAGAGCAGTGCAGAAGGAACCAACAGAGGTGCAGAAAGAGGCAAGAGGGTGCAGAAATTTGACATAGAGGTGCAGAAAGAAGCAAGAGCAGTGCAAAAAGAACCAACATAGGTGCAGAAACATACAAGAGGGGTGCAGACAGAGGCAAAAGAAGTGTAGAAAGAAGCAACAGAGGTGCAGAAGGAGACAAGAGAAGTGCAGAAAGAGACAAGAGAGTTGCAAAAACAGGCAAAAGAGGAGCAGAAATAGGAAACAGTGGTACAGACAGAGGTATGAGCGTTGCAGAAATTTGCAAGAGAGGTACAGAAAGAAGCAAGAGCAGTGCAGAAAGAACCAACAGAGGTGCAGAAGGAGGCAAGAGGGGTGCAGAAATTTGCAATAGAGATGCAGACAGAAGCAAGAGCAGTGCAACAAGAACCAACAGAGGTGCAGAAACATACAAGAGGGGTACAGAAAGAGGCAAAAGAAGTGTAGAAAGAAGCAACAGAGGTGCAGAAGGAGGCAACAGAACTGCAGAAAGAGGCAAGAGAGTTGCAGAAAGAGGCAAGAGAGTTGCAGAAAGAGGGAACAGGGGTACAGAAAGAGGCAAAAGAGGTGCAGAAAGAGTGAAGAAGGGTGCATAAAGAGGCATGAGAAGTGCAGAAAGAAGCAAGAGAGGTGCTGGAAGAGGCAAGAGGGGTTCAGAAAGAAAGCAAGAGAGCTACAGAAAGAAGCAAGAGAAGTGCAGAAAGAAGCAACAGAGGTGCAGAAAGAAGCAACAGAGGTTCAGAAAGAGGCAAGAGAAGTGCAGAAAGAAGCAAGAGGGGTGCAGAAAGAAGCAACAGAGGTGCAGAAGGAGGCAACAGAAGTGCAGTTAGAGGCAAGAGAGTTGCAGAAACAGGCAAGAGAGGTGCAGAAAAAGGGAACAGGGGTGCAGAAAGAGGCAAAAGAGGTGCAGAAAGAAGCAGGAGAGGTGCAAAAAGAAGCAACAGAGGTGCAGAAAGAGGCAAGAGAGTTGCAGAAACAGGCAACAGACGTGCAGAAAAAGTATACAGGGGTGCAGAAAAAGTATACAGGGGTGCAGACAGAGGTAACAGAGGTGCGGAAAAAGGGAAAAGGAGAGCAGAAAGAGGTAAGGGGGTGCAGACATTTATAAGAGATGTGCAGAAAGAAGCAAGAGATGTGTAGAAAGAAGCAAGAGAATTACAGAAAGAAGCAACAGAAGTGCAGAAAGAGGCAAGAGGGGTATGGAAAGAGGCAAGAGAGTTGCAGAAAGAAGCAACAGAAGTGCAGAAAGAAGCAACAAAGGTGCGGAAAGAGATAAGAGGGGTGCAGAAAGAAGCAAGAGAGTTGCAGAAACAGGCAAAAGAGGTGCAGAAAGAGGCAAGAGAGTTGCAGAAAGAGGAAAGAGAGTTGCAGAAAGAGGCAAGTGAGGTGCACATAAAGGGAAGAAGGGTGCAGAAAGAGGCAAGAGGGGTGCAGAAACAAGCAACAGAGGTGCAGAAAGAGGCAAGAGTAGTGCAGAAAGAGACAAGAGAGTTGCAAAAACAGGCAAAAGAGGAGCAGAAAGAGGGAACAGGGGTGCCGACAGAGGCAAGAGGTTTGCAGAAATTTGCAAGAGAGGTACGGAAAGAAGCAAGAGCAGTGCAAAAAGAACCAACATAGGTTCAGAAACATACAAGAGGAGTGCAGAAAGAGGCAAAAGAAGTGTAGAAAGAAGCAACAGAGGTGCATAAGGAGGCAACAGAACTGCAGAAAGAGGCAAGAGAGTTGCAGAAAGAGGCAAGAGAGTTGCAGAAAAAGGGAACAGGGGTACAGAAATAGGCAAAAGAGGTGCAGAAAGAGGGAAGAAGTGTAGAAAGAAGCAACAGAGGTGCAGAAGGAGGCAAGAGAAGTTCAGAAAGAGACACGAGAGTTGCAAAAACAGGCAAAAGAGGAGCAGAAATAGGAAACAGTGGTACAGACAGAGGCAAGAGCATTGCAGAAATTTGCAAGAGAGGTACGGAAAGAAGCAAGAGCAGTGCAGAAAGAACCAACATTAGGTGCAGAAGGAGGCAAGAGGGGTGCAGAAATTTGCAATAGAGATGCAGAAAGAAGCAAGAGCAGTGCAACAAGAACCAACAGAGGTGCAGAAACATACAAGAGGGGTACAGAAAGAGGCAAAAGAAGTGTAGAAAGAAGCAACAGAGGTGCAGAAGGAGGCAACAGAACTGCAGAAAGAGGCAAGAGAGTTGCAGAAAGAGGCAAGAGAGTTGCAGAAAAAGGGAACAGGGGTACAGAAAGAGGCAAAAGAGGTGCAGAAAGAGGGAAGAAGGGTGCATAAAGAGGCATGAGAGGTGCAGAAAGAAGCAAGAGAGGTGCAGGAAGAGGCAAGAGGGGTAGAGAAAGAAGGAAGAGAGGTTGTGAGAAGTTGGCCTGGTATATGCTGTTCACTAATTAAAGTGGACACCTTGCACCAGAACAATTCGACTCTTATGGTAGATAGGTTTAAGACAACCTTTATAGAAAGCTATCCTAGTGGTAGCTGTGGAGTCTTGAAGGAATGTAAAGCAGCTTGTTTTACCACACAATCTCTTGAATCACCAAATGAAAAGACACCACACAGGTATATATATCAAATATATATGTATTTATTAATAAACAACTCTCTACTAATCTCTTTAGGAGATTAGAAGTCAGGAACATATGTACAAGTCAAATGTTATCAAAATAAGTTTAGCACAATCGAATATCACAATCTTAGTTTGGCTAGACCTAGGTCTAGGGCATCTAGAATCGAGGGACCCCCAAGAACCACCCCAGGTAGTTGTAGGAGACCCACAGGGGACGGACGCGGTGTCCTGGCACCGGTGCGAGTCCTGTACGAGTCTATGCGAACAGACGCGATTGAGATTTCAATGTTAAAGGTCCCTTGCGTGTTCGAGGCGAACACACCGATCGGTCCTTGTACGAGTCGAAGGACGCGGTTAAAGATGGAGTTGCAAGGGAGTTGGACGCGGTGTGTCTAACACAGACGCGAACCATGTACGAATCAGCGCGATAGTCGCACTTGGAAAGTAAGAGTTTTAGGGCACTTCTAGGGTAGCTATAAGCAAGTCACTTACAGGGTAAGTAGTTCTAGGGCCCACACCGACAGGAGCACCGTAGTGCTGAAGTTACCTCACCCAGGGGAGCCGGGTGCATAGGTGTTCTTTGGTGTCGGGTCGCGGCGTCGTTTTCAATGGGAGCCAGTGAAGACTTGCTGCTTGCGGCGACAGAAGAAGTGTCCGGAGGAATCCAAGCCTGGATTCAGAAGATGGAAGACCTGAAAGCAGAGGGGACAGTGTTCACAGTCACTTGGCAGTGACTCGGGGCAAGGAAGATGGATGCCCACCGTCATCGCAAGATTCAGGTCATTCATGGGTGCCTTGACTCTTCAGCCACGAGGTCCAGGAGGCGTCGATGATGACCAGGAGCTGGATTCGGTGTTTACCACGACGTTTGCAGCTTACTGCAGTGTCGGCATCTCGATTGGAGCAAACAAGCCTTGGTAACAGCAAGTCTCGGGGAAAGTGTAAAAAGTCAATGGCGCAGACCAGCAAGGTCTGAGGGACTCACCCAGCGAGGGTAAGTCAGGGCAGGCCTAGAGCAACCAGGGGAGCCCTTTGGTTCTATAGGAAAGCCTTCTGGGGACCCACAAGCCGGCTGGCAAGGGATCGCAAAGACGCCTCAGGAGGATTCACTCAACAGGGGCCCACGGTCACTCGGGACGTAGTAGGCCTCTGATCTTCAGACGAATTCCTGCTGGAGGCTAGGACCACACGTGGCCCAAAGCACAAGTTCATAGAATGTTGTGAAGGGGTTGCACTCGACAATAGTGCATGGTACCCAGGGGTCGCGGTTCCTCATCACTCTTGGGGTCCACTGGCCTCAGCTTCGCTGGGGACTCACGATGGCCTTTGAGAAGTCAGGAAATCTACCTCTTGGGCTGCAGGGACTTCAGACTCCGGCGGGAGCGGCATAGTCTGCTACCGTCGTTTGTAGTTTTTGGTGACTGCCAAGCAGGGGAGTCACTCCTTGACTCCAAGGGAGATTCTTCAGTCTTCCAAAGGTAGTGGAACATTGAAGGTCCGGGATTCTTCTTTAGAGCATCGTCCAGGGAGATCTAGGGTGCAATGCACAGGTTCCCCCTCTTATACTAAAAGAAAGGGAGGGACTAGCTCTATGACCCTACCTATGGGAGGGTCAGGGGAGTGGGTGGCTACACCCACTTCCCTTTGTCCAGTTTCGCGCCAGAGCAGGGGCAGGTAGCCCCTGAGCCGGTTTGAACTGGGGTATGCACAGAGGCGCCTTCTGCTCCCCCAGTGCAGGACTTCAAAGCACTCTAAGAGTGCACCCACCCAGCCCCAATACACTAAACCCTGTCTTGGAGGTGGTCACACCCCCTTGGGACAGGATATCTATTGTTGGGCTTCCTCCACTGCGAGTGTTGGTCATCAGCAGGAGGGCAGCCCAGTGTCTGTGACGGGTGGCATCCATTTTGTGATGCCAGGGCTCTGCAGGATTCTACCGCGTTTCCACAGTAGGTACATGTCTATCCCTCTAGAAGGGTGGAATGCTACCCCCGCTGCCAGGACTGGCAGGGGATAGTATTCCAAGATGTTTGACACCAAACACGACATGTTTTGATGCAGCCATTCCAAAGTTAGCATTTTACCGCGAGGATATAATGCACTTAAGAGTATATGGTTTAACCGCATCCACAAACAGCACCAGAGAATGGACTCTGAGAGCTGCAGAGGGGCCCTGCTCAGGCAGAGGCACCCCCTCACATGGAAACTAAGCATCCTGCCCTCAGGATCGATAGGGCCTGCTTTAGGGGTGACTGATAAGTCTAAATGTGTGTGCAGGAGAGATATAGGGGACCTATATCTCAGTGAGGGGTGCTAGCACTTCCTCACCCAGGCTGCAGTAGCAGGCCTGTCGTCTCAGATTTAGTCTGCTCCCCAGGGATGGCATAATACATGCTTCAGCCCCTGGTAGGCCTGTGAAGTACCTATGCCCTTGGTACCTAAGGTACCATATACTAGGGACTCATAAGGTACCACAGTATCCAATCACTAGTGCACCTAGAGTGCACTCCAAGTCGTTTAGAGAGAACAGAGAGGCTGGGGCCCTGATTAGCAGGGACCCAGCCAGACTATAGCCAGAAACCAGTGTAAACATCAGAAAAAAAAGTGGGGGCAACATAAGAGGCAGATCCTACTCTCCTACAGAGGTACAGAGAGAAGCAAGAGAAGTGCAGAAAGAAGCAACAGAAGTGCAGAAAGAGGCAAGAGGGGTGTAGAAAGAGGCAACAGAAGTGCAGAAAGAATCAACAGAGGTGCAGAAAGAGGCAAGAGGAGTGCAGAAAGAAGCAACAGAGGTGCAGAAGGAGGCAACAGAAGTTCAGTTAGAGGCAAGAGAGTTGCAGAAACAGGCAAGAGAGGTGCAGAAAAAGGGAACAGGGGTGCAGAAAGAGGCAAAAGAGGTGCAGAAAGAAGCAAGAGAGGTGCAAAAAGAAGCAACAGAGGTGCAGAAAGAGGCAAGAGAAGTACAGAAAGAGGCAAGAGAGTTTCAGAAACAGGTAACAGACGTGCAGAAAAAGGGAACAGGGGTGCAGACAGAGGTAACAGAGGTGCGGAAAAAGGGAAAAGGAGAGCAGAAAGAGGTAAGGGGGTGCAGACATTTGCAAGAGATGTGCAGAAAGAAGCAAGAGAGGTGTAGAAAGAAGCAACAGAATTACAGAAAGAAGCAACAGAAGTGCAGAAAGAGGCAAGAGGGGTATGGAAAGAGGCAAGAGAAGTGTAGAAAGAAGCAACAGAGGTGCAGAAGGAGGCAAGATATCTGCAGAAAGAGGCAAGAGAGTTGCAGAAAGAAGCAACAGAAGTGCAGAAAGAAGCAACAAAGGTGCGGAAAGAGATAAGAGGGGTGCAGAAAGAAGCAAGAGAGTTGCAGAAACAGGCAAAAGAGGTGCAGAAAGAGGCAAGAGAGTTGCAGAAAGAGGCAAGAGAGTTGCAGAAAGAGGCAAGAGAGTTGCAGAAAGAGGCAAGTGAGGTGCACAAAAAGGGAAGAAGGGTGCAGAAAGAGGCAAGAGGAGTGCAGAAAGAAGCAAGAGAAGTGCAGAAACAAGCAACAGAGGTGCAGAAAGAGGCAAGAGGGGTGCAGAAAGAAGCAACAGAGGTGCAGAAAGAGGCAAGAGTAGTGCAGAAAGAGACAAGAGAGTTGCAAAAACAGGCAAAAGAGGGAACAGGGGTGCCGACAGAGGCAAGAGGGTTGCAGAAATTTGCAAGAGAGGTACAGAAAGAAGCAAGAGCAGTGCAGAAGGAACCAACAGAGGTGCAGAAAGAGGCAAGAGGGGTGCAGACATTTGACATAGAGGTGCAGAAAGAAGCAAGAGCAGTGCAAAAAGAACCAACATAGGTGCAGAAACATACAAGAGGGGTGCAGACAGAGGCAAAAGAAGTGTAGAAAGAAGCAACAGAGGTGCAGAAGGAGACAAGAGAAGTGCAGAAAGAGACAAGAGAGTTGCAAAAACAGGCAAAAGAGGAGCAGAAATAGGAAACAGTGGTACAGACAGAGGCATGAGCGTTGCAGAAATTTGCAAGAGAGGTACAGAAAGAAGCAAGAGCAGTGCAGAAAGAACCAACAGAGGTGCAGAAGGAGGCAAGAGGGGTGCAGAAATTTGCAATAGAGATGCAGACAGAAGCAAGAGCAGTGCAACAAGAACCAACAGAGGTGCAGAAACATACAAGAGGGGTACAGAAAGAGGCAAAAGAAGTGTAGAAAGAAGCAACAGAGGTGCAGAAGGAGGCAACAGAACTGCAGAAAGAGGCAAGAGAGTTGCAGAAAGAGGCAAGAGAGTTGCAGAAAGAGGGAACAGGGGTACAGAAAGAGGCAAAAGAGGTGCAGAAAGAGGGAAGAAGGGTGCATAAAGAGGCATGAGAAGTGCAGAAAGAAGCAAGAGAGGTGCTGGAAGAGGCAAGAGGGGTTCAGAAAGAAAGCAAGAGAGCTACAGAAAGAAGCAAGAGAAGTGCAGAAAGAAGCAACAGAGGTGCAGAAAGAAGCAACAGAGGTGCAGAAAGAGGCAAGAGAAGTGCAGAAAGAAGCAACAGAGGTGCAGAAAGAAGCAACAGAGGTGCAGAAAGAGGCAAGAGGGGTGCAGAAAGAAGCAACAGAGGTGCAGAAGGAGGCAACAGAAGTGCAGTTAGAGGCAAGAGAGTTGCAGAAACAGACAAGAGAGGTGCAGAAAAAGGGAACAGGGGTGCAGAAAGAGGCAAAAGAGGTGCAGAAAGAAGCAAGAGAGGTGCAAAAAGAAGCAACAGAGGTGCAGAAAGAGTCAAGATAGTTGCAGAAACAGGCAACAGACGTGCAGAAAAAGTATACAGGGGTGCAGACAGAGGTAACAGAGGTGCGGAAAAAGGGAAAAGGAGAGCAGAAAGAGGTAAGGGGGTGCAGACATTTGTAAGATATGTGCAGAAAGAAGCAAGAGATGTGTAGAAAGAAGCAAGAGAATTACAGAAAGAAGCAACAGAAGTGCAGAAAGAGGCAAGAGGGGTATGGAAAGAGGCAAGAGAGTTGCAGAAAGAAGCAACAGAAATGCAGAAAGAAGCAACAAAGGTGCGGAAAGAGATAAGAGGGGTGCAGAAAGAAGCAAGAGAGTTGCAGAAACAGGCAAAAGAGGTGCAGAAAGAGGCAAGAGAGTTGCAGAAAGAGGAAAGAGAGTTGCAGAAAGAGGCAAGTGAGGTGCACATAAAGGGAAGAAGGGTGCAGAAAGAGGCAAGAGGGGTGCAGAAACAAGCAACAGAGGTGCAGAAAGAGGCATGAGTAGTGCAGAAAGAGACAAGAGAGTTGCAAAAACAGGCAAAAGAGGAGCAGAAAGAGGGAACAGGGGTGCCGACAGAGGCAAGAGGTTTGCAGAAATTTGCAAGAGAGGTACGGAAAGAAGCAAGAGCAGTGCAAAAAGAACCAACATAGGTTCAGAAACATACAAGAGGAGTGCAGAAAGAGGCAAAAGAAGTGTAGAAAGAAGCAACAGAGGTGCATAAGGAGGCAACAGAACTGCAGAAAGAGGCAAGAGAGTTGCAGAAAGAGGCAAGAGAGTTGCAGAAAAAGGGAACAGGGGTACAGAAATAGGCAAAAGAGGTGCAGAAAGAGGGAAGAAGTGTAGAAAGAAGCAACAGAGGTGCAGAAGGAGGCAAGAGAAGTTCAGATAGAGACACGAGAGTTGCAAAAACAGGCAAAAGAGGAGCAGAAATAGGAAACAGTGGTACAGACAGAGGCAAGAGCGTTGCAGAAATTTGCAAGAGAGGTACGGAAAGAAGCAAGAGCAGTGCAGAAAGAACCAACAGAGGTGCAGAAGGAGGCAAGAGGGGTGCAGAAATTTGCAATAGAGATGCAGAAAGAAGCAAGAGCAGTGCAACAAGAACCAACAGAGGTGCAGAAACATACAAGAGGGGTACAGAAAGAGGCAAAAGAAGTGTAGAAAGAAGCAACAGAGGTGCAGAAGGAGGCAACAGAACTGCAGAAAGAGGCAAGAGAGTTGCAGAAAGAGGCAAGAGAGTTGCAGAAAAAGGGAACAGGGGTACAGAAAGAGGCAAAAGAGGTGCAGAAAGAGGGAAGAAGGGTGCATAAAGAGGCATGAGAGGTGCAGAAAGAAGCAAGAGAGGTGCAGGAAGAGGCAAGAGGGGTAGAGAAAGAAGGAAGAGAGGTTGTGAGAAGTTGGCCTGGTATATGCTGTTCACTAATTAAAGTGGACACCTTGCACCAGAACAATTCGACTCTTATGGTAGATAGGTTTAAGACAACCTTTATAGAAAGCTATCCTAGTGGTAGCTGTGGAGTCTTGAAGGAATGTAAAGCAGCTTGTTTTACCACACAATCTCTTGAATCACCAAATGAAAAGACACCACACAGGTATATATATCAAATATATATGTATTTATTAATAAACAACTCTCTACTAATCTCTTTAGGAGATTAGAAGTCAGGAACATATGTACAAGTCAAATGTTATCAAAATAAGTTTAGCACAATCGAATATCACAATCTTAGTTTGGCTAGACCTAGGTCTAGGGCATCTAGAATCGAGGGACCCCCAAGAACCACCCCAGGTAGTTGTAGGAGACCCACAGGGGACGGACGCGGTGTCCTGGCACCGGTGCGAGTCCTGTACGAGTCTATGCGAACAGACGCGATTGAGATTTCAATGTTAAAGGTCCCTTGCGTGTTCGAGGCGAACACACCGATCGGTCCTTGTACGAGTCGAAGGACGCGGTTACAGATGGAGTTGCAAGGGAGTTGGACGCGGTGTGTCTAACACAGACGCGAACCATGTACGAGTCAGCGCGATAGTCGCACTTGGAAAGTAAGAGTTTTAGGGCACTTCTAGGGTAGCTACAAGCAAGTCACTTACAGGGTAAGTAGTTCTAGGGCCCACACCCACAGGAGCACCATAGTGCTGAAGTTACCTCACCCAGAGGAGCCGGGTGCATAGGTGTTCTTTGGTGTCGGGTCGCGGCGTCGTTTTCAATGGGATCCAGTGAAGACTTGCTGCTTGCGGCGACAGGAGAAGTGTCCGGAGGAATCCAAGCCTGGATTCAGAAGATGGAAGACCTGAAAGCAGAGGGGACAGTGTTCACAGTCACTTGGCAGTGACTCGGGGCAAGGAAGATGGATGCCCACCGTCGTCGCAAGATTCAGGTCATTCATGGGTGCCTTGACTCTTCAGCCACGAGGTCCAGGAGGCGTCGACGATGACCAGGAGCTGGATTAGGTTTTTGAGAAGACAAGGGTACCCCAATATGTGAACCTGGGGTGGCGAGATATTAAGGAAACAGTGGTTCAGGTGTGGCCTAAATGGTCCAAAGCGAGAAAGTGACCCAGCAGGGAACACTTGGTTCTAAGATTTTGAAATTAATTCATGAGGGAGCAAAGGAAAGATCAGAGGAGAGTCATGTAGGTCAGATAAATGATAGACATTTATTTTACAATTTTTTGTATAGTATTCAGGTGCTCACATACATTTAGGTGAAAGGAAGCGTGACATGCAGGGTGATAGTGAGGTTTAAAAAGGCATCGCATTGACAACAGTATAATGAGCTCCACAGTTATTTTACAAGGAGTAATAGGAGTTCATGTTGTATGGTGGTCGACGGCGTTTCGAACCCAATAAGTGGGGTTCATCTTCAGGACAAGGGTGAGCAAGCTGAATTAGAAGAAAGGAAAATCATCCTAGGCCCATTCGTCTGTTAATGATGTGGGCAGCTGGTACTGATTTTTAAAATGGGCTGAAGGCGTGAATTAATGGCGCCAAAGAACTGAGTGGGAATGTCTGTCCAGGACTCTGTTTGCTTATTTGGAGGGAACCCGAATGAGCATTCGATGCCAGCAAAGGCAGAAGCAGGACGCTCCCGTCTGCACAGCTCCAGGCTCCCATTTAAAGGCCCTGCAGTTCGTTTTCTAAAAAATACAAAACCAATCATCCCGGCCAGCTGCCTTTCCATCCCGGGTTCCCTCCAAATAAGCAAACAGAGTCCTGGACAGACATTCCCACTCAGTTCTTTGGCGCCATTAATTCACGCCTTCAGCCCATTTTAAAAATCAGTACCAGCTGCCCACATCATTAACAGACGAATGGGCCTAGGATGATTTTCCTTTCTTCTAATTCAGCTTGCTCACCCTTGTCCTGAAGATGAACCCCACTTATTGGGTTCGAAACGCCGTCGACCACCATACAACATGAACTCCTATTACTCCTTGTAAAATAACTGTGGAGCTCATTATACTGTTGTCAATGCGATGCCTTTTTAAACCTCACTATCACCCTGCATGTCACGCTTCCTTTCACCTAAATGTATGTGAGCACCTGAATACTATACAAAAAATTGTAAAATAAATGTCTATCATTTATCTGACCTACATGACTCTCCTCTGATCTTTCCTTTGCTCCCTCATGAATTAATTTCAAAATCTTAGAACCAAGTGTTCCCTGCTGGGTCACTTTCTCGCTTTGGACCATTTAGGCCACACCTGAACCACTGTTTCCTTAATAACAGGAGCTGGATTAGGCGTGCACCACGATGTTTGCAGCTTACTGCGGTGTCGGCATCTCGATTGGAGCAAACAAGCCTTGGTAACAGCAAGTCTCGGGGAAAGTGTAAAAAGTCAATGGCGCAGACCAGCAAGGTCTGAGGGACTCACCCAGTGAGGGTAAGTCAGGGCAGGCCTGGAGCAACCAGGGGAGCCCTTTGGTTCTGTAGGAAAGCCTTCTGGGGACCCACAAGCCGGCTGGCAAGGGATCGCAAAGACGCCTCAGGAGGATTCACTCAACAGGGGCCCATGGTCACTCGGGACGTGGTAGGCCTCTGATCTTCAGACGAATTCCTGCTGGAGGCTAGGACCACACGTGGTCCAAAGCACAAGTTCATAGAATGTTGTGAAGGGGTTGCACTCGACAATAGTGCACGGTACCCAGGGGTCGCGGTTCCTCATCACTCTTGGGGTCCACTGGCCTCAGCTTCGCTGGGGACTCACGATGGCCTTTGAGAAGTCAGGAAATCTACCTCTTGGGCTGCAGGGACTTCGGACTCCGGCGGGAGCGGCGTAGTCTGCTACCGTCGTTTGTAGTTTTTGGTGACTGCCAAGCAGGGGAGTCACTCCTTGACTCCAAGGGAGATTCTTCAGTCTTCCAAAGGTAGTGGAACATTGAAGGTCCAGGATTCTTCTTTAGAGCATCGTCCAGGGAGATCTAGGGTGCAATGCACAGGTTCCCCCTCTTATACTAAAAGAAAGGGAGGGACTAGCTCTATGACCCTACCTATGGGAGGGTCAGGGAGTGGGTGGCTACACCCACTTCCCTTTGTCCAGTTTCGCGCCAGAGCAGGGGCAGGTAGCCCCTGAGCCGGTTTGAACTGGGGTATGCACAGAGGCGCCTTCTGCTCCCCCAGTGCAGGACTTCAAAGCACTCTAAGAGTGCACCCACCCAGCCCCAATACACTAAACCCTGTCTTGGAGGTGGTCACACCCCCTTGGGACAGGATATCTATTGTTGGGCTTCCTCCACTGCGAGTGTTGGTCATCAGCAGGAGGGCAGCCCAGTGTCTGTGACGGGTGGCATCCATTTTGTGATGCCAGGGCTCTGCAGGATTCTACCGCGTTTCCACAGTAGGTACATGTCTATCCCTCTAGAAGGGTGGAATGCTACCCCCGCTGCCAGGACTGGCAGGGGGATAGTATTCCAAGATGTTTGACACCAAACACGACATGTTTTGATGCAGCCATTCCAAAGTTAGCATTTTACCGCGAGGATATAATGCACTTAAGAGTATATGGTTTAACCGCATCCACAAACAGCACCAGAGAATGGACTCTGAGAGCTGCAGAGGGGCCCTGCTCAGGCAGAGGCACCCCCTCACATGGAAACTAAGCACCCTGCCCTCAGGATCAACAGGGCCTGCTTTAGGGGTGACTGATAAGTCTCAATGTGTATGCAGGAGAGATATAGGGGACCTATATCTCAGTGAGGGGTGCTAGCACTTCCTCACCCAGGCTGCAGTAGCAGGCCTGTTGTGTCAGATTTAGTCTGCTCCCCAGGGGTGGCATAATACATGCTTCAGCCCCTGGTAGGCCTGTGAAGTACCTATGCCCTTGGTACCTAAGGTACCATATACTAGGGACTCATAAGGTACCACAGTATCCAATCACTAGTGCACCTAGAGTGCACTCCAAGTCGTTTAGAGAGAACAGAGAGGCTGGGGCCCTGATTAGCAGGGACCCAGCCAGACTATAGCCAGAAACCAGTGTAAACATCAGAAAAAAAAGTGGGGGCAACATAAGAGGCAGATCCTACTCTCCTACAGAGGTACAGAGAGAAGCAAGAGAAGTGCAGAAAGAATCAACAGAGGTGCAGAAAGAGGCAAGAGGGGTGTAGAAAGAGGCAAGAGAAGTGCAGAAAGAATCAACAGAGGTGCAGAAAGAGGCAAGAGGAGTGCAGAAAGAAGCAACAGAGGTGCAGAAGGAGGCAACAGAAGTCCAGTTAGAGGCAAGAGAGTTGCAGAAACAGGCAAGAGAGGTGCAGAAAAAGGGAACAGGGGTGCAGAAAGAGGCAAAAGAGGTGCAGAAAGAAGCAAGAGAGGTGCAAAAAGAAGCAACAGAGGTGCAGAAAGAGGCAAGAGAAGTACAGAAAGAGGCAAGAGAAGTACAGAAAGAGGCAAGAGAGTTTCAGAAACAGGTAACAGACGTGCAGAAAAAGGGAACAGGGGTGCAGACAGAGGTAACAGAGGTGCGGAAAAAGGGAAAAGGAGAGCAGAAAGAGGTAAGGGGGTGCAGACATTTGCAAGAGATGTGCAGAAAGAAGCAAGAGAGGTGTAGAAAGAAGCAACAGAATTACAGAAAGAAGCAACAGACGTGCAGAAAGAGGCAAGAGGGGTATGGAAAGAGGCAAGAGAAGTGTAGAAAGAAGCAACAGAGGTGCAGAAGGAGGCAAGATATCTGCAGAAAGAGGCAAGAGAGTTGCAGAAAGAAGCAACAGAAGTGCAGAAAGAAGCAACAAAGGTGCGGAAAGAGATAAGAGGGGTGCAGAAAGAAGCAAAAGAGGTGCAGAAAGAGGCAAGAGAGTTGCAGAAAGAGGCAAGAGAGTTGCAGAAAGAGGCAAGTGAGGTGCACAAAAAGGGAAGAAGGGTGCAGAAAGAGGCAAGAGGGGTGCAGAAAGAAGCAAGAGACATGCAGAAACAAGCAACAGAGGTGCAGAAAGAGGCAAGAGGGGTGCAGAAAGAAGCAACAGAGGTGCAGAATGAGGCAAGAGTAGTGCAGAAAGAGACAAGAGAGTTGCACAATTAGGCAAAAGAGGAGCAGAAAGAGGGAACAGGGATGCCAACAGAGGCAAGAGGTTTGCAGAAATTTGCAAGAGAGGTACAGAAAGAAGTAAGAGCAGTGCAGAAGGAACCAACAGAGGTGCAGAAAGAGGCAAGAGGGGTGCAGAAATTTGACATAGAGGTGCAGAAAGAAGCAAGAGCAGTGCAAAAAGAACCAACATAGGTGCAGAAACATACAAGAGGGATGCAGAAAGAGGCAAAAGAAGTGTAGAAAGAAGCAACAGAGGTGCAGAAGGAGGCAACAGAACTGCAGAAAGAGGCAAGATTGGTGCAGAACTTTGCAAGAGAGGTGCAGAATGAAGCAAGAGCAGTGCCATAAGAACTAAGAGAGATGCAGAAAGAGGCATGAGGGGTGCAGAAAGAGGTGAGAAAAGTGCAGAACGAAGCAACAGAGGTGCAGGAGGAGGCAAGAGAGCTGCAGAAAGAGGCAAGAGAGTTGCAGAAACAGGCAAGAGATATGCAGAAAGAGGGAGCAGGGGTGCAGAAAGAGGCAAGAGAGGTGCAGAAAGTGGGAAGAGACGTGTAGAAACAGGTAAGAGGGCTGCAGAAAGAGGCAAGAGGGGTGCAGAAAGAAGCAAGAGAGGTGCAGAAAGAAGCAAGAGCAGTGCAGAAAGAACCAACAGAGGTGCAGAAACAGACAGGAGGGGTGCAGAAAGAGGCAAGAGAAGTGCAGAAAGAAGCAACAGAGGTGCAGAAAGAGGCAACAAAACTGCAGAAAGAGGCAAGAGAGTTGCAGAAAGAGGCAAGAGAATTGCAGAAAGAGGCAAGAGAGGTGCAGAAAGAGGCAAAAGTGTTGCAGAAACAGGCAAAAGAGGTGCAGAAAGAGGGAACAGGGGTGCAGACAGAGGCAAGAGAGGTGCTGAAAGAGGGAAGTAGGATGCAGAAAGAGGCAAGAGGGGTGCAGAAATATGCAATAGAGGTGCAGAAAGAAGCAAGAGCAGTGCAGAAAGAACCAACAGAGGTGCAGAAACAGACAAGAGTGGTGCAGAAAGAGGCAAGAAAAGTGTAGGAAGAAGCAACAGATGTGCAGAAGGCGGCAACAGAACTGCAGAAAGAGGCAAGAGAGTAGAGTTGCAGAAAGAGGCAAGAGAGGTGCAGAAAAAGGGAACAGGGGTGCAGAAAGAGGCAAGAGGGGGCAGAAAGAGGGAAAAGGGTGCAGAAAGAGGGAAAAGGGTACAGATAGAGGCAAGAGGGGTGCAGAAAGAGGCAAGAGAGGTGCATAAAAAGGAACAGGGTTGCAGAAAGAAGCAACAGAGGTGCAGAAGGAGTCAAGGGAAGTGTAGAAAGAGGCAAGAGAGTTGCAGAAACAGGCAAACGTGGTGCAGAATGAAGCTAGAGCAGTGCAGAAAGAACCAACACAGGTGTAGAAGGAGGCAAGAGGGGTACAGAAAGAGGCAAGAGGGGAGCATAAATTTGCAAGAGAGGTGCAGAAAGAAGAAAGAGCAGTGCAGAAAGAAACAACAGAGGTGTAGAAGGAGGCAAGAGGGGTACAGAAAGAGGCAAGAGGGGTACAGAAAGAGGCAAGAGAAGTGTAGAAAGAAGCAAAAGAGTTACAGAAAGAGGCAAGAGGGGTACAGAAAGAGGCAAGAAAGGTGCATAAAGAGGAAAGAGAGGTGCATAAAGAGGAAAGAGAGGTGCATAAAGAGGAAAGAGAGGTGCACAAAGAGGGAAGAAGGGAGCAGAAAGAAGCAAGAGAGGTGCAGACAGAAGCAAGAGAAGTGCAGAAAGAAGCAACAGAAGTGCAGAAAGAAGCAACAGAAGTGCAGAAAGAGGCAAGAGGGATGCAGAAAGAGGCAGAGAAGTGCAGAAGGAAGCAACAGATGTACAGAAAGAGGCAAGAAAAGTGCAGAAAGAGGCAAGAGATGTGCAGAAAGAGGGAAGAGGGGTGTAGAAAGAGGCAGGAGGGGTGCAGAAAGAACCAACAGAGGTGCAGAAAGAGGCAAGAGGGGTGCAGAAAAAGGCAAGAGAGGTGCAAAAAGAGGGAATACGGGTGCAGAAAGAGGCAAGATTCGTGCAGAAATTTGCAAGAGAGGTGCAGGAAAAAGCAAGAGCAGTGCAGAAAGAATCAAGGGAGGTGTAGAAAGAGGCATGAGGGGTGCAGAAATAGGCAAGAGAATTGCAGAAAGAAGCAACAGAGGTGCAGAAGGAGGCAAGAGAACTGCAGAAAGAGGCAAGAGAGTTTCAGAAACAGGCAACAGATATGCAGAAAGAGGGAACAGGGGTGCAGAAAGAGTCAAGAGAGGTGCAGAAAATGGGAAGAGAGGTGTAGAAACAGGCAAAAGATGTGCAGAAAGAGGCAAGAAGGGGGCAGACGGAGGTGAGAGAGGTGCAGAAGGAGGGAAGAGGGGTGCAGAAAGAGGCAAGATTGGTGCAGAACTTTGCAAGAGAGGTGCAGAAAGAAGCAAGAGCAGTGCCATAATAACCAAGAGAGATGCAGAAAGAGGCATGAGGGGTGCAGAAAGAGGCGAGAGAAGTGCAGAACGAAGCAACAGATGTGCAGAAGGAGGCAAGAGAATTGCAGAAAGAGGCAAGAGAGTTGCAGAAACAGGCAAGAGATGTGCAGAAAGAGGGAGCAGGGGTGCAGAAAGAGGCAAGAGAGGTGCAGAAAGTGGGAAGTGACGTGTAGAAACAGGTAAGAGGGGTGCAGAAAGAGGCAAGAGAGGTGCACAAAGTGGAAAGAAGGGTGCAGAAAGAGGCAAGAGGGGTGCAGAAACAGGCAAGAGGGGTGCAGAAAGAGGCAAGAGGGGTGCAGAAAGAGGCAAAAGAGTTGCATAAACAGGTAAAAGAGGTGCAGAAAGAGGGAACAGGGGTGTGGACAGAGGCAAGAGAGGTGCAGAAAGAGGGAAGAGGGGTGCAGAAAGAGGCAAAGGGGTGTAGACATTTTTAGAAGAGGTGTAGAAAGAAGCAAGAGCAGTGCAGAAAGAACCAACAGAGGTGCAGAACGAGGTAAGAGGGGTGCAGAAATTTGCAATAGAGTTGCAGAAAGAAGCAAGAGCAGTGCAGAAACAGACAAGAGGGGTACAGAAAGAGGCAAGAGAAGTGCAGAAACAAGCAACAGAGGTGCAGAAAGAGGAAAGAGGGGTGCAGAAAGAGGCAAACGTGCAGAAAGAAGCAACAGAGGAACAGAAAGAGTTAAGAGACGTGCTGAAAGACGCAAAAGAGTTGCATAAACAGGTAAAAGAGGTGCAGAAAGAGGGAACAGGGGTGTAGACAGAGGCAAGAGAGGTGCAGAAAGAGGGAAGAGGGGTGCAGAAAGAGGCAAAGGGGTGTAGACATTTGTAGAAGAGGTACAGAAAGAAGCAAAAGCAGTGCAGAAGGAGGTAAGAGGGGTGCAGAAATTTGCAATAGACGTGCAGAAAGAAGCAAGAGCAGTGCAGAAATAACCAACAGAGGTGCAGAAACAGACAAGAGGGGTGCAGAAAGAGGCAAGAGAAGTGCATAAAGAAGCAACAGAGGTGCAGAAGGAGGTAACAGAACTGCAGAAAGAGGCAAGGAGTTGCAGAAAGAGGCAAGAGAGGTGCAGAAAAAGCAACAGGGTTGCAGAAAGAAGCATCAGAGGTGCAGAAGGAGGTAAGGGAAGTGGAGAAAGAGGCAAGAGAGTTGCAGAAACAGGCAAAAGTGGTGCAGAAAGAACCAACTGAGGTGTCGAAGGAGGGTAGAGGGGTGCAGAAAGAGGCAAGAGGGGTACAGAAATTTGCAAGAGAGGTGCAGAAAGAAGCAAGAGCAGTGTAGAAAGAAACAACAGAAGTGTAGAAGGAGGCAAGAGGGGTACAGAAAGAGGCAAGAGAAGTGTAGAAAGAAGCAAAAGAGGTACAGAAAGAGGTAAGAGGGGTGCAGAAAGAGCCAAGAGAGGTGCACAAAGAGGCAAGAGAGGTGCACAAAGAGGGAAGGGTGCAGAAAGAGGGAAGAGGGGTGCAGAAAAAGGCAAGAGAGGTGCAGAAAGAGGTAATAGAGGTATAGAAAGAGGCAAGAGGGATGCAGAATAAAGCAAGAGAGGTGCAGAAAGAAGCAACTGTGGTGCAGAAAGAGGCAATAGAAGTGCAGTAAGAGGCAAGAGAGTTGCAGAAACAGGCAAGAGAGGTGCAAAAAGATGGAACAGGTGTGCAGAAAAAGCCAAGAGATATGCAGAAAGAGGGAAGAGGGGTGCAGAAAGAGGCAGGAGGGGTGCAAAAGAACCAACAGAGGTTTAGAAAGAGGCAGGAGGGGTACAGAAAGAGGCAAGAGAAGTGCAGAAAGAAGCAAAAGATGTGCAGAAATAGGCATGAGGGGTGCTGAAAGAGGCGAGAGAAGTGCAGAACGAAGCAACAGAAGTGAAGGAGGCAAGAGAACTGCATAAAGAGGCAAGAGAGTTGCAGAAACAGGCAAGAGATGTGCAGAAAGAGGGAACAGGGGTGCAGAAATTTGCAATAGTGGTGCAGAAAGAAGCAAGAGCAGCGCAGAAAGAACCAACAGAGGTGCAGAAACAGACAAGAGGGGTGCAGAAAGAGGCAAGAGAAGTGCAGAAAGAAGCAACAGAGGTGCAGAAAGAGGCAACAGAACTGCAGAAAGAGGCAAGAGAGTTGCAGAAAGAGGCAAGAGAGGTGCATAAAAAGGAACAGGGTTGCAGAAAGAAGCAACAGAGGTGCAGAAGGAGGCAAGGGAATTGCAGAAGGAGGCAAGAAAGTTGCAGAAACAGTCAAACGTGGTGCAGAAAGAATCCAGAGCATTGCAGAAAGAACCAACACAGGTGTAGAAGGAGGCAAGAGGGGTGCAGAAAGAGGCAAGAGGGATATAGAAATTTGAAAGAGAGGTGCAGAAAGAAGCAAGAGCAGTGCAGAAAGAAACAACAGAGGTGTAGAAGGAGGCAAGAGGGGTACAGAAAGAGGCAAGAGAAGTGTAGAAACAAGCAAAAGAGGTACAGAATGAGGCATGAGAGGTGCACAAAGAGGGAAGAAGGGTGCAGAAAGAAGCACGAGGGGTGCAGACAGAAGTGACAGATGTGCAGAAAGCGGCAAGAAAAGTGCAGAAAGAGGGAAGAGGGGTGCAGAAAGAGGGAAGAGGGGTGCAGAAAAAGGCAAGAGAGGTGCAGAAAAAGGCAAGAGAGGTGCAGAAAGAGGCAAGAGGGGTGCAGAATAAAGCAAGAGAGGTACAGAAAGAAGCAAGAGAGGTGCAGTAAGAGGCAAGAGAGGTCCAGAAAGAGGCAAGATAAGTGTAGAAAGAAGCAACAGCGGTGTAGAAAGAGGAAACAGAAGTGCAGAAAGAGGGAAGAGAGGTGCAGAAACAGGCAGGAGAGGTGCAAAAAGACAGAACAGATGTGCAGAGAAAGGCAAGAGATGTGCAGAAAGAAAGAAGAAGGGTGCATAAAGAGGCAGGAGGGGTGCGAAAGAACCAACAGAGGTGCAGAAAGAGGCAAGAGGGGTGCAGAAAGAGGCAAGAGAAGTGCAGAAAGAAGCAAAAGATGTGCAGAACGAGGCATGAGGGGTGGTGAAAGAGGCGAGAGGGGTGCAGAAAGAGGTGAGAGAAGTGCAGAACGAAGCAACAGAAGTGAAGGAGGCAAGAGAACTGCAGAAAGAGGCAAGAGAAGTGCAGAAAGAGGCAAGAGAGCTGCAGAAACATGCAAGAGAGGTGCAGAAAGAGGGAACAGGGGTGCAGAAAGAGGCAAGAGAGGTGCAGAAAGAGGGAAGAGGGGTGCAGAAAGAAGCAAGAGGGGTGCAGAAAGAGGCAAGAGGGGTGCAGAAAGAGGCAAGAGAGGTGCAGAAAGAAGCAACAGAGGTGCAGAAAGAGGCAAGAGAGGTACAGAAACAGGCAAAAGAAGTGCTGAAAGAACCAACAAAGGTGCAGAAATGCAAGAGAAGTGATGAAAGAGACAAGAGAGGTATAGAAAGAAATGAGAGGTGCAAAAAAAAGCAAGAGAATTGCAGATAGACGCAAGTGAGGTGCAGAAACAGGCAAGAGAGGTGCAGGAGAGGTGCAAAAAGATGCATGTGAGATACAGAAACAGACAAGAGGGGTACAGAAAGAGGCAATGGGGTACAGAAAGAAGCAAGAGAAGTGCAGAAAGAGGTAACAGAGGTGCAGAAACAGGCAACAGAGGTACAGAAAGAGGGAAGAGGGGTGCAGAAAGAAGCAAGAGAGGTGCAGAAAGAAGCAAAAGAAGTGCAGAAAGAAGCAAGCGAGGTGCAGAAAGAGGCAAGAGAAGTACACAAAGAGGCAAGAGAGGTGCAGAAAGAGGGAAGAGGGTGCAGAAGGAAGCCAGAGAAGTGCAGAAAGAATCAACAGAGGTGCAGAAAGTGGCAAGAGAGATGCAGAAAGAAGGGAGGTGCAGAAAGTGGAAGAGATGTGCAGAAAGAAGCAAGAGAAATGCAGAAAGAGGCAAGAGAGGAGCAAAAACAAGCAAGAGTGGTTTGCACACCATTAGTACCAATTTAACACTGTGAGAAGTTGGCCTGGTATATGCTGTTCACTAATTAAAGTGGACACCTTGCACCAGTACAATTCGACTCTTATGGTAGATAGGTTTAACCACTTAACCGCGGCGGCAATTCTGCCGCGGTGCGGCAGTTTTATTGAGTGGGCGGGGCCGGGTCGGCCAACGGACGTGCGCAGCACTACGGAGGTAGTGCTCGTGACGGCCGTTGGCCGACAGAAGCAGCGAAGGGGTTAAGGCAACCTTTATAGAAAGCTATCCTAGTGGTAGCTGTGGAGAGCAGCCTTCAGGCTAAGTCTTGAAGGAATGTAAAGCAGCTTGTTTTACCACACAATCTCTTGAATCACCAAATGAAAAGACACCACACAGGTATATATATCAAATATATATGTATTTATTACTAAACAACTCTCTACTAATCTCTTTATGAGATTAGAAGTCAGGAACATATGCACAAATCAACGTTTCACAATAAATTAAGCACAAATATGGCTGGGGCCCTAGGGGCGTACCAGACCATATACTAAAAAAGAGACTTAGAAACAACGACTTGCAAAGGGACAAGGCCTAGGGCCTTCAAAAGAGCTGGGGCCTCATGAAACCACCCAAGGCAGGTAAGTAAAGGACCCACGGGGGACGCGTGCAGTGTGGATACACAGGCGCGAATCGCCGTTGACTTCAATGGGGCAAGTCGCAGTTGGAAATTAAGAGTTTTAGGGTACTTTGGGAGAACCTACAAGCAAGTCACTTACAGGGTAAGTAGTTCTAGGGCCAACACCCACAGGAGCACCGTAGTGCTGAAGTTACCTCACCCAGGGAAGCCGGGTGCATAGGTGTCCTTTGGTGTCGGGTCGCGGCTTCGTTTTCAATGGGAGCCAATGAAGACTTGCTGCTTGTGAAGTCCGAAGAAGTGTCCGATGGAATCCAAGCCTGGATTCAGAAGATAGAAGACCTGAAAGCAGAGGGGACAGTGTTCAAAGTCACTTGGCAGTGACTAGGGGCCAGGAAGATGTAGGCCCACCGCCGTCGCAAGGTTCAGGTCGGTCACGGGTGTCTTGACTCTTCAGCCACGAGGTCCAGGAGGCGTCGACGACGACCAGGAGCTGGATTCAGCGTGTTCCACGATGTCTGCAGCTTACTGCAGTGTCGGCCACTCGATTGGAGCCAACAAGCCTTGGTAACAGCAAGTCTCGGGGAAAGAGTGAAAAGGCAATGGTGCAGACCAGCAAGGTCTGATGGACTCACCCAGCAAGGGCAAGTCAGGGCAGGCCTGGAGCAACCAGGGGAGCCCTTTGGTTCTGTAGAAAAGTCTTCAGGGGACCCAGAAGCCAGCTGGCAAGGGATCGCAAAGATGCCTCGGGAGGATTCGCTCAACAGGGGCCCACGGTCACTCGGGACGGGGTAGGCCTCTGATCTTCGGAGAGATTCCTGCTGGAGGCTGGGACCACACGTGGTCCAAAGCACAAGTTCGTAGAACGTCGACAAGGGGTTGCACTCGACAATAGTGCACGTTACCCAGGGGTCGCGGTTCCTCATCACTCGTGGGGTCCACTGGCCTCAGCTTCACTGGGGCCTCACGATGGCCTTAGAGAAGTCAGGAAATCCTCTTCCTGGGCTGCAGGGACTTCGGACTCCGGCAGGAGCGGCATAGTTTGCGACCATCGTTTGTAGTTTTTGGTGCCTGCCAAGCAGGGGAGTCACTCCTTGACTCCAAGGGAGATTCTTCAGTCTTTGTGAGAAGTTGGCCTGGTATATGCTGTTCACTAATTAAAGTGGACACCTTGCACCAGAACAATTCGACTCTTATGGTAGATAGGTTTAAGACAACCTTTATAGAAAGCTATCCTAGTGGTAGCTGTGGAGAGCAGCCTTCAGGCTAAGTCTTGAAGGAATGTAAAGCAACTTGTTTTACCACACAATCTCTTGAATCACCAAATGAAAAGACACCACACAGGTATATATATCAAATATATATGTATTTATTAATAAACACTCTCTACTAATCTCTTTATGAGAATAAAAGTCAGGAACATATGTACAAGTCAAATGTTATCAAAATAAGTTTAGCACAATGGAATATCACAATCTTAGTTTGGCTAGACCTAGGTCTAGGGCATCTAGAATCGAGGGACCCCCAAGAACCACCCCAGGTAGTTGTAGGAGACCCACAGGGGACGGACGCGGTGTCCTGGCACCGGTGCGAGTCCTGTGCGAGTCTATGCGCTCAGACGCGATTGAGATTTCAATGTTAAAGGTCCCTTGCGTGTTCGAGGCGAACACACCGATCGGTCCTTGTACGAGTCGAGGGACGCGGTTACAGATAGAGTTGCAAGGGAGATGGACGCGCTGTGTCTAAGACAGACGCGAACCTTGTGCGAGTCAGTGCAATGGAGATCTCAATGTTACAGGCCCCTTGTGTTCGAGGCGAACACCGATCGGACTCAGTACGAGTCGAAGGACACAGTTCTAGATAGTGTTACAAAGGAGATGGACGCGGTGTGTCTAACACAGACGCGAACCCTGTACGAGTCACCGCAATTGTCGCACTTAGAAAATAGGAATTTTAGGACACTTCTAGGGAAGCTACAAGCAAGTCACTTACAGGGTAAGTAGTTCTAGGGCCCACACCCACAGGAGCACCGTAGTGCTGAAGTTACTTCACCCAGGGGAGCCGGGTGCATAGGTGTTCTTTGGTGTTGGGTCGCGGCGTCGTTTTCAATGGGAGCCAGTGAAGACTTGCTGCGACAGGAGAAGTGTCCGGAGGAATCCAAGCCTGGATTCAGAAGATGGAAGACCTGAAAGCAGAGGGCACAGTGTTCAAAGTCACTTGGCAGTGACTCGGGGCAAGGAAGATGGATGCCCACCGTCGTCGCAAGATTCAGGTCATTCACGGGTGCCTTGACTCTTCAGCCACGAGGTCCAGGAGGCGTCGATGATGACCAGGAGCTGGATTCGGCTTATCCCACGATGTCTGCAGCTTACTGCGGTGTCGGCAACTCGATTGGAGCCAAAAAGCCTTGGTAAAAGCAAGTCTTGGGGAAAGTGTGAAGAGGCAATGGCGCAGACCAGCAAGGTCTGGGGGACTCACCTAGCGAGGATAAGTCAGGGCAGTCCTGGAGAAACCAGGGGAGCCCTTTGGTTTCTTTAGAAAGTCTCCTGGGGACCCACAAGCCGGCTGGCAAGGGATCGCGAAGACGCCTCAGGAGGATTCGCTCAACAGGGGCCCACGGTCACTCGGGACATGGTAGGCCTCTGGTCTTCGGAGGGATTCCTGCTGGAGGCTAGTACAACACGTGGTCCAAAGCACAAGTTCGTGGAACGTTGTGAAGGGGTTGCACTTGACAATAGTGCACGGTACCCAGGGGTCACGGTTCCTCGTCACTCTTGGGGTCCACTGGCCTCAGCTTCACTGGGGACTCACGATGGCCTTTGAGAAGTCAGGAAATCCACTTCTTGGGCTGCAGGGACTTCGGACTCCGGCGGGAGCGGCGTAGTTTGCAACCGTCGTTTGTAGTTTTTGGTGCCTGCCAAGCAGGGAGTCACTCCTTGACTCCAAGGGAGATTCTTCAGTCTTCCAAAGGTAGTGGAACGTCGAAGGTCCGGGATTCGTCTTCAGAGCGTCGTCCAGGGAAATCTAGGGTGCAATGCACAGGTTCCCCCTCTTATACTAAAAGAAAGGGAGGGACTAGCTCTATGACCCTACCTATGGGAGGGTCAGGGGAGTGGGTGGCTACACCCACTTCCCTTTGTCCAGTTTCACGCCAGAGCAGGGGCAGGTAGCCTCTGAGCCGGTTTGAACTGGGGTATGCACAGAGGAGCCTTCTGCTCCCCCAGTGCAGGACTTCAAAGCACTCTAAGAGTGCACCCACCCAGCCCCAATACACTAAACTCTGTCTGGAAGGTGGTCACACCCCCTTGGGACAGGATATCTATTGTTGGGCTTCCTCCACTGCGAGTGCTGGTCATCAGCAGGAGGGCAGCCCAGTGTCTGTGACTGGTGGCATCCATTTTGTGATGCCAGGGCTCTGCAGGATTCTACCGCGTTTCCACAGTAGGTACATGTCTATCCCTCTAGAAGGGTGGAATGCTACCCCCGCCGCCAGGACTGGCGGGGGGGTAGTATTCCAAGATGTTTGACACCAAACACGACATGTTTCGATGCAGCCATTCCAAAGTTAGCATTCTACCGAGAGGATATAATGCACTTAAAAGTATATGGTTTAACCGCATCCACAAACAGCACCAGACAATGGACTCTGAGAGCTGCAGAGGGGCCCTGCTCAGGCAGAGGCACCCCCTCACATAGAAGCCAAGCACCCTGCCCTCAGGATTGATAGGGCCTGCCTTAGGGGTGACTGATAGGTTTATATGTGTATGTAGGAGAGATATAGGGGACCTATATCTCAGTGAGGGGTGCTAGCACTTCCTCACCCAGGCTGTAGTAGCAGGCCTGTGGGGTCAGATTTAGTCTGCTTCCCAGGGGTGGCATAATACATGCTTCAGCCCCTGGTAGGCCCGTGAAGTACCTATGCCCTTGGTACCTAAGGTACCATATACTAGGGACTCATAAGGTACCACAGTATCCAATCACTAGTGCACCTAGAGTGCACTCCAAATCGTTTAGAGAGAACAGAGAGGCTGGGGCCCTGATTGGTAGGGTCCCAGCCAGACTATAGCCAGAAACCAGTGTAAACATCAGAAAGCAAGTGGGGGCAACATAAGAGGCAGATCCTACTCTCCTACACAACCCCCCAAACGCAGGGACACTAAACTAACCTTGACCAGTTGAGTCTTCGTGTTCAAAGTGGAAATACCTTGAGAGTCCATCTGCATTGGCATGTTGGGTCCCAGGTCTATGTTCCACTGTATAGTCCATCCCCTGTAGGGAAATGGACCACCTCAAAAGTTTTGGGTTTTCACCTTTCATCTGTTTAAGCCATAGGAGGGGCTTGTGGTCAGTCTGAACTATGAAGTGAGTGCCAAACAAGTATGGCCTCAGCTTCTTCAGGGCCCACACCACAGCAAAGGCCTCCCTCTCTATAGCTGACCAACGTTTCTCTCTAGGGGTCAGCCTTCTGCTAATAAAAGCTACTGGCTGGTCTTGACCTTCATCATTCAGTTGAGACAGTACAGCTCCCACACCCAGCTCAGAAGCATCTGTTTGGACAATGAATTTTTGGTGTAGTCTGGACTCTGTATGATGGGGGCAGTGCACATGGCCTGCTTTAGGTCTTCAAATGCCTTTTGACAGCTAGCTGTCCACTGAACCTTTTTTGGCATTTTCTTTGAGGTCAGATCATTCAAGGGGGTCACTATAGATCCATATCCCTTGACAAACCTCCTATAGTACCCAGTCAGGCCTAAGAAGGCTCTCACCTGTGTCTGGGTGGTTGGAGCAACCCATTCCATTATGGTTTGGATTTTGCTCTGTAAAGGCTGAACCTGGCCTCCACCCACAAGGTGGCCCAGGTATACAACCTGACTCTGCCCTATCTGGCACTTAGTGGCCTTGATAGTGAGGCCTGCTTTCTGCAGGGCCTCCAAAACATTCCTGAGGTGGACCAGGTGATCCTGCCAGGAGGAACAAAAGACAGCAATATCATCTAGATAAGCTGAGCAATAAGTTTCCATCCCTGTCAGAACTTTATTCACCAACCTCTGAAAAGTGGCAGGTGCATTTTTCAATCCAAAGGGCATCACCACGAAGTGGTAGTGCCCACCAGGAGTCGAAAATGCTGTTTTGGCTTTTGCATCATCAGCTAACCTGATCTGCCAGTAGCCAGCTGTCAGGTCAAACGTGCTTAGATACTTGGCTGAGGCCAAAGTATCAATCAGCTCATCTGCCCTTGGTATGGGATAGGCATCAGTCCTAGTGACTGCATTGAGGCCTCTGTAGTCTACCCAAAGCTCATTTCTTTCTTACCACCCTGGGTATGAGGCTTGGGTACCAGGACTACTGGGCTAGCCCAAGGGCTATCTGAAGGCTCAATTACACCTAGCTCCAACATTTTCTGGACTTCAGTCCTGATACAGTCCCTGACATGGTCAGGTTGCCTGTAGATTTTATTCTTGACAGGCAGACTGTCTCCAGTGTCCACCTCATGGGTGCACCAGGAAGTCTGACTAGGGGTCAGGCTAAACATATGTCTATACTGTTGCAGAACTTGTCTGCACTCAGTTTGCTGATGGTCAGTGAGGCTGCTTGCCAAAGCAACTCCATCTACTGACCCATCATCAGGGTTCTGAGAGAGCAGGTCAGGGAGAGGGTCACTCTCCTCCTCCTGTTCCTCATCAGTTGCCATGAGCAAGCCCATGTCAGCCCTGTCAACATATGGCTTTAATCTGTTGACATGGAGCACCCTCAGGGGGGCTCCTGGGAGTTCCAAGATTCACCAGGTAGGTGACTTCTCCATTCTGTTCAACTATTGTATGGGGGCCACTCCACTTGTCCTGGAGGGCTGCTGGGGCCACAGGCTCCAATACCCACACCTTCTGTCCTGGCTGGTATACAGTCAGTACCGCCTTTGGTCATGCCAAGCTTTTTGTAATTCTTGGCTGGCCTCCAGGTTTTTGGTTGCCTTTTTCATGTACTCAGCCATCCGGGAGCGGAGACCAAGTACATAGTCCATCACATCTTGTTTGGGGGGCTTGAGAGGTAACTCCCAGCCCTCTTTTACCAAACACAATGGACCTCTCACAGGATGCCCAAACAGAAGCTCAAATGGGCTGTAACCAACCCCCTTCTGTGGAACCTCTCTGTATGCAAACAACAGGCAAGGAAGAAGAAGGTCCCATTTCCGCCTAAGCTTCTCTGGGAGTCCTTTAATCATTCCTTTCAAGGTTTTGTTGAAGCGTTCAACTAAACCATTGCATTGTGGGTGATAGGGGGTGGTGAACTTATAAGTTACACCACACTCCTTCCACATTGCTTTCAGATATCCTGACATGAAGTTGGTACCTCTGTCAGAAATGACCTCCTTTGGGAAACCCACTCTGGAGAAAACTCCAATGAGGGCTCTTGCCACCACAGGGGCTGTGGTGGTCCTCAGAGGAATTGCTTCTGGGTACCTGGTGGCATGATCCACTACCACCAGGATAAACCTGTGCCCAGATGCAGTTTGAGGGTCAAGGGGACCAACAATGTCAATCCCTACCCTTTCAAAGGGTACCCCCACCACAGGTAGTGGTATCAGGGGGCCTTTGTTGTGCCACCTGCCTTACCACTGGCTTGGCATGTGACACAGGAGCGACAAAACTCCTTTGTGTCCTCTGACATATGTGGCCAATGAAAATGTGGGACAAGCCTGTCCCAGGTCTTGTTTTGGCCCAAGTGACCTGCCAAAGGGATATCATGTGCTAGGGTCAAGAGGAACCCCCTAAACTTCTGAGGTATTACCATCCTACTGATGGCTCCAGGGGCTGGATCTCTACCCTCAGAATATAGGAGTCCCTCATCCCAATAAACTTTATGGGACCCGCTAGCACTCCCAGCAGCCTCAGCAGCAGCCTGCTGTCTGAGGGGTTCAAGAGAGGGGCAGCACTGTTGCTCCTTACTCAGATCTTCCCTAGAAGGGCCCCCTGCCCCCAAGAACTCAACCTGATCAGGCTCAAGTCCCTCTGGGGCAGTTCCTTCTTCAGGATCTGCTTCACCTCCCTCTGGGGGTGAATCTGTGATCTGAGACAGAGGGGAAGGCACTGCCTTTACCCTACTGCTCCTCCTCTTGGGAAGCATCTTTGTCCATAGTTCCAGGATCCAGAGCTGGTTCAGTGTTATGCATTCTTGCTTGTGACCTGGTCACAGAAAATACCTCTGCAGGGATGCCCAACATCTCAGCATGAGTCCATAACTCTACTTCAGACCAGGCTGAAGTCTCTAGATCATTGCCCAATAGACATTCGACAGGGAGGTCTGCACTGACTACAACCTTCTTGAGGCCAGTTACCCCTCCCCAGGAGAAATTCACAACTGCCAGACTATGGTTGGTCCTGACATTGCTTGCATTGGTCACCTGGTATATTTCGCCCAGGATGATCTGTCCAGGGTCCACAAGATCCTCTGCCACCATGGTGACACTAGCACCTGTGTCCCTAAATGCCAAAGCCTGTTTGCCATTTATTACAGGCTGCTGTTTGTATTTGCCCAGATTACTGGGACTTACTAGGAAGGACATGTTAAGGTCTCCCTCACAAATCAGCATTGCCTGAGTGGGCACTCTGACTAGGTCAGAGTCCACTTCAGAACCCAGGGTCAACCCTACTACACCCTTATTCTGAGTACCACCTCCACCAGTAGCTGAGCTAGGGGGAACAGTTGCCTTAGGGGCAGGAGTGGTGGTGGTTTGGTCTTTGGACTTGTTACAATCAGAAGTCCAGTGCCTTTTCTGTTTACAGAATTTGCACCAGGGCTTCTTTTGGCCTTTCCCCTTGTTGGATTGTGACTCCCCACCAGATGCAGATTTTTGGGGCCCTTGTGAAGACTTCTGGTCTTTTGACTTATCCCCACCTTTCTCAGAGCCCTTAGGATCTTGCTTCTTGGTGTCACCCCCTTGGTTCTGGGGTTTCTGCCTCACCCTGGTTCTGACCCATTTGTCTGCCTTCTTTCCCAATTCTTGGGGAGAGGTCAGATCTGAGTCCACCAGGTATTGATGCAACAACTGGTTCTGGCAATTATTAAGGATCTGTTCTCTCATCATCAGATTATACAATCCCTTGAAATCAGTAACCCTACTGCCAACCAGCCAACCCTCCAGAGCCTTGGTTGCACAATCTACAAAGTCAGTCCAGTCCTGAGTCTGTGCCTTCTGGGTGTCTCTGAACTTCAACCTGTACTGCTCAGTGGTTAAGCCAAACCCATCTATCAGTGCACTCTTCAGGACTTCATAATTATCAGCATCCTCTTCTCTAACAGTGAGGAGCTTGTCTCTACCTTTGTCTGAAAAGGAGAGCCACAAGATTGCTGCCTACTGCTTTTGGGGGACCTGCTGTACTCTACAGGCCCTCTCCATAGCAGTTATCCACTTGTGGATATCATCCCCACTCTGGTAGGGAGGAACAACCTTGCTCAGGTTCCTATGGTCTGGAATAGATTCTCTGCCTCTAGGGACACTGTTGCTGCCACCAAGGGGTTCTAACCCCTCTCTTCTAGAAGCTCTCTGGATCTCCAGGGCTTCTCTATCCAGTGCCAACTGCTTGGTTCTGAGGGCAACTCTTGCTTCCTCATACTGCAGCAGTTTGCACATTCTTTCAGAGGAGGTCTCTCTTATGGGAAAGTATGAGTTCCTCTGGTGGACAAATTCTCTGCCAAAGTGATAAGAGTGGTCAGATTCCCTGGAAGGGGACCTATGCCTCTCCTATGCCTCTCCTCCACTCTGTCAGGTCTCTTAGGGAGAATTCCTCTGTCCTTTTCAGGCCCCTTGGAGCCTGGCCCTTCAATCACAGAGTCTTGGTCATTCTGATTTTCATCATCTGACCCAGATACTGTAATTGACCCACCCACTGATTCAGACCCATTAGCTCCTAGAGCCAATCTAAGATCATCTGCTGTCAGCAGATCTATCAGGTGTAGTGTGGAGGGACTCTGTCCTAGCTTCAGGTGTCTTTCAACACACATGGCTCTCAAGTCAGAGAAAGCCATGTCCTTATACTGAGGCTGAGTGGATCCACTGGTCCCACCCTTTAAGGACATTCTAGTGTTGTGCAGTGTTGTACTACCTACACTAGTTTGTGGCCTACTGATACTAGCTTGAGCTGTAGAAAGGGTGTGCTATCCCTTGGCACACAGCTCTATGTTCAGTAGAACTTATTGATACTAACCTTGACTTTATATGTACCTTGAGTACCTATAGTGGTTTTAGGTTAGTAATTCAAATAGAGATTTTCTAGTTAACAATAGCAAGCTGGAATCCTACACGCTGCCCACCAATGTGAGAAGTTGGCCTGGTATATGCTGTTCACTAATTAAAGTGGACACCTTGCACCAGAACAATTCGACTCTTATGGTAGATAGGTTTAAGACAACCTTTATAGAAAGCTATCCTAGTGGTAGCTGTGGAGAGCAGCCTTCAGGCTAAGTCTTGAAGGAATGTAAAGCAGCTTGTTTTACCACACAATCTCTTGAATCACCAAATGAAAAGACACCACACAGGTATATATATCAAATATATATGTATTTATTAATAAACACTCTCTACTAATCTCTTTATGAGATTAGAAGTCAGGAACATATGTACAAGTCAAATGTTATCAAAATAAGTTTAGCACAATCGAATATCACAATCTTAGTTTGGCTAGACCTAGGTCTAGGGCATCTAGAATCGAGGGACCCCCAAGAACCACCCCAGGTAGTTGTAGGAGACCCACAGGGGACGGACGCGGTGTCCTGGCACCGGTGCGAGTCCTGTGCGAGTCTATGCGCTCAGACGCAATTGAGATTTCAATGTTAAAGGTCCCTTGCGTGTTCGAGGCGAACACACCGATCGGTCCTTGTACGAGTCGAGGGACGCGGTTACAGATAGAGTTGCAAGGGAGATGGACGCGCTGTGTCTAACACAGACGCGAACCTTGTGCGAGTCAGTGCATTGGAGATCTCAATGTTACAGGCCCCTTGTGTTCGAGGCGAACACCGATCGGACTCAGTACGAGTCGAAGGACACAGTTCTAGATAGTGTTACAAAGGAGATGGACGCGGTGTGTCTAACACAGACGCGAACCCTGTATGAGTCAGCGCAATTGTCGCACTTAGAAAATAGGAATTTTAGGACACTTCTAGGAAGCTACAAGCAAGTCACTTACAGGGTAAGTAGTTCTAGGGCCCACACCCACAGGAGCACCATAGTGCTGAAGTTACCTCACCCAGGGGAGCCGGGTGCATAGGTGTTCTTTGGTGTCGGGTCGCGGCGTCGTTTTCAATGGGAGCCAGTGAAGACTTGCTGCTTGCGGCGACAGGAGAAGTGTCCGGAGGAATCCAAGCCTGGATTCAGAAGATGGAAGACCTGAAAGCAGAGGGGACAGTGTTCAAAGTCACTTGGCAGTGACTCGGGGCAAGGAAGATGGATGCCCACCGTCGTCGCAAGATTCAGGTCGTTCGCTGGTGCCTTGACTCTTCAGCCACGAGGTCCAGGAGGCATCGACGATGACAAGGAGCTGGATTCGGAGTGGCCCACGATGTCTGCAGGTTACTGCGGTGTCGGCGACTCGATTGGAGCCAACAAGCCTTGGTAACAGCAAGTCTCGGGGAAAGTGTGAAGAGGAAATGGCGCAGACCAGCAAGGTCTGGGGGACTCATCCAGTGAGGGTAGGTCAGGGCAGGCCTGGAGCAACCAGGGGAGCCCTTTGGTTTCTTTAGAAAGTCTTCTGGGGACCCACAAGCCGGCTGGCAAGGGATCGCGAAGATGCCTCGGGAGGATTCGCTCAACAGGGGCCCACGGTCACCCGGGATGTGGTAGGCCTCTGGTCTTCAGAGGGATTCCTGCTGGAGGCTAGGACCACACATGGTCCAAAGCACAAGTTTGTGGAACGTTGTGAAGGGGTTGCACTTGACAATAGTGCACGGTACCCAGGGGTCGCGGTTCCTCGTCACTCTTGGGGTCCACTGGCCTCAGCTTCACTGGGGACTCACGATGGCCTTTGAGAAGTCAGGAAATCCACTTCTTGGGCTGCAGGGACTTCGGACTCCGGCGGGAGCGGCGTAGTTTGCGACCGTCGTTTGTAGTTTTTGGTGCCTGCCAAGCAGGGAGTCACTCCTTGACTCCAAGGAGATTCTTCAGTCTTCCAAAGGTAGTGGAACGTCGAAGGTCCAGGATTCGTCTTCAGAGCGTTGTCCAGGGAAATCTAGGGTGCAATGCACAGGTTCCCCCTCTTATACTAAAAGAAAGGGAGGGACTAGCTCTATGACCCTACCTATGGGAGGGTCAGGGGAGTGGGTGGCTACACCCACTTCCCTTTGTCCAGTTTCGTGCCAGAGCAGGGGCAGGTAGCCCCTGAGCCGGTTTGAACTGGGGTATGCACAGAGGAGCCTTCTGCTCCCCCAGTGCAGGACTTCAAAGCACTCTAAGAGTGCACCCACCCAGCCCCAATACACTAAACTCTGTCTGGAAGGTGGTCACACCCCCTTGGGACAGGATATCTATTGTTGGGCTTCCTCCACTGCGAATGTTGGCCATCAGCAGGAGGGCAGCCCAGTGTCTGTGACTGGTGGCATCCATTTTGTGATGCCAGGGCTCTGCAGGATTCTACCGCGTTTCCACAGTAGGTACATGTCTATCCCTCTAGAAGGGTGGAATGCTACCCCCGCCGCCAGGACTGGCGGGGGGTAGTATTCCAAGATGTTTGACACCAAACACGACATGTTTCGATGCAGCCATTCCAAAGTTAGCATTCTACCGCGAGGATATAATGCACTTAAAAGTATATGGTTTAACCGCATCCACAAACAGCACCAGAGAATGGACTCTGAGAGCTGCAGAGGGGCCCTGCTCAGGCAGAGGCACCCCCTCACATAGAAGCCAAGAAGCCTGCCCTCAGGATTGATAGGGCCTGCCTTAGGGGTGACTGATAGGTTTATATGTGTGTGTAGGAGAGATATAGGGGACCTATATCTCAGTGAGGAGTGCTAGCACTTCCTCACCCAGGCTGCAGTAGCAGGCCTGTGGGGTCAGATTTAGTCTGCTTCCCAGGGGTGGCATAATACATGCTTCAGCCCCTGGTAGGCCCGTGAAGTACCTATGCCCTTGGTACCTAAGGTACCATATACTAGGGACTCATAAGGTACCACAGTATCCAATCACTAGTGCACCTAGAGTGCACTCCAAATCGTTTAGAGAGAACAGAGAGGCTGGGGCCCTGATTGGCAGGGTCCCAGCCAGACTATAGCCAGAAACCAGTGTAAACATCAGAAAAAAAGTGGGGTCAACATATGAGGCAGATCCTACTCTCCTACAGTCTTCCAGAGGTAATGGAACGTCGAAGGTCCAGGATTCTGCTTCAGAGCGTCGTCCAGGGATATCTAGTGTGCCATGCACAGGTTCCCTCTCTTATACTAAAAAGAAGGGAGGGACTAGCTCTATGACCCCACCTATTGGAGGGTCAGGGGAGTGGGTGGCTACACCCACTTCCCTTTGTCCAGTTTCGCGCCAGAGCAGGGGCAGGTAGCCCCTGAGCCGGTTTGAACTGGCATATGCACAGAGGGGCCTACTGCTCCCCCAGTGCAGGACTTCAAAGCACTCTAAGAGTGCACCCACCCAGCCCCAATACACTAAACCCTGCCTGGGAGGTGGTTACACCTCCCTGTGACAGGATGCCTATTGTTGGGCTTCCTCCACTGCGAGTTTCGGTCATCAGCAGGAGGGCAGCCCAGTGTCTGTGACTGGTGGCATCCATTTTGTGATGCCAGGGCTCTTCAGGATTCTACCGCGTTTCCACAGTAGGTACATGTCTATCCCTCTAGAAGGGTGGAATGCTACCCCCGCCGCCAGAACTGGCGGGGGGGGGGTAGTATTCCAAGATGTTTGACACCAAACACGACATGTTTTGATGCAGCCATTCCAAATGTTAGCATTTTACCGCGCGGATATAATGCACTTAAAAGTATATGGTTTAACCGCATCCACAAACAGCACCAGAGAATGGACTCTGAGAGCTGCAGAGGGGCCCTGCTCAGGCAGAGGCACCCTCTCACATAGGAACCAAGCACCCTGCCCTCAGGATTGATAGGGCCTGCCTTAGGGGTGACTGATAGGTTTAAATGTGTGTGCAGGAGAGATATAGGGAACCCATATCTCAGTGAGGAGTGCTAGCACCACCTCACCCAGGCTGCAGTAGCAGGCCTATGGTGTCAGATTTAGTCTGCTTCCCAGGGGTGGCATAATACATGCTGCAGCCCCTGGTAGGCCTGTGAAGTACCTATGCCCTTGGTACCTAAGGTACCATATACTAGGGACTCATAAGGTACCACAGTATCCAATCACTAGTGCACCTAGAGTGCACTCCAAGTCGTTTAGAGAGAACAGAGAGGCTGGGGCCCTGATTGGCAGGGACCCAGCCAGACTATAGCCAGAAACCAGTGTAAACATCAGAAAAAAAGTGGGGGCCACATAAGGAGGCAGATCCTACTCTCCTACACAACCCCCCCCAAACGCAGGGACACTAAACTAACCTTGACCAGTTGAGTCTTCGTGTTCTAAGTGGAAATACCTTGAGAGTCCATCTGCATTGGCATGTTGGGTCCCAGGTCTATGTTCCACTGTATAGTCCATCCCCTGTAGGGAAATGGACCACCTCAAAAGTTTTGGGTTTTCACCTTTCATCTGTTTAAGCCATAGGAGGGGCTTGTGGTCAGTCTGAACTATGAAGTGAGTGCCAAACAAGTATGGCCTCAGCTTCTTCAGGGCCCACACCACAGCAAAGGCCTCCCTCTCTATAGCTGACCAACGTTTCTCTCTAGGGGTCAGCCTTCTGCTAATGAAAGCTACTGGCTGGTCTTGACCTTCATCATTCAGTTGAGACAGTACAGCTCCCACACCCAGCTCAGAAGCATCTGTTTGGACAATGAACTTTTTGGTGTAGTCTGGACTCTGTAAGATGGGGGCAGTGCACATGGCCTGCTTTAGGTCTTCAAATGCCTTCTGACAGCTAGCTGTCCACTGAACCTTTTCGGCATTTTCTTTGAGGTCAGATCATTCAAGGGGGTCACTACAGATCCATATCCCTTGACAAACCTCCTATAGTACCCAGTCAGGCCTAAGAAGGCTCTCACCTGTGTCTGGGTGGTTGGAGCAACCCATTCCATTATGGTTTGGATTTTGCTCTGTAAAGGTTGAACCTGGCCTCCACCCACAAGGTGGCCCAGGTACACAACCTGACTCTGCCCTATCTGGCACTTGGTGGCGTTGATAGTGAGGCCTGCTTTATGCAGAGCCTCCAAAACATTTCTGAGGTGGACCAGGTGATCCTGCCAGGAGGAACTAAAGACAGCAATATCATCTAGATAAGCTGAGCAGTAAGTTTCCATTCCTGCCAGAACTTTGTTCACCAACCTCTGAAAAGTGGCAGGTGCATTTTTCAATCCAAAGGGCATCACCACAAAGTGGTAGTGCCCACTAGGGGTCGAAAATGCTGTTTTGGCTTTTGCATCATCAGCTAATCTGATCTGCCAGTAGCCAGCTGTTAGGTCAAATGTACTTAGATACTTGGCTGAGGCCAAAGTATCAATCAGCTCATCTGCCCTTGGTATGGGATAGGCATCAGTCCTAGTGACTGCATTGAGGCCTCTGTAGTCTACACAAAACCTCATTTCTTTCTTACCACCCTGGGTATGAGGCTTGGGTACCAGGACTACTGGGCTAGCCCAAGGGCTACCTGAAGGCTCGATCACACCTAACTCCAACATTTTCTGGACTTCAGTCCTGATACAGTCCCTGACATGGTCAGGTTGCCTGTAGATTTTACTCTTGACAGGCAGACTGTCTCCAGTGTCCACCTCATGGGTGCACCAGGTAGTCTGACTAGGGGTCAGGCTAAACATATGTCTATACTGTTGCAGAACTTGTCTGCACTCAGTTTGCTGATGGTCAGTGAGGCTGCTTGCCAAAGCAACACCATCTACTGACCCATCATCAGGGTTCTGAGAGAGCAGGTCAGGGAGAGGGTCACTCTCCTCCTCCTGGTCCTCATCAGTTGCCATGAGCAAGCCCATGTCAGCCCTGTCAACATATGGCTTCAGTATGTTGACATGGAGCACCCTCAGCGGGCTCCTGGGAGTTCCAAGATTCACCAGATAGGTGACTTCTCCCTTTTGTTCAACTATTGTATGGGGGCCACTCCACTTGTCCTGGAGGGCTGCTGGGGCCACAGGCTCCAACACCCACACCTTCTGTCCTGGCTGGTACACAGTCAGCACAGCCTTTTGGTCATGCCAAGCTTTTTGTAATTCTTGGCTGGCCTCCAGGTTTTTGGTTGCCTTTTTCATGTATTCGGCCATCCGGGAGCGGAGACCAAGTACATAGTCCATCACATCTTGTTTGGGGGGCTTGAGAGGTAACTCCCAGCCCTCTTTAACCAAACACAATGGACCTCTTACAGGATGCCCAAACAGAAGCTCAAATGGGCTGTAGCCAATCCCCTTCTGTGGAACCTCTCTGTATGCAAACAACAGGCAAGGAGGAAGAAGGTCCCATTTCCGCCTAAGCTTCTCTGGGAGTCCTTTAATCATTCCCTTCAGGGTTTTGTTGAAATGTTCAACCAACCCATGGCATTGTGGGTGATAGGAGGTGGTGAACTTATAAGTTACACCACACTCCTTCCACATTGCTTTCAAATATCCTGACATGAAGTTGGTACCTCTGTCAGAGATGACCTCCTTTGGGAAACCCACTTTGGAGAAAACTCCAATGAGGGCTCTTGCCACCACAGGGGCTGTGGTGGTCCTCAGGGGAATTGCCTCTGGGAACCTGGTGGCATGATCCACTACCACCAGGATAAACCTGTGCCCAGATGCAGTTTGAGGGTCAAGGGGACCAACAATGTCAATCCCTACCCTTTCAAAGGGTACCCCCACCACAGGTAGTGGTATCAGGGGGCCTTTGTTGTGCCACCTGCCTTACCACTGGCTTGGCATGTGACACAGGAGCGACAAAACTCCTTTGTGTCCTCTGACATATGTGGCCAATGAAAATGTGGAACAAGCCTGTCCCAGGTCTTGTTTTGGCCCAAGTGACCTGCTAAAGGGATATCATGTGCTAAAGTCAAGAGGAACCCCTAAACTTCTGAGGTATTACCAACCTCCTGGTGGCTCCAGGGGCTGGGTCTCTACCCTCAGAATATAGGAGTCCCTCATCCCAATAAACTTTATGGGACCCACTAGCACTCCCAGCAGCCTCAGCAGCAGCCTGCTGTCTGAGGGGTTCAAGAGAGGGGCAGCACTGTTGCTCCTTACTCAGATCTTCCCTAGAAGGGCCCCCTGCCCCCAAGAACTCAACCTGATCAGGCTCAAGTCCCTCTGGGGCAGTTCCTTCTTCAGGATCTGCTTCACCTCCCTCTGGAGGTGAATCTGTGATCTGAGACAGAGGGGAAGGCACTGCCTTTACCCTACTGCTCCTCTTCTTGGGAAGCATCTGGTCCATTGTTCCAGGATCCAGAGCTGGTTCAGTGTTATGCATTCTGGCCTGTGACCTAGTCACAGCAAATACCTCTGCAGGGATGCCCAACATCTCAGCATGAGTCCATAACTCTACTTCAGACCAGGCTGAAGTTTCTAGATCATTGCCCAATAGACATTCTACAGAGAGGTATGCACTGACTACAACCTTCTTGAGGTCAGTTACCCCTCCCCAGGAGAAATTCACAACTGCCAGACTATGGTTGGTCCTGACATTGCTTGCATTGGTCACCTGGTACATTTCGCCCAGGATGATCTGTCCAGGGTCCACAAGATCCTCTGCCACCATGGTGACACTAGCACCTGTGTCCCTAAATGCCAAAGCCTGTTTGCCATTTATTACAGGCTGCTGTTTGTATTTGCCCAGATTACTGGGGCTCACTAGGAAGGACATATCAGTGTCTCCATCACAAATCAGCAATGCCTGAGTGGGTACTCTGACTAGGCCAGAGTCCACTTCAGAACACAGGGTCAACCCTACTACACCCTTATTCTGAGTACTACCTCCACCAGTAGCTGAGCTAGGGGGAACAGTTGCCTTAGGGGCAGGAGTGGTGGAGGTTTGGTCTTTGGACTTGTTACAATCAGAAGTCCAGTGCCCTTTCTGTTTACAGAATTTGCACCAGGGCTTCTTTTGGCCTTTCCCTTGTTGGATTGTGACTCCCCACCAGATGCAGATTTTTGGGGCCCTTGTGAAGACTTCTGGTCTTTTGACTTATCCCCACCTTTCTCAGAGCCCTTAGAATCCTGCTTCTTTGTGTCACCCCCTTGGTTCTGGGTTTTCAGCCTCACCCTGGTTCTGACCCACTTGTCTGCCTTCTTTCCCAATTCTTGGGGAGAGGTCAGATCTGAGTCCACCAGGTATTGATGCAACAACTGTTTCTGGCAATTATTAAGGATCTGTTCTCTCATCATTAGATTATACAATCCCTTGAAATCAGTAACCCTACTGCCAACCAGCC
The DNA here is from genome assembly GCA_963921515.1 of Calotriton arnoldi. Classification (NCBI taxonomy): domain Eukaryota; kingdom Metazoa; phylum Chordata; class Amphibia; order Caudata; family Salamandridae; genus Calotriton; species Calotriton arnoldi. The sequence continues at coordinate 224,192 of CAWUFW010009270.1, forward strand.
AACCCTCCAGAGCCTTGGTTGCACAATCAACAAAGTCAGTCCAGTCCTGAGTCTGTGCCTTCTGGGTATCTCTGAACTTCAACCTGTACTGCTCAGTGGTTAAGCCAAACCCATCTATCAGTGCACTCTTCAGGACTTCATAATCATCAGCATCCTCTTCTCTAACAGTGAGGAGCTTGTCTCTACCTTTATCTGAAAAGGAGAGCCACAAGATTGCAGCCCACTGCTTTTGGGGGACCTGCTGTACTCTACAGGCCCTCTCCATAGCAGTTATCCACTTATGGATATCATCCCCACTCTGGTAGGGAGGAACAACCTTGCTCAGGTTCCTATGGTCTGGAATATATTCTCTGCCTCTAGGGACAATGTTGCTGCCACCAAGGGGTTCTAACCCCTCTCTTCTAGAAGCTCTCTGGAGCTCCAGGGCTTCTCTATCTAATGCCAACTGCTTGGTTTTGAGGGCAACTCTTGCTTCCTCATACTGCAGCAGTTTGTACATTCTGTCAGAGGAGGTCTCTCTTATGGGAAAGTATGAGTTCCTCTGCTGGACAAATTGTCTGCCAGAGTGATAAGAGTGGTCAGATTCCCTGGAAGGTGATCTAGGCCTCTCATCCACTCTGTCAGTTCTCTTAGGGAGAATTCCTCTGTCCTTTTTAGGCTCCTTGGAACCTTGCCCTTCAACCACAGAGTCCTGGTCATCCTGATTTTCATCATCTGACCCAGACACAGTAATTGACCCACTCACTGATTCAGACCCATTAGCTCCTAGAGCTAATCTAAGATCATCTGCTGTCAGCAGATCTATCAGGTGTAGTGTGGAGGGACTCTGTCCTAGCTTCAGGTGTCTTTCAACACACATGGCCCTCAAGTCAGAGAAAGCCATGTCCTTATACTGAGGATGAGTGGATCCACTGGGTCCACCCTTTAAGGACATTCTAGTGTTGTGCAGTGTTGTACTACCTACACTAGTTTGTGGCCTACTGATACTAGCTTGAGCTGTAGAAAGGGTGTGCTATCCCTTGGCACACAGCTCTAAGTTCAGTAGAACTTATTGATACTAAGCTTGACTTTATATGTACCTTAAGTACCTATAGTGGTTTTCAGTTAGTAATTCAATTAGAGATTTTCTGGTAAAACAATAGCAAGCTGGAATCCCACACGCTGCCCACCAATGTGAGAAGTTGGCCTGGTATATGCTGTTCACTAATTAAAGTGGACACCTTGCACCAGTACAATTCGACTCTTATGGTAGATAGGTTTAAGACAACCTTTATAGAAAGCTATCCTAGTGGTAGCTGTGGAGAGCAGCCTTCAGGCTAAGTCTTGAAGGAATGTAAAGCAGCTTGTTTTACCACACAATCTCTTGAATCACCAAATGAAAAGACACCACACAGGTATATATATCAAATATATATGTATTTATTACTAAACAACTCTCTACTAATCTCTTTATGAGATTAGAAGTCAGGAACATATGCACAAATCAACGTTTCACAATAAATTAAGCACAAATATGGCTGGGGCCCTAGGGGCGTACCAGACCATATACTAAAAAAGAGACTTAGAAACAACGACTTGCAAAGGGACAAGGCCTAGGGCCTTCAGAAGAGCTGGGGCCTCACGAAACCACCCAAGGCAGGTAAGTAAAGGACCCACGGGGGACGCGTGCAGTGTGGATACACAGGCGCGGATCGCCGTTGACTTCAATGGGGCAAGTCGCGGTTGGAAATTAAGAGTTTTAGGGTACTTCGGGAGAACCTACAAGCAAGTCACTTACAGGGTAAGTAGTTCTAGGGCCAACACCCACAGGAGCACCGTAGTGCTGGAGTTACCTCACCCAGGGAAGCCGGGTGCATAGGTGTCCTTTGGTGTCGGGTCGCGGCGTCGTTTTCAATGGGAGCCAATGAAGACTTGCTGCTTGTGAAGTCCGAAGAAGTGTCCGATGGAATCCAAGCCTGGATTCAGAAGATAGAAGACCTGAAAGCAGAGGGGACAGTGTTCAAAGTCACTTGGCTGTGACTCGGGGCCAGGAAGATGTAGGCCCACCGTCGTCGCAAGGTTCAGGTCGGTCACGGGTGTCTTGACTCTTCAGCCACTAGGTCCAGGAGGCGTCGATGACAACCAGGAGCTGGATTCAGCGTGTTCCACGATGTCTGCAGCTTTCTGCGGTGTCGGCGACTCGATTGGAGCCAACAAGCCTTGGTAACAGCAAGTCTCGGGGAAAGAGTGAAAAGGCAATGGTGCAGACCAGCAAGGTCTGACGGACTCACCCAGCAAGGGTAAGTCAGGGCAGGCCTGGAGCAACCAGGGGAGCCCTTTGGTTCTGTAGAAAAGTCTTCAGGGGACCCACAAGCCAGCTGGCAAGGGATCGCAAAGACGCCTCAGGAGGATTCGCTCAACAGGGACCCACGGTCACTTGGGACGGGGTAGGCCTCTGATCTTCGGATGGATTCCTGCTGGAGGCTGGGACCACACGTGGTCCAAAGCACAAGTTCGTAGAACGTCGTGAAGGGGTTGAACTCGACAATAGTGCACAGTACCCAGGGGTCGCGGTTCCTCATCACTCGTGGGGTCCACTGGCCTCAGCTTCGCTGGGGACTCACGATGGCCTTAGAGAAGTCAGGAAATCCTCTTCCTGGGCTGCAGGGACTTCGGACTCCGACAGGAGCGGCATAGCTTGTGACCGTCGTTTGTAGTTTTTGGTGCCTGCCAAGCAGGGGAGTCACTCCTTGACTCCAAGGGAGATTCTTCAGTCTTCCAGAGGTAATGGAACGTCGAAGGTCCAGGATTCTTCTTCAGAGCGTCGTCCAGGGATATCTAGTGTGCCATGCACAGGTTCCCTCTCTTATACTAAAAAGAAGGGAGGGACTAGCTCTATGACCCCACCTATGGGAGGGTCAGGGGAGTGGGTAGCTACACCCACTTCCCTTTGTCCAGTTCCGCGCCAGAGCAGGGGCAGGTAGCCCCTGAGCCGGTTTGAACTGGCATATGCACAGAGGAGCCTACTGCTCCCCCAGTGCAGGACTTCAAAGCACTCTAAGAGTGCACCCACCCAGCCCCAATACACTAAACCCTGTCTGGGAGGTGGTTACACCTCCCTGTGATAGGATGCCTATTGTTGGGCTTCCTCCACTGCGAGTTTCGGTCATCAGCAGGAGGGCAGCCCAGTGTCTGTGACTGGTGGCATCCATTTTGTGATGCCAGGGCTCTTCAGGATTCTACCGCGTTTCCACAGTAGGTACATGTCTATCCCTCTAGAAGGGTGGAATGCTACCCCCGCCGCCAGAACTGGCGGGGGGTAGTATTCCAAGATGTTTGACACCAAACACGACATGTTTTGATGCAGCCATTCCAAAGTTAGCATTTTACCGCGAGGATATAATGCACTTAAGAGTATATGGTTTAACCGCATCCACAAACAGCACCAGAGAATGGACTCTGAGAGCTGCAGAGGGGCCCTGCTCAGGCAGAGGCACCCTCTCACATAGGAACCAAGCACCCTGCCCTCAGGATTGATAGGGCCTGCCTTAGGGGTGACTGATAGGTTTAAATGTGTGTGCAGGAGAGATATAGGGAACCCATATCTCAGTGAGGAGTGCTAGCACCACCTCACCCAGGCTGCAGTAGCAGGCCTGTGGTGTCAGATTTAGTCTGCTTCCCAGGGGTGGCATAATGCATGCTGCAGCCCCTGGTAGGCCTGTGAAGTACCTATGCCCTTGGTACCTAAGGTACCATATACTAGGGACTCATAAGGTACCACAGTATCCAATCACTAGTGCACCTAGAGTGCACTCCAAGTCGTTTAGAGAGAACAGAGAGGCTGGGGCCCTGATTGGCAGGGACCCAGCCAGACTATAGCCAGAAACCAGTGTAAACATCAGAAAAAAAGTGGGGGCGACATAAGGAGGCAGATCCTACTCTCCTACAAACACCCATATTTAACAATAAGAGGTGACCATTCTAGGTTTGCAAAGGGCCTTCCACCACGCTATAACACTTGTTGCTGCATTTTTGGTAACGTTTGAGCAGTTTGAGCTAGAAACAAGGTTTCTTTTGTTCAGATCTGCAGATTATGCAGCAGATGATGGATTGTGTGGCAAATGTGGAAAATGTATAATTGTGCAAAAGTCGGTGCAGCCAAAAAGTCGCATAATTCCAGTGGTCCTGCTCATACCTCTGACTAGGTCCAGAAGTGCCCCTCAGTGGTTCCTTCTTTTTTTGTCTCATTGAGGTTACAGTTTAGCTTCTATGGAAAGAGGAAGGCTAAACCTGAGGTTACCACTCCACAACACAGACTACCATACCAAATAATTACTCTCCATAACACATAATCCCACTCTACATAATTCCTATACTCTAAATACCACATACTTTCTATCCACATAATTTCACTGCACAACATACCACATAATTTCACTACACACAACGTACATCCGCTTCACTCCAAAAAACATTAGTAAAAAACTTTTACATTTACAACGCCAATAGCTCTAACTATCGCAAATGCAAGACCTATTACTTTGCAAATGCTTCTTTAATTAGTAGTCGTATTGCAGAGGGGTGGAGAAAGGGGGCAGGGCCTCTGACCAGCGATCAGGAATTCCGCTGCGTAGGACTTACAGGAGGTACCAGGAGGGCTTCTTGGCCCCCAAAGTCCCTCAGGAGTAAAGTAGTGTGCCAGGAGGCGTGTTTGCAGAGTGGAGGAGAAAGGGGGCGTGGCCTCCGAAGACCTCTTAGCAATCCCACTGTGTGGGACTTACTGGAGGTAACAGGATGGGTAGTTGGCCCCCAAGGACATCCTTTGGGGGCCACCTACCCCTCCTATTACCTACAGTAAGTCCCAAACAGCAGGATTGCTAAATTCTCATAGCAGACCACACCCCCTTTGCCCACCACTCTGCAAATGCGCTCCCTGGCGCAATCTTGGATGGGTTTTGAAGTCCCGTTCGCTGCTGGGGGTCCTTAGGGGCCAACTAGCCTACCTGTTACCTCCAGTTAGCCCCACACAGTGGGATTGCTGAGAGGTGGACACAGGCCATTCCCCCTTTCTCCACCACTCTGCAAATGCACCTCCTGGTGCACTCTTGGTTGTGGGATGAAGTCCCCTTGCCTCCTGAGGGAACCTGGGGGCCAACTAGCCCTCCTGTTACCTCTAGTAAGCCCCACACAGCTGGATTGCTGAAAGTGGTCAAAGGCTATGCCCCCTTTTTACACCACTCTGCAAACTTTAGTCCTGAGGCCCTCAGGACACAAGGGGACCTCATCGCCCCACCAGCAGTGCGCCAAGAGGCACGTTGGCAGAGTGTTGTAAATAGGGGCGTGGCCTCAGACCACCTCTCAGCAATCCCACTGTGTGGGGCTTACTGGAGGTACCTGGTGGGCTAGTTGGCCCCTAAGGAACCTCACCAACGAAGGGGACTTCATCCCCCAACCCAGAAATTGCCAGGAGGCGCGTTTGCAGAGTGGTGCAGGGAGGGGGCGGGGCCTCTGGCGAGTTACCGGTTTCTTGTTTTTTTTTTTATTTAGAAAGGGGGGCTGTGTGGTCCCCCTTCCTTGTCCCTTTTTGGCCCTGGGGACCCCATCTCCCGGGGCCTGACCCATTTTTCTTTTTAAAAAAACAATAACAAGGGAGAGGCCGATTTCGGCCCAGGGGATCCCATCCCCCAGGTGTAGGCTTTTCCTTATCATTTTATTTTTGAGGGGAGGGGGGCCGTGCGGCCCCCCTCACCAGGCCAATTTCGGGCCCGGGGACCCCAGCCCCTGGGGCCCGGCCATTTTCTTTTTTTTTTTTTTTTTAAGGAACGGGGGCCGCGTGGCCTCCCTTCCATGGGCCAGTTTTGCCCCATCCCCCAGGGCCTGCCCTGCCTATTTAAAAAAAAATCTTTGGAGGGGGGCCGCGCGGCCCCCCTCTTGAGGCCAATTTTGGTCCCTGGGACCCCATCCCCCGGGGCCCGGCCTTATTTATTTTTTTTTTTTAATAATTAAGGAAGGGAGGGGGGCCGAATACCCCCTCCCGGGCCATTTTTGGCTCTAGAGACCCCATCCCCCGGGTCATGGCCTCACTGTTAGGGATCGCGCGGGAGCCCCAATGCCCCTACGGTCCCTGGCAGCTCCCCGCCTCCTGCAGGAGCCGGCATTGCTTTTGGACAAAGGGAGCTGCAAACATGCAGCTGCCTTTGCCCAAAAGCAAATCTGCTTCGCTTCATTGGAGCGAGAGCAGTTTTCCTGCTCTCGCTTCCATGAAGCGAAGCAGGACTTTGCTATGGCAGGGCGGGAACAATGCTCCTGCCCTGCCATAGCAAACTGCAATGTCCTGGGGGTGGGCACCCCGGGACATTGCTGGAGCCAGCCCTGGGGCGTGGTGGTCCCCAGGGCCATGGAGTCCTACACGAGGGGGGCCGCGGGGCCCCCCTCCAACATATTTTTAAAGCCCCGGGGAGGTGGTGGTCCCCGGGACTCCCATATTTGCATAGTCAATGCCCCTGGGAAGTGGCGGTCCCTGGGGCAGTGTGGGGAGGCAGGAGCCCCCCACACCTTTTTAATTTTAAAAAGCCCCAGAGAGGTAGCGGTCCCAGGGGCAGTGTGTGGGGGCAGGAGCCCCCCCACGCATTCTTATTTAAAAGAAAGCCCCGGGTAGGTGGCGATCCCCGGGGTGCGGGGGGTCCGGGTGCCCCCGCATATTAATTATAAACAAAGCCCCGGGGAGGTGGTGGTCCCCTGGGGCTGCAGGAGCCCCCGCAGGCCCGCACCATATTATAACATTGCCCCCGGGACTTGGCCCAGCCAGGGGCTTAATTAAATGAAGAGCGGGAGACCGCGCTTCGGTTTTTTTTTTCAGCGGGATTTGCGCACCGTACGCGAATCCCGCCTAATTTGTTTTATTTTTTAATGCTTCTTTTGACCCACGGGGTCCCTATGGGGCCCCCTGAGCAGGCCTAGGGGGTCAGGGTGTTCCTACCCTTCCCCCTTTTCTTATTTTTTATCATTTTTTTCACCTTTTTTCTTGTGACTCGGTTCAACGAGTCACAAAATGGCTGCTAACACTTCCTAGTTTGAAGTGTTGGCAGCCAATCAGAGTCAAGCTCGTGGTCGGGAGAGTTCGGGGATCCACCGCGGTCACCAGATACTAATATTTTTTTAGGTATAATTTTCTCAGGAACTACTGAACGGATTTACACCATTTAAAAAAGAGGTCACTTTCTGAACCAAGACCTTCCTTTTGGCCAAATTTGGTGTAATTCCGTTCAGCAGTTCGGGCTGTAGCCTTGTCTAAAGTTTCCTATGGAGAAAACGCGTTTTGGGACACCCCTTTTTTTTGGCCCCCGCTTGACGAATCACCCCAAAACTTTTAAGACAGGAGCGCCCCTTTAGTTTTGAAAATTTCACGAAGATTCGTCAAACGGTGCAAAAGATATTGGCAAAAGAAAAAACGCTTTCTGAATAGAAACAAGGTCCTAACTTTAACTACCTACTGGCGACCGCCAGTAGGTAATATATATATATATAAATATATATATATATATATATATATATATATATATATATATATATATATATATATATAAAATCCAAGCTCTCTCTCACACACAGGACAGAAAAGCGCAACTCTGCTCCGGGATATAAACAGGGGCTTTATTGATTTCTTATGCGCGTGATGGCAGTAGTCCATGAAACGCTTTCGGCGACGCGTTCCAGCCTTAATTGGCTTTCCTCAGTGCCGGTTCCACAGGTTCTGCTTTCTCCCTGGGGGTCGTACAGAGTGAAGATGTAATGATGACTGCTCCCAATCAGGTGGTTTCTCGCCCCTCCTCCATCTTAAGGGTGTACTCACATCTTGCGCTGACCCAAACCAGGCAACTGCATGCTGATAGTTGGAGTCCACAAACGTTGCCTATTCAGTAATTCGGACAACGAAACACCAAATGATGTCCCAATATAATATTGGTTGTTGTTCCCCACTCCAGCTCAGGTGCCCAGAGGGTACAAAGCCACTTGTAGACCCCTTTCTCAGGCAATACGATTTGCCTCCTTTCTCCCCAACACTGCATAATGAAATCCTCAATGGAACTTGAAACTGCTGGGGGGGGGGAGCGTGTGGCAGTTTTAATGCAATGTCCACAATGCAGTCTCTCCACGCTGCTCCTGAACGAAAGGGCGTGTCGCAGGCCAGCGACTGCTTGCTGGCAAATATAAAATCCAAGCTCTCTCTCACACACAGGTCAGAAAAGCGCGACACTGCTCCGGGATATAAACAGGGGCTTTATTGATTTCTCTTGCGCGTGATGGCAGTAGTCCATGAAACACTTTCGGCAGACGCGTTTCAGCCTTAATTGGCTTTCCTCAGTGCCGGTTCCACGGGTTCTGCTTTCTCCCTGGGGGTCATACAGAGTGAAGATGTAATGATGACCGCTCCCAATCAGGTGGTTTCTCGCCCCTCCTCCATCTTAAGGGTGTACTCACATCTTGCGCTGACCCAAACCAGGCAACTGCATGCTGGTAGTTGGAGTCCACAAACTTTGCCTATTCAGTAATTCGGACAACGAAACACCAAATGATGTCCCAATATAATATTGGTTGTTGTTCCCCACTCCAGCTCAGGTGCCCAGAGGGTACAAAGCCACTTGTAGACCCCTTATATAATAACCTAATTAATCAAAATATTATTTTACATTATATTAATTGTAATAATATTTTAAATGTATTTGTGCTAATATAGTAGATGTATATGTTCATATTAATATATGTAAAATATACAAAAGTAATAGAGTACAATAAATATTTCCATTAAATATATGTTTCTTTTCATAGTAAAAAATGTAAGAAAACAAATGTCATGTAAAATAATTATTTATATTGATTGGTATACTGTGTATCTGTGTGTGTTTATATAAGTATATATTTATGTATAGTATTAAATATTAATGGAATATATTGAAATTACATTATATATGAAAGCATTTAACATTTACTACTTTAAACTCTACTTCTATTAAAAACAAAATGATATTTTTGTCTATTTTAGGACGATGTTGTGGTAAACAAAATTTTTGCCACAATATTTTTGTCAACGATATTGTTTACCACAATATTGTGTCAGTCATCCATAGGAAGACCTCTAAATGAACACAAAATGCCATTGGTGGCAGCAGTAGACATGGAGAAGGCCTTTGATTCCCTTGAATGGCTTTACTTATTTGATGTATTAGAAACCATGGGGTTCGGGCCAAACATAGTTAGATGGATACAATTCTTATTCACAAACACAGCAGCGAGAATGAAAACAGCAAGGATATACTCAAAGACATTCCTGGTTAAAAGAGGCATGGGGCAAGTGTGCCCATTGTCCCCAATTCTTTTTGATTTAGCACTGGGACCCCTAGCAGCTACATTCTGCAAGGAGGAAGTATGACAAGCCACATCCATGGACAGAGAAATACACACAATGCCCCTAGACGCCAATAACATTTAATTATACATTCAAAATGTCCAGGAGGGACTGCGCCACTAAATAAAAATCATGGAGACCGTTGGGAATATATCAGGGTTATGCATAAACAATAAGACGTTTTGCAGGTTCCTGTTAAAAGCACTAGAAAACTGGGTATGAGGGAGTTAACTAAATTTCCACTACAATCGAAATATGAGAAAGTAAAGTACTTAGGAGTGCAGGTGTACTGCTAGAAATCAGTTATCTTAAAAGGCAACATGACCAGGAATTTGTCAAATGGCTGGCCTTATGATTCTTGAAAAGCTACCCCTTTCAGTGATAGGAAGGATATCCATCTCAAAGATAGCGCTTCGACTGAGATTCATATACTTATTTGCCTCTTTCCGAATATATCTGATCAAGAGAATCTTCGCAGACATGGAGAAACTCCTCACAGATTTCATATGGGCAGACCTTAGACACAGGCTATCCATTCTAAAACTGCACTAGGCATTAGATAATGGAAGGTTGGGAGCATATGACCTAGAGAATTACTACTTAGCATCATTTCACCAATAGGTGGGAGGATAGGTGGGTGATCAAACCTGCCCTGGCTGAACCTCATCTAGCTGAGGAGATGTTAGACCATACACCACCACTATTGTATGCTCTTATCACTAACATAAAAAAAACAATTTGCCCTCTACTACTCAGAATCGCAAGACATTACTGATGCAGAGTGTAGGAAGGTGGAATCTGACTATATGGTTGCCCCCACTTTTTTCCTGGTGTTTTGCTGGTTTATGACTTAGTTGGACTGGGACCCTGCTATTCAGGGCCCCAGTCTATCTGCTCTCTCTAAACGACATGGAGTGCACTCTAGGTGCACTAGTGATTGGATACTGTGGTGCCTTATGAGTCCCTAGTATATGTACCTTAGGTACCAAGGGCATAGGTACTTCACAGGCCTACCAGGGGCTGCAGCAGGTATTATGCCACCCCTGGGAAGCAGACTAAATCTGACACCACAGGCCTGCTACTGCAGCCTGGGTGAGGTGGTGCTAGCACCCCTCACTGAGATATAGGTTTCCTATATCTCTCCTGCACACACATATAAACCTATCAGTCACCCCTAAGGCAGGCCCTATCAATCCTGAGGGCAGGGTGCTTGGCTTCTATGTGAGGGGGTGCCTCTGCCTGAGCAGGGCCCCTCTGCAGCTCTCAGAGTCTATTCTCTGGTGCTGTTTGTGGATGCGGTTAAACCATATACTATTAAGTGCATTATATCCTCGCGGTAAAATGCTAACTTTGGAATGGCTGCATCAAAACATGTCGTGTTTGGTGTCAAACATCTTGGAATACTACCCCCCCGCCAATATTGGCGGCGGGGAGTAGCATTCCACCCTTCTAGAGGGATAAGACATGTACCTGCTGTGGAAACGCGGTAGAATCCTAAAGAGCCCTGGCATCACAAAATGGATGCCACCAGTCACAGACACTGGGCTGCCCTCCTGCTGATGACCGAAACTCGCAGTGGAGGAAGCCCAACAATAGGCATCCTGTCACAGGGAGGTGTAACCACCTCCCAGACAGGGTTTAGTGTATTGGGGCTGGGTGGGTGCACTCTTAGAGTGCTTTGAAGTCCTGCACTGGGGGAGCAGAAGGCTCCTCTGTGCATATGCCAGTTCAAACCGGCTCAGGGGCTACCTGCCCCTGCTCTGGCGCGAAACTGGACAAAGGGAAGTGGGTGTAGCCACCCCTCCCTTGACCCTCCCATAGGTGGGGTCATAGAGCTAGTCCATCCCCTCTTTTTAGTATAAGAGGGGGAACCTTGTCATTGCAAAGCCGATAACCCCTGGACGACGCTCTACAAAAGAATCCTGGCCCTTCGATGTTCCACTACCTTTGGAAGACAGAAGAATCTCCCTTGGAGTCAAGGAGTGACTCCCCTGTGGCAGGCACCAAAAGCGACAACGACGGTCGCAAACTACGCTGCTCCCGCCGGAGTCCGAAGTCCCTGCAGCCCAAGAAGTGGATTTCCTGACTTCTCCAAGGCCATCGTGAGTCCCCAGTGAAGCTGAGGCAAGTGGACCCCACGAGTGACGAGGAACCGCGACCCCTGGGTACCGTGCACTATTGTCGAGTGCAACCCCTTCACAACGTTCCACGAACTTGTGCTTTGGACCACATGTGGTCCCAACCTCTAGCAGGAATCCCTCCGAAGATCAGAGGCCTACACCATCCCGAGTGACCGTGGGCCCCTGTTGAGTGATTCCGCCCGAGGTGTCTTTGCGATCCCTTGCCAGCCGGCTCGTGGGTCCCCAGAAGACTTCTTAAAGAAACCAAAGGGCTCCCCTGGTTGCTCCAGGCCTGCCCTGACTTACCCTCGCTGGGTGAGTCCCTCAGACCTTGCTGGTCTGTGCCATCGACTTTTCTTCATCTCCCCGAGACTTGCTGTTGCCAAGGCTTGTTGGCTCCAACCGAGTTGCCGACACTGCAGTAAGCTGCAAACTTCGTGGGACATACAGAATCCAGCTCCTGGTCGTCGTCGACGCCTCCTGGACCTCGTGGCTGAAGAGTCAAGGCACCCGCAACCGACCTGAATCAACCGACGACGGTGGGCATCCATCTTCCTTGCCCCGAGTCACTGCCAAGTGACTTTGAACACTGTCCCCTCTGCTTTCAGGTCATCCTTCTTCAGAATCCAGGCTTGGATTCCACCGGACACTTCTTCAGCTCCCGCAAGCAGCAAGTCTTCTTTGTTCGCCATTGAAAACGACGCCGCGACCCGACACCAAAGGACACCTATGCACCCGGCTTCCCTGGGTGAGGTAACTCCAGCACTACGGTGCTCCTGTGGGTGTGGGCCCTAGAACTACTTACCCTGTAAGTGACTTGCTTGTAGGTTCTCCCGAAGTCTCCTAGAACTCTTAATTTCCAACCGCGACTTGCCCCATTGAAGTTAACGGCGATCCGCGCCTGTGTATCCACACTGCACGCGTCCCCCGTGGGTCCTTTACTTACCTGCCTTGGGTGGTTTCGTGAGGCCCCAGCACTTCTGAAGGCCCTAGGCCCTGTCTCCCTGCAAGTCGTTGTTGCTAAGTCCCTTTTTAGTATATGGTCTGGTACGCCCCTAGGGCCCCAGCCATATTTTGTGCTTAACTTATTGTGAAATGTTGATTTGTGCATATGTTTGTCTTCTAATCTCATAAAGAGATTAGTAGAGAGTTATTTAGAAATAAATACATATATATTTGATATATATACCTGTGTGGTGTCTTTTCATTTGGTGATTCAAGAGATTATATGGTAAAACAAGCTGCTTTACATTCCTTCAAGACTTAGCCTGAAGGCTGCTCTCCACAGCTACCACTAGGATAGCTTTCTTTAAAAGGTTGTCTTAAACCTATCTACCATAAGAGTCGATTTGCCCTGGTGCAAGGTGTCCACTTTAATTAGTGAACAGCATATACCAGGCCAACTTCTCACATTGGTGGCAGCGGTGGGATTCCAGCTTGCCATTGTTTTACCAGAAAATCTCTATTTGAATTACTAACTGAAAACCATTATAGGTACTCAAGGTACATATAAAGTCAAGCTTAGTATCAATAAGTTCTACGGAACTTAGAGCTGTGTGCCAAGGGATAGCACACCCTTTCCACAGCTCAAGCTAGGATCAGTAGGCCACAAACTAGTGTAGGTAGTACAACACTGCACAACACTAGAATGTCCTTAAAGGGTGGACCCAGTGGATCCACTCAGCCTCAGTATAAGGACATGGCTTTCTCTGACTTGAGAGCCATGTGTGTTGACAGACACCTGAGGCTAGGACAGAGTCCCTCAACACTACACCTGATAGATCTGCTGACAGCAGATGACCTTAGATTGGCTCTAGGAGCTAAAGGGTTTGAATCAGTGGGTGGGTCAATTACAGTATCTGGGTCAGATGATGAAAATCAGAATGACCAAGACTCTGTGATTGAAGGGCCAGGCTTCAAGGGGCCTGAAAAGGACAGAGGAATTCTCCCTAAGATAACTGACAGAGAGGAGGAGAGGCACAGATCCCCTTCCAGGGAATCTGACCACTCTTATCACTCTGGCAGAGAATTTGTCCAGCAGAGGAGCTCATACTTTTCCTTAAGAGAGACCTCCTCTGAGAGAAGGTGCAAACTGCTCCAGTATGAGGAAGCCAAAGTGGCCCTCAGAACCAAGCAGTTGGCACTGGATAGGGAAGCCCTGGAGATCCAGAGAGTTTCTAGAAAAGAGGGGTTAGAACCCCCTGGTGGCAGCAACAGTGTCCCTAGAGGCAGAGAATATATTCCTGACCATAGGAACCTGAGCAAGGTTGTTCCTCCCTACCAGAGTGGGGATGATATCCACAAGTGGATAACTGCTATGGAGAGGGCCTGTAGAGTACAGCAGGTCCCCCAAAAGCAGTGGGCAGCAATCTTGTGGCTCTCCTTTTCAGATAAAGGAAGAGACAAGCTCCTCACTGTTAGAGAGGAGGATGCTGATGATTATGAGGTCCTGAAGAGTGCACTGATAGATGGGTTTGGCTTAACCACTGAGCAGTACAGGTTGAAGTTCAGAGATACCCAGAAGGCATAGACTCAGGACTGGACAGACTTTGTAGATTGCGCATCCAAGGCTCTGGAGGGTTGGCTGGTTGGCAGTAGGGTTACTAATTTCAAAGGATTTTATAATCTAATGATGAGAGAACAGATCCTTAATAATTGTCAAAACCAGCTTTTACACCAGTACCTGGTGGACTCTGATCTGACCTCTCCCCAAGAATTGGGAAAGAAGGCAGACAAATGGGTCAGAACCAGAGTAAGGCCTAAGAATCAGGGTGGTGACCACAAGAAAGATTCTACCAAGTCCCAAGAGAAAGGTGGGGATAAATCTAAGGATAAGTCCACTACAGGGCCCCAAAAGTCCTCTTCTGGGGGTGGGTCCCAAACTCCTTCCTCTCCTGAAAAGAAACCCTATTGCCATGTCTGTAAAAAGCCTGGGCACTGGAAATCTGATCCCAGTTGTCCCAGGATTGGCAATAAAGAAAATGTTCCTCCAACAACTACTACCACCCCTCCTGGTACTACCAGTAGTAATCCTCCAGTTGGGAGTAGTGCACCCAAAAAGTTAGGTGCTTTTGCAAGAGGAACAGAGGTGGGCCCTAGTTCAGACAGGACCCCCTCAACAGACTCCTCAGATTCTGATGGTGGTATAGGATTTGCCACCTTTACCGTGGGTCCCACAGCATTGGGCAGGTACAGACTGGAGCCAATAATTAATGGTCAGAAAGCTGTGGCATTTAGGGACACAGGGGCTAGTGTCACCATGGTGGCAGGGAAACTAGTCCCCCTCACCAGCTTTTACCTGAGTTTAAATACCAGGTGACCAACATTGATGGTGTCAGAACAGAGCACCCCATGGCCATAGTCAATCTCAGCTGGGAGGGGTCACAGGCCCAAAAGAGTGGCAGTGTCCCCAACCTTACCTGTAGATTGCCTGATGGGCAATGATCTGGAAATTTCAGCCTGGGCTGAAATTGAACACCAAACCCATCTGAGGATGTTGGGTGTCCCTGTAAAGGTTAGTGGGGCTGTGATGGCCACAGCCCCAGCCCAAGATTTTGGAGAGATGGAGCCTGGAAGAATGGCCCACTCTCCCCCAGAAGAGAGCACAAGGGTTGAAGAAAAGTCTTCTTCCCTCCAGACAGTAGGTAAGGGTCAGCCTCCTCAGGGAACTGACCCTACCCCTAGTGAAGGAACTGCCACAGAGGTAGTCAGGCCTGGCCTGGCCCCACCCCTGATGGTAGAGGACCCTTCCAAGGTGGTACCCAGTCTGGAGCAGGTAAACTGCCCCTCTCTACCCTGCCTCAGTCAGCCCAGGGCTGCAGAGGTCAGGGAGGTCAGTGGACCCCCAGGGCCCCCTGTCCAGAGGAACCCCCATCAGCAGATTAGGGGCACCCAGTCTAGTAGCCCTAGCCAGGTGAAAATTCCTCAACCCACTGAGGGATCCCCCATACCTTTATGTAGGGACCTCCCCAGAAGGACTCTGTTAGGCAAGGGCAAACCTGGAACCAAAAGGTTCCAAACATGCCATGTCCCTCCAGTGTTCCACCCAAAGGGACCCAACCCCCAGCTGTAGGCAGTCAAAGGTTGACCCTTAGAGCAAAGTGCAACTCAGTCATGGAAAGACAGGCATACGTGGTGACCAGTGATCTGAGGAAGCTGAGGCCAACCTTCCTAGGGCCTCACTTCCCTACTCAGACACCCCACCAGCCTTGTACTTTACCAAAGCACACCAGAGGTAGTGATTCCCCATGGTGGAGACCCTCTCATACCCTTAGGGTGAGGGATTGCTTAGGGGACCATAAGACAGGGGGCAACCATGCTAGTGCAGGTGCTTCCTTATATGGCCACTTAATCAATAAAGGCTCAACTGGTCAAGGTTAGCCTTATCTCCTTTCGTTTGGGGGGTTATGTAGGAAGGTGGAATCTGACTATATGGTTGCCCCCACTTTTTTCCTGGTGTTTTGCTGGTTTATGACTTAGTTGGACTGGGACCCTGCTATTCAGGGCCCCAGTCTATCTGCTCTCTCTAAACGACATGGAGTGCACTCTAGGTGCACTAGTGATTGGATACTGTGGTGCCTTATGAGTCCCTAGTATATGGTACCTTAGGTACCAAGGGCATAGGTACTTCACAGGCCTACCAGGGGCTGCAGCAGGTATTATGCCACCCCTGGGAAGCAGACTAAATCTGACACCACAGGCCTGCTACTGCAGCCTGGGTGAGGTGGTGCTAGCACCCCTCACTGAGATATAGGTTTCCTATATCTCTCCTGCACACACATATAAACCTATCAGTCACCCCTAAGGCAGGCCCTATCAATCCTGAGGGCAGGGTGCTTGGCTTCTATGTGAGGGGGTGCCTCTGCCTGAGCAGGGCCCCTCTGCAGCTCTCAGAGTCTATTCTCTGGTGCTGTTTGTGGATGCGGTTAAACCATATACTATTAAGTGCATTATATCCTCGCGGTAAAATGCTAACTTTGGAATGGCTGCATCAAAACATGTCGTGTTTGGTGTCAAACATCTTGGAATACTACCCCCCGCCAATATTGGCGGCGGGGGTAGCATTCCACCCTTCTAGAGGATAAGACATGTACCTGCTGTGGAAACGCGGTAGAATCCTAAAGAGCCCTGGCATCACAAAATGGATGCCACCAGTCACAGACACTGGGCTGCCCTCCTGCTGATGACCGAAACTCGCAGTGGAGGAAGCCCAACAATAGGCATCCTGTCACAGGGAGGTGTAACCACCTCCCAGACAGGGTTTAGTGTATTGGGGCTGGGTGGGTGCACTCTTAGAGTGCTTTGAAGTCCTGCACTGGGGGAGCAGAAGGCTCCTCTGTGCATATGCCAGTTCAAACCGGCTCAGGGGCTACCTGCCCCTGCTCTGGCGCGAAACTGGACAAAGGGAAGTGGGTGTAGCCACCCCTCCCTTGACCCTCCCATAGGTGGGGTCATAGAGCTAGTCCATCCCCTCTTTTAGTATAAGAGGGGAACCTTGTCATTGCAAAGCCGATAACCCCTGGACGACGCTCTACAAAAGAATCCTGGCCCTTCGATGTTCCACTACCTTTGGAAGACAGAAGAATCTCCCTTGGAGTCAAGGAGTGACTCCCCTGCTTGGCAGGCACCAAAAACGACAACGACGGTCGCAAACTACGCTGCTCCCGCCGGAGTCCGAAGTCCCTGCAGCCCAAGAAGTGGATTTCCTGACTTCTCCAAGGCCATCGTGAGTCCCCAGTGAAGCTGAGGCAAGTGGACCCCACGAGTGACGAGGAACCGCGACCCCTGGGTACCGTGCACTATTGTCGAGTGCAACCCCTTCACAACGTTCCACGAACTTGTGCTTTGGACCACATGTGGTCCCAACCTCTAGCAGGAATCCCTCCGAAGATCAGAGGCCTACACCGTCCCAAGTGACCGTGGGCCCCTGTTGAGTGATTCCGCCCGAGGTGTCTTCGCGATCCCTTGCCAGCCGGCTCGTGGGTCCCCAGAAGACTTCTTAAAGAAACCAAAGGGCTCCCCTGGTTGCTTCAGGCCTGCCCTGACTTACCCTCGCTGGGTGAGTCCCTCAGACCTTGCTGGTCTGTGCCATCGACTTTTCTTCATCTCCCCGAGACTTGCTGTTGCCAAGGCTTGTTGGCTCCAACCGAGTTGCCGACACTGCAGTAAGCTGCAGACTTCGTGGGACATACAGAATCCAGCTCCTGGTCGTCGTCGACGCCTCCTGGACCTCGTGGCTGAAGAGTCAAGGCACCCGCAACCGACCTGAATCAACCGACGACGGTGGGCATCCATCTTCCTTGCCCCGAGTCACTGCCAAGTGACTTTGAACACTGTCCCCTCTGCTTTCAGGTCATCCTTCTTCAGAATCCAGGCTTGGATTCCACCGGACACTTCTTCAGCTCCCGCAAGCAGCAAGTCTTCTTTGTTCGCCATTGAAAACGACGCCGCGACCCGACACCAAAGGACACCTATGCACCCGGCTTCCCTGGGTGAGGTAACTCCAGCACTACGGTGCTCCTGTGGAGTGTGGGCCCTAGAACTACTTACCCTGTAAGTGACTTGCTTGTAGGTTCTCCCGAAGTCTCCTAGAACTCTTAATTTCCAACCGTGACTTGCCCCATTGAAGTTAACGGCGATCCGCGCCTGTGTATCCACACTGCACGCGTCCCCCGTGGGTCCTTTACTTACCTGCCTTGGGTGGTTTCGTGAGGCCCCAGCACTTCTGAAGGCCCTAGGCCTTGTCTCCCTGCAAGTCGTTGTTGCTAAGTCCCTTTTTAGTATATGGTCTGGTACGCCCCTAGGGCCCCAGCCATATTTTGTGCTTAACTTATTGTGAAACGTTGATTTGTGCATATGTTTGTCTTCTAATCTCATAAAGAGATTAGTAGAGAGTTATTTAGAAATAAATACATATATATTTGATATATATACCTGTGTGGTGTCTTTTCATTTGGTGATTCAAGAGATTATATGGTAAAACAAGCTGCTTTACATTCCTTCAAGACTTAGCCTGAAGGCTGCTCTCCACAGCTACCACTAGGATAGCTTTCTTTAAAGGTTGTCTTAAACCTATCTACCATAAGAGTCGATTTGCCCTGGTGCAAGGTGTCCACTTTAATTAGTGAACAGCATATACCAGGCCAACTTCTCACACAGAGTATTAACGAAAACCAAAACTAACTAAGCATATACATCCACATTGCCACTGTAGTGCATGGCTGAATTAATACAATTTCATAAAATGTTCATGTGATAGGATGGATAAAAGTTGGGCTCACAGCAGTGAGAGATCTGTACAACCACTCTACTTGGCACCTATTTTTAACACTACACTTAGCAAGCAGTCTCTCAATGGAAGAATGCCTAACATTTGGAGCTCTGACTAGGACAATAAGAAAAACTTGGCTGCAAGATGACAGTAGACCACCTATAAGCAGTTCTAAAGGTTTTGTTTTTAATTATTTCTTTTTTTGTAGGATCAGAGAAACAAAATATAAAAATACAACTTCATCCACAATTATATCACTATAAATCTCATCTTAAGGTATAATCTTGCATGGGCAAATACAAAACATAAATAAATACATATATATGTCCTGCCCTTTTACATTTAATTAATTCCAGAGCTAATACAAAGAACAGCTTCCACCACGCATTGACAATCCAGCCTACATTTTAATTTTGAATAATCATAAGACATTCCGAATGATGTAGAAGAAGTTACCACATCTACAACCAGGGTAGCAAAAATCCTATACCTTATTGAATTGAGAAAGCACACCATTCCGTTTGGCATAATTGTTTTCTTTTTTATAGCCAACTCTCCTTTTATCTATCATTAGATTAAAAAAACGGAGCGGCAGTTGATTGCCAATGGGCCATGATAATGATCTTGCAGTCAAGATGGCAATAAACCAAGCCCTCCTGGCCCACTTGGAAATTAAACCAAAGTATCTAGATTCTCCCAGTAAAACGGCTAATGCATTGGGTGGGTTTGCTGCAGGTAGGCAAATGCTGATGGCTGCTAAAAGTTTTTCCCAATAAAATTGTAGTGTTCTACAAGTCAAAATCATATAAAGGCGGGGCACCCGTCTCCCCACATTTTGGGTAGGCAGATGGAATCTCAGGATTCCATTTATTTAAAAAAGACAGGGTATAATATACCCGCCACTCTGCAAATAACTGCATATTTTAAAATGTGCACCTCTTTTGTCATAGTGTTAAATCACTAGCCTCCTGCCAATCTTGGAGGCCAATCGGAGCTAACATTTTCCTTTGCCGTCTTCTAGTTAGTAATTCAAACATGACATTTTCCGCATCCTTTTAATCTGAAGGTCGTAAAACTAAGTAGCTAACTTTGAGCGGAAATTTAAGTTTTTAAAAAATATGGCCAACCAATATTCAACATCTTTCTAATTCTTGTAAGTCTATACACTTCAAAGCGCTTACGACCTGATTAAATACAAATTAAAACCACCCCCCACAACCTACAATTTTCAGCTGTAGAACATTACGAATGATTAGACTGTTGCTTGTCCCGCCCGTTCACGGGACGTTTCCGCCGTATAGCAATGCAGATTGCGTATTTGGGGGGAAATATTGCGCAAACTGCACCACGCGGTCGGCAATGGCCGTGGCCATCTTGTTTTCTTCTCTGTTATGGTGCTGGGGCCTACTTTTTGAATCCACCCTAAATCTTTTCAATCCTTCTTTGCTGAAACTTTTTTCTGATCTTTTTTATTTATGATCTCTCCCTCGGTCTTCGTAGGTGTATATTTTGTGTTTTTTTTCTACTTCTTGTGTGGTTTTTTTGTGAGTTTTGTACTGTTTTTCTCTTTACTTCTTTCCTAATTTTTTTTACGCCCTTCCTTCTTCTCGCTTAATTTTTTTATACTTTCTACATTTTATTTTCCACCCCCCTAGCATCATGGCAGAGACCCATGCCACTAAAAAGGCAGCAAGGAAGAGCCACCTTCCTTGCAGAAGGCGGCGCCCGGAAGGGGTGCAGCCCCGGGCCTTGTTTTCAGAAATGAAGGTGGCAGTGCTGGTTATTTTTGTGCAGCACCACCTCTCCTCCACCCTGGCAGCAGGCCTGGGTCCAGGCCCGGGCTCCGGGAGCGCCAGCAGCGGTAGGTGAGAGTTTGCCGGGCAGTGTATCGCTGCTCTGGGGTCCGTTGCACCCAAAATCAGCTTACTCACCAGTGGTCTGACATCCTGGACCGAGAGCAGGACCTGCTGGACCTGCTAGGGGTTGAGGTTGCGGGGCTTGGTGAGTAGCTAGTTATTAATATTATTATCACTTGTGTGTTCTATGTTATTACTAATAGTTTTTTCCCACATAGCAAGCATGCTGCTCAAGTAAGTTACATTTACAAATCTTATATTATGTGACCGTTATTCTTCTAGACAGGTGTCCGGCGCTACCTAATCAAACTTGTTTGCAACATTGCGCTCACTTCGGCTGATTATGTAAAAACTTAAGTTAAGTAATGCAGACTAGAGAAAGACTCCTTTCCTTTGACCGGTCCCAAAGATAGTGGCAGTTAGTATTAGTAATTTAGCGGCGTGCTTCTTCTCACTTCAGTTCTTAGAACCTTTTTTGTAGCTCATACAGTGACAAGCAACCAACCAATTTGGTGTATGCATGCGTCCATCTATTTATTTAAAGACAAAATACAGACTTAGGGGCCGATTCCGATCTCGGCCGGTAGTGCTCCGAATCGGATTCGGATTTACCGGATCCGATTCGGAGCCCTGTTTCCCGACCGAATCGTACGCGGGTCCGGCCGAGCGAGTACGATGCAGGCACCCGCGAAATCTCCGACCGACTCGAACGCGGCTTCAACACGCTCCGACCGACTCGCATGGACACGACTCGCACCGCGCTATGGAGACGTATCCCGGCCGGGTGAGTACGATGCACGCCGCCAACAGTCCGACCGACTCGCGCCGTCCGGCTCGAAAAAGCTGTCGGAGCCGGACTTTGGGGGTCCGCGTCAGACCCCCCTGTACGCGTAGGCGCGCGATTCGCACACAGGGGGGACCCATGGGTCCCCCTACCTGTGCATGTACGCCGCGATGCGCATCGACGCGTACCTGCTGTAGGGGCGCCCTTGTCCGCCTCGCACCCATTGAGTCAATGGGAGTCCGCGTACGCGTTGTACGACAGGCTCCCATTGACTTCAATGGGAGTCCGACCGACTCGAGTCCGATGGCATGCGTGCGCATCGTACTCGTTCGGTCGGACTGCCAGAGTCCGATTCGGTCGGAAATCTCTCCGGGTCCGGCTCGGTCGGAGAGATTTCCGGCCCGAATCGGAATCGGCCCCTAAGTGAATTGGCCCATCAAAGGGGGTTGAGAATAATTGCGAATGAGATCAGAACTTAGAAGCAAATATCATTCATTGCAATTTATTCTGAAATCTTTGGAATAGGCGGGCTAGGTAGGTTTAGGAAATGTGGAATAGATAGGATGGTCCGTGATACTAGTCTACTACTAGTCGTTATGATTTAGGAAACTTCAATGTTATTGCAATTGCCGTTTCCTGTCCAAAAATCTTTTTGGAGAGATTATTTATTTACCACAAATTATTACTTGTACCTTTAATTATGTCTTACATCAGCATCCAGGGACAAGAGCAAGAGGTTGTCGGAGGCGGGTGCTAGAGGTGCCTCCCAGGAAGAACACTCCTCGGCCGATGGCTCTGCTGCCCCAGTAAGTCCTCCTGTTCTTTAATTTACCTATTTTCTACCTGTTTCCTAATTATTTTTTTCCCCAAATCCTCTTAGATCGATCCGTTTCAAAAATCTTGTTATCCCTGCATTATCCTATTTACTAAGTTATTCTATATTTCTAGTGTCTGTAGTTTTCCTCAAACTGCCCCTGTCTGTACTAGTTTGTCTGTAGCTTTCTTTCTTCTGGTTTTACAGTCAGCTTTTCCTCTCCCCATATATATTTTGTGGACTGCCTTGTGGTGGTACAGTAAGCCTCAGAGAACCCATTGGTCCTTACTACTCTACTAGTACTACTACTCTGCCATGCACATTCCATGCCCAAGTAAGGTATTCTATGCATGTTTGCTGAGATGAGAAGGCTTTCATTTACTTTCTCAATCTCAATTAGTAAAACGAGAGAGTGGCCATGGTCACGTTGGCCACCCCAAAGTTGAGTCTTCTTATCTAGGCCTAGTATTATTAGCAGCAGTCGATGGGGAACTCATTACTGTGCACCATGGCTGGAAAGAAGTATGAGGAGGAGGAGGAGGTGAGGCAGGGTCTAGTTTTACCATATAGTGCTCCAGGGCCATTCTGTCCACAACTGAAGCATGAGAGTCTCAATTGTCCATGCCAGCCCATAGACAGAGTTGTGCTAAAATTGTCCACACTGCCTTGAGCCTCTACAGAGGCAGTTGGCCTCACAGCCTCCTGTAACCTCAGATGTATCTCTCCTATGAAGGCCAATAACCTCAGGTCACTGTCTTTCTGATGAACAAGTCTCCGAGTCCCTGTCCTCTGCATGTACATCTTTCTGAACATCAAGAAGATGTAGCAATAACAGGATGCATCTGTCATCTAGAAGAACAAGATGGGCTAAGAGTAGGAGTGGGGGCCAACTGGGACTTTCCGCAGCTTTGGAAACTTAAATAGTGACAGGGCTTAAAATAAACAATAGCCTTATAAGGAGCTTCCACCTTAAAGCTTCCGAGAGGTGACGCAAAGTGTTTTTGATAAAAAGTTCAAACTTTTGCTATGTTCAAGCACCTACCAAAGTTAGATCTTGTGGTCAACGGTTCCTCATTTCAAGTATATAAAAGGACTACTTATCTGCCCATTCGTTGACCACCTCTCACATTGTACTATTTTCACGACAGAAGTGCTCCCGGTTAACCGTTTTATTTAATATTTTGATTGAGGTTATAATGCTTCATTGTACTTTGATATTCATTTTTTCTTTCTCTCTCTTTTTATTTGCATTGCCGTGATTTTAAACCTACTAGATTGCATAGTGTTATTTTTGATTAATGATGTGTCTTTGTCATTTTGTGTCTAAATTGTTTGAATAAATAGTGTCACTCCTGACTCAGTTCCTGCATTTTTATATGTGTGACTTGTTATTTCAGATAGTACATGTCCGTACTAATTTATGTGATTAAAAACCACACTCGAACAGATGGCACCATTACATTTGCCATCAAGAAGGCCTTATGTCCGATTGTCCGCCCAGTTGGCCACCTTTATTTCTTTTCAAAAACTCGGATTCACCAATAGCTCTAGCCACTCAGTCCTGTGCTTTACAGGTTGTCTTCTAAAGTGGTTTTTAAAAAATTGCCACCAACAAAATTCCCAACCCTGTATTTTATTATTTTTGATAGGACATACAGTCTGTAACTGAATTGCTAGTGATGTGTGTGGTGTATGTATTTTCACTTTTGCTACGGAAAAAAATAAATAGGGGGAGGCGTATATGGCATCTAACAAAATGTGTAATGTTTTTTCTAGCCGCACCAACTACCAGTGCCGGGGACGGCGGCGCCATCCAGAGAGCAGATGTGGCAGCTGCAGGGGGGTGAGCCAGCGGACGGTGGTAAGTCATATTGCTTGCTTATTGCCAATTTATATACTCGCAGCAAGGGTGTACATTGTACTGTTGAGACCGAGGGGCCTATTACAATGTCGGGCAGACACACCATCTCTGAAACGGGACTGACCAACCTCCGGTCAACCGTCCCGACCACCACATTATGACTGTTCGGTCCCATTCTAACATTTCCCTCTGGGAGCATGTGTTACGGCCATAAATCAGCCGTTGTACATGCTCCCATAGGGAAATGTGAGGTGGGGTTAATCCCTTCACCCCGAGGCAGGTACCTCAAGGTGCCTGCCATGGGGTGCAGGGATTAACAGGGGGCACCATAGGTGCCCCTTGGCCACCAATCGGAGGCCGCAAAGGAAAGGGGGCCCTGCTATGGGTTCCCATACATGCTTTCTGACAGGGTTTCCATGTCGGAAAGGCCGGCATGGAAACCCTGCCGTGAACCATGCATCGTAATCCGAACAGCGCCAACCGACGTCCATTTGAATTACATGCTGGTTCCAGCTGGCCGACGGGCTCAAGGAGCCCGTCGGAAGCCAGCCGGAATGACCGGTCGGTTTTAATTCCGACCGGCTGAATCAAAATCAGCCCTTCAGAATTGAAACGGACGATGTCGGTCCGAGGTCGGAGGCCTTAGGGCCGACATAATAATAGGCCCCTTAGCTGTAAACAGTTGAAGACATCCCTCTGCATATACAGCAGAGGTTGAGTGCCTAACGGCCTCTTCTATCTTCACCTCAGCAGAGAAAGTTTCATGAAGAAGAGTCAAACCTTGATGGACGATGGAAAAGGGAAAGAAGGAGGAAGGACGGGTGAAATTTAATATGACTAGAAGAGAAGGATGCTTGAGTGAAAGGATGCATGTAGGTGGCTGATAGGATGCATGGGTGTGTGAAGGATGGGTGAAAGGTGAAAGAAAGGATGACTGCCAGGGTGGGTGAAAGTGTATGGGTGAAAGGAATACTCGAGGTGGTTTGATGGGTTAAAGCAAGGATGCATGAGTGGTTCAAATGACAAATGTATGTTGGTGAAAGGTTTGTTGAGAATAATAGCCATGTTTGGATGGAAGGATGGTACTCATAGGTAAAGACTGGATGAAGAGAATGTAAAACTTAAACAGTGACTGAGTAGCAAAGCCAAGGGTGAAACATTTTTCCTTTACAAAAGAAGAAAAATAAAATGCAAAGAAATCAGTGATCAGTAGGCCCCTACTGAAACAAAAGCCTACCCATCACAATACATTTTTAAAATCCATTAACAGTACAAATAATAAATCCAGATCCATTGCCCTAATCAAACAAACAACCCCAGTTTTTCAACTTACTTGTGAAATCTCAAATACAAAAGTCCTTAAATCCAATGGGATATGCAGCAGTGAACACAAAGAGTGATCCTTTCAGCTCCAAATCCAAATGAAAAGTGACCAGGTGATGGACAAAGCACTGGGAGGAGCCTGCTGGACAGGAACAGGAAGTTGGAGACTCCGGGGCACTTCCTTCCAGGTTTAAAAACATTTAAAAACTCCTTGCACAAAAAAACACAGCCAAATGTCAATTTGAGGAGGTTTTTAACTCAAAATCATCAGTTCAGGAAGATTTTGCGAGGAGAGAATCTCCCCCAGATTGCAGCCGTGGTAGATCCTGCGTGTTCGAGATCTCGTAGAGCAGAAAGCATCTGCCGGAAGTCGCTGGCACGCCTCAAAATCTTGCGGGAGCATGCAGCTGGCTAGCAAATCTTGTGGCGCCCACGAACTGCCGTACAAATCTCATGGGGGATCGCGAGCGCCTAGCAAGTCGCTCCCGCATGCGCGAAATGACATTTCAAGCACAAGGACCAAAAAAAACCTCCGCTCCTTTGCGGAGTGCGGAGTTTAACAGTAACTCTGCGTTATTCGCGGAACGCAGAGTTGCCGAATTCAGCAAACTCCGCGAACGGAGCGGAGTTTTATGCCTGGGCTTACTGTAGAGTGAGCGTACATAATAGATATTGATAAAATGCAATATAACTTTGTAAGAGGCTTACTACATATATTTTCGAAATTTGATACCGCACCAATTTGCCATTACGGATTGGTTGTAGTTTAACCGGTGGGTAGCAAAATTTATCTAGAATGTTATAAAAAAAAAAACAGCTATCAAATACTCCAGGACTTTGCATCCTAGGAATAAGAATAAGAAAGTTGGCATGGAAGTAATAGCACAGATTAGGGACCGCCAATACCCCTTTGTCTGAAGGCAGCCCAAGTTTCTCAATGTTTATACAGGGAGGCTGCTTGTTCCAAAGAAAGGAACCAAACAACCATCTATTTCTTGCAAAAATGTTTTTAAGAATTAGAGGATAAATATTTAGATTATAGAGATCATCAAAATCAACCAAAAACCAGATTCTCAAATACCTCTTGAGGCTATTGTTATAACTAACACCCAGCTCCCTGGGAACAATTCCTGTCGAAGAATAGAATAACAAAACTTCCGGTTTTGATTTGTTCATTTTATATCCCCCTAATTGAGTAACATTTCCAGTGGTTTTGAACAATGCTTTGATTGATTGAGCCTTTTCAGAAGTGCATACTACAAGATCGTCATGAAAAAGTTTGAATTTCGGTGCACTGGGGGCTATTACCTCTATCATATTGGAGGCTCCAATAGCCATTGCCAGAAGTTCGATGTAAAGAGCAACAAAAAGGAAGCGGGACAAAGGGCACCTTTGCCCGGTACTCCTAGAGATTTGAAATATGCCCTTACTCTTAGCATGAATTATCAAAGCGGTATTAGCACCTTTATAAAGACTTCTTAAAATATCTATCAACTGAGATGGTAGTCCCATAATCCTGAGTTCCTCGAACATAAATGACCAACTAACCACACCAAATGCTTTTTCTGCATCTATAAAAATGAAGGCAGCTGGAGTTTTATTGACCGAAACATAATCAATTGGCTTCAACCAAAAAATGTCTATTAGCATAGAGCTGTGGCCCTGGCATGAAGATGCTTTAGTCCTCCTTATGGTTAGCTTGGGATAATAGTACAGCTAGCTTTGACGCTATTAATGTAGCCAAAATGTTGCAATCGGAGTTAAGAAATGTTCTTGGTTAATAGGAGTTAATTTTTGAAGGATCCTTCCTTTTTTTTAAAAAGCAAGCAATATTACCTTTCAGAAAGGATAAATGAATTTTACCAATGGATAAGATATAATTGAAGAGTTGTGACATCGGGGCTTTCAACTGATTCACAAAGCCTCGTACCATTCAGAAGGAAAATCCATCTTAGCTGGCGGCTTTACCCCTAGCTCAGGTCTTGATGGCCACAGCTAACTCTTCCGAGGTGATTTGCTTGGCCAGCCCTGCTACATCTTCCGCAAATAATCTGGGG
Source organism: Calotriton arnoldi (assembly GCA_963921515.1). Taxonomy (NCBI): domain Eukaryota; kingdom Metazoa; phylum Chordata; class Amphibia; order Caudata; family Salamandridae; genus Calotriton; species Calotriton arnoldi. The sequence goes on from CAWUFW010009270.1 coordinate 251,662, forward strand.
AGAAGCTGTTTCTCTAGACAACCAACCATGGCACAGACGGGTGATTGAGATGTTTTCGTGTATATATTTTCAAAATGCCTCTCCCACTCAGTTCTAAAGGTTCTGCTAAAATTCGGTCATAGCAAGAGAGAAGTAACTAGGCTCTAAAAGGCATTGACAAACATGACGGGAATAAACATACAACATCTGAGAAATACCTAGGCAACAGATCAAGGGGAAGGAATCACAGACACAGAATAAAAGGTTAAATTAGAACACTCTAAAATATTCTCCAAAACAGGAAGATTTAAGATGATGCAACATATTATATCACACATACCTAACACCCAGCAGACTACACAGAATGTTATTATTAATTCTGCGGTTCCCAGATGAGTGCCTGAGGCCTCATAAGAGCAATTCTAATTTAACATGGTGTGGACATGCACACCACTAGCAAATTCTGGTGGGTGGGCTAGTGCTTAATTTCTAAAAAAAGTAAGTCCCTGGGCTCTCGTCGGGAGGCCACTGCAGCTTGCACTACCCATTGGCCGTGCCAGCGCTGCCCTTTCTACAGGCTGGATTTCGGGCTCCAGCATTCCTTGCAACCGGAGCCGCAAGCACATCTCTAGAGTGCCAACCTGCGCATAAACGGCTGCAAGCACTCCTGCTGCGTGGGACGCCCTTTATACCACTCGGGACTTCGGGCACCAGCATTCCTTGCAACCGGAGCCGCAAGCACATCTCTAGAGTGCCAACTGGCGCATAAAGGGCTGCAAGCACTCCTGCTGTGTGGGACGCCCTTTCTACCGCTCGGGACTTCGGGCACCAGCATTCCTTGCAACCGGAGACACCAGCACATCTCCAGAGCGCCAACGGGTGCATAAATGGCTGCAAGCACTCCTGCTGCGCGGGGCGCGCGCGGGCGAAACCCATGCCAAGGGCAGGCCCATCTACACCCCACTATATTGGTTTGACTTTTGGACCCTGAAGGTATTTTTTTGGCAGGGGGGCGGGGGGATATTTGCTTGGCAGACCACCATTTGCCACCGTCTACCAAGTGTCATAGTAAGTGGATTACTTTGTTTAACGAGTTCCCCCACTTTCCCACTGGTGCTCTAACAAAGCCAGTAGCAAATATGGGCAAACACAAGTTAGGAGGTGCTAAGACACCCATAAAGACAAGTATTACACCTAAGCACACCACTATACATGGGCGTAGGAACTGTGGGGGACGCGGGGGATATAACCCCCCAGATTTTGGAGTGGGGGGGACACAGGGGACAAGGGTGGGGGGGACGAGGGGACAAAAGAATTTCCCCTCTCCCTTCTGACACCTGTTGGCAGGCCATTAGCGCGGGAAACAAGCAGGAGCTGCGCAACCTAATGGCCCTGCACTTGACCTGGCTGTGACCTGCCTGAGGCCTCTCAAGTTACCTGTGGCCAATCCATAGTCACAGCATAAAGGTGACGTCACAGACGCCACCCGCCCCCTGCCTCTGCCCTTTTGAACTCTTGTGTGGCGCAGCACCCCTGAGGCTCCGGGAATTCTTTCTCACCTCAGCTGCCTGCAGTGGCAGTGCACTGATTGATTTGCTGCTGACTGACCTCGACCTTGCCCGTGTCTGCTGCCAACTTGAAGACGGAAGGGCTGGGCAGCAGCAGCATGCTCCCGCGATGTGTGAGGTCCCTCATGCGCGATGAGTGCCCATAAAGTGAGGTGAGGTCCAGTTAACTTTTAAAGGAAAGGGCCGAAGACGGGGAGTGTGTGTGTGTGTGGCTGGGGCACCATTTCAGAACGAAAATCCACTTGCAAAAGAAATGTGGATTATTTTAATTAAATTAATACATTGTTCAACCGAAGTTATTTGTAGTATGAACGGAACTGTTTAAAAATGGCGATAACAGTCATTATACTGACAAGAATTCTGGATGCCAATTTGAGATTTGGAGGCATAAAACAATCACTCAATCGACTTTTTCACCCACAAGAAAATAGTCTTTATGTATGCAAGGAATTCTGTGGCTTCAATGAATGTGCATTCAATCTTCCGGTTTCTGACTCTTGCATTCTGGCTATGTCACTTTCAAGTTTCCAATTCTGTGATATAGGAGCAAGTTTGGCATCAGTCATCCCCGTAGCAGCAGCCCTTCCCCCTCCTTCCTGTCGCACCGATCCATATCCATGGAAGCAATCTCTCTGCCATGTCAAAATCATTCACCTAAACTAACGCACTGACTACCGGTCTAGAATAATACACCCTCCACTCTCCCTATCCCCACCTATCTACTCCATCTGGCGCAGCCGCATCAAACGAGCTGTATGTCGGTGCGGCCAAAGGGATGCTTCAGCAACCTTAGGTTTCAGGCTGTCGTTACCGGTTTACATTTTGTGATGCAGTTTTATAATTTCAGAATCCCACTTTAAAACACTTCAGCAACCCCACTTTTTCTAACAAACGGTAACACCTTCCGAAGAATACCGACGAATTCCCTGGATGGCATCCTGAGCGGCTGCATCCCCTGAATCACTAACTACAGCATCGATTTAACAGCCATGGACTGCATCCATCTCCATCCAGACACAGCGCCTGCTGGAACCTCGAGAGTTCCATGTGCAACTTTAGATACAGGCATCTGCACTCCTGACACTGGACGTCCCGGATACAGAGCCATGGCACTACACCACCATATATTAACTTAAAGCAACAACCACATACTGCGAAATCGAAATACATGTCCCCCCACAATTGTGTCTGCTGCCCCCACTTCAAGGCGCAGCACCAGTCTCCTTAGATACAGCACCATTCCTGAGCGCAGTCCTTCATGCAATGCAATCCCCAAAACGCAGTCCAATCACATATTCAACAGCCATAGTGTTATCAGAAAGTAATTCCCGGATTCAAAAACACTGTTCCAATGGGCAACCTGGCACAACAACTGATGCAGCCCACAACACCGCAGCACCCCCTGGTAATAATGCATTAGTTATATTATGTGATTTAGCAATGGGGCGTCCCACGCTAGTTTCGTCAGAAAGCCACAACTGTGAAAGAGACACCCGGGAGGAAAAGATGACCAGCAGGACATTTAGATGGTAAACAAACAGGTCTTCAGATTGGCTTATTTAAAGTGCTTAGGAGGAGTGAAAGGAGAATGACTGAGCGACGATGAGTGAATGAGGAATGAATGTAAATTAAAAGCCAAGTATAATATTGCAAAGGACTTCCTGAGCTGCGAAGAACAGTTCAGCTATGTGTGAGGTCGAGGGAACACAGACAGCCTCAGCCTCTTCGTGTTACCACTAAAGCTGCACTGGCCTCCGTAGCTTGTCTGACCTCGACACAGTGCAGACCTGAGTTGTTGTGCTGCACACCAAAGTGTCTGTATCCTCAGCTGCGGACAGCAATAGATGCCCCTTTGGGGGGTTGCGTGAAGGGGTGCACGTTCCTCTTGTGCTAACCAGTGGTCGAAGTGGGCGGGATCGGCAGGGCACGGCGTGCCCCTACTTTTATTTCATAGAGTCCGTTCCCCTACTTTCTTATTTTAAACATGCCTCCCGGACGGCATAAATCACCAAGGCCGATAGTTATGGCTCGGCTTTTGGGGATGGGCCGAACCGGCAGAGAAGGAAAAGGACTCTGTCTTTTCCTTCGTGCCCAGAAAGGACAGTGTCCAGTTCTCCTGCCACTGGCAGCTGCCCCCCCTCTCTTTGTAGCCCCTCTTCCCTCGCTTTCTGTCTCGCTCCTTCCCATTTAGTGAGAACCTTGACTTCAAGAAACCGGTATTACCTTCTCTTTCCTCCTTTCGTTTATTTGCTCCCCTGTGAAATGGATCCAAAAAAAAAAAAAACACTTTTTTGGAAACGACAATTTTTTCTGACATTTTTCAATTTCTAAGTGCAGCCTCGGGATGGAGAGAAATAAAACATTCAAAATATGAAAACTAACTAACTAATTAAAGCAAGACAGAGTGGTTGCAAGGTGGCCAGATTGCTTTATTCACACCTAAACACATTAGCGCCACATTACAGTGTTTGCCAGTGAAGCGCTACTTTTGTGTTCTCGTCTCTCTTTGAACAACATTAACTTTTCAGGCAAAAGCACTCACTAATTTCTAAATAATGAGTGTAAAAAGAAAAAGGTAACCATGTTGTTCCTGCTTACATTTCACATGCTTTGCTTAATCTTAAGTTCCCTATGAGTGTTTGCTATTTCTAGGATGTAGTTAGTTTTTTTTAGGCAGCATATTGCTCTTGTCTAGTGCGTAATTTGAATTGTCACATCCAGGTGTTTATAGCGGGTCAGTACAGTGCTAGTTTCTCTCAGTGGGGCAGTATGGTGCCCAGTGGGGGAGAGGATGTGGCACTATGGTCAGACCTGCTGAATTCGGAACTGAGGAACCAGGTTCAGCCTTTATGACCAGTCCACCAGACCACTCCCCCTGAGGGAGCACATTCCCATACTAGACCTTAGAAGGCCCCAGGTGGGGGCTTCGTGTTTGCAAGTATAATATGGTTTTAAAAGCACTTGCTGCCTCCTTCCTGGCCTCCAACAATTTTCGGCAACAATAAAAATTTCATAACTCCAGTGAATAATGTTCTTAGTAGAGAGAGATGGTGTTTTGTTTAATGGACAATTTGAGTCATGGAAAGGAAGCGCAGAGGGTTAATGTGCCTGCTGCTAAGAACATGTACAATGCAGATCACAAAGTGCACATAATGTAAATAGGTCAGTGGGTTACTGCTTTTGTCAGAGAGACACTATTGTTACTTGCAGTTAATAAGTTAAAATCCTAACATAGAACAGTGAGCTATTAACTGTCATGTAAGAGCTGCATGCAAACTGCATGGTATAAATTAGAGCGATATGGTTTTTCCCCAGTCTTTGATTATCCTAATGTTGCAAAAAGGGTTCATTTGGGTAGAAATCAATTCTGATTATTAAAGAGAACCCCCAACCATGGTATTACGTTTTAAATTTTGAGTTTGTGTTTCTCCATACCAATAGCTATTAAACTATGCTGCCTACTAGTATGGTTGTCATGTGACTCGTACACCTTGTAGTCCTTTGTCTTATGTAACATTTCCTATACAGTGATTTACACACGTATGATTGATTGTCTCTGTTTAATATGTGTGATGTAAAGTGCTCCGACACCCTACACTGGTATTAGTGGTGCTGTACATTTTCTGATACTTTATTATTTTGACATTTTTACACATGCTAACAGTCTCTGCAAAGATTTTTCATTATTAGTACCAGTGGAACATACAACTGCAGCAGTGAGAAAGGTGACGATTCAACCTTTGCAAAGGGCCCTCCACTTCACAGCAGCACAAGTCACATTTTTTAGTAACGTTTGATCCGTTTGAGCTATAAACAAATTATTAGTTAAAATCGTCAGATTATGCAGTAGATGATGTATTATGTGGCAAATATGGCAGAGCCATAATTATGTGGAAAACATTTGCAAACTAGGATATTTTGCCATTCATGTTTGAACTGCTCTTGTGGAAAAAAATGGAGGAGAAGTGCTAATGACAGAAACTCCATGGCTGGGAGACAAATGGCTTGCGATTCCACTTTTATGTTTAAATTTCTTTTATTGAATTTCAAAAACAAGACGAAGGATAAGCCAACAGATGGCACACATTCTTTGGAATGCAATCCGGCATTGTTCATATCATAACTAACAGTGAAATGTAAAGGAAAAAGAAAGAAGAAAAGAAACCCCCCCTCACCCCCCTCTCCCCCCTATGTTCCGCTTCCAAGTGTGACGGGATGGTAACGTGGATCCGCGCAGTGCAGAGCTAGTATGGGCCCCTACGTCGTCGTGGCGTGTGGGTCGGCGGTGCGTGGCGGGTCGGTCAAGCGAAGGAGTCTAAGATACTTAGGGCATGTGAGATCCGTGAACTCCGTCGTTAGAAGTGCAAGGAAAGGCTCCCAAAGGTCTGAGAAAGAGGACCCCGGGTAGGCCAGGGAAAGTGAGATTTTTTCCATACCCAGGATTCCCCACATGCGATGTAGCCAATTAAGCCGAGTAGGTGCGGTCCTCGTGCCCCAGTGGGCCAGAATGCTCTGGACAGCCGCACCCAGTGCAAGAGCGATTTGCTTCCCCGGGATCGAAGGGGGAACGTAAGAGAATTCGGGAGGCCTAGCAGTGTGTACGCCGGGAAGCGCGGCAGCTGTGTATCGAAGTGTAAATCAATGTCATCCAGTACGTGTTTCCAATATTCCCCTAGTTGCGGACAATCCCAAAGCAGATGTGTGAGCGTGCCAAGAGCACCACAAGCTCGCCAGCATAGCGGGCTACGAGACGGGTTACCCCGATGCAAGCGTGGGGGGGTCAGATACCAGTATGTAGCTAGTTTAGTGGCTGTCTCAATTGAGGACATGTTGCGTGCGGTGTGACGCGCCCTATAGTAAATCGTGGCCCATTCCTTCTGCGTTAGTTCCCGGCCCAGCTCCCCCTCCCATCTCCGTTGTCCCGGTGTCTTCCCGGCCACCAGGGTCGGTCTGGCGAACGTATGCAGGTCGGATGTCAAGCGAGCATCTGTGTGGCGAGTAAGGAGCCACTTCTCAAAAGAGGTAAGGCGTCTCTCCGCACCCTCGCGTACCGAATCTTGAAGCACCCAGTACCGAATCTGGAGGTATCTATATCTCTCTACTTCCGGCATGTCATGGTCCCTACGAAGGTCCGCGAAGGATCGGGGTCCATAAAGGGTGAATAGATGCCCCAGCGATCTACACGATTCGGTGTTCCAGTGGTGAAATGCCGCCTCATCATGTCCAGGGGTGAAATCCGGATGCCGCACAATAGGCGTAATAGGGGAGGGGTGCTTAGACAGGCCTCTAACCCTCATCACCCTGTCCCATGCCGAGAGGGCAGGCCTGGTCACCTCGGAGAGGTAAAGGTTGCGAGGCCTCCCCTCCCGAGGGAGGAACGGGACTCCCCATAGGGGCCAGCCAGCAAGGGAGCGATCCATAAAAAGCCAATGCTTTTCGGATTCTGGGCGCGACCATTCCACCAGCACCCTCAGTTGGGCCGCCCTCCAATATGTCACCAGGTCCGGGATCCCGAGCCCCCCCTCATCCGGTTGGCAACACGCAAGGTCCTTGCTCATGCGTCCCCATTGGTCACGCCAGATAAAACGATCGATGGCACGTTGCAGGGAGTGCAGTACCCCAGAAGGGGGAACCAATGGCAGAGAGTGAAAGAGATAAAGAATTTGAGGCAGAATCACCATCTTCACTGCCGCCACCCTCCCCAGCCAGGACAATGCGTATGGCCTCCACTTCCGGAGTGTCTTGCGAACCCGGCGAAGCAGCGCAGTGTAATTAAGCGACTTAGTGGCCGCAATAGTCGTAGCCATGTGCACCCCTAGATATGGGAGAGACTCGTGGGTCCATTGGATTGGGAATGAGCTCTGTAGATGCTGCAGCGTGTCCGGGGCCAAAGAGAGAGCGAGCGCCTCGGATTTATTCACATTCATTTTAAACCCCGAGACTGAAGCAAAGCTGTCCAATTCCGCCATAAAGGCCGGGAGGGACTCTCGAGGCTATTCCAGTCTAGCCACCACGTCATCCGCGTAGAGGCTAATTTTATGTTCCGTCTGCCCGAAACGGGCACCCCGGATGTCCGGGTCCTCCCTAACTCGTTGGGCCATTGGCTCCATATATAGAGCGAAAAGGAGGGGGGACAGGGGGCAACTCTGCCGCGTCCCCCTCCCGACAGGGAGTGCCCGCGAAGCGGTCCCATTTACCCGCACCGTGGCTGTGGGAGTTGCATAGCTACAAACACCCACTGAACAAACCGGTCCGGGAGGCCAAAGTGCGTAAGCGTAGCCCGGAGATAGGGCCAATGGACCCGGTCAAACGCCTTCTCTGCGTCGACCGAGAAGACCATGCGCTCCGTCGGGAAACATTCCGAACGGTCAACAAGGTGCAAGAGTCATCTGGTGTTGTCCGAACATTGGCGATTAAGGGCAAACCCGGACTGATCCGGATCTATCAGCCCAGGAAGGTAAGGAGACAACCGCTGCGCCAAAATGCCCGTAAAGATTTTCAAATCTACATTTAGGAGTGAGATGGGTCGGTAGGACGCGCAGTGTTTGCGATCCTTACCGGGCTTAGGTATTACCGTAATTAAAGCCTCCAGCATCGAGGGGGAAAGCGTCGGCCCAGAAGGGGTGCCCAGAGCATTAAAAAGCCGAGTCAAGAGCGGCGCGAGGGTAGGGCAAAAGGTTTTATAAAACTGAGATGAAAAGCCATCTGGTCCCGGAGATTTGTGGGACTTCAACCGTGAGATGGCAGTAATGACCTCCTCAAGTCGGATAGGGGCTTTTTAAGGCTGCAGCTTGAGCCGGGCCCAATCTCGCCGTCCGAGCCCCCTCCAGATATCTCTCCACCCCCTCCGACGGCAAGGATTGTCCCGCGTATAGATCAGTATAAAAAGCACCAAATGCTTCTGCAATGTCGGTGTCTTCAACCAGGCTCCCCCTGTGGGGGTCTAGTATTTCTGTGACGCATGCGGACTGTCGCTGCGCCCGCAGCTTGTTGGCCAGCAGTCTCCCGCACCTGTCCCCCCCACATAAAAAGCGTGTTTCAGGCGTAAAGCCGCGTACTCCGCCCTGTCATTGTCGAGCCCTGCGAGCTGAGCTCGAGCAGCCTTGAGCTGTCTCCAGACTCTAGGAGCCCCAGTCCTGTGATGTATACGCTCCAGTTCAGTCACCTCTCCCATAAGTCGTGCCCTCTTCTCCCGTCTAGTCCGGTTGTCCGCCGCTGCAATGCCCAGGAGCTCCCCCCGAACCACTGCCTTCAGGGCTTCCCACAGGGTCGTCACCTGTGTTGCAGAGGTGTCATTAATAGCTAAATATGTGGCGATGCAAGATTCTATTTGGGAGACAACAGAGGGACGCTGCAGCATAGTCTCTCGCAAGCGCCAGAACCTGCGCGCTGGCCGGAGTATCGGGATGTCCAAGGTCACATGCGTCGCCGAGTGATCAGATAGTGGGCACGGGGTGATATCCGCTGAGCGCAAGCGCTGGGTGAGTGCCGCGGATGTGAGTATATAATCAATCCTCGCATATGATTTATGGGGGTGCGAATAGAATGTGTAGGCACGGGTGTGGGTGCCGGAGCCTCCAAGTGTCTGTGAGTCCCGCCTCCTGCAGCAAGCGCCGACCCGAGGCAGACAACATCCCTGTCTGGTGCCATCACTGCGCTGACCTATCTACAGAATCATCAAACGCAAGGTTAAAGTCCCCCCCCCCAGGAGAATGGACCGATCCGGGACCGATGAGATCCCTTGCACCGCCTCCCGCAAAAAGTTCTCTTGGCCCTCATTCGGGACGTAGACGGAGGCGACTGTAAACTGGAATGAACCCACGGTAAAGGAGTAAGCTAACAGCCGCCCCTGTAACTCAGCTTGTTTATCCCTGGGGTGGCCGGGGAAGCTATGGGACACCAAAATTGCCACCCCCGCTTTCTTACTGGCTAATGAGGAGAAGTACTGGTGTGGGAACGCCCTCGAGCGCAATCGGCGTGTATCTGCTAGCACTAGGTGGGTCTCCTGAAGGAGACATATATGGGCCCTAGTGTTCTCTAGGTAAGACAGGACTGCCCGTCTTTTAACTGGGTTATTAAGTCCCTTGACGTTCAGGGACACAATCTTAATGGCAGACATATTAGAAGTGAGGAAGGGAGGCCATCCCCACCCGCCCATTGCCCGCATCCACCCGGCCCGCCAAAGGAAGACACAGAGTACCAAGGAGCCACTGAGGCAATGTAAGAAGGGAGAGGAGAGAAAGCCCCAAAGTGAACATAAGGAAACAAAGAACAACTGGTATCAACAGGAAATGTCGGTCATTGTCCTGGGCGGTCAGCCCCATGGAGGAACGTGAGACGGACTGTAGGGATCACCCGCCGCCCCCACCCTTCCCGAACCCGAGTAAGCCAAGCATTATACAGTCCAGCGCCTCACTAAGGAAGATGCTAATAGGTCCCCATCACCTCATATATCTGCAGCAGTGTCCTCTGCCAATGCGCTGATCACGCCTTGCGTTCGGCTGCCATAGTCTCCGGGTCAGGACCCGCCGGCGGAGAGGTCCTCCCCACCCGCTGCCAGCAGGCCGACGAAGCACTCCCGGGCCTGGTCGACTCTCTCTCCGGGGGTGTGGACGTCGCGTCCGGAAGCTTTAGAAGTGTTGTCACCTCTCTGAGGGAACGAACCTGATGCAGCCTGCCCTCCCACCTGAAGATCAGGAGGAATGGGTGTCCCCATGAGTAGGGGATCTCCTTGGTTCGAAGGAACTCCGTGGCGGGCAGAATGTCTCTCCGCTTCTGCAACGTAGAGGCCGCCAGATCCTGGAACAGGAGAGGTCTACTTGTTTGGAACTCAAGGGGGTGCTTGGCACGGGCCTCCCGGAGGATCCGCTCCTTGAGCTGATAGTCATGGACGCACGTGAGGATATCCGGAGGAGGGGCATTCGAAGGCCTCCGGGGCCCAGCTCTATGTGTCCGGTCCAGTTTTATGCGCTGGTCAGGGGGATCCCCAAGGATGGAGCGAAACAGTCCCACCACAAATCCCTCATTGTCATTACTCTCCAGGCCCTGCGGAACCGCACGAATCCGAATGTTGTTCCGCCGGGAGCGGTTCTCCAGGTCCTCCGCATGGGCCTGGAGGTCGATTTGCTGCTCCTGGAGACGGATCACTTCCTGCTGTAGATGGTGCACCTCTTCGTCCCGGGCCGTTGTTTGCGTCTCAAGGTCATCCACCCGTTCTCCCACTGAGTCGATGTCCCGGCGCAGCTCCCGCAGATCCGCCGCCAGCTCCTTCTTCATTGCGTGGAATTCACCGGTAAGGGTGGCGAAGAGGGACTCGAGGATGCCCCTAGTGACAGGGCCGTCAGCATCACCTTGCTCCTGCCGGATTGGCGAGTTCCCCCGCGCTGGGGTTGACTCGGAGCCCCCTGTTGCAGATTTGAGCAGAAGCTCCCTGACAGAGCGCTCCTTTCCGCGCCTGGCCGCCGCCGCCATCACGCCACGCGGGGAGCAGTGCCACCGGGGCTATACGTCCGCTACCGCCAATCTCCGTGTCGCTGGTCGGGGGGCCCCCTCCCCCTCCGGTTCCCCGTCGCGTCCTAGGCCACCCGCTCAGCACTCAAGCCCACCGGGCACTAGGCACTGCTGGTCCAAAGGAGGGCGCGCCGCTCACCGCCAGTCAGGCACGCCACCCCAGTCATTTCTGTGGCTCTCAGGCTTTCCAAATCACCACACGTGTGCCGCGGGGTACCCTCGACAGCCTCAGCACCGGAGCATCCTGGGCCGATCGCCCCGCCAGCGCCCCACTCCTCTGCTCCGCCAGCCGCCACCGGTCCCACGCAGCTCCACAGGGCGGTAGGGCCAAAGACCGTATGTCCGGGCTCCCACGTGACGTCCCAGCAGGCCGCTCAGCCCCACCAAAGCACTGTCCACCGGTGCCCACAACCTCCGGACCCGCAGGCCCGATCACGCAACACGCAGCTCCTGAGGGCCAGGGCCATCCAGCATTGGCTCCCGTGCCTAGTAGCGCCTCTTCTACCATCTCAGGGATGGCCCCGTCAGCACCAGCGTCCCCTCTTGCCCGTCACCGCCTTCGCTCAGGACCGGGACGCCCCCTCACCTCCTGCGGCAGGTCGCGCCCCAGCAGGGCTCCTCACCTTCCACCAGCGCGGGCCAGGGACACCGCTGCTCAGCCGCTCCGCAGCCCCCTCTTCACCTCCGGGGACTTCTCTGCGTGCACTCACCCGCAGGGCATCAGGGAGCACACAGGCAATCGGCCGTCAGGCGCCAGACTCTCGCAGCAGCCGCCAGGGAGCCTCCGCTCTGCTCCTCTCCACTCCGCCCCTCCGCACAGCACTGGTCCGCGGCGGCAGACTCAGGCAGCCCGCTCCCAGACACCGGCCAGCACGCACCTCCAGTCTCCCAGCCCTGCAGGCAGTCAGCGAAGGGGCACCACAGCAACCAGCCGCCAGCGTCCCCCCTCAGGACAGGCAGGCCCGTCAGCGGCCTCCGTCGCGCCACCCACCAGCCGAAGCCAAACTTGTCTCGCTGTGCGCCGGGGCTGGCTTCTCAGGCCCACCACGTGGGCCGCTTCCCGCAGCTCCGGAGTGGTCGCTACAGCCGCCAGCAAGATGCCTCCACCTCCACCTTTCGCCGGGACCCTCACGGGAGCTCGGGGGTCTCGAGCGAGGCAAATTCAGCGGCGCCGGTGTGGTTAGAAGGCTCTGGCCCGGGATCCAGGCAGGAGCGACGGGTAGGCACGTCCTACACGGTCGCCATCTTGGCCACGCCCCCCTGCGATTCCACTTTTAAGGATATTTGGGACATTCTGTGATTGGAAACGTATCCCACTTTGTGAATGTATTTTAATGTCAATAACTCATATTAAACCTTAAATAAACATGTGTATCCATTGGTTAAATTAAATAACGTAATAAGCTGTAACCGGTTAGTGAAATGAGAAACGAATACTAAAAATTGGGATATTTTGTTCTTTCTGCCACATCTCTGACTCCGCCCACTGACCTAATCCATGGGTTATTCCCGCCCTCTGATTCTCCGCCCACAGTTCCCCTACTTTTTTTCCCCCACTTCGACCACTGGTGCTAACCTGTCCCTGAGTCCCGACTGCAGTCTGCAACACCTGTCCCACATGCATGTAGAGCAGGCCACACACTGGCCCACGCACGCACACAGACACAAACCAACACAGGCTCAAAAGCAGATGCGCACATGCACGCACACAGGACAGACACTTGCACACGCACGCACACACGCAATGCAACAGCCACAGACGGTGGTGGTCAGGCGGTATCTGCATGCAGTTGCTGAAAAATTGAAAATGAAAATAGAACAAAAACCTAGGCCCTCAGTATTTTGAACTTTTAGATACTGTTTCTCTTCATCTCACTCAGCGTTTTGACCAGGAAGGCATCCAAACATATGAAAAACTTGAACAAGTGCTTTTAACAGGCAATGGCATTGACTCTTTTGCTCAGTACAAAGAAACTGACAATTTGCTGCTCTCTGCTCAATTGACTATGTTATCAAGTATGTTCAAGTACTCTTCAGTCCCGGAACTGGCAGACATACTCCGAAAAATGCTTCCAAGAGAGAGAGCTTTCTTTTCACAGGCTGAGACGCTACTACAGATTCTTTTAGTTATACCAGTATCTTCTTGTGAGGCTGAGAGAAGTTTCAGTGGTCTCCGCCGATTGAAAACTTGGTTACGATCAACTATGTCTCAGAAAAGACTGAATCATGTTGCCATATGCAACATACATAAAGAGATGATGGACTCAGTTGACCTACAGACAATAGCAAAAGAATCTGTCCTCCGCACTGAACGGCGCAAACAATTATTTGGCTTTTCAAATTTAAGTTAATAATTTTATTACAGATCCCTTCAGCAAGAAAAACAATTTCTAACTAGTCCAATTGCATTTTGAAATGTAGAAATGTTGCTAAGAGCATTTAGTTTATTCTTCCTTTTTCGTCCCACCTTTGTTTGTTTGGTGCATGAAGATGCAAGATTCATATACATATTTTTCCCATTTGGTCGTTATTATGAATGTAAATAACAATAAAGCATACTTGCAAACTGTGACTACATGCCTGCCTTTCTCAGTATTTCTCTTCATAACTATGCAATTGTATATGTTTAACGGGCGTACGGTCTCTCACAATGGGCGATTTGTATAGGGTCACTGGAAAGTCCACAAGGTTGTCCCTGTCCCCCCCAGAAATTTAGTGGGTCCTACGCCCATGCCACTATAGACTCTTTCTTAGCACACGCCATGGGAGTTATTTCCAAAGAAATAGATCACGCAGAGAGACGTTTGTTTTTGAGTACGTCTGGGCCAAATGGGACAGATAACTATGTGGCACCTACTGAGGAGTTGGAACCTGGACTTGGCAAAGAGCAGGAGAGTCATGGTATTGGTACTACTGAGGGCATGGAGGGTCATATTGTTCATCAACCATCTACAGTGCCCGGGATGGTAATAGGGTCTCCAACGTCATTCCTGGCTTCTACGTCTTCAGCTTGTCCACGTGCAGCCAAACGCAAAAGAAAGTTACGGAAAGATGTAGTTGCTAATCCAAATCCCCCTGATTTATCTGCTCAACATGGAGTCACCGATCACCTTATCCCCACGGACAAACCTTTGTGGACTCCTTTTTGGACTAAATTAACAGTTATCATTAATGATTTATTGCTGACTCTTAAAGAGAAGTTGGATAGGTTGGAGGGTGAAATGAAAAATGTTATTTCTTTATGTGAGAAAGTACCTACTGTGCATATAGCCAGGGCTGAGGAGTCCTATTCATCAAACCTTGGGCAGCTAAATTTCGTAAGTAACTCTCTCACCTTACGGTCGCCGTGGCTCATTCCAGTGCTTGTACTTTTCCAAGCCAGACCCTGGCGAGTACTGTGGATGGTCATGTGCAAGGGGCAAATAACGTACCCCCCACACAGATCCCCACCACGGGCCATCCTTGTCAAAGCCAATCAGATAAACATCCTCAGTCGGGGGAACTAACCTTACTGATTGTACTACCACCATGCCCCCACAGGATCCAATAACTATTAGTCTTCCCCCTGCTTGCTGCCCCTATGTGTCTGTCCTGGTCAATGTTCCCTCTCTGAAACCAGGTGCTAGTGAGACCTCTGAATCCCTGAAGAATAAGGTTGTCCATTGGCTCAGTTAAAATTCAATTTACAAAGAGAGTGGCATGGATTGGGCCCCTAAGGAAAAGTTTTAAGGGGGATTGGGTTATTAATATTTTAAAACAAAATACTACAATGAGTTCTGTTGGGTCAAACAATTACTTATCTCAAAAAGGTGAATTAATCCCGATGAATCGTTTGAAGTTCAATAATAACATAAACAAGTTAAGACACACCAAACCATGTGACACAGTAAATATGTTTTAGATTTTATATATTCATTAAGGATGCAGTGACTATAGGGCTGTTGTACAATAAGGGCATAGGACAAAAGTGCAAACAAAACACAACAATTATTGTGGTGGTGTAACATAAAGAAGGGGGACTTATACATAAGTCATAACAACAACAAACAATTTCATAGTCTATCCGTCCAATTGGTTACATATACGGTTCAGGCTAACCCCATGATATCCTTCACACTGATTTCACGGGTGTAGTGACGTGGGACGTGATGTCATTGAGCGTTGACGTTTCAACCAAGGATGTATGTGTTAATTATAATGCATCACGCGGGTCTTCTTTAGGACTGGAAAGTGTCCTAACAACAGCCTAAGTGGGGACAAAAATAATTGTACGTAAGAAGGGTGTGTCTGTGAGGGGAAAAGTTTGCAAAGGGTGTGAAGCGAACCAAAGAAACTCACCAAGAAAGAATTGACAATTATTCTAGATTCTTCTTGGTTCAGAAACTTCCATCTGGAAAATGCGGTAATGATTCATGTCCTACGAGCAAAAGGTTGGAGTGACTTGGCCAAAGGCTCTGGATCTGAGGGTGAGTAAAGTGTAAGGTAAGCAGATGGTATTCTGTTACATGACTAAATTAGGTCGAGTGAGTGAGGGGCTGCGTACCCTGTCAATCGTAGTGCCGGTTTGAAAGAACCATGCAAAAGACTCACCCTACTGGGTAGTGAGAAGGAGAAATTCCTTAATGTGATCCTTCTTCGATTTTCCGTTGTGATTATATTTTCTTAATGAGGTCCTGGCTGGATTGCCGAGTGACCTGTTGGCAACCAGTAAATTAAATTAAAAACGGGTAAATTAAAAAGTGATTATGGTGGGGCCCTATTTTGTCAAAAAATGCACGGGTGGTGGAGGGTGCTGACTTACCGTTCAAGGCGGCGGCAGTGAATGCATCAGCAGCACGCCTCTGGAAACGCAGGCCGCAAATGGATGACAGACTGCTCGTTAAAAAGGATGGAAAGGACGGCCGCTGCGTAAGAGTGCCCGTCCTCGTTGAGAATGGCTTGTCACGTCTGGTGACGTGGATACTGAATAAACTAAGTGAGGCCTACTTAGAAATCTGGAGCGTGGAGTCATGCGTAACGGTCATATTCTAATGCCACGATAGATGAGGGATGGGGGGCAAGAATTGATAAACGGCTAGACACTAACCCCAAAAGTGGAACGAGTGCTTAGTGATAACACATCGTTGTGAAATTGTAAAAGATGTTGCCGATTTAAACATTCATCTTGGTTAAGTTTGAACAGGTCAACGGTTAATTCCACATCCGGGACTACAGTGGTGTGACATTCGGTCCGTGATGCATAACAAAGTATCCGGATACTGATATTAAGAAATGAAATTCACGTCTTGCTTACAAAAATCAATTGTGTCACTATGTTCTGGTTAAGGCGGCAAAAAAGGTGGGGTGCACATTTGGGTACACCAAAATTGATGAACACTGGATACTATTTGTGAAGATGGTCATTTGGAACATATCATGATAGCGACTTGTTTGTGTAACCGTCTTGTGTTTTTTTTTTTTAACATATCATGATATGTGGGAAAACAAAGATAATTAACATATCAAGTTAGTGGCTTGTAAACATAATAGGCTTGTGTGTATACATAGATACTAACAGGATACTTAGTTGCATCGACATCCTGCATGTGGGGGTTCTGCACATAACAAGGTGGTGACTTGTGTAACAACATCGGGGTACACGTGACTTTGGTGACAACTTTCATGCAGACCGAAGAATCCAAGATGAGAATAGGATTTGGACTTAAAACCCATCTCTAGTTTGGGCCATGATAACTGTTAAAGTTCTGCACATTTGTTAACGCCTACAATAATGATCACTTGGTAATATTAGTAAAGATAGTCATAGATGTTGAAAAGGTACATCCTATCGATTTTGAACATATCATGATATCGACTTGTTTGTATAATCATCTTGTGGATTTTTTCAAAAAACATATCATGATAACGACTTGTTTGTGTACTCGACTTGTGTGATTGCAAAGATGCTCAACATATCAAGATGGTGACTTGTTTGCATAATAAACTTATGTAAATTCATAGGCACTAGGGGTACTTCATTCCAATGACATCATGCACGTGGGAGTTCTGCACATAACAAGGTAGTGACTTATGTGACAACGTCGGGGTACACGTGACTTTTGTGACAACTATCATGCAGACAGAAAAATCAAAAAGTCATGACTCATCTCTAGTCTGGGCAAGAATAACCGACCAGCATTAAGAATGTGAAGGTATCCTGCTCCTCCATCTTCCACATAAGATCTTTGACAACACCCTCATGCTCATCGTGCTGTGTTTTGAGCGTGATAACATCTTTTTCTAATTGCTCCGTCCTTACTTCCACCGAGGCCATATGATCTGCGATTTCGGCGCAGGTTTTACCGACTTTCCTGACAGCCCCTTGCAGTTTCTTTGCAGCGAGGCATGACCTGTGACTGTCTGCTTTGACTTCCTCCTGGAAACTCTTGATAGATTGCAGAATAATCGCCAGAGCTGGATCGCTTTTGGAATCATCGTGATCTCCCCTTTTGTTGCTACCAATGATTGTTTGATTACCGCCAGAGGCTGCCTTGGGGTTAGAGGATATCATAAGTGGGGTATCCTTGTAGTCCCACTTCAGGTCTGTACCGCTTTCTTTGTCAGATGTATCAAAATTCTTTTTTTGGCGGCCCCCATTTTTCTTCTTTTGTAGTTTTTTCAAGCCAGATTTGTTTTTCTGTGAGTCCGAATTCGAGCTTCTATACCATTTGTTTCCTTCCTCCCCACTGGATAATGAGATGCTAATATCTGATAATTCTGACTCCTCAGTTAGGGAGTAAAATTTTTCTTGGTTATCAGGCGTTTTGAGAAAGTGATCTTGAAGCACATTGCTAGCCGCTTGCAACAATAGTGGAGCCTCTGTAATTCCTACGGTGGTATCTGAACTGCCGCTTGGATTACAGATAAGGTCTCTGAGACTGACAATATTGTCCATAACATCACCCACTATTGGCTGGGGCAAAGGTATTGCGGTTTTTCCTTGATCTCCCTGCACCGCAGGGTAGGGGGTATCTGATAACCGTGACTCATACGGTACCGCTAGTGAGGTAAGAACAGTCAATCCTCCTTCAATCTGCCCCGAAACCTCGGTTATCACACCAGAGCTTCCTACCGGCGAAATGAGGTCACTTCCTACCCCTTTCGTAGTGCCAAAGCTGGAAGTGATTAGAGGCTGAGAGTGGCCGATTTCTTTGAGTAATCGGGGAGGAGCTTTTTTGGCAGTTGAAGTAATCGCTGTGTCAATCTCCCCAGCATTTTTATCAAAGCTCTCGCCTTTCTCTCCTTTCTCTCCCCTGACTTTGCCTTTCATGCCCAGGGTGTCCAACCTTTTCTGCCGGGTAGTTACTAACGTTATGCTGGCCTGTAAGGGAACAAGCGCTTGAGAAACATTCGCGGGTGCATTCTTTACCTTGGCCGCTCTCACCCCTTTGCCTGTCATCCTTACTTGTTTATCGTGGCTGCTGAAACAAAATAGCACTGCAATTGTGCATGTCTTCGGGAAATCACTGTGTCGACTACAGCGCAGTATACTCCGGCAAAATTTCTTTTAGCAGGGAGCGCGCTGTGGCTCCTAGCAGCTCTCCTACGATTCTGCCGCGCCGGCGAAGACTTGCGCAGGTTAGGATGAATCCAGGAAGCCCGAGCCCATCTGGCGTCCTCGAGGCAGGGAAGAGGTGAGAGCTCAGGTCTTAGCATGCAGATGTAGATAACTTGAAAACCTCGGAGGAGGTTTTCCTGCCGCATTCCTCTCAGGTTGCTGCACTCTCGATAGTTTGCCGGGCTTCAAACTTGGCTCAGAAGGCATGCAAAGCGATTTAACCAGACATTAGGGGGGTGCTCAGCGGAGCTTCACAGCGGAGATGTCAGTCGGACGCCATCTTGCCTCCAGAGGCGTAACAACCTCCGTTTTTTAGGGATTCCGGAAGGTGTTGAAAAAGACGACCCCAGGAACTTTATGATTACCTTTCTCAAAGGGGCTTTCCCAGAGCTACACTCCTGGGACTGGGATAAAAAAATCCAACGAGCCCATAGATTCCCTCTGTCTGCCGCTAAACGCACTCCGGCAACACAACAACATCCTCGTGCCATGCTTTTATTTTTTGGTAACTTTCTACTCCGTCAAACTCTTTACGATTTGGCCAGACCTACAAACAAGCGGTCCTTTGACGGAATAACTTTCTTCACCAGACCTGATTTTGCACACGCCACAGTCGAACGCAGGTGGAGACTCAGGCAGCTCTTCGACCCGTTTTAGAAACTTGGAGCCGAGGTGTATCTTCAGAATCCGGCCAGACTAAAAATTGTATATAAAGGGACCACACGTAGCTTTGTTTCAGACATTCAGGCAAAAAAGTATTTAGAGGAAGTTTCGGGAGTCAAGTAGTGAAGGCAACAGAATAATGCATATAGCATTGATAACCCCATTGGTTCGGCCTGACAGGGAGCATTAGGCAGATGCATTTGTTATTGGAAACCGATATTAAAAATCTTAGGGTTTTCTTTAGTTCTTTCTTCTGCTTGGTGCTTCTTGTTTCATATTTTTGTTGTCTAACTGCTGTAGAAGGTTACACTTCAGGGGGGGGTGCCTCAGCGGGCGCGCGGGGGCCTTGTTTTTCGGATGTCAAATCCCTGGCCCAGGCGTGGCCAGGTAACCTCCAAAAGTGGTGGTGGGTGGAGGGGTGGGAGAGGGATGGGGGCATGGTGGGGCAAACAGGTTGATAAAAAGAGTACGAGGAATGTCATTAGGCTAAGCTGGTATGATGTTAATACCAGGAGGCAGAGTGATAAATGGGTCATGCAAAGCTTCGAGCAAATAGCCGGAACACACACGGTAACGAGATGGGAGTGCTAAGAGTTTTATCTATGAATATGTGTGGTCTAAACGACATCAGAAAAAGGCAATCAGTCGCGGTAGGATTACAGGCACTGGGCACTAATATTATTTGTTTACAAGAAACACACATAGAGGGCTCACAAGCATACTTATTAAAAACATTAGGGTACAGGTTGATCTGTGCAACAACACAGGGTGCAAGGGTGCGGGGGTTGCTATTCTTGCTAAAGGTAGTGATCTTGTTTTTAGTCGCTCTAAAGCGGACAAATTTGGACGTTGGGTGGTTACAGAATGCCAATATGGGAATGGGCAAAAGATAACACTCTGCGCGCTATATGGAAGTAATTGTGAGGATCCGTCGGTCTTTGACGAGATCTCAGCTGAACTCACGCATTGGTCTCTACCTTTAATGATATGCAGGGATTTTAACATTAATCTTCCCAATGATTGGTCTATGGAAGATGGGTGGCAATATGTCGGCCGTAAACCTAAAGTGTTCAAGGCTTTGAAGCATATGTGCTATATGCACGGGTTAGTTGATGGCTGGCAGACCTTAAAACCCAATGATCCAGGGTATACCTCTTTTTCCTACCCGCATCTTACCCATGTAAGAATAGACTATATACTGATGTCTAATTCACTCAAAGCTAACTGCCGAATGGAGAAGCTGCCACGGGTCCTATCGGACCATAACCGTTTAATTTGCACCTTAGAAACAGGAATAGGAAGACCAACACCTAGCTCTTGGACTTTTGAGAAATCCCTGCTTTTAGATGACAAATATTGTGCTCACATGAGAAAGTGGATCCCTAACTTTCTTGCAGACAATCTTGGAAGCACCTCAATTGAAGTTGTGTGGGATGCTCTAAAAGCAGGGATACGGGGAGAGACGCTGCGATATTCGCTAAATGCCAATAAACTAGCTAGGGAATTCTTGAAGGTACTTCACGAAAATTTAAGGTTGGCCGAAGAAGAATTAATAAAGGTAACAATAGGGAATCATGAGCCAGAAGAATTATCAAAATCGCAAAGCCAGGTGGGAATCGCTAAGGCCGCAATTACAAATATTTTTACCGATAAAGCTGTAAAAAAAGCGTTATCACAAAGAGAAATGGTCTATGAGGTGAACGAACAAATCGGTCACCAGCTTGCCGTACGTACAAGGCAACAGATTTCATCAAACTTGATTCGTGAGATATCTGATCCTTTGGTAGGTCAACTTACTGACCCAGAACATATAAGAGATGCCTTCTGGCGAATTTATTGGGACTTGTATACGGAGGAGGCGGGGGGTGATCTAGCTAAAACTGAAAGGTACTTAGATAAAGTAAATTATGATCATTTTGATGAGGAAGATCAGGCCATCTTAGAGGAGGTCCCTAATACGGAAGAAATTTTAACGACAATTAAAAATTTGCCAAAAGGGAAAGCAACCGGACTGGATAGCATTCCCTCGGAATTCTATATAACTTTTCTAGATCAAATCAAAGGCATTCTAAGTGATCTTATTATACATATCTTTAAAGGTGGCCAACCTCCAAATTCTTGGTCTAGGGCTAACATAGTCATTTTCCCCCCAAAAAATAAACCTCCAGAACTACTAGGTTCATACCGACCTATCACTCTCATCAACGCGGACTCAAAGGTATATTCGAAAGTCCTGGCTAATAGAATCGCTCCTATTATCTATAAAGTAATTGCCAAATGTCAACATGGCTTTGTGCCAGGGAGATCCACTATCAATCACATCCAGAGAGTGATCACTCTATTTGACAGCATGGAGGTTGCAGGAGACCCTATGGCATTGGTGCTTCTCAATGCTGAGAAGGCCTTTGATAGGGTCTCCTGGCAATTTCTGTGGGCCTCTATGTCCAGGGTTGGAATAAAGGATGGGTATTTCCAGGCTGTGCAAAAACTGTACGTTAACCCCAGGGCAGCGGTAATGGTGAACGGCAGCCTATCTAAGGAGTTAATAATATCCCGTGGAACACGGCAGGGCTGCCCTTGTTCACCATTGCTTTTTGCAATATACATCGACCCCTTCATTCGTAGTTTAGAAGGAAACAGAGAAATAAAACCGATCTGGTCACAGGATTATCCCACCAAATCCCTGGCTTACGCAGATGATATTGCTATTGTAACAGCTGATCCTAGTACAGCTATGATTGCTATTGAAAGAGAGGCTAACCACTTTGGATTAGCATCCGGATATGCACTGAACCAAGGGAAAACTCAGATAGTATTGAATAACAAAAGCAAGATGAACGATCCCCGAGTTGTAGAAAAGGCTATATACCTAGGGGTCTGTATATCATCTAAACTAGACAATATGGTTAATTTAAATCTAAAGCCAATGGTTGACTCAATGCAGAAAGATCTTCGACGACTAGACAATTTACACCTTTCTATCATCGGCAGAGTTAATGTAGTGAAAATGTTTTTTTTTCCTAAAATTCTATATTTATTCAGAGCAATTTGCCTAGAATTCTCTACTCACTGGTTTCAGTCAATAGAACGTGTGCTTTCTAGATTTATTTGGGCTTACTCGCAACCCCGGCGGGCCTACAAACTCCTCACCCTCTCTAAGGATCGGGGTGGGCTAGCGCTCCCAAACCTAAAAGCATATTATTGGGCATCTGTGCTATTATATAGTAAAGAGTTACTACAGAATATCGGGGAGGTGGGGACGCTCGTGGACAGCATACCATCTACTTTTCAACTAATTCTTGGGAATAAGAGTAGAGGATATTTTTGGCGACACTTGCATGACAGCTATCATAAAAAAGTTAAATTTAAAACGCTCTACAGCGGGATTAAGATATGGAAGGCTGTAAGAAGAATGCTCGGCATAGGGCGAATCTCGTTCTACACCCCTCTAAGGGATAATCCTATCCTTCCGGTAATCTTTAGCGACAGCTGTATACATAAATGGAATCAGGCAGGAATTGTCCAGGTCGGCTATCTCCTCTCCTCTACAGAGATAGTATCTTTTGAAGAACTTAAAAAAATTCCAACTGGTTTGGAGGGACTTTTTAAATATCTCCAAATTAGAGACTTTCTGTCACGGAAAGTGGAGGAAGGGTACCACTTGAAAAAGTTGCCATAGTAGAAAAATTAAATTGCAGTAAAAAAGCACTATTGGGAAATATATTCCCTTATTAATGCGCTGTTTCCGGATGATATGGAGAAAACCTCACAGAAATGGCAGGAAAAAGTCGGCATGTCTATTGATGAATTCAACTATGCATACCTGATGTCACAAACAATACTCATGTCTACAAAATTACAAGCACAGTTTTTCAAAACTTGTTTTTTTATATTATACGCCAGATAAAATTGCCAAGTGGGGGAGCGGCAAGGGGACATGCTGCCCGAGATGTATGCTATATAATGCTGAAAGTATACACATCTTCTCTACTTGTGAAGGATTAACATCATTAAAGCAGGAGATAGAGAAATTTTTGACTGCTGTACTTCAGAGTGATATTGTACTGTCAAGCGATGTTATTTTATTAGGGGCAGCCGATCCTAGTAATGCAAGAGTAGGCCATGAATTAATCTTTATTGCTATGGCAGTTTTAAGATTGTGTATAGCCTCAGCCTGGCTGGACCCAATAGCACCGTCCTTCCAACAGTGTCTAGCTAGGCTGTTAGCAATTTCTAATATGGAGGCGGCCATTTACAAACGGAAGGGTAGGAAACGGCGTAAAAGAGGGCTGAAGATCTGGACCCCTCTAGTAGAATGGTGTCAATCCCAAGGCTGTATATAGTAGTTCTGATAAGCTTTTCGTTATTGTTTTTCTGTTTTTTATATAATTGACGGTTTCATGGAACAAACTATTATCGAAGGGTACAATGCAAGCCTATAATGTATTTGTTTGTATACCTGTCTGACCGGGGAGGGTGGGGGGTGGGGTCGGGGTGATAATTGTTGGCAAAACTGAATAAAGATATTTAAAAAAAAAAAAATAAGAATGTGAAGGTATCTGCGCATAACAGGGCAGTGACTTATGTGACAACATCGAGATACACGTGACTTAAGTGACAACTTCCATGTAGACAGAGGAGTCTTAGATGAGAATGAGATTAAAGTGCTGGCCTGTCTATAGTATGGGCAAGAATATATAATTATACGAAAAATGTTCTAGACTGAGATCTTATATGTAATCCATTAGAACAGTGCACTGTATGACATCATTACTAAAATGTTGCCTAGAACAGTGTCCTGGCTAGGTGATAGTAAGAGACTGGTAGGAGGTACAACTCAATAGTCAATTAACGCCTAAGCAGTGCAATTTGTCTGTTTTTTTTTTTGTTTAAATTTGTTTATTAAAAGTTTCACATTTCCTGGTACAAGTTGTTATTGCATCATTGACATGTCATAACATACATTTACGAGCATTTGGTTAGCAGTATTTTTCTCAATGCATTTAGTGGTCTGACCATACATCGATACAACTTGGATAAGGTAGCTTACATCAGCCCGGAGTCATCTTCCAGTGTGACTCAGCATATTTTGCTATGTCATGCGATGTCTTGTTGGGCATGTATCCCGGGGTGTGGGTTGGTGTTTCGCCCTCACCTCTACCCATGTAAGTCATCCCTAACAGGATCCGGAAATGTATTCCTTGGCGGATGGTTTTAGTTTAAAAAATGCCAAGGGGGGAAACAAACCTGTGAACTGTGGGGGGAAACCGGGTGTAAGGGAGAAATGGGAGTGATCGGAGAGTGCATTGTGGTGTGCAGTGATGTGACTGGCTGTGATTTCGCGCTACGGTATCATCACGTGTGCCGGAGGGGGATGGAGGGCAGTCTACAGGGTCACATAGGGGTGCATCTGATCCATCTTGAACATTAGTTTGGTGATGAGTGTCCCATGGCTATACCGGGGAGGCCGATGTCCGTGCTGTGGGAGATAGAGATAGGTGCTGGGATTGGTGTTGTGAGGCCTCAGGTGTTCCTGCCGTTGTCGTTTCCTGTGTAAATTGAAATAGCAGGTGTGCCCATTCCATGGAGATGGGATGTTTGCGTGTCCCTTTCACTTCCTCATCCCTAAGTGCCTCCTCCTCTGCTGCGCCCCATTTTTTCATAGCACCTATCCATGCCTCTACGGGGGGTCCCGCAGGGGCTCGCCAATACATGGCTATTCTCCTCTTCGTGAGAAGGAGAGCCAGGGACGCGAAACGCCACTGCAATTTGTCGGTTTTCTTTTTGCGACAAACTCCCAAGGCGCATGCCTCCCATGTGGATATGTTTGGGAGGTTTACCGTCGCTTGGAGTGACTGTTGTATCTTGTCCCAATACTGTCGGATTATAGGGCAATCCCAGAACGTATGCTTGAAGTCCGCTTCCTGGGTTTGGCAGCGGGGGCAAGCAAAATGCGTGTCAGGGTAAAAAAGGTGTAACCTGTGAGGAGTTAGATATGCTCGGTGCAGGATATTGAATTGTATGTTTTTGAAACGCGCGTTCCTAGAGACCTTTTTGGGGTATTCCAGCACTTTTTCCCATTCTTTATCATGGAACACCCATCCCACCTCATCCTCCCATGTGTGTCCCAACGTGTCTAGGGAGGTACTGGCCAGCTCCCGGATCGCTTTGTAGTGCCAAGTAACCAGGTGCCTTTCCGCGCCCATACGAAGGATCGTGTGTAAGACTGGATGTGTCGGGGGCTCCCCCTCTCGGAGATCCCAGTAGTGTCGGCCGCTATCTAAGAGTTGTCTATGTGTAAGGAATTGTCCCGGTGGGAGGTCATACTGCTCCGTCATTTGGGCGTATGTCCTTAGCTGTCCCTCTTCAAATAGGGTTTCCACCTCGGTCACATCGTGATCCGTCCATATTCGGAGGGCCTCCGTGGTATAATATTTGTCCTTCCGGGGGAATCCCACTAGTGGGAGTAATGGGGAATACAGGGACGTTCCCTTCGACATGCGGTGTATTCGCAGCATACACTTACGGGCTATGGACACTTGTAGGGGATATGTGCGCGAGGGTTTGGTCCCGGGCATCAACAACCTCCGGACAGCTGGAAGGGGTAAGTGGCCTTCGTCAGTAATTGTTTCTCCTATGTGCCGTTCCGCTATCCAGTGAGAGAGCCATTGGAGTTGTGCCGCTAGGAAGTACGCCACGAAGGACTGAGCTCCCAGGCCCCCCGAGTTGTGGGTAGTTGTAGCGTGGTTAAGGCTATCCTATGCCGTCCGTCTCCCCAAATCAACGCTGTGAGCAATGTATCTAATTCCCGAAAGAAGGAGCGCAGTGGTATGACCGGGAGGTTTGTGAAATGATACAGCAGTCTTGGGACCATAATCATTTTAGCGATGGCTACACGCCCAATGGGAGCCAGGGGCAATGTCTTCCAGAAATTGACCGCTGTTCGCAGCCCCGCTAATGCCTTTCGGCGATTTCCTTCATATAGATCTTCGGGAGAGTGATACAGTCGCACTCCCAGATATCGGGGGGCCATGGCACTCCAGGTGATTGTCTGGGTTCCTACTGTTATGTCTAAAGGCGCCAAGAGTGGGCTAAGCGGGAAGATCGTAGATTTGTCCCAGTTGACTTTGAGACCGGAGGTCGCATCAAAGTCTCGCAGTGCTGACCATATGAGGGTGAGGTCACTGGTAACATCTCGGACGTAGATCAAGAGATCGTCTGCGTATATCGATACACAATGTACCGAGTCAGCTATTGGGATTCCCCATTCTTCCCCCTCTCTTCTTAATCATATTGCTAAGGGTTCTACTGCTAGAGCAAACAGAAGGGGGGACAGAGGGCATCCCTGCCTTGTCCCCCGTTCCACTGGAAAAGAAGCGGAGATAAGTTTGCCTATCCTGACTCTGGAAGTGAGGCCCCTGTAGAGAAGTTGCGTGTATGCCCGTAGGGTAGGGCCTACGTTTACCTTCTGAGTACTGCACACAAATATGGCCATAGTAGGGTATCAAAGGCCTTTTCCAGGTCCAAAATTAGGCACGCGGCCCGTGGGAACCGTTCTTTTGCCCTATCCTGGATATGAAACAGCCTGCGCAAATTCTGCGAGGTGTTGCGTCTTGGGACAAACCCACATTGGTCTGGGTGCACCAGCGCCCGGGAGGATTTGTCTATAACGATCTGCCAGTATCTTACCTAATATTTTGCAGTCTGCATTTAATAGAGCGATTGGTCTATAGGACGCGGGTAATGTCGGGTCTCTATGTGATTTCAGGAATGTCACTAAAGTCGATTCGCGGAGCGAGCGTGGGAGCTCGCCCCTGGTTAGCGCGTCCTCGAACATGGCTGCCATCCGGGGCGCTAGCTGGGTTGCGAAGGTGCTATAATACTCGAGCGGGAACCCATCCATGCCTGGGGCTTTGTTACGAGCTAGTGCTCTAATCGCGTGTGTTATGTCCGGGGGTTTGATTTTTGTTTCTAACTCCTTTTTGTCTGCGAGTGGGATGCTGGGCATGATTGATGGGCCAAGAAATGAGTCAGCTCCTGGTGTGGTGTTTGTGTCGGGGATCTATAAATTTCAGAGTAATAGCCCTGAAACACATGTAGTATGTCTAGCTGAGAGTATTTAGGGTTTCCTTCTTTGTCTTTGAGTTCCGTGATTGGTTTTACTTCTGTGTCCTGCTTAACTAACCAAGCTAACAGTGTCCCGGTTCTGTTACCCTCCCTGTGTACTTTGGTTGCGTAGGTTCTGAAGTTGTATTTACGGAGATCGCGCAAGGTTTCAGCGTGTAATGTTTTAGCATTTGCTACTTGTGCTGGGGTGACTACCCCTTTATCCGCAGCTTTCGATAACCCCGCCAATTGTGACTCTGCTTTCAGTAATGCGTTCTCCAGTATTTTCCGTACTCCCACTATTTGTTGGATGCAGTGCCCCCTGGCTCCGACCTTGAATGCATCCCATTCTACTAATCTGGAGGGTGCCGTGCCGGTGTTTAGTGTGAAGTATTCCTGTATATGATCCCCATGTGCATGGCGGAATGCCTGGTCAGTGAGGCACTCACGCGGTAGCTTCCATGTCGGTACAGGGGGGTGAGGTGCCCTCCATCGAAGAGTAATTGTGTGCGCGTCATGGTCTGAGACCACTCTACCCAGATAGTCTGTGTGTTGTACCGTGGGGAGGAGTGTTGTGGAACACAGAAATCTGTCTAGTCTCACTCGTAAGTTGTGTGGGATTGAATGGAAGGAGTATACCCGCGTGGTTGGGTTCTGTGCTCTCCAAGCGTCCACCAATGCCCAGTGATCCACCCATCGTCGAAGGTGTTCCGTCTGTTTGTGCGCCGGCGAGTGTGCTGGCAGGGGTGAGATCTATCTAGGTTGACGTCTAGGGTGCAGTTGTAATCCCCTCCCAGGAGCCATGGGTACGATATGTGCTGGGTCAGTATTCCCGTGAGGCGTCTCCAATATTGTTCTTGCTCTACATTGGGTGCATATATCCTTCCTATTAGTAGTGGCTGATCCTCTAACAACCCTGCTAGCAGCGAGTATCGCCCTTCTTTGTCCACTACACGTGACTGTTCCCGGAACGGTACCCCCGGCCTAATCCAGATCAGGGTACCTCTGGCAAATGCGGAGTATGTTGTGGCACATATTATGCCGCGCCATTTTTTACGCAAGCGATCTACCTCTGTGGATGTCAGGTGTGTCTCTTGCAACAGGGCTATCTGCGCGTGCTGTCTCTTTATGTATGCAAATATGTTATAGCGTTTGTTTGCCGTGTGCATACCCCTTACTTTTAACGTGATAAATGTAATATCTGTGTTAGGGATCTTAGATGCCAGCTTGTCCGATGGTTAGTCGGGAGTTCCCTTCAGAGGACGACCTCCCCGCCCACTGCTCCCTCCCCTCGGCCCACCGCCAGTCGCTCACACACCGTCTACACCTGCTATGTCCATGTTTTCGCTCCATTGTGGATATCTGGGGAATTAGGGAAGGGAAAGGGGCAACATTAAACAACGGGAAACATTCCCAACACGGGGGACCTATCGTACGAGACGATACGTCCAAACTGTAGTCCATATACAAACTTTAGTTCGTTGCTAGGGGGTTGGCCGTGCATCTCCGCTGGTTGCTACCACCACTGCCGCCCGCTTGTAGACGCTGTAATAGATCTGCCCAATGATGCCGCTCCTGGTTACTGCCGCCCACTTCAATCTGACTTCAGCGCTTGTTGTTGTGGCTCGTGGCGGTCATGATCGTTTGCGGCACTGTTATATCTGAGCGGGGCATTGTCTTTTCTATGGGTTTCCTGCTCCTGACTCAAGGCTTTGCTGTCTTTGTCTCTCGGGCGTCAAGACCATTATATTAGCGTGTCCGCCATTTGAGGGGTTACTATCGGGGAGTTACTGAGCCTTCTCGTGACGTGCGTGCATCGCTGCCTTCTTCTTCCTTCGGGCTGAACAGATGTGGGCCTCTGTCTCCGTCTGAACTCCCTCCCGTCGACTTCACCTTCGTTGCCTCTTGTAGTGCTCTCCTGCGTTCCTTTATGATTTGTTCTAGATCCGGGGAAATGTTTGTAGTAGAGTTTGTTCGCGCATTGAGCTGCGTGAGGGTGACTTTCTTAAGTTGACGTCTTGGGCGGTTACTCGGGTGGTAGTCTTGTGGACTCCTGGAGTGTCCCGGGGCCGTCGCGTGCTGCTCCACCCAGGCCCGTGCTTCAGCAGGGTCCGTGAAGAAATGTGTAGCATCTTCATGGATAATTTTAAGACGGGCAGGGAACAACAGAGCATATTGTATGTTCTTTTGGCGCAGGGTGCGTTTAACTTCTAGGAAGGTAGCTCGCTGCTGTTGGACGGCTCGGGAATAATCGGGGAACAGCATGACCTGTTTGTCCTCTACCCGAAGCTTCCCATGTTGTTGGGCTGCGCGGAGGATGGTGTCCCTGTCTTGGTAGTGGAGGAGTTTCAGCAGAAAAGGGTGGGGTGGCAATCCCGGTCGTGGTTTGGGGACGGGACCCGATGCGCCCTCTCTATTGAAAAGTAAGGGGTCAAGTCCGTTGCCTGTGTAAACGTTGCGATCCAGATCATAATGTACCGGATCGGGTTCGCCCCCTCCACGCCTTCCAGAAGGTTCATAATACGTATGTTGCTCCTTCGAGATCGTCCTTCTAGGTCATCTGTTTTACTCTCTAGGATCTTTATCCGGGATTGTAGGTCATTCAAGACGGTTTGCTGTTGTCGCACCCAGTGCAATTTGTCTGTTAATCTCTTCGGACTCATTCAAGCCATGTGCAACTGTGTTGAGAGTGTGTATCCATCTAGACTCGCTTGTGTTTAGTCTAGATTGCAGGTCAGCTCCTCTTGGGCTAGTGTGATTTTTTCCAAAATCCACCATTTGATGTCCTTCGCATTGTGACCTTTAGTCTGGAAGTGATCCACTAGGGTTGCCCCCATTGTGTGGGAGCGTACCCTGCTACAGTGTTGCAGGATCCTTGTTTTGGCATTTTGTGTGGTTTGACCCACATAAATCACGTCACAGGGGCATGTGATGGCATATATTACTCCTGTTGTGTTTCAATTGGTGTGATGTCTTAGTGTGTGAGTGCGATCATTGTACAGGAATTCTTTTCTTTCAACTGTCAGGTCGCAAGCTTTGCAGCGACCGCATTTGAAATGTCCTTACAGTGGCGGCAGGCTTAGTTGTGATCTTAGGTCAGGAGCAGGTGATGTGTCCAAAAATGCGCTCACTACAGAGTCTCTGATGCTTTTACCTCTCTTGAAGGCAAACGAACAAGTTACTTACCTTCGGTAACGCTTTTTGTGGTGGATACAGTATCTGCCTGTGGATTCCTCACCTTTTGAATATCCCCTTCGCCAGCATTCCGCTGAAACCTTTTTTTCCTAGCTCTCCACGCAGGGCCGTTTCTAGGTGTTTTGCCGCCCTAGGCGAGAATTGAAAAATGCCGCCCCCTCCCTTTTACTACCATCACTCTCTCCCCCTGTCATCCAGGCTAGAGAGGCACACCCTCTGCTGCCGAACCCTTCTATGTTACTCTCATTTACTATCAGGAAACACGATCACAACAGTCAGTCCTGCAAACGACCTCAACGAAAGGCCCAGGCCAGACCGTTACGGTAGCCATACACTCACAGAACTATGTACACGGCTGCCCAATAGAGCCTTGTGTTTAAATACCACTGAGGCGTCAAGTGCACCTCGTTTTCAAAACCATAAACAACAAAAATAGTAACTTGCTTTGCTCACTCACCCAGTACCTGTCCTCAGTACCCATCAGTGAACACAGACATCGGGGCTCACTTGGTCACTACCTGTCCTCAGTACCCATCAGTGAACACAGTCTTCCGTGCTCACTCGGCCAGTACCTGTCCTCAGTACCCCTCGATGAACACAGTTTTCAAAGTCACTGTCAGTACCTGTCCTCAATACCCCTCAGTAAACACAGTATTCAATGCTCACTCTGTCAGTGCCTGTCTTCAGCACCCCTCAGTGAACACAGTCGTCAATGCTCACTGTCAGTACCTGTCTTCAGTACCCCTCAGTGAACACTGTCGTCAATGCTCCCTCTGTAGGTACCTGTCTTCAGTACCCCTCAGTGAACACAGTCTTCAATGCTCACTCGGTCAGTACCTGCTCTCAGTACCCCACAGTGAACACAGTCGTCAATGCTCCCTCGGTAGGTACCTGTCTTCAGTACCCCTCAGTGAATACAGTCTTCAATGCTCACTCGGTCAGTACCTGCTCTCAGTACCCCACAGTGAACACAGTCGTCAATGCTCCCTCGGTAGGTACCTGTCTTCAGTACCCATCAGTGAACAAAGTCTTCAATGCTCACTCGGTCAGTACCTGCCCTCAGTACCCCTTAGTGAACACAGTCTTCAGGGCTCACTCGGTCAGTACCTGCTCTCAGTACTCCACAGTGAACACAGTCTTCAGGGTCACTTGGTCAGTACCTGTCCTCTGTACCCCTCACTCAACACAGTCTTCAATGCTCAATTGGTCAGTATCAGTCCTGAGAGACCCTCGGTGAGTACCAATTCTCAGTGCCAGTCCTTAATACCCCTCCCTATTGTGCCAGTCCTCAGTGCTCCTTGCTCAATGCCAGTCTCAATTCCCCTCAGTGCCAGTCCTCAATGACCTTCACAAATACTAGTCCTCGGACCCCCTACCCCCTCCCCTTGTTAATAGTAGTCTTCAGTACTTCTTGTTCAGGGTCAGTCCTCTTTAAGCACCAGTCCTCAGTACTGCTCGCTCAGTAACAGTCCTCAGTGGCCCTGCGTGAGTACCAATCCTCAGTGCCCTTCGCTCAGTGTCAGTCCGCATAATCCCTCTCCAGTGACAGTCCTCGGGGCCCCTCTGTTAGTAGCAGTCCTCAGCGCCAGTCTTCGGTACACCTCGCTCAGTACCAGTCCTCAGTGCCCCTCTGTGAGTACCAATCCTCAAGACAGTCTGTGAGTACCAATCCTCAGTGCCAGTCCTCAGTGCCCTTCACTATCATTCAATCAGTGCCAGTCCTCAGTGCCTCTCCGTGGGTAGCACCCCTCAGCACCTCTCGCTCAGTGACAGTCCTCAGTAGTGTCCTTGCTCTCGCATCACCGGTGCCCCTTCCCTCTTGCATGGATCATTGAACTCTCTGTCCTCGTGCCCTTCTCATCCCACATGCCGATGCCGGCACTCCCACCTTCACCAGGCAGCTCTCGCTTCTCCCACAGCGCCTCCCGCTTACCCTGGAGCGCTCCCTGCTTCCTCCTTCTACCTTTCACTTCTTCTCCTGCGCTCCCTTCTTATCCCCGCAACCTCGGTGTTCGGCGCCTCTCTTCCAGGAGGCCTCCTTCCGGATCCCCTCTCTCCTCTGCAGGGCTCTCTGCACCAGTCACTGCCCCTCGTGCATGGCTCCCTCTGACCCTCACATGTCACCCCGTGCGCCTCTCCACCAGCGGGTCTTTCTCTTCACCCCTCGCGTCTCCTTCTGCACGTTTCCCTTAGCTCTTCTCACGCCTCAGTTTGCAGTTGTTCCTCTGCACCTCTCTCTCCCTTTGGTCCTCCTCTGCACCTCTCCTCTCTGAACTCCCCAGTCTTATCATCTCCTCTCTGGGTCCTCTCTCCTCATTAAACTCCGCAGTGAATTGTTGCAGGACCGGGACGAGCAGTCTGGTGGAGATCAACAACTTGCAGCACTGATCTGCGGGACAGAAAAATCATGCAGAGCACAGTGGGCGCGACGTAGGAAGCCGTCGTGCAGAAAAATCTACAGGCCAGGCAAAAACGCATAACGAGGAATGACTGCACCATAGCCTGTCCCTCGGTAATGAACGGTGAAAACGAGAGCTGTTCGCTGCAGCTCACCCACTTCTTCATGGAAAAATTACAGACAAGACACTTCCAGGAAATCTATCCACACGTTGACCGCACCTGGTGGCTGATCTCTCAACCCCTTATTTGTGTTCCTTCTTACAGAGCGTTAGTCCTTCCAGTGCAGTGAAAGGACGCTTCTCTAGGTCAGGCGTGGAATCAACCGTGCTGGTGAGTCAGTCGTGGTGCACATACGCAGCCTAAGCCCTTAAGACTGAATGGAAATTCATAGTTTTCCATAGTTTTGAGGTTTCTGGCGATGCAACAGGTTCTTCTTCTTTTTAATTTAGGAAGAGGAGGGGTTTTTTTTGTTCAAAAGTCGGCGTATTTGAGTACGTATCCACTTTGCGGTTGGATTACCGAAATACATTTTGTTTAGATGCGAAATGTGCGTGTTTGTGAGATGTCTTGTATCACCAGTACTTTTTCGAGTTTATCAATTGAGCGTGCTAAAGCACACTTCCTCTTCTGACGCATTAGGTAGTGGTAGTCAGCAGCGTGCATGCGGGCCGTTTCTACCATTAGGCAAGACTAGGCGGCCAACTAGATTTACTTTCGTAGGTTCAAATTAAAAAAGTTTCCCCCCTTTTGCCGCCCTAACCATTTTGCCACCCTAGGCGGCCGCCTAGTCTTGCCTAATGGTAGAAACGGCCCTGTCTCCACGCCTACAAGGTCGTTACAATACCACGGCTCCGCTCGTGACTCCGTATGACGTCACCGGAGCCATAAGAGAGCCTCGTCGGCGTGATGACGTCAGTTCCACCCATTTTTTCCGTGCCTCCAAGGCGAAGCGGGTGGACGGTCAACAGATTCAAAGTATACACAGTACACAATATTCACATCAATACACATAGTGTAAAATTAAATGGAAAGCCAAAGAATAAAAGCATTTCCTAAAACCACACAAAGGCAAATAGAAATGATAAAGCAGAACAATCATGTTAAACAATGCCTTCTATAAAGTATACAAGGGTGGACAATGGGGATGCGGGTGGGTCAGTGAGGAATCCACAGGCAGATACTGTATCCACCAGAAAAACGTTACCGAAGGTAAGTAACTTGTTCTTCTGATGGATACGTCTGCCTGTGGATTCCTCACCTTTTGAATAGAATCCCACAGCAGTCCCACTCCCGGAGGAGGGTGTCCACCCTTCTATACTAAAAATCCTGCAGGACAGAGCGCAGCAAAATGGCCCTCTCTCCTCATCTGAGAATCCAAGCAATAATGCTTTGCGAAAGTATGGAGAGAGGCCCAAGTCGCAGCCTTACAAATGTCCAACACAGGCACACCTCTGGCTAAAGCAGAAGTGGAAGATTTGGCCCTGGTAGAATGAGCCCTAATACCATCAGGTGGTTCCTTACCAGCCAATGCGTAGCAGATCTTAATGCATAATACGATCCATCTGGAAATAGTGCACTTGTGCACAGCCTTGCCCTTCATATTTCCAACGTAGCCCACAAAGAGCTGATCATCCAAACGAAAGCCTTTTGTCCTGTCCAAATAAAAGCTCACCGCTCTCTTAGGATCCAGACGGTGAAGTCTCTCCTCCTCCTCCTCCTCCTTGGAAGGGTGAGGGGGAGGATAGAAAACAGGAAGAGTAATGGACTGACCTAGGTGGAAGGGAGTAACCACCATAGGCAGTAAAGCAGCCCTGGTCCTGAGGACCATCCATTCAGCATGTATGGTCAAAAATGGAGGTTTTGAACTAAGAGCCTAAAGCTCGCTCACCCTCCTTGCTGAGGTAATTGCCACAAGAAAGACCGTTTTAAAAGACAAAAGTCTCAAAGGACAACTATGCAAGGGTTCAAACGGGGAACCCATCAAGAAAGTCAAAACAAGATTTAAATCCCATTGGGGCATAACAAAGGGAGTAGGCGGAAATCTATTGGTAAGGCCCTTAATAAATCTCAAAACAATAGGAGATTTAAACAAGGACAGCTGATCTGGCAAGCAAAGAAAAGCCGATAAAGCTGATAGATAGCCTTTAACAGTGGCCACTGCACAACCCTGCTGGGCCAAGAACAACGAAAACTGAAGAATATCAGACAATTTGGACTTTAAAGGATCAATGGACTTCTCTCCACACCATTTGACAAACCTAGCCCATCTGGAAGAGTAAATGGACTTAGTGGAGTGTCGCCTGGACGATAAAATAACATCCACCACGTCCGGAGGGAGAGAAAAGAATTCAGGTTGCCCCGTTCAATCTCCAGGCATGAAGGGGCAGGCTCTGGAGGTGGGGGTGTAGAACCTGCCCCTGCGACTGCGAGAGGAGGTCTGCCCTGAGAGGGAGACGGAGCGGAGGGTGCAATGAGAGGTGAAGTAGATCTGTGTACCACACCCTTCTTGGCCAATCCGGAGCGATCAATATAACTTGGGCCCGGTCTTGGCGAATCTTCCTCAGAACCCGAGGAATCAAGGGTATGGGAGGAAATGCATAAAGGAGTTGCGAACCCCAATCCAACTGAAACGCGTCCCCTAACGCTCCCTGCATTGGATACTGGAGACTGCAGAACGACGGGCAGTGCGCGTTCTCGTGAGTGGCAAACAGGTCCAACTGAGGAAACCCCCACATCCCGAAGATGCGATGGACCACCTCCGGATGAAGCTGCCACTCGTGATCGGCCGAGTAATGCCGACTGAGACTGTCCGCATGAACATTCAGCACACCGGCTAGATGATTTGCGAACACACAAATCTGAAGGCCCTGAGCCCAGGACTAGAGTCACAGAGCCTCTCGGCAGAGGCGATACGACCCTACTTCTCCCTGCTTGTTGATATACCACATCGCGGTAGTGTTGTCCGTCAGGACCTGAACCGACTGACCACGAAGGGAAGCAAGGAAAGCCTTTAGTGCCAAACGTATCGCCCGCAATTCCAGAAGGTTGATGTGAAGCAACCTTTCCTCTGGAGACCAAAGACCTTTGACCTCCAGATCCCCCAGATGAGCACCCCACCCGAGAGTGGAGGCATCCGTGATCACTGTGGCCACCGGTGGAGGAAGCTGAAAGGGCTTTCCTTGAGACAGGTTGCCCTCCACACTCCACCAAGACAACTCTGCTGCAGTGTCTCTGGAGATCCTGATCGACTCCCTGAGATCCCCGTTGTGTTGAAACCACTGCCTGCGGAGGCACCACTGGAGTGCCCTCAAATGCCAGCGTGCATGGTTGACCAACAGAATGTAGGAGGCGAACAGACTGAGCAGGCGAAGGACCTTCAGGACCGGAACAACCGCTCCATTGTAAAACAAAGGGATCATCTCCTGAATGTCGAGAATCCTTTGAGGAGGCGGAAAAGCTCGACATACAGTCGTATCCAGTACTGCCCCTATGAACAGGTTGCGCTGAGAAGGCACCAGGTGAGATTTGGGCACATTTATGGAAAAATCCAAGTTGAACAACAGCTGAGCTGTTATCTGCAGATGATGAAGCACCATCTCCGGCGACTTTGCTTTGAACAGCCAGTCGTCCAGGTAAGGGAAAACTGGGATCCCCGACCTCCTGAGATGAGCTGCCACCACTGCCATCACCTTTGTGAAGACATTGGGGTGCAGTAGTAAGACCAAACGGGAGGACCGCAAATTGGTAGTGCTGCGACCCTACCGTAAAACGGAGATACTTCCTGTGCGACTGCAGGATGGGGATGTGAAAATACGCATCCTGCAAATCGATCGACACCATCCAGTCCTCTTGCTGCAGTGCCAAAAGAACCTGAGCAAAGGTCAGCATCTTGAATTTCTCCTGTTTGAGGTAAAAATTCAAAACCCTGAGATCTAGGATTGGGCGTAACCTGCCACCCTTTTTGGGGATCAGGAAATACCGGGAGTAGCTTGCTAAAGGTAGTGATCTTGTTTTTAGTCGCTCTAAAGCGGACAAATTTGGACGTTGGGTGGTTACAGAATGCCAATATGGGAATGGGCAAAAGATAACCCTCTGCGCGCTATATGGAAGTAATTGTGATGATCCGTCGGTCTTTGACGAGATCTCAGCTGAACTCACGCATTGGTCTCTACCTTTAATGATATGCAGGGATTTTAACATTAATCTTCCCAATGATTGGTCTATGGAAGATGGGTGGCAATATGTCGGCCGTAAACCTAAAGTGTTCAAGGCTTTGAAGCATATGTGCTATATGCACGGGTTAGTTGATGGCTGGCAGACCTTAAAACCCAATGATCCAGGGTATACCTCTTTTTCCTACCCGCATCTTACCCATGTAAGAATAGACTATATACTGATGTCTAATTCACTCAAAGCTAACTGCCGAATGGAGAAGCTGCCACGGGTCCTATCGGACCATAACCCTTTAATTTGCACCTTAGAAACAGGAATAGGAAGACCAACACCTAGCTCTTGGACTTTTGAGAAATCCCTGCTTTTAGATGACAAATATTGTGCTCACATGAGAAAGTGGATCCCTAACTTTCTTGCAGACAATCTTGGAAGCACCTCAATTGAAGTTGTGTGGGATGCTCTAAAAGCAGGGATACGGGGAGAGACGCTGCGATATTCGCTAAATGCCAATAAACTAGCTAGGGAATTCTTGAAGGTACTTCACGAAAATTTAAGGTTGGCCGAAGAAGAATTAATAAAGGTAACAATAGGGAATCATGAGCCAGAAGAATTATCAAAATCGCAAAGCCAGGTGGCAATCGCTAAGGCCGCAATTACAAATATTTTTACCGATAAAGCTGTAAAAAAAGCGTTATCACAAAGAGAAATGGTCTATGAGGTGAACGAACAAATCGGTCACCAGCTTGCCGTACGTACAAGGCAACAGATTTCATCAAACTTGATTCGTGAGATATCTGATCCTTTGGTAGGTCAACTTACTGACCCAGAACATATAAGAGATGCCTTCTGGCGATTTTATTGGGACTTGTATACGGAGGAGGCGGGGGGTGATCTAGCTAAAACTGAAAGGTACTTAGATAAAGTAAATTATGATCATTTTGATGAGGAAGATCAGGCCATCTTAGAGGAGGTCCCTAATACGGAAGAAATTTTAACGACAATTAAAAATTTGCCAAAAGGGAAAGCAACCGGACTGGATAGCATTCCTCGGAATTCTATATAACTTTTCTAGATCAAATCAAAGGCATTCTAAGTGATCTTATTATACATATCTTTAAAGGTGGCCAACCTCCAAATTCTTGGTCTAGGGCTAAGATAGTCATTTTCCCCCAAAAAAATAAACCTCCAGAACTACTAGGTTCATACCGACCTATCACTCTCATCAACGCGGACTCAAAGGTATATTCGAAAGTCCTGGCTAATAGAATCGCTCCTATTATCTATAAAGTAATTGCCAAATGTCAACATGGCTTTGTGCCAGGGAGATCCTCTATCAATCACATCCAGAGAGTGATCACTCTATTTGACAGCATGGAGGTTGCAGGAGACCCTATGGCATTGGTGCTTCTCAATGCTGAGAAGGCCTTTGATAGGGTCTCCTGGCAATTTCTGTGGGCCTCTATGTCCAGGGTTGGAATAAAGGATGGGTATATCCAGGCTGTGCAAAAACTGTACGTTAACCCCAGGGCAGCGGTAATGGTGAACGGCAGCCTATCTAAGGAGTTAATAATATCCCGTGGAACACGGCAGGGCTGCCCTTGTTCACCATTGCTTTTTGCAATATACATCGACCCCTTCATTCGTAGTTTAGAAGGAAACAGAGAAATAAAACCGATCTGGTCACAGGATTATCCCACCAAATCCCTGGCTTACGCAGATGATATTGCTATTGTAACAGCTGATCCTAGTACAGCTATGATTGCTATTGAAAGAGAGGCTAACCACTTTGGATTAGCATCCGGATATGCACTGAACCAAGGGAAAACTCAGATAGTATTGAATAACAAAAGCAAGATGAACGATCCCCGAGTTGTAGAAAAGGCTATATACCTAGGGGTCTGTATATCATCTAAACTAGACAATATGGTTAATTTAAATCTAAAGCCAATGGTTGACTCAATGCAGAAAGATCTTCGACGACTAGACAATTTACACCTTTCTATCATCGGCAGAGTTAATGTAGTGAAAATGATTTTTTTTCCTAAAATTCTATATTTATTCAGAGCAATTTGCCTAGAATTCTCTACTCACTGGTTTAAGTCAATAGAACGTGTGCTTTCTAGATTTATTTGGGCTTACTCGCAACCCCGGCGGGCCTACAAACTCCTCACCCTCTCTAAGGATTGGGGTGGGCTAGCGCTCCCAAACCTAAAAGCATATTATTGGGCATCTGTGCTATTATATAGTAAAGAGTTACTACAGAATATCGGGGAGGTGGGGACGCTCGTGGACAGCATACCATCTACTTTTCAACTAATTCTTGGGAATAAGAGTAGAGGATATTTTTGGCGACACTTGCATGACAGCTATCATAAAAAAGTTAAATCTAAAACGCTCTACAGCGGGTTTAAGGTATGGAAGGCTGTAAGAAGAATGCTCGGCATAGGGCGAATCTCGTTCTACACCCCTCTAAGGGATAATCCTATCCTTCCGGTAATCTTTAGCGACAGCTGTATACATAAATGGAATCAGGCAGGAATTGTCCAGGTCGGCTGTTTCCTCTCCTCTACAGAGATACTATCTTTTGAAGAGCTTAAAAAAAAATTCCAACTGGATTGGAGGGACTTTTTTAAATATCTCCAAATTAGA
The DNA here is from genome assembly GCA_963921515.1 of Calotriton arnoldi. Classification (NCBI taxonomy): domain Eukaryota; kingdom Metazoa; phylum Chordata; class Amphibia; order Caudata; family Salamandridae; genus Calotriton; species Calotriton arnoldi. The sequence continues at coordinate 291,502 of CAWUFW010009270.1, forward strand.
GACTTTCTGTCACGGAAAGTGGAGGGAAGGGTACCACTTGAAAAAGTTGACATAGTGGAAAAATTAAATTGCAGTAAAAAAAGCACTATTGGGGAAATATATTCCCTTATTAATGCGCTGTTTCCGGATGATATGGAGAAAACCTCACAGAAATGGCAGGAAAAAGTCGGCATGTCTATTGATGAATTCAACTATGCATACCTGATGTCACAAACAATACTCATGTCTACAAAATTACAAGCACAGTTTTTCAAAACTTGTTTTTTTTATATTATACACCAGATAAAATTGCCAAGTGGGGAGCGGCAAGGGGACATGCTGCCCGAGATGTATGCTATATAACGCTGACAGTATACACATCTTCTCTACTTGTGAAGGATTAACATCATTAAAGCAGGAGATAGAGACATTTTTGACTGCTGTACTTCAGAGTGATATTGTACTGTCAAGCGATGTTATTTTATTAGGGGCAGCCGATCCTAGTAATGCAAGAGTAGGCCATGAATTAATCTTTATTGCTATGGCAGTTTTAAGATTGTATATAGCCTCAGCCTGGCTGGACCCAATAGCACCGTCCTTCCAACAGTGGCTAGCTAGGCTGTTAGCAATTTCTAATATGGAGGCGGCCATTTACAAACGGAAGGGTAGGAAACGGCGTAAAAGAGGGCTGAAGATCTGGACCCCTCTAGTAGAATGGTGTCAAACCCAAGGCTGTATATAGTAGTTCTGATAAGCTTTTCGTTATTGTGTTTCTGTTTATTATATAATTGACGGTTTCATTGAACAAACTATTATTGAAGAGTACAATGCAAGCCTATAATGTATTTGTTTGTATACCTGTCTGACTGGGGAGGGTGGGGGGTGGGGTCGGGGTGATAATTGTTGGCAAAACTGAATAAAGATATTTAAAAAAAAAAAAAAAAATAAGAATGTGAAGGTATCTGCGCATAACAGGGCAGTGACTTATGTGACAACATCGAGATACACGTGACTTAAGTGACAACTTCCATGTAGACAGAGGAGTCTTAGATGAGAATGAGATTAAAGTGCTGGCCTGTCTATAGTATGGGCAAGAATATATAATTATACGAAAAATGTTCTAGACTGAGATCTTATATGTAATCCATTAGAACAGTGCACTGTATGACATCATTACTAAAATGTTGCCTAGAACAGTGTCCTGGCTAGGTGATAGTAAGAGACTGGTAGGAGGTACAACTCAATAGTCAATTAACGCCTAAGCAGTGCAATTTGTCTTGTTTTTTGTTTGTTTAAATTTGTTTATTAAAATTTTCACATTTCCTGGTACAAGTTGTTATTGCATCATTGACATGTCATAACATACATTTACGAGCATTTGGTTAGCAGTATTTTTCTCAATGCATTTAGTGGTCTGACCATACATCGATACAACTTGGATAAGGTAGCTTACATCAGCCCGGGAGTCATCTTCCAGTGTGACTCAGCATATTTTGCTATGTCATGCGATGTCTTGTTGGGCATGTATCCCGGGGGTGTGGGTTGGTGTTTCGCCCTCACCTCTACCCATGTAAGTCATCCCTAACAGGATCCGGAAATGTATTCCTTGGCGGATGGTTTTAGTTTCAAAAATGCCAAGGGGGGAAACAAACCTGTGAACTGTGGGGGGAAACCGGGTGTGAGGGAGAAATGGGAGCGATCGGAGAGTGCATTGTGGTGTGCAGTGATGTGACTGGCTGTGATTTCGCGCTACGGTATCATCACGTGTGCCGGAGGGGGATGGAGGGCAGTCTACAGGGTCACATAGGGGTGCATCTGATCCATCTTGAACATTAGTTTGGTGATGAGTGTCCCATGGCTATACCGGGGAGGCCGATGTCCTTGCTGTGGGAGATAAAGATAGGTGCTGGCATTGGTGTTGTGAGGCCTCAGGTGTTGCTGCCGTTGTCGTTTCCTGTGTAAATTTAAATAGCAGGTGTGCCCATTCCATGGAGATGGGATGTTTGCGTGTCCCTTTCACTTCCTCATCCCTAAGTGCCTCCTCCTCTGCTGCGCCCCATTTTTTCATAGCACCTATCCATGCCTGTACGGGGGGTCCCGCTGGGGCTCACCAATACATGGCTATTCTCCTCTTCGTGAGAAGGAGAGCCAGGGACGCGAAACGCCACTGCAATTTGTCGGTTTTCTTTTTGCGACAAACTCCCAAGGCGCATGCCTCCCATGTGGATATGTTTGGGAGGTTTACCGTCGCTTGGAGTGACTGTTGTATCTTGTCCCAATACTGTCGGATTATAGGGCAATCCCAGAACGTATGCTTGAAGTCCGCTTCCTGGGTTTGGCAGCGGGGGCAAGCAAAATGCGTGTCAGGGTAAAAACGGTGTAACCGGTGAGGAGTTAGATATGCTCGGTGCAGGATATTGAATTGTATGTTTTTGAAACGCGCGTTCCTAGAGACCTTTTTGGGGTATTCCAGCACTTTTTCCCATTCTTTATCATGGAACACCCGTCCCACCTCATCCTCCCATGTGGGTCCCAACGTGTCTAGGGAGGTACTGGCCAGCTCCCGTATCGCTTTGTAGTGCCAAGTAACCAGGTGCTTGCCCGCGCCCATACGAAGGATCGTGTGTAAGACTGGATGTGTCGGGGGCTCCCCCTCTCGGAGATCCCAGTAGTGTCGGCCGCTATCTAAGAGTTGTCTATGTGTAAGGAATTGTCCCGGTGGAAGGTCATACTGCTCCGTCATTTGGGCGTATGTCCTTAGCTGTCCCTCTTCAAATAGGGTTTCCACCTCGGTCACATCGTGATCCGTCCATATTTGGAGGGCCTCCGTGGTATAATATTTGTCCTTCCGGGGGAATCCCACTAGTGGGAGTAATGGGGAATACAGGGACGTTCCCTTCGACATGCGGTGTATTCGCAGCATACACTTACGGGCTATGGACACTTGTAGGGGATATGTGCGCGAGGGTTTGGTCCCAGGCATCAACCACCTCCGGACAGCTGGAAGGGGTAAGCGGCCTTCGTCGGTAATTATTTCTCCTATGTGCCGTTCTGCTATCCAGTGAGAGAGCCATTGGAGTTGTGCCGCTAGGAAGTACGCCTCGAAGGACGGAGCTCCCAGGCCCCCCGAGTTGTGGGTAGTTGTAGCGTGGTTAAGGCTATCCTATGCCGAACGTCTCCCCAAATCAACGCTGTGAGCAATGTATCTAATTCCCGAAAGAAGGAGCGCGGTGGTATGACCGGGAGGTTTGTGAAATGATACAGCAGTCTTGGGACCATAATCATTTTAGCGATGGCTACACGCCCAATGGGAGCCAGGGGCAATGTCTTCCAGAAATTGACCGCTGTTCGCAGCCCCGCTAATGCCTTTCGGTGATTTCCTTCATATAGATCTTCGGGAGAGTGATACAGTCGCACTCCCAGATATCGGGGGGCCATGGCACTCCAGCTGATTGTCTGGGTTCCTACTGTTATGTCTAGAGGCGCCAAGAGTGGGCTAAGCGGGAAGATCGTAGATTTGTCCCAGTTGACTTTGAGACCGGAGGTCGCATCAAAGTCTCGCAGTGCTGACCATATGAGGGTGAGGTCACTGGTAACATCTCGGACGTAGATCAAGAGATCGTCTGCGTATATCGATACACAATGTACCGAGTCAGCTATTGGGATTCCCCATTCTTCCCCCTCTCTTCTTAATCATATTGCTAAGGGTTCTACTGCTAGAGCAAACAGAAGGGGGGACAGAGGGCATCCCTGCCTTGTCCCCCGTTCCACTGGAAAAGAAGCGGAGATAAGTTTGCCTATCCTGACTCTGGAAGTGAGGCCCCTGTAGAGAAGTTGCGTGTATGCCCGTAGGGTAGGGCCTACGTTTACCTTCTGGAGTACTGCAAACAAATATGGCCATAGTAGGGTATCAAAGGCCTTTTCCAGGTCCAAAATTAGGCACGCGGCCCGTGGGAACCGTTCTTTTGCCCTATCCTGGATATGAAACAGCCTGCGCAAATTCTGCGAGGTGTTGCGTCTTGGGACAAACCCACATTGGTCTGGGTGCACCAGCGCCGGGAGGATTTGACTATAACGATCTGCCAGTATCTTACCTAATATTTTGCAGTCTGCATTTAATAGAGCGATTGGTCTATAGGACGCGGGTAATGTCGGGTCTCTATGTGGTTTCAGGAATGTCACTAAAGTCGATTCGCGGAGCGAGCGCGGGAGCTCGCCCCTGCGCGTCCTCGAACATGGCTGCCATCCGGGGCGCTAGCTGGGTTGCGAAGGTGCTATAATACTCGAGCGGGAACCCATCCATGCCTGGGGCTTTGTTACGAGCTAGTGCTCTAATCGCGTGTGTTATGTCCGGGGGTTTGATTTTTGTTTCTAACTCCTTTTTGTCTGCGAGTGGGATGCTGGGCATGATTGATGGGCCAAGGAAATGAGTCAGCTCCTGGTGTGGTGTTTGTGTCGGGGATCTATAAATTTCAGAGTAATAGCCCTGAAACACATGTAGTATGTCTAGCTGAGAGTATTTAGGGTTTCCTTCTTTGTCTTTGAGTTCCGTGATTGGTTTTACTTCTGTGTCCTGCTTAACTAACCAAGCTAACAGTGTCCCGGTTCTGTTACCCTCCCTGTGTACTTTGGTTGCGTAGGTTCTGAAGTTGTATTTACGGAGATCGCGCAAGGTTTCAGCGTGTAATGTTTTAGCATTTGCTACTTGTGCTGGGGTGACTACCCCTTTATCCGCAGCTTTCGATAACCCCGCCAATTGTGACTCTGCTTTCAGTAATGCGTTCTCCAGTATTTTCCGTACTCCCACTATTTGTTGGATGCAGTGCCCCCTGGCTCCGACCTTGAATGCATCCCATTCTACTAATCTGGAGGATGCCGTGCCGGTGTTTAGTGTGAAGTATTCCTGTATATGATCCCCATGTGCATGGCGGAATGCCTGGTCAGTGAGGCACTCACGCGGTAGCTTCCATGTCGGTACAGGGGGGTTAGGTGCCCTCCATCGAAGATTAATTGTGTGCGCGTCGTGGTCTGAGACCACTCTACCCAGATAGTCTGTGTGTTGTACCGTGGGGAGGAGCGTTGTGGAACACAGAAATCTGTCTAGTCTCACTCGTAAGTTGTGTGGGATTGAATGGAAGGAGTATACCCGCGTGGTTGGGTTCTGTGCTCTCCAAGCGTCCACCAATGGCCAGTGATCCACCCATCGTCGAAGGTGTTCCATCTGTTTGTGCGCCAGCGAAGTGTGCCGGCGGGGGGTGAGATCTATCTAGGTTGACGTCTAGGGTGCAGTTGTAATCCCCTCCCAGGAGCCATGGGTACGATATGTGCTGTGGCAGTATTCCTGTGAGGCGTCTCCAATATTGTTCTTGCTCTACATTGGGTGCATATATGCTTCCTATTAGTAGTGGCTGATCCTCTAACAACCCTGCTAGCAGCGAGTATCGCCCTTCTTTGTCCACTACACGTGACTGTTCCCGGAACGGCACCCCGGCCTAATCCAGATCAGGGTACCTCTGGCAAATGCGGAGTATGTTGTGGCACATATTATGCCGCGCCATTTTTTACGCAAGCGATCTACCTCTGTGGATGTCAGGTGTGTCTCTTGCAACAGGGCTATCTGCGCGTGCTGTCTCTTTATGTATGCAAATATGTTATAGCGTTTGTTTGCCGTGTGCATACCCCTTACGTTTAACGTGATAAATGTAATATCTGTGTTAGGGATCTTAGATGCCAGCTTGTCCGATGGTTAGTCGGGAGTTCCCTTCAGAGGACGACCTCCCCGCCCACTGCTCCCTCCCCTCGGCCCACCACCAGTCGCTCACACACCGTCTACACCTGCTATGTCCATGTTTTCGCTCCTTTGTGGATATCTGGGGAATTAGGGAAGGGAAAGGGGCAACATTAAACAAAGGGAAACATTCCCAACACGGGGGACCTATCGTACGAGACGATACGTCCAAACTGTAGTCCATATACAAACTTTAGTTCGTTGCTAGGGGGGGGGTGGCCGTGCATCTCCGCTGGTTGCTACCACCACTGCCGCCCGCTTGTAGACGCTGTAATAGATCTGCCCAATGATGCCGCTCCTGGTTACTGCCGCCCACTTCAATCTGACTTCAGCGCTTGTTGTTGTGGCTCGTGGCGGTCATGATCGTTTGCGGCACTGTTATATCTGAGCGGGGCATTGTCTTTTCTATGGGTTTCCTGCTCCTGACTCAAGGCTTTGCTGTCTTTGTCTCTCGGGGCGTCAAGACCATTATATTAGCGTGTCCGCAATTTGAGGGGTTACTATCGGGGGAGTTACTGAGCCTTCTCGTGACGTACGTGCATCGCTGCCTTCTTCTTCCTTCGGGCTGAACAGATGTGGGCCTCTGTCTCCGTCTGAACTCCCTCCCGTCGACTTCACCTTCGTTGCCTCTTGTAGTGCTCTCCTGCGTTTCTTTATGATTTGTTCTAGATCCGGGGAGTTGTTTGTAGTAGAGTTTGTTTGCGCGTTGAGCTGCGTGAGGGTGACTTTCTTAAGTTGACGTCTTGGGCGGTTACTCGGGTGGTAGTCTTGTGGTAGTCTTGTGGACTCCTGGAGTGTCCCGGGGCCGGGGCCGTCGCATGCTGCTCCACCCAGGCCCGTGCTTCAGCAGGGTCCGTGAAGAAATGTGTAGCATCTTCATGGATAATTTTAAGACGGGCAGGGAACAACAGAGCATATTGTATGTTCTTTTGGCGCAGGGCGCGTTTAACTTCTAGGAAGGTAGCTCGCTGCTGTTGGACGGCTCGGGAATAATCGGGGAACAGCATGACCTGTTTGTCCTCTACCCGAAGCTTCCCATGTTGTCGGGCTGCGCGGAGGATGGTGTCCCTGTCTTGGTAGTGGAGGAGTTTCAGCAGAAAAGGGCGGGGTGGCAATCCCGGTCGTGGTTTGCGGGCCGGGACCTGATGCGCCCTCTCTATTGAAAAGTAAGGGGTCAAGTCTGTTGCCTGCGTAAACGTTGCGATCCAGATCGTAATGTACCGGATCGGGTTCGCCCCCTCCACGCCTTCCAGAAGGTTCATAATACGTATGTTGCTCCTTCAAGAGTGTCCTTCTAGGTCATCTGTTTTACTCTCTAGGATCTTTATCCGGGATTGTAGGTCATTCAAGACGGTTTGCTGTTGTCGCACCCAGTGCAATTTGTCTGTTAATCTCTTCGGACTCATTCAAGCCATGTGCAACTGTGTTGAGAGTGTGTATCCATCTAGACTCGCTTGTGTTTAGTCTAGATTGCAGCTCAGCTCCTCTTGGGCTCCGTGTGATTTTTTCCAAAATCCACCATTTGATGTCCTTCGCATTGTGAACTTTAGTGATCCACTAGGGGGGCCCCCATTGTGTGGGAGCGTACCCTGCTACAGTGTTGCAGGATCCTTGTTTTGGCATTTTGTGTGGTTTGACCCACATAAATCACGTCACAGGGGCATGTGATGGCATATATTACTCCTGTTGTGTTTCAATTGGTGTGATGTCTTAGTGTGTGAGTGCGATCATTGTACAGGAATTCTTTTCTTTCAACTGTCAGGTCGCAAGCTTTGCAGCGACCGCATTTGAAATGTCCTAACAGTGGCGGCAGGCTTAGTTGTGATCTTAGGTCAGGAGCAGGTGATGTGTCCAAAAATGCGCTCACTACAGAGTCTCTGATGCTTTTACCTCTCTTGAAGGCAAACGAACAAGTTACTTACCTTCGGTAACGCTTTTTGTGGTGGATACAGTATCTGCCTGTGGATTCCTCACCTTTTGAATATCCCCTTCGCCAGCATTCCGCTGAAACCTTTTTTTCTTAGCTCTCCACGCCTACGAGGTCGTTACAATACCACGGCTCCGCTCGTGACTCCATATGACGTCACCGGAGCCATAAGAGAGCCTCGTCGGCGTGATGACGTCAGTTCCACCCATTTTTTCCGTGCCTCCAAGGCGAAGCGGGTGGACGGTCAACAGATTCAAAGTATACACAGTACACAATATTCACATCAATACACATAGTGTAAAATTAAATGGAAAGCCAAAGAATAAAAGCATTTCCTAAAACCACACAAAGGCAAATAGAAATGATAAAGCAGAACAATCATGTTAAACAATGCCTTCTATAAAGTATACAAGGGTGGACAATGGGGATGCGGGTGGGTCAGTGAGGAATCCACAGGCAGATACTGTATCCACCAGAAAAAACGTTACCGAAGGTAAGTAACTTGTTCTTCTGATGGATACGTCTGCCTGTGGATTCCTCACCTTTTGAATAGAATCCCACAGCAGTCCCACTCCCGGAGGAGGGTGTCCACCCTTCTATACTAAAAAATCCTGCAGGACAGAGCGCGCAAAATGGCCCTCTCTCCTCATCTGAGAATCCAAGCAATAATGCTTTGCGAAAGTATGGAGAGAGGCCCAAGTCGCAGCCTTACAAATGTCCAACACAGGCACACCTCTGGCTAAAGCAGAAGTGGAAGATTTGGCCCTGGTAGAATGAGCCCTAATACCATCAGGTGGTTCCTTACCAGCCAATGCGTAGCAGATCTTAATGCATAATACGATCCATCTGGAAATAGTGCACTTGTGCAAAGCCTTGCCCTTCATATTTCCAACGTAGCCCACAAAGAGCTGATCATCCAAACGAAAGCCTTTTGTCCTGTCCAAATAAAAGCTCACCGCTCTCTTAGGATCCAGACAGTGAAGTCTCTCCTCCTCCTCCTTGGAAGGGTGAGGGGGAGGATAGAAAACAGGAAGAGTAATGGACTGACCTAGGTGGAAGGGAGTAACCACCATAGGCAGAAAAGCAGCCCTGGTCCTGAGGACCATCCATTCAGCATGTATGGTCAAAAATGGAGGTTTTGAACTAAGAGCCTGAAGCTCGCTCACCCTCCTTGCTGAGGTAATTGCCACAAGAAAGACCGTTTTAAAAGACAAAAGTCTCAAAGGACAACTATGCAAGGGTTCAAACGGGGAACCCATCAAGAAAGTCAAAACAAGATTTAAATCCCATTGGGGCATAACAAAGGGAGTAGGCGGAAATCTATTGGTAAGGCCCTTAATAAATCTCAAAACAATAGGAGATTTAAACAAGGACAGCTGATCTGGCAGGCAAAGAAAAGCCGATAAAGCTGATAGATAGCCTTTAACAGTGGCCACTGCACAACCCTGCTGGGCCAAGAACAACGAAAACTGAAGAATATCAGACAATTTGGACTTTAAAGGATCAATGGACTTCTCTCCACACCATTTGACAAACCTAGCCCATCTGGAAGAGTAAATGGACTTAGTGGAGTGTCGCCTGGACGATAAAATAACATCCACCACGTCCGGAGGGAGAGAAAAAGAATTCAGGTTGCCCCGTTCAATCTCCAGGCATGAAGGGGCAGGCTCTGGAGGTGGGGGTGTAGAACCTGCCCCTGCGACTGCGAGAGGAGGTCTGCCCTGAGAGGGAGACGGAGCGGAGGGTGCAATGAGAGGTGAAGTAGATCTGTGTACCACACCCTTCTTGGCCAATCCGGAGCGATCAATATAACTTGGGCCCGGTCTTGGCGAATCTTCCTCAGAACCCGAGGAATCAAGGGTATGGGAGGAAACGCATAAAGGAGTTGCGAACCCCAATCCAACTGAAACGCGTCCCCTAACGCTCCCTGCATTGGATACTGGAGACTGCAGAACGACGGGCAGTGCGCGTTCTCGTGAGTGGCAAACAGGTCCAACTGAGGAAACCCCACATCCCGAAGATGCGATGGACCACCTCCGGATGAAGCTGCCACTCGTGATCGGCCGAGTAATGCTGACTGAGACTGTCCGCATGAACATTCAGCACACCGGCTAGATGATTTGCGAACACACAAATCTGAAGGCCCTGAGCCCAGGACTAGAGTCACAGAGCCTCTCGGCAGAGGCGATACGACCCTACTTCTCCCTGCTTGTTGATATACCACATCGCGGTAGTGTTGTCCGTCAGGACCTGAACCGACTGACCACGAAGGGAAGCAAGGAAAGCCTTTAGTGCCAAACGTATCGCCCGCAATTCCAGAAGGTTGATGTGAAGCAACCTTTCCTCTGGAGACCAAAGACCTTTGACCTCCAGATCCCTCAGATGAGCACCCCACCCGAGAGTGGAGGCATCCGTGATCACTGTGGCCACCGGTGGAGGAAGCTGAAAGGGCTTTCCTTGAGACAGGTTGCCCTCCACACTCCACCAAGACAACTCCGCTGCAGTGTCTCTGGAGATCCTGATCGACTCCCTGAGATCCCCGTTGTGTTGAAACCACTGCCTGCGGAGGCACCACTGGAGTGCCCTCATATGCCAGCGTGCATGGTTGACCAACAGAATGTAGGAGGCGAACAGACTGAGCAGGCGAAGGACCTTCAGGACCGGAACAACCGCTCCATTGTAAAACAAAGGAATCATCTCCTGAATGTCGAGAATCCTTTGAGGAGGCGGAAAAGCTCGACATACAGTCGTATCCAGTACTGCCCCTATGAACAGGTTGCGCTGAGAAGGCACCAGGTGAGATTTGGGCACATTTATGGAAAAATCCAAGTTGAACAACAGCTGAGCTGTTATCTGCAGATGATGAAGCACCATCTCCGGCGACTTTGCTTTGAACAGCCAGTCGTCCAGGTAAGGGAAAACTGGGATCCCCGACCTCCTGAGATGAGCTGCCACCACTGCCATCACCTTTGTGAAGACATTGGGGTGCAGTAGTAAGACCAAACGGGAGGACCGCAAATTGGTAGTGCTGCGACCCTACCGTGAAACGGAGATACTTCCTGTGCGACTGCAGGATGGGGATGTGAAAATACGCATCCTGCAAATCGATCGACACCATCCAGTCCTCTTGCTGCAGTGCCAAAAGAACCTGAGCAAAGGTCAGCATCTTGAATTTCTCCTGTTTGAGGTAAAAATTCAAAACCCTGAGATCTAGGATTGGGCGTAACCTGCCACCCTTTTTGGGGATCAGGAAATACCGGGAGTAGCTTGCTAAAGGTAGTAATCTTGTTTTTAGTCGCTCTAAAGCGGACAAATTTGGACGTTGGGTGGTTACAGAATGCCAATATGGGAATGGGCAAAAGTTAACACTCTGCGAGCTATATGGAAGTAATTGTGATGATCCGTCGGTCTTTGACGAGATCTCAGCTGAACTCACGCATTGGTCTCTACCTTTAATGATATGCAGGGATTTTAACATTAATCTTCCCAATGATTGGTCTATGGAAGATGGGTGGCAATATGTCGGCCGTAAACCTAAAGTGTTCAAGGCTTTGAAGCATATGTGCTATATGCACGGGTTAGTTGATGGCTGGCAGACCTTAAAACCCAATGATCCAGGGTATACCTCTTTTTCCTACCCGCATCTTACCCATGTAAGAATAGACTATATACTGATGTCTAATTCACTCAAAGCTAACTGCCGAATGGAGAAGCTGCCACGGGTCCTATCGGACCATAACCCTTTAATTTGCACCTTAGAAACAGGAATAGGAAGACCAACACCTAGCTCTTGGACTTTTGAGAAATCCCTGCTTTTAGATGACAAATATTGTGCTCACATGAGAAAGTGGATCCCTAACTTTCTTGCAGACAATCTTGGAAGCACCTCAATTGAAGTTGTGTGGGATGCTCTAAAAGCAGGGATACGGGGAGAGACGCTGCGATATTCGCTAAATGCCAATAAACTAGCTAGGGAATTCTTGAAGGTACTTCACGAAAATTTAAGGTTGGCCGAAGAAGAATTAATAAAGGTAACAATAGGGAATCATGAGCCAGAAGAATTATCAAAATCGCAAAGCCAGGTGGCAATCGCTAAGGCCGCAATTACAAATATTTTTACCGATAAAGCTGTAAAAAAGCGTTATCACAAAGAGAAATGGTCTATGAGGTGAACGAACAAATCGGTCACCAGCTTGCCGTACGTACAAGGCAACAGATTTCATCAAACTTGATTCGTGAGATATCTGATCCTTTGGTAGGTCAACTTACTGACCCAGAACATATAAGAGATGCCTTCTGGCGATTTTATTGGGACTTGTATACGGAGGAGGCGGGGGTGATCTAGCTAAAACTGAAAGGTACTTAGATAAAGTAAATTATGATCATTTTGATGAGGAAGATCAGGCCATCTTAGAGGAGGTCCCTAATACGGAAGAAATTTTAACGACAATTAAAAATTTGCCAAAAGGGAAAGCAACCGGACTGGATAGCATTCCCTCGGAATTCTATATAACTTTTCTAGATCAAATCAAAGGCATTCTAAGTGATCTTATTATACATATCTTTAAAGGTGGCCAACCTCCAAATTCTTGGTCTAGGGCTAAGATAGTCATTTTCCCCCCAAAAATAAACCTCCAGAACTACTAGGTTCATACCGACCTATCACTCTCATCAACGCGGACTCAAAGGTATATTCGAAAGTCCTGGCTAATAGAATCGCTCCTATTATCTATAAAGTAATTGCCAAATGTCAACATGGCTTTGTGCCAGGGAGATCCACTATCAATCACATCCAGAGAGTGATCACTCTATTTGACAGCATGGAGGTTGCAGGAGACCCTATGGCATTGGTGCTTCTCAATGCTGAGAAGGCCTTTGATAGGGTCTCCTGGCAATTTCTGTGGGCCTCTATGTCCAGGGTTGGAATAAAGGATGGGTATATCCAGGCTGTGCAAAAACTGTACGTTAACCCCAGGGCAGCGGTAATGGTGAACGGCAGCCTATCTAAGGAGTTAATAATATCCCGTGGAACACGGCAGGGCTGCCCTTGTTCACCATTGCTTTTTGCAATATACATCGACCCCTTCATTCGTAGTTTAGAAGGAAACAGAGAAATAAAACCGATCTGGTCACAGGATTATCCCACCAAATCCCTGGCTTACGCAGATGATATTGCTATTGTAACAGCTGATCCTAGTACAGCTATGATTGCTATTGAAAGAGAGGCTAACCACTTTGGATTAGCATCCGGATATGCACTGAACCAAGGGAAAACTCAGATAGTATTGAATAACAAAAGCAAGATGAACGATCCCCGAGTTGTAGAAAAGGCTATATACCTAGGGGTCTGTATATCATCTAAACTAGACAATATGGTTAATTTAAATCTAAAGCCAATGGTTGACTCAATGCAGAAAGATCTTCGACGACTAGACAATTTACACCTTTCTATCATCGGCAGAGTTAATGTAGTGAAAATGATTTTTTTTCCTAAAATTCTATATTTATTCAGAGCAATTTGCCTAGAATTCTCTACTCACTGGTTTAAGTCAATAGAACGTGTGCTTTCTAGATTTATTTGGGCTTACTCACAACCCCGGCGGGCCTACAAACTCCTCACCCTCTCTAAGGATCGGGGTGGGCTAGCGCTCCCAAACCTAAAAGCATATTATTGGGCATCTGTGCTATTATATAGTAAAGAGTTACTACAGAATATCGGGGAGGTGGGGACGCTCGTGGACAGCATACCATCTACTTTTCAACTAATTCTTGGGAATAAGAGTAGAGGATATTTTTGGCGACACTTGCATGACAGCTATCATAAAAAGTTAAATTTAAAACGCTCTACAGCGGGTTTAAGGTATGGAAGGCTGTAAGAAGAATGCTCGGCATAGGGCGAATCTCGTTCTACACCCCTCTAAGGGATAATCCTATCCTTCCGGTAATCTTTAGCGACAGCTGTATACATAAATGGAATCAGGCAGGAATTGTCCAGGTCGGCTGTTTCCTCTCCTCTACAGAGATACTATCTTTTGAAGAGCTTAAAAAAAAATTCCAACTGGATTGGAGGGACTTTTTTAAATATCTCCAAATTAGAGACTTTCTGTCACGGAAAGTGGAGGGAAGGGTACCACTTGAAAAAGTTGACATAGTGGAAAAATTAAATTGCAGTAAAAAAGCACTATTGGGGAAATATATTCCCTTATTAATGCGCTGTTTCCGGATGATATGGAGAAAACCTCACAGAAATGGCAGGAAAAAGTCGGCATGTCTATTGATGAATTCAACTATGCATACCTGATGTCACAAACAATACTCATGTCTACAAAATTACAAGCACAGTTTTTCAAAACTTGTTTTTTTTATATTATACACCAGATAAAATTGCCAAGTGGGGGAGCGGCAAGGGGACATGCTGCCCGAGATGTATGCTATATAACGCTGACAGTATACACATCTTCTCTACTTGTGAAGGATTAACATCATTAAAGCAGGAGATAGAGACATTTTTGACTGCTGTACTTCAGAGTGATATTGTACTGTCAAGCGATGTTATTTTATTAGGGGCAGCCGATCCTAGTAATGCAAGAGTAGGCCATGAATTAATCTTTATTGCTATGGCAGTTTTAAGATTGTATATAGCCTCAGCCTGGCTGGACCCAATAGCACCGTCCTTCCAACAGTGGCTAGCTAGGCTGTTAGCAATTTCTAATATGGAGGCGGCCATTTACAAACGGAAGGGTAGGAAACGGCGTAAAAGAGGGCTGAAGATCTGGACCCCTCTAGTAGAATGGTGTCAAACCCAAGGCTGTATATAGTAGTTCTGATAAGCTTTTCGTTATTGTGTTTCTGTTTTTTATATAATTGACGGTTTCATGGAACAAACTATTATTGAAGAGTACAATTCAAGCCTATAATGTATTTGTTTGTATACCTGTCTGACTGGGGAGGGTGGGGGGTGGGGTCGGGGTGATAATTGTTGGCAAAACTGAATAAAGATATTTAAAAAAAAAAAAAAAACTAAGAATGTGAAGGTATCTGCGCATAACAGGGCAGTGACTTATGTGACAACATCGAGATACACGTGACTTAAGTGACAACTTCCATGTAGACAGAGGAGTCTTAGATGAGAATGAGATTAAAGTGCTGGCCTGTCTATAGTATGGGCAAGAATATATAATTATACGAAAAATGTTCTAGACTGAGATCTTATATGTAATCCATTAGAACAGTGCACTGTATGACATCATTACTAAAATGTTGCCTAGAACAGTGTCCTGGCTAGGTGATAGTAAGAGACTGGTAGGAGGTACAACTCAATAGTCAATTAACGCCTAAGCAGTGCAATTTGTCTGTTTTTTTTTTGTTTAAATTTGTTTATTAAAATTTTCACATTTCCTGGTACAAGTTGTTATTGCATCATTGACATGTCATAACATACATTTACGAGCATTTGGTTAGCAGTATTTTTCTCAATGCATTTAGTGGTCTGACCATACATCGATACAACTTGGATAAGGTAGCTTACATCAGCCCGGGAGTCATCTTCCAGTGTGACTCAGCATATTTTGCTATGTCATGCGATGTCTTGTTGGGCATGTATCCCGGGGGTGTGGGTTGGTGTTTCGCCCTCACCTCTACCCATGTAAGTCATCCCTAACAGGATCCGGAAATGTATTCCTTGGCGGATGGTTTTAGTTTCAAAAATGCCAAGGGGGGAAACAAACCTGTGAACTGTGGGGGGAAACCGGATGTAAGGGAGAAATGGGAGCGATCGGAGAGTGCATTGTGGTGTGCAGTGATGTGACTGGCTGTGATTTCGCGCTACGGTATCATCACGTGTGCCGGAGGGGGATGGAGGGCAGTCTACAGGGTCACATAGGGGTGCATCTGATCCATCTTGAACATTAGTTTGGTGATGAGTGTCCCATGGCTATACCGGGGAGGCCGATGTCCTTGCTGTGGGAGATAAAGATAGGTGCTGGGATTGGTGTTGTGAGGCCTCAGGTGTTGCTGCCGTTGTCGTTTCCTGTGTAAATTTAAATAGCAGGTGTGCCCATTCATGGAGATGGGATGTTTGCGTGTCCCTTTCACTTCCTCATCCCTAAGTGCCTCCTCCTCTGCTGCTCCCCATTTTTTCATAGCACCTATCCATGCCTCTACGGGGGGTCCCGCTGGGGCTCGCCAATACATGGCTATTCTCCTCTTCGTGAGAAGGAGAGCCAGGGACGCGAAACGCCACTGCAATTTGTCGGTTTTCTTTTTGCGACAAACTCCCAAGGCGCATGCCTCCCATGTGGATATGTTTGGGAGGTTTACCCTCGCTTGGAGTGACTGTTGTATCTTGTCCCAATACTGTCGGATTATAGGGCAATCCCAGAACGTATGCTTGAAGTCCGCTTCCTGGGTTTGGCAGCGGGGGCAAGCAAAATGCGTGTCAGGGTAAAAACGGTGTAACCGGTGAGGAGTTAGATATGCTCGGTGCAGGATATTGAATTGTATGTTTTTGAAACGCGCGTTCCTAGAGACCTTTTTGGGGTATTCCAGCACTTTTTCCCATTCTTTATCATGGAACACCCGTCCCACCTCATCCTCCCATGTGGGTCCCAACGTGTCTAGGGAGGTACTGGCCAGCTCCCGGATCGCTTTGTAGTGCCAAGTAACCAGGTGCTTGCCCGCGCCCATACGAAGGATCGTGTGTAAGACTGGATGTGTCGGGGCTCCCCCTTTCGGAGATCCCAGTAGTGTCGGCCGCTATCTAAGAGTTGTCTATGTGTAAGGAATTGTCCCGGTGGGAGGTCATACTGCTCCGTCATTTGGGCGTATGTCCTTAGCTGTCCCTCTTCAAATAGGGTTTCCACCTCGGTCACATCGTGATCCGTCCATATTTGGAGGGCCTCCGTGGTATAATATTTGTCCTTCCGGGGGAATCCCACTAGTGGGAGTAATGGGGAATACAGGGACGTTCCCTTCGACATGCGGTGTATTCGCAGCATACACTTACGGGCTATGGACACTTGTAGGGGATATGTGCGCGAGGGTTTGGTCCCGGGCATCAACCACCTCCGGACAGCTGGAAGGGGTAAGCGGCCTTCGTCGGTAATTATTTCTCCTATGTGCCGTTCCGCTATCCAGTGAGAGAGCCATTGGAGTTGTGCCGCTAGGAAGTACGCCTCGAAGGACGGAGCTCCCAGGCCCCCCGAGTTGTGGGTAGTTGTAGCGTGGTTAAGGCTATCCTATGCCGAACGTCTCCCCAAATCAACGCTGTGAGCAATGTATCTAATTCCCGAAAGAAGGAACGCGGTGGTATGACCGGGAGGTTTGTGAAATGATACAGCAGTCTTGGGACCATAATCATTTTAGCGATGGCTACACGCCCAATGGGAGCCAGGGGCAATGTCTTCCAGAAATTGACCGCTGTTCGCAGCCCCGCTAATGCCTTTCGGTGATTTTCTTCATATAGATCTTCGGGAGAGTGATACAGTCGCACTCCCAGATATCGGGGGGCCATGGCACTCCAGGTGATTGTCTGGGTTCCTACTGTTATGTCTAGAGGCGCCAAGAGTGGGCTAAGCGGGAAGATCGTAGATTTGTCCCAGTTGACTTTGAGACCGGAGGTCGCATCAAAGTCTCGCAGTGCTGACCATATGAGGATGAGGTCACTGGTAACATCTCGGACGTAGATCAAGAGATCGTCTGCGTATATCGATACACAATGTACCGAGTCAGCTATTGGGATTCCCCATTCTTCCCCCTCTCTTCTTAATCATATTGCTAAGGGTTCTACTGCTAGAGCAAACAGAAGGGGGGACAGAGGGCATCCCTGCCTTGTCCCCCGTTCCACTGGAAAAGAAGCAGAGATAAGTTTGCCTATCCTGACTCTGGAAGTGAGGCCCCTGTAGAGAAGTTGCGTGTATGCCCGTAGGGTAGGGCCTACGTTTACCTTCTGGAGTACTGCAAACAAATATGGCCATAGTAGGGTATCAAAGGCCTTTTCCAGGTCCAAAATTAGGCACGCGGCCCGTGGGAACCGTTCTTTTGCCCTATCCTGAATATGAAACAGCCTGCGCAAATTCTGCGAGGTGTTGCGTCTTGGGACAAACCCACATTGGTCTGGGTGCACCAGCGCCGGGAGGATTTGACTATAACGATCTGCCAGTATCTTACCTAATATTTTGCAGTCTGCATTTAATAGAGCGATTGGTCTATAGGACGCGGGTAATGTCGGGTCTCTATGTGGTTTCAGGAATGTCACTAAAGTCGATTCGCGGAGCGAGCGCGGGAGCTCGCCCCTGGTCAGCGCGTCCTCGAACATGGCTGCCATCCGGGGCGCTAGCTGGGTTGCGAAGGTGCTATAATACTCGAGCGGGAACCCATCCATGCCTGGGGCTTTGTTACGAGCTAGTGCTCTAATCGCGTGTGTTATGTCCGGGGGTTTGATTTTTGTTTCTAACTCCTTTTTGTCTGCGAGTGGGATGCTGGGCATGATTGATGGGCCAAGGAAATGAGTCAGCTCCTGGTGTGGTGTTTGTGTCGGGGATCTATAAATTTCAGAGTAATAGCCCTGAAACACATGTAGTATGTCTAGCTGAGAGTATTTAGGGTTTCCTTCTTTGTCTTTGAGTTCCGTGATTGGTTTTACTTCTGTGTCCTGCTTAACTAACCAAGCTAACAGTGTCCCGGTTCTGTTACCCTCCCTGTGTACTTTGGTTGCGTAGGTTCTGAAGTTGTATTTACGGAGATCACGCAAGGTTTCAGCGTGTAATGTTTTAGCATTTGCTACTTGTGCTGGGGTGACTACCCCTTTATCCGCAGCTTTCGATAACCCCGCCAATTGTGACTCTGCTTTCAGTAATGCGTTCTCCAGTATTTTCCGTACTCCCACTATTTGTTGGATGCAGTGCCCCCTGGCTCCGACCTTGAATGCATCCCATTCTACTAATCTGGAGGATGCCGTGCCGGTGTTTAGTGTGAAGTATTCCTGTATATGATCCCCATGTGCATGGCGGAATGCCTGGTCAGTGAGGCACTCACGCGGTAGCTTCCATGTCGGTACAGGGGGGTGAGGTGCCCTCCATCGAAGATTAATTGTGTGCGCGTCGTGGTCTGAGACCACTCTACCCAGATAGTCTGTGTGTTGTACCGTGGGGAGGAGCGTTGTGGAACACAGAAATCTGTCTAGTCTCACTCGTAAGTTGTGTGGGATTGAATGGAAGGAGTATACCCGCGTGGTTGGGTTCTGTGCTCTCCAAGCGTCCACCAATGGCCAGTGATCCACCCATCGTCGAAGGTGTTCCGTCTGTTTGTGCGCCAGCGAGTGTGCCGGCGGGGGGTGAGATCTATCTAGGTTGACGTCTAGGGTGCAGTTGTAATCCCCTCCCTGGAGCCATGGGTACGATATGTGCTGGGGCAGTATTCCCGTGAGGCGTCTCCAATATTGTTCTTGCTCTACATTGGGTGCATATATGCTTCCTATTAGTAGTGGCTGATCCTCTAACAACCCTGCTAGCAGCGAGTATCGCCCTTCTTTGTCCACTACACGTGACTGTTCCCGGAACGGCACCCCCGGCCTAATCCAGATCAGGGTACCTCTGGCAAATGCGGAGTATGTTGTGGCACATATTATGCCGCGCCATTTTTTACGCAAGCGATCTACCTCTGTGGATGTCAGGTGTGTCTCTTGCAACAGGGCTATCTGCGCGTGCTGTCTCTTTATGTATGCAAATATGTTATAGCGTTTGTTTGCCGTGTGCATACCCCTTACGTTTAACGTGATAAATGTAATATCTGTGTTAGGGATCTTAGATGCCAGCTTGTCCGATGGTTAGTCGGGAGTTCCCTTCAGAGGACGACCTCCCCGCCCACTGCTCCCTCCCCTCGGCCCACCGCCTGTCGCTCACACACCGTCTACACCTGCTATGTCCATGTTTTCGCTCCTTTGTGGATATCTGGGGAATTAGGGAAGGGAAAGGGGCAACATTAAACAACGGGAAAAATTCCCAACACGGGGGACCTATCGTACGAGACGATACGTCCAAACTGTAGTCCATATACAAACTTTAGTTCGTTGCTAGGGGGGGGGTGGCCGTGCATCTCCGCTGGTTGCTACCACCACTGCCGCCCGCTTGTAGACGCTGTAATAGATCTGCCCAATGATGCCGCTCCTGGTTACTGCCGCCCACTTCAATCTGACTTCAGCGCTTGTTGTTGTGGCTCGTGGCGGTCATGATCGTTTGCGGCACTGTTATATCTGAGCGGGGCATTGTCTTTTCTATGGGTTTCCTGCTCCTGACTCAAGGCTTTGCTGTCTTTGTCTCTCGGGGCGTCAAGACCATTATATTAGCGTGTCCGCAATTTGAGGGGTTACTATCGGGGGAGTTACTGAGCCTTCTCGTGACGTGTGTGCATCGCTGCCTTCTTCTTCCTTCGGGCTGAACAGATGTGGGCCTCTGTCTCCGTCTGAACTCCCTCCCGTCGACTTCACCTTCGTTGCCTCTTGTAGTGCTCTCCTGCGTTCCTTTATGATTTGTTCTAGATCCGGGGAGTTGTTTGTAGTAGAGTTTGTTTGCGCGTTGAGCTGCGTGAGGGTGACTTTCTTAAGTTGACGTCTTGGGCGGTTACTCGGGTGGTAGTCTTGTGGGCTCCTGGAGTGTCCCGGGGCCGTCGCATGCTGCTCCACCCAGGCCCGTGCTTCAGCAGGGTCCGTGAAGATATGTGTAGCATCTTCATGGATAATTTTAAGACGGGCAGGGAACAACAGAGCATATTGTATGTTCTTTTGGCGCAGGGCGCGTTTGACTTCTAGGAAGGTAGCTCGCTGCTGTTGGACGGCTCGGGAATAATCGGGGAACAGCATGACCTGTTTGTCCTCTACCCGAAGCTTCCCATGTTGTCGGGCTGCGCGGAGGATGGTGTCCCTGTCTTGGTAGTGGAGGAGTTTCAGCAGAAAAGGGCGGGGTGGCAATCCCGGTCGTGGTTTGCGGGCCGGGACCCGATGCGCCCTCTCTATTGAAAAGTAAGGGGTCAAGTCCGTTGCCTGCGTAAACGTTGCGATCCAGATCGTTATGTACCGGATCGGGTTCGCCCCCTCCACGCCTTCCAGAAGGTTCATAATACGTATGTTGCTCCTTCAAGAGCGTCCTTCTAGGTCATCTGTTTTACTCTCTAGGATCTTTATCCGGGATTGTAGGTCATTCAAGACGGTTTGCTGTTGTCGCACCCAGTGCAATTTGTCTGTTAATCTCTTCGGACTCATTCAAGCCATGTGCAACTGTGTTGAGAGTGTGTATCCATCTAGACTCGCTTGTGTTTAGTCTAGATTGCAGCTCAGCTCCTCTTGGGCTCCGTGTGATTTTTTCCAAAATCCACCATTTGATGTCCTTCGCATTGTGACCTTTAGTCTGGAAGTGATCCACTAGGGGGCCCCCTTGTGTGGGAGCGTACCCTGCTACAGTGTTGCAGGATCCTTGTTTTGGCATTTTGTGTGGTTTGACCCACATAAATCACGTCACAGGGGCATGTGATGGCATATATTACTCCTGTTGTGTTTCAATTGGTGTGATGTCTTAGTGTGTGAGTGCGATCATTGTACAGGAATTCTTTTCTTTCAACTGTCAGGTCGCAAGCTTTGCAGCGACCGCATTTGAAATGTCCTAACAGTGGCGGCAGGCTTAGTTGTGATCTTAGGTCAGGAGCAGGTGATGTGTCCAAAAATGCGCTCACTACAGAGTCTCTGATGCTTTTACCTCTCTTGAAGGCAAACGAACAAGTTACTTACCTTCGGTAACGCTTTTGTGGTGGATACAGTATCTGCCTGTGGATTCCTCACCTTTTGAATATCCCCTTCGCCAGCATTCCGCTGAAACCTTTTTTCTTAGCTCTCCACGCCTACGAGGTCGTTACAATACCACGGCTCCGCTCGTGACTCCGTATGACGTCACCGGAGCCATAAGAGAGCCTCGTCGGCGTGATGACGTCAGTTCCACCCATTTTTTCCGTGCCTCCAAGGCGAAGCGGGTGGACGGTCAACAGATTCAAAGTATACACAGTACACAATATTCACATCAATACACATAGTGTAAAATTAAATGGAAAGCCAAAGAATAAAAGCATTTCCTAAAACCACACAAAGGCAAATAGAAATGATAAAGCAGAACAATCATGTTAAACAATGCCTTCTATAAAGTATACAAGGGTGGACAATGGGGATGCGGGTGGATCAGTGAGGAATCCACAGGCAGATACTGTATCCACCAGAAAAACGTTACTGAAGGTAAGTAACTTGTTCTTCTGATGGATACGTCTGCCTGTGGATTCCTCACCTTTTGAATAGAATCCCACAGCAGTCCCACTCCCGGAGGAGGGTGTCCACCCTTCTATACTGAAAAATCCTGCAGGACAGAGCGCGCAAAATGGCCCTCTCTCCTCATCTGAGAATCCAAGCAATAATGCTTTGCGAAAGTATGGAGAGAGGCCCAAGTCGCAGCCTTACAAATGTCCAACACAGGCACACCTCTGGCTAAAGCAGAAGTGGAAGATTTGGCCCTGGTAGAATGAGCCCTAATACCATCAGGTGGTTCCTTACCAGCCAATGCGTAGCAGATCTTAATGCATAATACGATCCATCTGGAAATAGTGCACTTGTGCACAGCCTTGCCCTTCATATTTCCAACGTAGCCCACAAAGAGCTGATCATCCAAACAAAAGCCTTTTGTCCTGTACAAATAAAAGCTCACCGCTCTCTTAGGATCCAGACGGTGAAGTCTCTCCTCCTCCTTGGAAGGGTGAGGGGGAGGATAGAAAACAGGAAGAGTAATGGACTGACCTAGGTGGAAGGGAGTAACCACCATAGGCAGAAAAGCAGCCCTGGTCCTGAGGACCATCCATTCAGCATGTATGGTCAAAAATGGAGGTTTTGAACTAAGAGCCTGAAGCTCGCTCACCCTCCTTGCTGAGGTAATTAAAAGACAAAAGTCTCAAAGGACAACTATGCAAGGGTTCAAACGGGGAACCCATCAAGAAAGTCAAAACAAGATTTAAATCCCATGGGGCATAACAAAGGGAGTAGGCGGAAATCTATTGGTAAGGCCCTTAATAAATCTCAAAACAATAGGAGATTTAAACAAGGACAGCTGATCTGGCAAGCAAAGAAAAGCTGATAAAGCTGATAGATAGCCTTTAACAGTGGCCACTGCACAACCCTGCTGGGCCAAGAACAACGAAAACTGAAGAATATCAGACAAATTGGACTTTAAAGGATCAATGGACTTCTCTCCACACCATTTGACAAACCTAGCCCATCTGGAAGAGTAAATGGACTTAGTGGAGTGTCGCCTGGACGATAAAATAACATCCACCACGTCCGGAGGGAGAGAAAAAGAATTCAGGTTACCCCGTTCAATCTCCAGGCATGAAGGGGCAGGCTCTGGAGGTGGGGGTGTAGAACCTGCCCCTGCGACTGCGAGAGGAGGTCTGCCCTGAGAGAGAGACGGAGCGGAGGGTGCAATGAGAGGTGAAGTAGATCTGTGTATCACACCCTTCTTGGCCAATCCGGAGCGATCAATATAACTTGGGCCCGGTCTTGGCGAATCTTCCTCAGAACCCGAGGAATCAAGGGTATGGGAGGAAACGCATAAAGGAGTTGCGAACCCCAATCCAACTAAAACGCGTCCCCTAACACTCCCTGCATTTGATACTGGAGACTGCAGAACGACGGGCAGTGCGCGTTCTCGTGAGTGGCAAACAGGTCCAACCGAGGAAACCCCCACATCCCGAAGATGCGATGGACCACCTCCGGATGAAGCCGCCACTCGTGATCGGCCGAGTAATGCCGACTGAGACTGTCCGCACGAACATTCAGCACACCGGCTAGATGATTTGCGAACACACAAATCTGAAGGCCCTGAGCCCAGGACTAGAGTCGCAGAGCCTCTCGGCAGAGGCGATACGACCCTACTTCTCCCTGCTTGTTGATATACCACATCGCAGTAGTGTTGTCCGTAAGGACCTGAACCGACTGACCACGAAGGGAAGGAAGGAAAGCCTTTAGTGCCAAACGTATCGCCCGCAATTCCAGAAGGTTGATGTGAAGCAACCTTTCCTCTGGAGACCAAAGACCTTTGACCTCCAGATCCCCCAGATGAGCACCCCACCCGAGAGTAGAGGCATCCGTGATCACTGTGGCCACCGGTGGAGGAAGCTGAAAGGGCTTTCCTTGAGACAGGTTGCCCTCCACACTCCACCAAGACAACTCCGCTGCAGTGTCTCTGGAGATCCTGATCGACTCCCTGAGATCCCCGTTGTGTTGAAACCACTGCCTGCGGAGGCACCACTAGAGTGCCCTCATATGCCAGCGTGCATGGTTGACCAACAGAATGCAGGAGGCGAACAGACTGAGCAGGCGAAGGACCTTCAGGACCGGAACAACCGCTCCATTGTAAAACAAAGGGATCATCTCCTGAATGTCGAGAATCCTTTGAGGAGGCGGAAAAGCTCGACATACAGTCGTATCCAGTACTGCCCCTATGAACAGGTTGTGCTGAGAAGGCACCAGGTGAGATTTGGGCACATTTATGGAAAAATCCAAGTTGAACAACAGCTGAGCTGTTATCTGCAGATGATGAAGCACCATCTCCGGCGACTTTGCTTTGAGCAGCCAGTCGTCCAGGTAAGGGAAAACTGGGATCCCCGACCTCCTGAGATGAGCTGCCACCACTGCCATCACCTTTGTGAAGACATTGGGGTGCAGTAGTAAGACAAAACGGGAGGACCGCAAATTGGTAGTGCTGCGACCCTACCGTGAAACGGAGATACTTCCTGTGCGACTGCAGGATGGGGATGTGAAAATACGCATCCTGCAAATCGATCGACACCATCCAGTCCTCTTGCTGCAGTGCCAAAAGAACCTGAGCAAGGGTCAACATCTTGAATTTCTCCTGTTTGAGGTAAAAATTCAAAACCCTGAGATCTAGGATTGGGCGTAACCTGCCACCCTTTTTGGGGATCAGGAAATACCGGGAGTAGCACCCCTGTCCCCTTTCCTGCTCTGAAACCACCTCTATCGCACCTTTCTGCAACAAGGCAAGAACCTCCTTCTGAAGAATGAGCAAATGATCCTCCGAACAAAAATCTTGGCAAGGAGGGTAAGGGGGAGGACCCTCCCGAAAGGGAAGGGCGTACCCATTCTCTACAATGTTTAAAACCCAAAGGTCTGTGGTAACCGATTTCCAACCCCGTAGAAAGTGAGACAACCGACCCCCTACAGGACCCACATGATCCAGGATGACGGATCTAGGGCTGCTTTCCTGCGTTACCAGGGGGGGTAGGAGAGGTAGAGGAGGAGGAGGAGAGCTGACGGGCTGAACCACGTTGACGCCCTCTGTTTCTCCCTCTATAGGATCTATAGAGCAGATTTTGCTGCTGCTGCTTCTGAGGCTGACGAAAGGAACGAAAGGCCGACCTTCCAAAGCCTTGCTTCCTGTAACCAAACCCCCTAGACTGACCACGAAGTCCCAAGGATTTAGCTGTAGCCTTACTGTCCTTGAACCGCTGAAGAGCCGAATCAGCTTTCTCCCCAAATAGCTTTGAGCCATCAAACGGTAAATCAAGGAGGGTTGCCTGTACATCAGGTGAAAATCCAAATGACTTCAACCAAGCCTGCCTTCTGGTGACAACCGATTAACCTATGACCCTGGCAACAGAATCAGCCGTATCAAATCCAGATTGGACGACCTGACGAGCAGCTGCCTGAGCATCTTACAACACCTCCATGAAGTTACCCTGCTCTTCATCAGGCAACTTGGGCACCAACTGCTTCGCAGAATCCATCAAGGCATGAATGTAACGGCCCAGCAAACATGTGGCATTGGTAGACTTCGAGGCCATACTAGAAGATGAAAATACCTTCTTGGCCGATTGCTCCAATTTTTGGGAATCCCTGTCAGCCGGAACCTGAAGAAAAGCACTCGAAGCTTGCTTAGAGCAGGAAGCCTGCACCACCAGACTCTCCGGAGATGGATGGGAATACAGAAATGAAGGGTCCCCTGGAGCAGATCTATACCTCCTTTCCACAGCCTTAGCAACCGCAGGAGAGGAGGAAGGCTTCCGCCACACTTCCAAAATAGGCTCGGTTAAAGCTTCGTTGAAAGGCAATAAAGGCTCAACAGATGAAGAGGGAGAATGCAGAACCTCAGTGAGCAAATTCGGCCTATACTCCGCTGTAGGCAGCTGTAAATCTAAAAGCTCCGCAGCCTTCCTGATGACCATGTGATATGGAGCAATTTCCTGAGATGGAGAAACCCTGGAAGAAGAAAGCTCCCATTCAGGAGAGGTATCTAGGCCACTAGCCTCCTGAAGACCTTCAAAGTCATCACAGGACTCCTCTATTTCACCCTCTTCCACATCATCTTGACACCGATATTGCTCCTCCTCCAACAATCTCTGCACCTCTCTCCTCGAGCGCTGTCTTGGTTGCGGCGTCGACGGTGCCGGACGCGGCGCCGAGAGCTTCGGTACTGGCGTCGAAGGAGGTTCCGAAACAGGAACAGGTGCCGTACGAATCTGAGAGGAAGGGGCTCTAGACGGCGCCGGCGACTCCGCAAGCAGCGTCGAGAACCTTGGAGCCGGAAACTGCCATGACGGCGCCGTCGGCATAAAAGGCATAAATGGCGCCTGAGCATACGGATGAAGACCACCCAAACTAAAAGCCAGCGGACCCACGGGACCAGCAAGTGCTCCGGAGGGGAAGGCTGCTTTGGCGAAGACTCCGTACATTGCATTCAAGAAATGTGATGGATCAGTGCCTGGAGCCGGCATCTCAGGATACAGCAGATTAGGATCCCCTCTTGGAGACTCCGATGCCGGGACGACCGGATTCACCGGCGGATCCACAGGCTCCGCTTCATGAACGGGGGAATGCTCTTCCTGAGCTGGCAAACCCTCCGACTCCGGTGTGCCCCTCGGCGTCGGCGACCTCGCAGGAGAAGGTGAGTGACTCGGAGCCATCTGGGGAGAAGGCGACTGCGATGGTGAGAAAAAGTCCTTTTGACGACGTCGAGGCACTGGAGAAGGAGATCTCGAAGTCTTCTCCTTCGACGTCGAGAGACATGCCTCTTCTTCTTCTTATGTTTTCTCGACTTTGAGGTGTGCGAAGTCGATGACCTCGACTTGGACTTCGACCGTTTTCTCCCCCTTTTCTCCTTACGAGCTTTAGCAATGAAGAGTTTGGCTTCTCTTTCCTTCAAGGCTTTAGGATTCATCTTGCGGAGAAAGAACATTCCTCGACGTCGTGATCCGACGATAAGCACCATAAACAATCTTCATAGGGGTCAGTGATCGACATGTGACCCCCACACTCTCGACAAGGCTTAAATCCTGACTTCCTCGAAGTCGCCATTTCCAACTTGATACAGAGAATACTCGATAAAACACAAAGTATCTACTAAAGTATGGAGAATCCCAAAAAACCGCTACGCGTCGACGGCGCGGAAAAAAGGGAACTAACGTCATCACGCGAACGAGGCTCTCTTATGGCTCCGGTGACGTCATACGGAGTCACGAGCGGAGCCGTGGTATTGTGACAATCTCGTCGGCGTGGAGAGCTAGGAAAAAAAGTTTCCACGGAATGCTGGCGCAGGGGATTTTCAAAAGGTGAGGAATCCACAGACAGATCCATCAGAAATAGGTTTTTCTGGCATGTTAATGTCCGGCCCTACAAGGTTCCAATACTTGTTGATGATCTTTTTAATGTAATTGCTTCTGGTGTTAAAAGCACACTAGTCTATTGGTTGCTGTATCTCTGGCTTTCACTTCTAACAAGGTCTCGCGTGGGCAATACCATGCTCTTTTTCTAGCTCTTTTGAGGAGTCCCTTGGGGTAACCTCTGTCGTGCAATTTTGTCACTAATATGTCAGTTTCATGGTAAAAATCTGCTCTGTGAGTGCAATTGCGTCTCAGTCTTACAAATTGGCCGTACGGAAGATAGTCACGGAGGTTCCTCGGGTGATGTGAATTGTAAAGGAGGAGCGTGTTCGTTTCTGTAGGTTTTCTGAATAAGGTGGTAAATATTTTTTCTTCATCTATTCTCAGAGACAGATCCAAAAAGTTAATGGTTTCTCTGTTATATGTCATTGTAAATTTGATATCCGGAGATCTACCATTTAGCCAAAAGGGGAAGTCTAGTAGACTTAACGCATCACCAGTCCAAATCATTAATACATCGTCGATGAAGCGCTTCCACATCGAGATGTTGTCTAAGAATGGGTTAGCCAAGTTGTAAATGTGTTCATCCTCGTATTTGTCCATGAACAGATTCACTAGATTGGGTGCGAAGCCGGCTCCCATTGCTACTCCTTTCTGTTGAAAAAAGTATTCCTTTTGAAAAATAAAATCATTCTTACTCATGGCTATTTCTAGTAATTCAACTATGAATTCCGTTGGTACCCAACAGGGATTTTCCCACTTGTTTAGGACTTCACGTACTACCTCTAATGTTTGGTCTTGTGGTATGCTTTTGTACAATGAAGCCACATCTAGTGTTACCAGAAGTTGCTTGTTCTTGTCAAATGGTTGGTTTTCAACCAAATGTATGACTTCCATGGTGTCCCTGAGGTCGGACCTAGTTTTTTCCACCCATGGTTTCAAGAATGTATCAATGTATTTGTTCAGTGGTTCTAAAATGGACCCGCATCCAGAAACAATTGGTCTTCCAGGTGGATGGTAAAGATCTTTGTGTACCTTGGGGAGAGTGTATATGGTAGTGTAGTGTAGCTCCTATTTCCCTAATAGGCTCTGCGCATTGGAATAATATATCCTATAGGTTTGACATAGGACTAAGGTCAGTATGTCCCTATCGAGTATATTAAACTTAATTACTTGTGCCAGCTAGCTCAGAGGCCACTAGAAACTCCTTGACAACAAGAAGGGAGTAGTTTCTGGCAGCCGCAAAACATGACCACTGTGTTTCCCTTTAGAATCAGAACGTGTCCCAGAGTCGTGGAAACAATAGATAACTATTTCACTCAGCTCAATCGTGCATGCTTAGTTTTCCTCAAAGTTACACAGAGAGAACAGACGGGCGTTTCAATAAAAGATTTATTGAACAGTCTTGTTTCTGGTGTAAGTCAAATGTGCTGTTACGATCACAAGACAGTATGCGAGATAAATAATGTACAGAGTGAGCAGTAGAAATAAATAATACTGCGTTAGCATTATCTTTTTAGCATATATGCATTTACATAAAATGACACAGCCTAAAAATGCGAGTACTCATACGATGCGTTTCTAGCCTAGTTCTACCCCAGTGTACCTAACCTAACCTAGGTGTAGGGAGAAGTAGAAGTAGGTGAAGTATTCCTTACTATAGTATACTAAGAGTATGTTAAGCCTAGTATGCCTAGTATGCCAAGAGTCCCTCTAGGTTCTTGTCAGCTCCATACCTGAAGAATGAGAGAGGTAGGAATCTCTTTCCAGACTCGAACTCCAACACCCCGCAAGGGAAGTTAGATCACTGGAAGCTGGACTCTCTGCGTGCAGGAATGACAGCGTCTTCTCAGTGCGCCGGCCGGGAAACAGGCTCCTCTGAAGTCGAGGTCTCCTCTTATTTACAGGGGTTTGGGACGGTATATTTATACCTGAGAATTACCTCAGAATGTTAGCATTGACGTTAGTTGGACAGCGGAAGACGTCATGAATGAACCCCTAAGGAATAACGGTTCATGCATAATATATGAGTCCTTGAAGAAATCAATAGTCCTGGGCTAGGGAAAGTCCCGCTGCCTAAGGGTCTGTTTTTTCATGAACTCGTTGTGACGCTAGGGTGGACGGATGTCGGAGACCATGCCTGTATTTGGAGTGCACGGTTTATGCCTAAATAAGGGCTGGGATTTTATGCCTATATAAGGGCAAGGCGAATTGTGCCTATATAAGGACATGATTCTGGAAAGCCCGTTTATGGACACCCTAGGAAGTATACAACACCCACTCCTCTTTCGTGTGTACGATAATACTAAAATGCTAAACATATAAAATGGAGTACTGCATATTAAAATATTTCCTAAAAGCATTAAAAAACATATTAAAAATGCAAAAGGTACTGTACATATTAAGCAATGCTTTTCATTTCCAGCATAAAGTTCGAAAATGCAATCGGAAAAAAATATAAAAAGCAATATTTACATATGACGAAAATGATCGATAAGTTGTTCAAAATCAAAGTCATTCCCTGTCATGAAAATTAAATGAACTGATTTAGACACACAAGATGACTAAGTGTCCGTGGAAGTACCGCCAAGTCTGTATTATAAGGCTAGTTCTACCTTAAGCAGATTGAAGTGCCATTTTAGTTCGAAAAATGGGACAAAAGTTCAATTTTGGTAGAGTTCCAAAGTTTTGAAAAATGAAGGCCAAATTGTTACTGCATCCCTGGAACACTGTATGCTGAATCAGAGTCAGTTCACGGGTCTGGTGTAAACATGAGATCATCTATTTCTATAGACAAAACATCATCCACTGTCGTTGGTGTAAGTTGGAACACCTCGTGTAAAAGATTAACTGCACAAAGATGTGAAGCATCGCTCTCAGCATAGGTCGCCGCAGTAATGTTCGCGTCCGTTGTTACCTGTGTGCCTGTAGATCTTTCTCGTACCTCAGCAGCAGCCGGAAGCGACTGTGAGATCTCAATGAATGCTGACATCAGGATTGGTAGCCTCTGGGGACAACACAGAGCATGGGCCGTTATCGGGACCAGCAAAGTATCGACATCCTTTGGCGCAGCTGATGGATATGTTAGACAAGCGTCCAACACGCATTCTTCACCGCATAGCAGGCATCGTAGAACAGGTAAGATGCAATCTTGCCAGACTGGTTGGAATGACAGGAACCAAGTTGTATTAAGGTCCCGTAGACGAGTCATGCCCAATAGCTGTACTATTCGCTCACGGCACTTCCTTTCAAGGAGAGCTTTCTCCATTTCGCTCTGAGTGATGTCTGCGAATAGGCTGGCCATAGCGCAATAGCAGGAAGAGAAATAGTATTCCGGCAACAAGTGCTAGAATTAATGGTATGCCACCAAACACCGAATGTGCAAATTTCGGGATGATTCCAAGTATTGCCTGGAAGGGTGCTAATAGACCGGAGCAAATGCTCTTAAATACATGTACAATTCCTGACATGTTAAAGATACGTGATATCATTTCTACGAAATGTATAGGGCAGTTTGTACGTATTAAAGTCTGTATCTCAACCGAAGTCCTTGCTACTTGTAGATCATAGGTTTCTTTGGCCGAGGTCAAAGGCACTGTTTGCTGTAAAAGCATGGCTTTCATTCTGCTCAAAGTATCAAATCTTATAAAAGAGACGTTCAGCGAAGGCCATAGAGGCAACTCCCTGACTGTGTCTATTGGGGGAAACAATACTTGCATACAGCAAGTGACCCTGGAGTTGACCGTTACCAGATATGGGATTCCTGGCAACATGCCGCAGCAACTCTGATCATTCAACATGAGGTAACTCCCATTCGAAAGTTGGCCAAACGTTGGATTAATCACAGCAGCTGGTGCACCCTGCTGATGGCAAGACAAATTTGCCACAGAACCATTACAAGCCCCGTGTAAAGAAATGTCCTGACATATAAGTGAACCACTCAGTGCATGGTTACAGTTTGTACCGCTCAAAAACACTTCACGATCCCCACTCCAACATCTATGTGTATACGGTAAATCCCAAGATGTCTTAATGTATTCCTTACCCAACCTTTCATATTTGCCTGCTTGCATTTGATTGAGGCAATACTGAAACTGAAAAGTAGTCACAGGTAATGTTATTTTGCCATGAATAACCCATTCTGTAGCTGGTTTTTCTGCCACTGTAAATGGTAATTTTTCCAGTTTTTCAATGCTCAGCACTGTACACCTTGCTCCTCTTTGTGCCAATTCGAATCTGTTTATCAGTTAGATTGTATTCTGCAAACAGAGACGACGTGTTGATGAAACGCCAAGGCACATAGCCCGCTCGCAAAGATTGCAGCGTCCAGCTCAATGACACTATAGAACGTAATTGAGATTGACCTTGTTGTAACATCGCCAAATCTTGTTCTAGAATGTCGATAGCAGAGGATACAATGCCATCCAATGAATATATTCTGGAGGACAAAGTTGTTAACCCATTGTCGACCACAGAGAGTGTTTTCTCTAAATTAATACGATCAAGTTCACGTATTCGTTCTGCGGCCTCCATCTGTGACACTTTCCATGCTTCATTATAAGCAGCATAAATGCCGGCATATATGAAACGTTTTTGACGCGGTTTTCTTGGTCCAACAAGAATTCCCTAAGATCTGCGTCATCTGCAAGTAAGGATAAGTGTTGTTTCACATCCTGTAGTGTAGATCTATGCAGCCAATCGAGGCATAATTTTCCTACACTGTATGTTGTTACTACCCCTGGATGTTGTCTTTGGACATATCTTGGGTCTGGCCTATGAATAGTAAAGCCCTGAGTTTTATTCAGGAATCTTTCCTGACAGTTGTTGGTGTCTGTGGGCAAGATCAACCATTTCTTCCAATCAGGATTAGATCTGTTGAGTTGTAGTATATTGTCAACTGTCACCACTGCCTTTGTATTATTATCACTGGCAGGTGTTGGCACAGAAGGTGTTTTCATCTCTTTGATCTTGGCTAATCCAAGACAAGATGTTTGTTGGACGGTTTCATTCAAAAACAGTATTTGTTCAGGGATGATGCAGGCTCTAAATAAAGCTTCTATACCCTGTACTTGCAATCTTTACTACCCCAGACCGTTTTTGTCTCTATTGTGTCTTTCCATAAGTCGAAACCCTGTGTAGACAGTTGGGCAATAAATGCTGCAGAGTAAATCTGTTTAGTATTTGTTAACATAATTTTCAGTCCTGTTTTGTTTACACTTTTGTAGTAAAACGTTTCTGGGTCAGATGTATTGTAACCTGAAAAGTATGGAAACTTGCTAGCAAATGTTTTTGAACTACCTTGTGGTGGTGTAGGACAATGTTCCCATTGGTTAAACATAAACACATTTCTTGGATATGCAGTTTTATGCAAATAATGATGACCATAGTGGTTATAACAATACAGTTGTTCATAGTCTGATGAACCCTCTAAATATTCATATTTAGAAAATGCAGCAGATTTTTCTAGATCAAACATTATATCATTTACAGTCTCTAAGTCCCAATCATCTGAATAGGTACTAGACGTAATTAAATCACTTAGTGAAATTTTAAACAAATGTGGAATGTTCAATTGTTCCGTCGGTCCAAAAATGTCATAATCTGTTTTGTCCCACACTATACCATCCTGTATAGGAACTGCTGTGATGTTCACTGATGACAAGTCTCTTGCTTCACGATGGGAAGATTGATGTGGTTTCAAAAGTACCTTCACGTCTTTTCCTTCACTGTTCACATGGATGTATCTGCCACTTATAAGCACGCTTACAATTGTTACCAAAGCTAGCCAGAGCAAGAAAACAAAAAGTCCAGATGTAATCCAGAGTTCAATCCATGGAGAAACCAGATAAGTCTTTTTCAGAAAGTGAATAAAGTCTTGTACTTGCTGCTTGAGTTGGAATGATGCTGGCGTCGTTTCAGTTTCACTTGGATCTTCTGAGAACGTATCAAAGTCAATGAAATAGCCAGAAGCAGTTCTGTCAATTGTTGGAATTGCATCAGGATTTGTTGAAATCACAGGAGACAGTTCATCACGTGTCACGTTGGTGTAGACAGGTGTATTTGGACGAACTGTTACTTGGTTGTCAAGAGGGATGAGTTCCATAGCATGGTTGCTTAGTCCTCCATCTGTTACAGCTGAATTCTCGATAGTTATCAGTCTTTCAGTCTGAACCTCTTGGATAGTAGCGAGAGGAGTGCGTCTGCTGCTAGGTCGGAGTCCACGAGGCCTACTGTTCAGTATTAGCCACATACTGTGGTTTGATCAGGTCGATGGACACAAATCTTTTCTCCTTTCTTCCAGCAAGGGGCGGCAGAAGTACTGTTCTTGTTCCTTGAACTGCTAGAACAGGTACCGGTTGTCTGTAAGAAGGTCCAAATTCCTTCTTGTCCGCGATTTTTTCTCTGACTAGATCCCCAACTTTTGGAATCCAGACAGGCCTTGCTGGGACCGCCGATGTTTCCCCAGTGGTGGTTGGCTGTAAGGATACGTTGCTTTGTTGCGTTCTTAGCTTATTGAGTTCCTGTAAAACAGCCAAACGATCTTTGATATCAAATGGTTTATTTTCCACCACTGTGCCTACGTGTTCAAGGTCTGGTACCCACATTCTTGTCCCAAATAGGACCTCATATGGAGTGACCCCCCCTAGAGAACTTCTTGGCAGATTATTGAGTGCGCGCTGTACGCTATTGAGGTGTTTGACCCACCCATCACCCGAACCTAATACCCTAGCTGTTATAGACTGCTTTATGTCCCGGTTTTTCCTTTCCACAACAGAATTTCCCTCAGGATGGAATGGAGAGGAGTACTGCAATGCAACGCCCAGACTGGCCATGGCTTCTTTGTAAGCCCTAGAGCTAAACGCAGGACCCTGGTCAGAATGTAGCGTGCCTATTGCGTATGTGCCGATAAAGACTCGCAAATCTTTTATAACAGTTCGATCGTCAGCCGAGCGCTGAGGCCATAACAATAGGAACCTAGATTTAGTATTTGCGGGAATGCCTTTGTCCATTGGGACGCAGGTGAGTAGATAGCCTAATGCTGTCTAACAGTGGAGTCTGTACTGGGCTGCCGCATTCGCAGCATGGTGTCTGGTGGCTCTCTCGCTGTAATTTACAGTCTAAGCAGTTGTTGATAAATATGTGAATGTGTGTATTCATTACAGGCCACCAGTACATCTCTTTTAACTTCAAAATTGTGTTTGAGATCCCTTGATGTGACAGACCCTTCCCCCAAATGTGTTTCATAAATCAAGGCTGTTCTTCGTTCCATGTTTGGAATTACCCTATCCCCCACTCCAGGGATTCGAGCAAAAGGAACGTTGTTCGCATCAATTACATAAGAGTACTTGAGTGGAAACTTTTTTGGTAACGCTGCACTGCTGCCTTTGCTTGAAGCATTGACAGCCAACATTATCTCACCGTCTATTTTTGTTTTTGAACAAGTGATCGCAGCTACGGAAGCCGTCTGAACAGCCCCCTTTGCGGCTTCGTCAGCCAATGAATTCCCTGCAACGTGAACGCCATCACGTTGATGACTCAGTGTGTGAATCACGTGAGCCTTTGGTAGTTCGTTTTTCAACTGAACTACTTGTTCCCAAAGCAATTTATGCTTTATTGTGCCTCCTTTCGCATCTTTGAAACCATTTTCAAGCCAGGTTCGTATATAGTCATTATACGACTGAACACAGTAAAAGGAATCGCACACTATCAGTGTGAGGAATTCTCGATCCGTACTCTCAAGTGCCAGTTTGATTGCTTGTAGTTCAGCTCACTGAGCTGTACAATCACCTAATGATTGAGTTTTTGTGACCATGGGTCTGAAGATGCCATTTCGCATGCGACCTTTAACGATAGCACACGCTGCACTGTAAGCTTGCTTACTCCCTGTTGCGTGTTGTGCGGATCCGTCAGTGTAAATTATGAATTCGTACTGATCGAGAGGCAGAATCTCAGTGGGCAGAGGACATTCTTGTTCATATTGCAGGAATGCTTGTGTTTTTAAATCTGGATCAAAAACATATTCAACATCAGTTGCAGCAAGAGAATTAACCCATTGTATCCATCTTGGATGTAATGCTTTAGCATTTGGAATGCTTGCTTTTGTGACCGCTTCTAAAGCTGGTACTGGGGTTACGACAATAATGCGTTTCCCTTGGGCTAAGGCTCTTTCTTTTGCTACAGCTGTTTGAACTGCTGTTAGAATTTTTTCAGTAGAACTGAAGCGCATTTCCACTTGTGTGTACAAATGTGATTTGTATGCGATTGGTATTTTCTCACCCTCATTGAAGGTTAAGTAGGTGAATCCACATTGACCCGAAATTATTCGAATCACCAAATTTCTTTGACTTACACGTGTTTGTAAGTGATTTGTTGCTAACATGTTAGCCTGGAGTGAACGCAAAATTTCTGTGTGTTCCTGTGTCCAGTTTTTGATTGAAAAATCAGGTTTGATTAATGCGTAGAGTGGTTTAACTCTTTCTGCGTAGTTTAGAATGTATGTTCTTCCAAAATTGAGGAAACCCAGGATGGATTGTAAGTGTTTTAGCATCTTTGGAGGTTGGAGCAGCGCACATTTCTCTAGAAAGTTAGCTGCCAAGCTCTTGCCTTCACTTGAAAGCTCATATCCCAAAAATAGGACATTGAGATGGGCAATTCGGGACTTTTTAAAGTTGAACTTGTAGCCCTCAGAGGCGAATCCCAGTATAATGGTGCTCACCCTGTTCAAGTGTTTTTCCAGGTTGTCGTCTGTCAGATAGATATCATCGACATAGGACAATGCCTCATTGTCATAAATTTGTAGTAACTCCGTTACCCTCGCTGAGAATAACCCTGGGCTGTTCTTGAACCCTTGTGGGAGTCGACAAAAGTGACGCTGGGTCCCCATTATGGAGAAAGCTGTTAAGTACCTGCTTTCAGGTGCTATATTTTGACAAAAGAAACCATTTGAGATGTCTAATGTTGTTTTGTATTTTTTACGCACAATGTTATTCATTAATGCTGTGCTATGTGCATTTTGCACTGCAAAAGTTTTAGAACATGTGTTTAAGTGTCTGTAGTCCAAAACTAGACGATATGTATTGTCTGGTTTGGAGACAGGAAACAAAGGATTGTTCATGGATGAGGTGCATGTTTCAATCACCCCTTGGTATTCAAGTTGATCTAAGATCTCCCTGACCTGTTTTTTAGCTTCTTGCTTAATAGGATACTGCCTTTGAGCAGTTGGTTCATGTTTCAGATTTATTTTATGGTGAGGTGAGTCCTCATCCCATCCTACATGATTTGTATACAATGCTGGGGCCTGGGCCACTGCCCATTTCATGGCATATGTATATCTTAGATGAATTGGAATATGGTTGGAGAAGGCAGGCATAATAATGTCCTCGCCGTGTGGGCACTCCCTGACAAATTGTGGTGGCCAGTCTTTCTCTGCTAGAAGTATGTCATAGCCCTTTGATAGTCTTTCCCAAAAGAGTGCTTTCACCTGTCTAGGTTTGTCTCCCTCCATCCGGAGTGTTATGTCATATAACTTTCGTGGAGTACTAACCCTGGTGTCTACAGTCTCTACTGTGATGTACTCATTCAAGTCCACTATCTCCAGAAGTTCCTTCAGGTTCTCGCGAGCTATTGTGACTTCTGCTGCACTGTCCAGCATTGTCTGAGCCCATTCTCCGTTCTTGAGTTGTGTTCTGAGTATTCTCGGCATGTCTTATCTTTAGACCTGCTACCTTCTTTTTGGAGAATTGAGGTTTTGCTTTAGGTTTTGGAGCGTGTTTGTCGTCTTTCGATTTCACGCGTTCTTCTCTATGTTCTGTTCGTCCTCTTCTTTCCGAAGTCTGTGATGAGATCTGAAAGGGACGAGAGGAACGTGTATCAGTATCTTGATACCTATCAGGTTTTCTCAAATTATCCCTATTCCTGAGGTTATACCTCCTTTCAGAGGGCTCCTTTGAGGAGACCTACCTCGGGATTGAGAACGTTTCTCGTTTGAATTTTGTTTATTAGTCTCCCACTTCTTTTTAGAAGATGTAGGAGTTTGTTTAATTGAGTCCTTCTCAGGACTTTCAGATAGTTTTGGTTTAACTGGTCTCCCACCCAAACTATCTCTGCCTAATTCTGCATAAGATTGTTCTATTATTCTGGGTAGCTCTGTTTGATGTTCTGTAACATCAAATTCCCTTAATTTTTGTCGGATCGCCACTGCTGCTGCCTCCCCTTTAATATTAGATAATATTATTGTTGAGACCTGGTCGAAATTTTTCAATAATTTCATACCTAAATTTAGAGCAGGCTCTGCCCCGTATTCGTTTTGAATTTGTTTTAGGACATCAGGTATTACCGCAATTGACGGAATGCCGTGTGTTTTAGTGTAGATGGCAGCAAAGACTGAGCCCCAAGTGATGCAGTCTTCCAGTTGTGGTGTGATCCCCATCGGAAAACTGATTGTCTGTATTCTGTGTTTCTCATGCGGGCTAGTATTTGGAAATACTGCTTCGATTTGAGTAATTTTTTGAGCTATCCAGAAAGGAATTTGCTCACGCTTAGTGGGCATTTTACCCATGACTGCGTATAGAGTCTGTGGTGTTATTTTTAGAGTGTTCCCCTGGTGAGGGTTTTGATTTGGAAGTGTTAATGGTGGTTGGACAGTGAAAGTCCGCATGACATATTGAACCAATTGTCTGTAGATTTTTATTAACTCTGCGAGTTGAATAAGTAGTTCCTCATCTGACATTATGTCAAGTTCAGGATGAGGTGTGTAGCCGGCTAGAATCGGCCATGTTGCTCCTGGTCTACCTAGTGGACCGAGCCTGGTAATGTTTCTGTGATGTTTTAGGGCGCCTTTAAACCAGAGCTGATGCTCCTGGTATGTTAATGGAATCTCAATATCCTCGAAAGGAATGTATTCCTCTGGTGGTTCATCTTCTTTGTAGAAGTGAAACATGTGTGTTACTGAATTGGATTCAGGAAATATTACCCATGAATAGAATACCTCTGTCTGAAAGGATTCGTGTGCCTCTATCACGAAAACTGCTCTACCTCCTCTCGGTGGTAGGCCATGTCTTATAAGTTTTAGAGTAATGGCTCTTCTTAAGTTTGGAGCGATGTCAATGACACCCTCCTCGGTTTCATTTAAACCTGTATTGTTGAAAAATGCTGGTTTGGCTGGATCAGCCGCAGCTCCACCGTTTCCGGCGTCTTCATTCATTTTGTTTTATGAAAAATGTAGAACAAATTTCAAGGAAACAAAGATAAGGTGCACAATATTTGTGGAACACTGTATCCTTCAACGTTGAACAAACCAAACAGCTAATATATAGGGTACTGCCCTATGTAGCCGTGGTGGATACTAACCCTGCCCACTCCAGACGTCTTTTGGAGTATATGGGTAGGGGTCTCTGAGAGAAAAAGAAGAAGCACGGCTGAGTTACTCAGTATCTAACGTTGAATTACTGCCTTACCAAACCGTTGGGCGCCATGTAGTGTAGCTCCTATTTCCCTAATAGGCTCTGCGCATTGGAATAATATATCCTATAGGTTTGACATAGGACTAAGGTCAGTATGTCCCTATCGAGTATATTAAACTTAATTACTTGTGCCAGCTAGCTCAGAGGCCACTAGAAACTCCTTGACAACAAGAAGGGAGTAGTTTCTGGCAGCCGCAAAACAGGACCACTGTGTTTCCCTTTAGAATCAGAACGTGTCCCAGAGTCGTGGAAACAATAGATAACTATTTCACTCAGCTCAGTCGTGCATGCTTAGTTTTCCTCAAAGTTACACAGAGAGAACAGACGGGCGTTTCAATAAAAGATTTATTGAACAGTCTTGTTTCTGGTGTAAGTCAAATGTGCTGTTACGATCACAAGACAGTATGCGAGATAAATAATGTACAGAGTGAGCAGTAGAAATAAATAATACTGTGTTAGCATTATCTTTTTAGCATATATGCATTTACATAAAATGACACAGCCTAAAAATGCGAGTACTCATACGATGCGTTTCTAGCCTAGTTCTACCCCAGTGTACCTAACCTAACCTAGGTGTAGGGAGAAGTAGAAGTAGGTGAAGTATTCCTTACTATAGTATACTAAGAGTATGTTAAGCCTAGTATGCCTAGTATGCCAAGAGTCCCTCTAGGTTCTTGTCAGCTCCATACCTGAAGAATGAGAGAGGTAGGAATCTCTTTCCAGACTCGAACTCCAACACCCCGCAAGGGAAGTTAGATCACTGGAAGCTGGACTCTCTGCGTGCAGGAATGACAGCGTCTTCTCAGTGCGTCCGGCCGGGAAACGGGCTCCTCTGAAGTCGAGGTCTCCTCTTATTTACAGGGGTTTGGGATGGTATATTTATACCTGAGAATTACCTCAGAATGTTAGCATTGACGTTAGTTGGACAGCAGAAGACGTCATGAATGAACCCCTAAGGAATAACGGTTCATGCATAATATATGAGTCCTTGAAGAAATCAATAGTCCTGGGCTAGGGAAAGTCCCGCTGCCTAAGGGTCTGTTTTTTCATGAACTCGTTGTGACGCTAGGGTGGACGGATGTCGGAGACCATGCCTGTATTTGGAGTGCACGGTTTATGCCTAAATAAGGGCTGGGATTTTATGCCTATATAAGGGCAAGGCGAATTGTGCCTATAAAAAGGACATGATTCTGGAAAGCCCGTTTATGGACACCCTAGGAAGTATACAACAGTAGGTATGCGTGGATTGGTTTTATTAAGGTATTGAAACTCTGGTTCACTTAGAAAACCTTCTTCCAGCCCTTTCCGTGTCAGTCTGCTGATCAATTTGACAATGTCCAGAGTGGGATCCTTGTTGATCCTCAAATAGCTTTCCTGAGTACCTAGTTGTCTGTTGATCTCAGTGATATTATCTGTGGTATTTTGTATGACAACCGAGCCTCCCTTATCTGCGGCTTTGATGACAATCTCTATGTTGTTGTGTAGTGTTGTCAGTCCTTTTTTTCCATTTTGGTGATGTTATACTTGATGTATTTTCTGTCATCAAGTAAAGCCATGACTTCCTTTAGCACTATTTGCTCAAATGCCAGGATTTTTTTGTGACAAGGTATGCAGATGGTGTGAAGGTGGAGGGAGGTCTCAGATTTGCAGCTGCCATTTGTGATAACGGGGGTGGATTCTTGGTGAAAAAAATATTTTAACCGTATTTGAATTGTTGTAACTCAACTCTTGTACTGAAAGTATTTGGGGGGGCTGTTGGGATGAATGAAAGACCCTTTGCCAAAATGCTTTTTCTGATTCTGTGAGTGTGTGGTTGGACAAATTTATGATGGGATCTACTGCTTGCAAGGACTCTGGGACAGAAGTACGGGGAAAACTCTGAGTGTCTAAGTGGTATTCTACCTCTGATTCGATAGGTAAAGGTCTTCTTACTACCACCTGTAAGTTTGCGTCTGTGATTCTCTTGGGGGTAGAACCTGACTCTTGTGTTCCCTCTCTGTATGTTCTGACCTCTGTTCCACCCTCTCGGTCTGCCCCAGTTCTGTTCTTGGCCTCGTCCTCTGTTGGGCACCCAAGAATTGTCACCTAAAAAAGACCCACTGTTTTGGTAGGAGGTACCTTGGTTGGGTGTGCGGCCACTGCTACTGGTTCCTGGCCTATCTAGGTCACTGTCAGAGCCGCTTCCAAAAGAGGAGTCAGAGAAGGTGGTAAATCTTCTCGGTCCCTGTCTGCTTCTGTTGATAAAAAAACCCTGACTGTCTTGTTGATAAAATTCCTCTGATAAGTAGGGATATGTGACTTTTTTTTTATCATAGGCCCTTATGTCTTTTGCTAGTTTGTCCAATTTTTTGTTAAGTGTTGCGGTATTGAATTCAGCAACACTTTTTTCTAAGTGGTCTAGTGATTCTTTTGCAGTACTTAATGCTTTGTCATCTACGATCTCTTTCTTGAGATCAGCTATGTCTTAGCAGCAGACTCGACTACGGAAACGCCCTCTACGCTGGAGCCCCGACCAAACTCATCAACAGACTGCAAAGAATCCAGAACGCCTCTGCACGCCTGATCCTCAACGTCCCAGGCCACAACCACATCACCCCCCACCTGAGAAACCTACACTGGCTCCCCATCAACAAGAGAATCTCCTTCAAGCTCCTGATCCACGCACACAAGGCACTGCACAAAACCGGCCCAGCCTACCTCAACAGTCGACTCTCCTTCTACGTTCCCAACAGGAGGCTCCGCTCCGCAGACCTCTCCCTGGCAACCGTTCCACGCATCCAGAGAACCACCACCGGAGGCAGATCCTTCTCCCATCACGCCGCCAAGACCTGGAACACCCTCCCCTCAACCTACGACAGACCGAAGACCTGCTGACCTTCAGGAGATGACTCAAGACCTGGTTATTCGACCAGTAACAGCAGCACCCCCTCTTCCCCCAGCGCCTTGAGACCCTCGCGGGTAAGTAGTGCGCTTTACAAATCCTATGATTGATTGATTGATTGATATGTCTTGAGTCAGTGTTTTGATATATTCCAGGGCAGTCTCAACACCAAGCATCATCCAGTGCCTGGAGCTATTGTTAGCTACAAAGCTAAAACCATCCCTGAATTTGGGGATGTCAACAAAAATAGCTGGCTCGTTTTTCACTTGTAGTCCTTTGGGTAAAATATTGGACTGCAAATATTTGGTCAAAAGGTGCCTGTGTAAGCGAGTCCTTACCAATATGTTCTCCAGTCGTTCTAACCTGGAAAGTTTCTCATTGAGGGTGACATCTATGGATGATATACCTGTTCCTAGGAAGCAATTGTCTCCCTGACCATTAATCAATTTGCTGATGTACGCCTCATTGCATGAGAGTGTATCTCTCTCCGACATGCTTTGCAAACAGAAAGGATAAGAGTTATTCTGGTAAAGAAACCATTTAGGGAGAAGGAAAAACCCTTGCAGGTAAAAACCTGCTCTTAGTAATCGTAAAATATAATGGGGCAACCCAGTGTCCCTCAGAACCTAGATATATCAGAAAAAATAATACAATGAGTTTTGTCGGGTCAAACAATTGCTTAGCTCAGAACGGTGGATTAATCCCGATGAATCCTTTGAAGTTCAATAATAACATAAACAAGTTAAGACACACCAAACCATGTGACACAGTAAATATGTTTTATATTTTATATCTCCATTAAGGATGCATGGAATATTGGGCTGTTGTACAATAAGGGCATAGGCCAAAAGTGCAAACAAAACACAACAATTATTGTGGTGGTATAACATAAAAGAAGGGAGACTTATACATAAGTCAAAACAAACAATTGGTTACATATACAGTTCAGGCTAACCCCGTGTTATCCTTCACACTGATTTCAAGGGTGTAGTGATGTGGGACGTGATGTCATTGAGCATTGACGTTTCGACCCAGGATGTATGTGTTAGTTATAATTAGGCTTTCCTGTTTTCAGTTTCTATTTTAGGTAAATTTTGGTGGGGTTTTTTCAGTGTTTTCAAGTGATTTCAATACCTTAAAAAAACAGTTATCAGTGGTTACACATTTTCGCGCCACTAAAAACAACAGAGAAAGTGTTTTTCCGGAGTTTATGGAACATTTTGCTTTTATTATTGCTAGCTTTCTGCACTGATAGCACATAGTATATAGACAGTGTACGTATAGTGTATATGAGGTCCAAGTAGATTTTTGCAAATTAAACTTATTGTAGTACACCATACAATACTTCTTCAGTGAGTCTTTGGTCATGTGCGCTCACTCTTTCTTTCCCATGTAAACTTCTGTGAAAAGGCCCTCTCAACATTGGCACTTGGGACAGGCAACGCCAAAACAGCCAGTATACAATTTGTTGCACAAGTTACTAACTTGTGTAACGATATATCTGTAAGAGACAGTAGTTAGTGACAGATTCCTTACCTTAGAATATCCCCAGGCGTCAGGCTGGATCCGGAAAGTTTTGCGTAGCAGTACCCTTGCGCGTCGGTAGGCGGCGTCGTGCGGCTCCGCGTCCGTCGTCGGTGTGGGATCGCCGGGATGACGTCGCGGGCAGTACTTAGACGCCGCCCCTGCGCGCTGACATCAGTTCTGTACATGATTTTCCACGCCAGGAACGCAGAGCCATGCAAGAAGCTGACATAGGTGTCTGAAAAATACTAGGGCCCTGAAAGGGATGTCCTTAACCCTAGAAATCAATTCGCAGAACGGGGAGGATGGGTGGGGCGGTAAGGAATCTGTCACTAACTACTGTCTCTTACAGATATATCGTTACACAAGTTAGTAACTTGTGCATCTGAAAGAGACACGTTAGTGACAGATTCCTTACCTTAGAATAGATACCCCAGCAATACCAACCCCGGTGGTGGGTCTGCGAACAGATTCAGACAAGGAAGTCCCGGAGGACAGAGCGGCCAAAGAAGCCGTCCCTCCGGACCTGGCTGTCAAGGCAGTAATGCTTGGTAAACGTGTGCAGCGATGCCCACGTAGCTGCCTGACATATATCCTGTAGCGGAACACCGCGGCCTAAAGCCGTGGTAGCAGCCGTTGCCCTGGTAGAATGGGCACGTAGCCCAACGGGGGGCTCCTTCTTAGCCAAAGAATAGCAGGCTTTGATACACAAGATGACCCAGCGGGAGATGGTCCTCTTGTGTACCGCCCGACCTTTTTTGGCGCCCACGTAGCCAACAAAGAGCTGGTCATCCACCCGGAACTGTTGTGTGCGGTTGATGTAAAAGGAAAGCGCACGTTTTGGGTCCAGACGGTGTAGCCTCTCTTCCTCTCTGGAAGGATGCGGAGGCAGAAAGAAGGTGGGCAAAGTGATGGTCTGCCCAATGTGGAAGGCAGTAACCACCTTTGGCAAGAAGGACGGACGCGTCCTAAGAACAACCTTGTCTGGATGGACAGACAGAAAGGGGGGTTTGCATGAAAGAGCCTGGAGCTCACTCACCCGCCGAGCGGAGGTGATGGCCACCAGAAAGGCTG
The DNA here is from genome assembly GCA_963921515.1 of Calotriton arnoldi. Lineage (NCBI taxonomy): Eukaryota > Metazoa > Chordata > Amphibia > Caudata > Salamandridae > Calotriton > Calotriton arnoldi. The sequence continues at coordinate 335,835 of CAWUFW010009270.1, forward strand.
TCTTCAGAGTGAGAAGACGAAGAGGACAGTTATGCAGAGGCTCAAAGGGAGCGCACATTAAGAAAGTAAGAACCAAGTTTAAGTCCCACTGAGGCATTATAAACGGAACAGGAGGAAAGAGGTGTGTAATGCCTTTAAGAAACCTGTTAACAACAGGGGACTTAAAAAGAGAGGGCTGATCAGGAAGCCTGAGGAAGGCCAAGATTGCACAAAGATAGCCCTTGACGGTACCCAGGGCAGAACCCTGTTGGGCCAGAGAAAGAAGGAACAGAAGAACCTCAGAAAGAGGGGCAGAAAGGGGATTCACAGCCTTTGCTGTGCACCATGCCACAAACTTGTTCCACCTGCAGGCGTATACCACCTTAGTGGAGGGACGCCTGGCTGCCAGAATCACATCACAAACTTCGGGAGGCAAGTCAAAAGGAATCAACTGCCGCCGCTCAATCTCCACGCAAGCAGGTGGAGACTGGACAGGTTCGGGTGGAGGACCGTCCCCTGCTGCTGCGACAGAAGATCCTCCCGAAGAGGCAGACGGATCGGGGGATCGACGCTCATACTGAGTAGCTCGGGATACCAAACTCTTCGAGCCCAGTCCGGGGCCACAAGGATGACTTGGTCCCGGTCGCGCCGAATCTTCTTCAACACTCTGGGTAGAAGTGGTATAGGCGGAAAGGCGTACAACAGACCGCAACTCCACTCGCGACGAAAAGCGTCGCCGAGCGAGTGCCGCCTTGGAAATTCCAATGCGCAGAACTGATGACATTGCGCGTTCTCTTCGGTGGCGAATAGATCTAACCAAGGCTCTCCCCACTGTAGAAAGAGTCCTTGCGCCACCTCCGAGTGAAGACGCCATTGGTGATCCATCATGCACCTGCGGCTGAGTTCGTCCGCCCTGGCGTTCAGGGAACCTGCCAGGTGTTGAACCATCAGGAATATGCCCTGATGTTCCAGCCATGTCCAGAGGCGCAGAGCCTCCTGACATAGGGTCCACGACCCCACCCCGCCTTGTTTGTTGCAGTACCACATGGCGGTGGTGTTGACTGTGAACACCTGCACTACCTTCCCTTTGACAGAGGGAAGGAATGCCTTGAGTGCAAGTCGGATCACCCGGAGCTCCAGAAGGTTGATATGGAGCCGGGACTCCGCCGGAGACCAGAGGCCTCTGATCTCCGCCTCTCCCATGTGACCGCCCCATCCCAGAAGGGATGCGTCCGTCACAACTGTGTGCTCTGGCTGGGGAAGGGAGAGGGATCTACCCATGACCCATTGCCGGTTCGAGAGCCACCACTGCAACTGTTTTGCAGTCCCCTCCGAGATCTGGACGTGATCGGACAGGTTGCCCTGATGCTGCGCCCACTGGAACTTCAGGTCCCACTGCAGAGCCCGCATATGCCATCTGGCATGATCGACCAGCAGGATGCAGGAGGCCATGAGGCCCAGCAGCCTCAGGGTCATCCGTACCGAAACCCAGGATAGAGGCCGAAAGATCGGAATCATAGCCTGAATATCCCGGACTCGCCGTTCGGGAGGATAGGCCCGAAACTGCGTCGTGTCCAGAACTGCTCCGATGAAAAGGAGCTGTGGAGAAGGAATCAGGTGCGACTTCGGCACGCTGATGGAGAACCCCAGCGAGTGCAGGAGTTCGGCCGTAGTCTGGAGGTGGGAGACGACTGCCTGGGACGAGCCCGCCTTCAGCAGCCAGTCATCGAGGTAGGGGAAGACTGGGACCCCTGCCCGGCGCAGATGAGCTGCGACCACCGCCATCACTTTCGTGAACACCCGAGGGGCACTTGTAAGGCCAAAGGGGAGCACGGTGAACTGAAAATGCTCGAGGCCTACCGTGAACCGCAGGTAACGCCGGTGGGCCGGCAGGACGGGGATGTGGAAATATGCGTCCTGCAAGTCCAACGCTACCATCCAGTCTCCAGGGTCGAGGGCAGTCAAGACCTGAGCTAGGGTGAGCATCTTGAACTTCTCCTTCCGGAGGAAGCGATTGACGTTCCGGAGGTCCAAGATAGGACGCATGTCCTCCTTGTCCTTTTTGGGCACCAGAAAGTAGTGGGAGTAACAACCACGCCCTACTTCTGGGGTCAAAACGCGCTCGATGGCCCCCTTGGCCAAGAGGGCCGCAACTTCCTTCTGAAGAAGCACCAAGTGATCCCCTGACATGCGGTGGTATTGAGGTGGCATGGCTGGGGGAGTTGTGTCGAAGGGGAGGGAGTAGCCCCTTCGGACAATGTCCAAGACCCACTTGTCCGAGGTGATGGCACGCCAGTGGTGAAGGTGATGGCGGACCCTGCCCCCTACTGGTGTGCTGTGGACCTGAAAGGAAGGACTAGGAGGGCTTGGAGGCCGTGGACGGGGCGGGGGTGGTGGCCAGACCCGCACGCAGGTTGCCCGACCCGCCTCGGCGGGAGCCACGTCCTCGGCCATGCGAAGACGCTTGCTGCGCGGGCCGGTGGCTGGGCAGCGTACGTGACTGGGCGCCCCTTCCGTGGCCACGAAAGGGGCGAAAAGCAGACTGTTGCGGAGGGCGCACAGCAGAAAGGCCCAGGGACTTGGCTGTAGCCCGTGAGTCCTTAAAGCGCTCCAGCGCATGGTCTGCCTTGTTTCCGAAAAGACCGACCCCATCAAAGGGCATGTCCATAAGAGTGTTTTGGACATCGCCCGACAAACCAGTGGTTCTCAGCCAGGCGTGACGGCGCAGCGCCACTGTCGTCGCAAGCGATCTGCCTAGCGAGTCGGCGGTATCAAGGCCACATCTGATGGTGTACTTTGCCGCATCCCTTCCTTCCGGAATGGCGCGGGAAAGCAGTGCCTGGGCCTCCTCAGGACACTGGGGCAGAACTTGCACCACCGAATGCCACAAGGAGTGGGAATATTGCCCCAAGAGGCAAGTGGTGTTGACAGACCGCAAGCCAGCACTGCAGGAAGAAAAAACCTTCTTCCCAAATTGATCCAGGCATTTGGATTCCCTATCCGGCGGAGCGGTAGGGAAGGTGCTTTGGGAAGCAGAGGCTTGGACAACCAAGCTCTCAGGGGTGGGGTGTTGGGAGAGGAACAGGGGGTTGCCCGGAGCAGGGCAATGGCGTCGGGCTACGTTCCTATCCACAGGAGCCCCTGTGGTGGGCTTGGACCAGGTGCCCAAAAGAACGTCCGAAAGTGCCTCGTTAAACGGCAGCAGTGGCTCCGAGGAGGTAGACCCCGGCTGAAGCACTTCCGTCAGGATGTTAGTCCTGACAGCCACTGTAGGCAATTGGAGGTGTAAGGCCTCAGCTGCTCTACGCAACACCGTTGCAAAGTTTGCTCCCTCCTCCATTGCCACGGAAGGAGGAGACAGCATGCCAGTGTCAGGGGAGGTGTCCAGACCACTGGCATCCCCAAGTTCCTCAGCCCAGTCCTGATCAAACTCACATTGGGCTGTGAGAGGGTCATCAGACCCCTCCCAGTTCTCTTCGTCCTCCAATTCTGGTTCAAAGTAAGGAGGAGGGACATGTGGGACCCAAGGTCTCATCGGCACCGGAGCCGGCGTCGATCGACGTCGGTCCGGCGCCGTGTCCGGATCCGGAGAGAACCGGGGTACGACGCCGCCCGGAGCCCCGGACGGCATCAGGAACGGCACCAGTGAAATCGATGCCGGCGGAGGTATCGTCAGGTCAACCGGCGTCGATCGGGGTTGTAGCAGCACCGGAGCTGGGGTCGAGGACGGGGCCGGGGCCGGGACCGAGGCCAGTGTGACAGGCGGCGCCGGGACCGGAGTCGCCGGCGGCGCCGTAGGAACCCCATCAGGGCCCGCGGGGCCCGAAGGCGCACCGGGGGGACCTTGAGGCCCGAAGAGGCGGGCCATGGCCGACAGGAACTCCTGTATCTCGGCCGGAGTCGCCGCCGAACCCGGATAAGGCGGGTAATGCGGCGGCGGCTCCACAGGCATTCCCGGAGCCACGGGGGCGGGGACGGTGCCGATGGGACCCTCAGCCGAGTCGTGAGACCGGCGAGGGGAAGTTGTCGAGCGATGACGCTTCTTTTACTTCTTGTGCTTCGACTTACCGGAGGAGTGCGAAGACTTGGACCCCGACGATCGATGAGGACTCTGCGACCGGTCCCTTGACCTCTCACATGACCGGGGCTTGGATTGGCGCGGAGCCGACTGCCGGACCTCGAGGAGCTTTCGAGACCGCTCTCGCAAAGCCTTCGGATGCAAGGCCCGGCAGTCGGGGCACGACTTGGAGTCGTGGTCGCGCCTGAGGCAGTAGAGACAGTCTCGATGCGGGTCCGTGATCGACATCATCCGACCACAGGCGTCGCATGGCTTGAAGCCGGGCATCCCTACCAACACCTTCGGAGTCGAACGACTCGAGAAAAAACAGTGATAAAAATCACAAAAAACGTAGTCAAAAAATGACTAGGGCACTGCTCTTCCCGGATCTGCGCTTACTGGCGCGGAAAAAGAAAGAACTGACGTCAGCGCGCAGGGACGGTGTCTAAGTACTGCCCGCGACGTCATCCCGGCGATCCCGACGACGGACGCGGAGCCGCACGACGCCGCCTACCAACGCACAAGGGTACTGCTACGCAAAACTTTCCGGATCCAGCCTGACGCCTGGGGATATTCTAAGGTAAGGAATCTGTCACTAATGTGTCTCTTTCAGATAACTCTGGCCACTGACATTTCTTTCCATGACAATACTGGTGCACTTTAAGATTGCGATTCTCAGGGCAGGTTCTGCAACATTTGAGTTGAGCTGGGTGCTTATGCCCTCAGAGTTATTGAGGCGGTCAAAAATGAAGCACCACTTTAGAAACTACGGAGGAAATTCCCCTTTACTGAAGGGATCTAGAACTTGTACAGAGTACCACAGTGAGGTTTCATTGACTTCAAATGCCATTGGTGGTGAAGGGACATTTCTATGCATCATTGCAAGCCATTTCTCATACATTGTGAAATAAACGTTCCTGAATTGCTCTTCAACATTGCTTTGCTTACCAAGTGGCAAGCACTCTAACATGGAACATGTTGCAGTGCCAAAGACACTAAAGGTGTTGCCCAGCCTACTCTCAAGGAGATGTTTCACAACTACACCAATTATGCTGAACACTTGGCAGACAAGGGTTTTTTTCAGACTCTAGTTTTTTTATTATGTCCACTACAGCAGTTATGTTTTCCTGTAAAAATTTAAGAATGCAGTAGAGTGTACTTTTTCACATCACTATCAATATGCGACCAAAGATCCTCACATTTCTTGCCTTTGGCATCATCACTCAGCAACAATTCTGTAATTGGTTGCCACATGGATAATATAGCATTCATAGCCCCTTGGACTGAGTACCATCAGCTAAGGAACACAGTTGGGATGACTCTTTCTTTGATGCCACACAAAGCACGAAATGATAAATATTTGCGTTTTAGTTCCTGTGCATAAGAAAACATAGCATCCCTCATTAACTCTGAAGATTGTAAAGATGCTTTCAGCATACCATCTAACAAGTGGCAAGGATCTCTTACAGGGAATCACTTCAGCTCAGGTATCAATTTTGACAGGTCATCACACAACTTTTTCATATACGTAGCTGAATCACTGCAAATACAAACAATATCACTCCAATCTTTGTTGAACTTGGAAAGAACCTTTTTTTGCAGAGCATTCCAAGTGACACTGCGTTCCATGTTTTCCAAAAGTCTGGTGTCATGTTTTTACCACTATCCCAGATGCTTGGTGATAGCGCTCTTTTTACATGTACTTGTAACTATACCTTGCATTGAATGTTTAAAGCCTGAGGCGTTGGCAATTCACCTACTATCAATACTGACCCACTAGAAACTGGGGGCTGATGTATTATGGGTTTTAAGCCATTCTCTGTGGGTAAATGTGATGACACATATTACAAAAGATTCTTATGAAATTAGCCATTTTACCTATCAGTGAAAGAATCAAACGCAGCCAAAATATCAAATATGATTTTGATATTTCCTGATTCTCTATAGTTTATAAAATAATTAAACAAGACCTAAAACATGCTTCTAAACCCTGCATCTTTAGACCAAAGACCACAAAACTGAAAAAAGCAAAAGGAAGAAGAAACAATATTTTAGTGGCATCCCTAAACATCAAAACTCAAGCAGAATAATGTTAGCCCAGTCTTTCTTACTGCTAGCTTGTATAACAAAGTTATATTGTATCTGCCCCTTCAGGAAGAAAAAAAATGACTCTTTCACTCTCTTTTTCCTTTCTTTGAATGGCATTTGAATGGCATTTAGTTTGTGGTTGTGCAGGTGTTTTTTCAGTGTTTATATGTTTATATGTTTTCACTGGTGAGGGCCATTTCTCTTTCAGTGGGGTCTTTATCAGTTATTATAGGTTTAAACCTAAAACCCCACAGCCTAGTTATAATGCACCAAGACGTTTCTGAACCAAGAAGAATCTAGAATAATTGTCAATTCTTTCTTGGTGATTTTATTTGGTTCGCTTCACACCCGATGCGTACTATTCCCCTCACAGACACACCCTTCTTATGTACAAATATTTTTGTACCCACTTAGGCTGTTGTTAGGACACCTTCCAGTCCTGAAGAAGACCCGCGTGATGCATTATAATTATCACATACATCCTGGGTCGAAACGTCGACGCTCAATGACATCACGTCCCACGTCACTACACCCTTGAAATCAGTGTGAAGGATAACACAGGGTTATCCTGAACCGTATATGTAACCAATTGGACGGATAGACTATGAAATTGTTTGTTGTTGTTTTGACTTATGTATAAGTCCCCCTTCTTTTATGTTACACCGCCACAATAATTGTTGTTTTGTTTGCACTTTTGTCCTATGCCCTTATTGTACAACAGCCCTATATTCCATGCATCCGTAAAGGATATATAAAATCTAAAACATATTTACTGTGTCACATTGTTTGGTGTGTCTTAACTTGTTTATGGTATTATTGAACTTCAAAGGATTCATCGGGATTAAATCATCCTTTTGAGCTAAGCAATTGTTTGACCCGACAGAACTCATTGTAGTATTTTTTCTGATATACCCATGTTCTGAGGGACACTGGGTTGCCCCATTATATTTTACAATTAATAATTTTCAAAGCACCAATATTGCTGAAGACATTCTTGCATAGACAGTGCCACTATCTCCGTCTGTTCAAAATATGGCCTTACTCCCATGTTTTTTTTTTATCAACACCTACAGAGTCCTGACCATTTCCATGATGCTGCACAAAATTTGCAGACATTGCGGGGAGTGGCGTGGCCCCTCTACCTTATTGTCTTGACCTAGAAGTATCTAATAGATATTAGGTATTAAACTCCCTAGAAGATAATGACTGACTCATTTGTAGTAGATATTATGATTCTGGATCTGAGAAATAGAGTATTGGGAGCACCTTCCTGGGTCAGGAAAATAATATGCCTCCCAAGGATCTTGTATGTACTCCTGGGTTGGAAATGATGGATGCATTTAAGTCCAATGAGGCTAACTGTAAAGATCAATCTAGCTCTAGAAGTCTACATACCTATGCTCCAACCATGGATGTCATAAGTCATTATTTGGAGGGAAGTTATAAATTGGCAACATGGAATTTGAGTGGGCCACTGAGTAAGAGGCAATGCTGATTGGATTAGTACTATATCTGGTTTCGATATTATATGTATTCAAGAAACCTGGTGTACGAGCCCAAGTAGAAGAGTTTTCTTCATACTTTTTGGGCACTAGAGCGTCTCAAGTTGAGCGAGCTAAAGGGGGGCTCCAGATTCTTATTTCTAATAAAATTTCTGTGAATGTTAAGATGATTTCATCAGTGGGCTCACACTCTCAAATATTGTGGTTGAATAAAAAAGGAGGAAGTGATCTGGTACAACTGAATTTTTATAACAATATTTTTGATGCCACATGGAGTAGAGTGGTTACAGCACGTGACCATAGTCTGGAAGTCTTTTTATGTTCTAGCCACGTGAACTTTGTATTATTATGGGGAGGTGATTTTAATATTCAGGCTTGTGTACTATCGGCTACACGGGCATGTGGACAAACTTACCAGGAAGGGGTGGGGAATGACCACTTTTGCAATAATGAGTATGGGGAAGCATTGAATTCCATAATTTCTAAATACGATCTACAGTTACTGAGGTGCGGCTGCGATGCAATGGGGGGCAAGTTCCATCATTCACTGGAAGAAATTTGTTTACAATCATTGACCATGTACTGGTATCTGCTTCATTTAATGTCATGTGCGGTACCCCCAGTATTGTACCTCAGCTCTAAGTGATCATAATCCCATTATATTACCCTTTCTTTTTTGGGGCAAGAAGTGTGACTCATTTCCTATAGTAAATAGTATTATCCCTAACAGGGTAAATGGTGTAAGAATAAAGTGGGCGGGCATTGACCCTAGCGATTTGCTACAAAAAATTAGTTCTATAAAATCATATTTGACACATTGCCCGAACACTTCACGGAAAAATGAAAGGGAATGGTTTGACCAAGCCTGTACCCAAGCCTACCAGTCATTGAAATATGCTCTATATAGTTATCCAAGGATACTCTGGTTATTAAGGGGCATATTATCAAGGGCTTTATCGCCGATTTAGCGGCACTTTTTACCGCTAAATCGGCGATATTTTTAACGCCCTATTAGCAAGCTGTCGCTAACAGGCATTAGCGACAGCTTTCAGGCGTTAGAGGCCGGGAATTACATCGCCTTGCATGTCAGCGATATTTATCGCTAATGACATGCAAGGTAGGCGTTCCCCACTAAAAGCGACTGTAAACAGTCGCTAACACCACTAACCCCTATTATCAAGGCAGGCGAAGCGATAAAATAAATCGCGCTAAGCGCGTTTATCGCTAGATTTTAACACCTGCTACTGACTATGACTTACCTGTTTAAGGTATAGGAGGTGGATTCTAATGCTGAATCCACCTTAGCGTTAATGCAAGAATATCGCTGGTTTTCCAGCGATATTCTCGCATTTAGCCGCTATCGCTGGAAATATTATCGCTATGGAGATAAACCTTACTAATAGGGTGTTATCTCAGCGATATTTTCCAGCGATAGGCGGCGTTAACAGGATTCGCGCTAAGCGCGTTTAGCGATAAATATCGCTATTCCTTGCTAATATGCCCCTAAGTTTCTTCACCAATAATATAAACAGGCCCTGGCTATAAGGAAAAAAACACTTCAGGCGGAAGCATGGGATAATTTGGCTCTTGCCGCAGAAAATGAGGACACCACTTTATTTTGGGATACAGTTAATGCTCCTTTCTTTAAAAATGATGACATTCCGGAGCTTTGTTCTTTTGTTTCTTGTGATACATGGGTGATACACTTTTCTGAAATGTTTCGACAGAGCAGTGGGGATGTTGTAGGTGGAGTCCGGGGGCTGCAGCGTGAATGGGGACCCCTCCCACTGGATATCACAAATGACGAAGTCCTTTTGGAAATACAGGCTAGTGCCGGGGAGGTCGGCTTCCAGCCCAGACGGGGTACCAGTAGATATTTTCAAATCTGCCACTGCACTCTGGTGGCCTATCCTAACTAGGGTGTTTAATGCAGCAGCTGTAGATATGATTCTACCTACCTGGGGCATCTCTACTATTGTGATATATATACTATATAAAAAGGGGGATAAAGCAGATCCTAAACATTATCGGCCTATTTTCCCCCTGGACTCCTCAGTGGAAATAAAGAGTAGAGTTTTATTAATAAGGCTGGAGGAATGGGTACAAGAACAATCAATTTTATCGCCTGTACAGTTTGGGTTTAGGAAGCAGTTGAGGACTGTTGAACAATGTACTAATCTGGAGTTATTAATAGGGAAATATACTAGAGCTAAGTCAGGCACCCTATATCTCTGTTTCGCAGACTTAAGTAGCGCCTTTGATCCGGTCGACCATAATCTTCTTTGGTCAACATTGATTTCCCTAGGTGCACCCAGGTCGATTATTGGGTTTCTCTCTTACCTTAATGAGAATGTATTCAGCCAAGTAAGTTTTGGCCCCCGGGAGGAAGCACCAACCGAATTCAAAGTGTGGCGAGGTCTTCGACAGGTTTGTGTGCTAGCCCCATTATTGTTCTCTCTTTTTAGCAACAGGGTGGATAATCACCTACAGTCTCTGCAAGTCGATGTTCCTCACGCTGCTGGACGCCCTATACCAGTATTGTTATGTGCTGATGATGCTGTTTTACTAGCGAGGACTCTGGTTGACTTGCAGAGACTGATAAATGCCTTGGTAGAGTTTATGGCCTCTAAGAAAATGGTGATCAACAAATCCGAAACTTTTACCATGGTCTGCGGGCCGAAGCAAAAGTCCTGTAGAACCTTTTTTATTGATACCACCCCAGCTGTTTCAGTTAACTCATTTTGTTATTTGGGCATTCTTTTTTCAGGTAATGGCTCATGGGCACAACAGGATTTAAGTATCAAAGATAAAATAAGAAGGATTTCACAGGGAATTTTTAGATTTTCCTCCAAATAAAGTAGTTGACCTATCAAGGAAATGGTTGAAATATATAAGGCTAAAGGAGTGACTACTGCCACATATGGGGCTGGTTCTGGTGTTATGCCTCCTGTACTGCTTACCAAGTAGAAGAAAATCGTTATTTAAAACAGCTTTTATGTCTACCTTCTTCTGCTTCTATTACAGTTATACATCAGTAGGTTGGCTTGCAGTTTTTAGAAGATATTCTCCTGGTGAGACCTCTGTTATTGTGGTTCTCCATATGAGCTAAAGATGAGACCGGTTCCACCAGATGAATTATCTCAGATTGTCTAATTCTGGACAACGTTTAAGTATCACTTGGCTATTGTACATTAATTCTTCTCTTGGTAGGCTATTTAACTTATATATCTGGTCAGACCCTACTCAGGTATTATCATTAACTAAGAGGATGATTAAAAATACCTTTTTACAGTATGGATTGGATCAGCGTATGGCAGTTGATAAAACAAAATCATCAGTCATTTTTTATTAGTCACTTGATTTGGACGAGGGTGGAAATAGAAATTTATTACATGTGACAAATATGCAGCATTGTTTTGTGCTGGTAAGATTGAGATGTGGCATTGCGCATCACCTAGTGGCTCTCCCAAATATGAAGTCCTATCCTTCAGATATGACCTTTTGCCCATGATCAAAGTAAGCAAAGCATGTTGCACTTTTTATTGTTTTGTAAATTTTACCAGAATCTTAGCTGTTTTTACCTTAAACCCATGTTGATTGTACAGAATATTAGGTTACATAAAGCTGCTATAAAATATTTGATTGTATTAAGAGAACCCTCTGTGTGCTATAATGTTGCCCTTTTGTTTGTTTTTTTAAAACACTCTTTATTGGCATTTTACATATAATAACAGTATAAGGTACATTTGTAATATGATCTTCCAACATTATACAATTTGAAAGGATTTAACATAATTTCATTTATGTTCCACCAATATAAGTGTTCTTTTCTTATAAACTGTTCCCCCCTTCCCACCCACCCCTCTTGTCTCAGTGTCTATTGATTATCCACATGTCTATGAATCTGATCACCAACCATCAGGAGTGTCACTTTGTAATCTATCTATTCCATTTCTTGTTCTGGGGTGTGTTGCGGAGCCCTCCCCTCCTCCACATCTTCTCCCAAGGGATCCTTTAAATCTGCAATCATTGTGGACCATGCTCGTACGTCCTCCTCAAGCCTATCATCTTTCCTAATGTGCTTCATTCGGATCAGTTCCGATTTTGCCCATTCTTTCAAATCTCTTAACCACCTTCTGATTGGAGGTGGAGTTGGGCTAAGCCACAATATTGCTTTTCCCCTCTTTGCAAGCACCAACCCCAAAAGCACAAATTTTCTGCTCAACTTTTTCTTTTTCGGGGTAGGTAGTAGATGCAAGAGAGCAAATCGGATCGTCCTGTTGATAGACCATCCGGTTGCTACCTGTATGATGTTCAGCACTTCCTCCCAGAAAACAATCAACCTCCTGCATTCCCATATCATGTGTACGAAGCATGCTGGTGTTTCTTCACATCTAGGACAAGCATCTGATCTGTCTGTGTACATTTTACTCAGCCTATATGGGGTCAGATATACTGTGTGCACTATATTATACTGAATTAATTTAAAATGGGTGTTGGAGCTCACCTCTCGAACTCCTTTGTGTACCTTCGTCCAGTCTCTTTCTAGTATGGGTTCCACCGATTCCTCCTCCCAGCTTGCCTGAACCGGGAGAGCAGTGATTGGGCTATCATCTCTAAGGGCTCTGTAAATATGAGAGATCAGACATCGCCCGCCTGCCTTTAATAACATGGTTGTAAGGACGGCTGTGCATGGGGGTTCCTCTGGAAAGGACGTCCAGAGCTCTCTAGTTACTGCCACTATCTTATTATATTGCAGGAATACACCTGATCCCAGCTCGAAGGTAGTCACCAATTCCTCTCGGGTTATAAAGTTACTATTATTATACAGGTCTCCCATTGTGAGGCATCCCCCGTACTTCTATCTCTGAATGGACATAGACTCTGCTATTTTTATAACAGGTCTTATGACCCATAGTGGCATGTCGGGGGAGTAAGGTGCTCTTTGGATCACCCCCTTCGCCGTATCCTCACAGATTTTTGCCACATATCTAATCAAGTAAGGAAAATCGTTTAGGATTGTGGATCCCATCATTAGCAACTCAGGGAAAGTGCTAACGTCGTAAGTGCCCACCAATAGGGACTTATCCCAGTTACTGCCCTCTTCCAGCCAATGGACCACGTATTGTAGTTGGGCCGCTATGTAATATAGGCGTATACGGGGTAGCTCCATCCCCCCATCCACCCACTTCCTTTGGAGGGTCTCCAATTTAACTTGTTTCCTTTTGTTTCCCATAACAAATCCACCAGTAAACTATCTAAGGTTGTGAAGTAGGATTTGAGAATTTCATGGAAAGAGTGTTGCAGAGTGTAAAGACAGGGAGGTAGGATTATCATTTTTATAATCGCCACCTTACCCATTAGGGAGAGAGGTAGGGATTTCCAGACACCCACCGAAGCTCATATTCCAGAGATTATCCTTCCTATGCTATGTTCCACAAACGATGATGGGGTATGACATAATTGAATACCCAGGTATCTCATGCCTTCTTGTTTCCACTGTAGCCCCACTCCAGGTTGTACCGTAATTTCGTCCTGCGACATTTTTCCTATGGAGACTAATAACGATTTACCCTGGTAAATGCGGAGTCCTGAGAACTCACCGAATTTTGTTAGTTCCTGTAAAAGGACTGGGACTGCCTGGCTTGGGAGCCTTAAATATAAATATACTATCATCAGCATACATGGAAACTATATACACAGTGTCTCCCAGAGGGATTCCGTAGTCCTCCATATTCTTCCTAAGTGTTGCTGCCAGTGGCTCCATCACCACCCACCGCAAATAGCAGTGGCGATAGGGGGATCCCTGCTGCATTCCCCTTGACAAATTAAACTGGTCAGATACAACCCCCGATAAGTCGCACCCGTGCTAACGGGTTACTATATAATAATTTAACCCAACGGAGGAACTCTTGTCGTATCCCCATCTTTTGAAGGGCTGCCCAAATATAATTCCACTCTACTGAATTGAAGTCCTGCTCAATATCTAACAAGGCCAAGGTGCAATCCTCATCTTGTACTATCGGAGAATGCCATATGTGAGCTAGTCTTCTTAAGTTATGCATGGTGTTTCTTCTAGGTATAAAACCTGCCTGATCAGGGTGGATTAGGTGGGGCATGAAAGGAAGAAACCTAGTGGCAAGAATCCGACTCAGAATCTTGACATCCAGATTCAAGAGGGAGCTTGGTCTGTAGGAGCCGGGTTGTAAGGTGTCCTTGTCTGGTTTTAAGATCATCGATACCAGCGCCTCTTGCATCGATCTCAGTAGGGATAATTTCTCATGTGCTTCAGTATAGACCTCTAATAACTTGTCAACCAGAAGCAGTGCAAACTGTTGCTAAAACTCGTCTGGGAGGCCGTCACCACCTGGACACTTGGCTGTTTTAAGTTGACTAATAGCATTTAATAGTTCTTCCCTAGTTATGGAGACCGCAAGGGTGTCTGCTTCCTCTGGGTCTATCTGCGGTAACTCAATATAATTAAGGTACTCCTGTGTGAGTTCTGGTGGTATATCTGATTCAGATCGGCAGGCAATAGCCAAATGATGTGCCAATGTGTCTTCAATTGCTCGCTGGGTACCTACCAGTTCACCGTTACTGTCTTGTAATTGTATTATACGGGATGCAGTGGATTCGGATCTTATCAGCCTAGTTAGGAGAGCGCCAGACTTATCTCCTTCTCTGTGAAGGCATTGTCGATATGCTATATATTTGTGCTTTTCCAATCTGCTCCAGGAGGCTATAAGTTCTTCTCGTGTCTTCCCCCACTCCCCCAACGCCTGCGGATTCTCATATAGGACCTCTTCCAGTTCACCTAGTTTTTGCTCTTAGTTTTAATATCCCGTTCTAGTTGTTGACAAACTCCTTATATTGTTTTAATTGCTACACCTCAGATAACAACCTTCATGGCTTCCCACTCTATTGCTCTAGTAGACGCGGTTCTCCAATTTTTGGTGAAATAATGTGTGAGGGCATCTTGGAGGGTAGCTACATAAGGGGGGTCTTGTAATGCTTCTGCACATAGGCGCCATAGCGGTGTTGCTGGTCACCCTCTACCTGCTTTAAGATCCATCTTGAGTGGAGAGTGATCCGATAGATATCTAGGCAAACATGTAATTCCATTTACTCCGGGTATTAAGCCTGTGGAAATACAACAGTACTCTAGTTGACTGTAAGTATTTGTAGCAGGGGTGTAATAGGAGAACACCCTCTTTAATGGGTTTCGTTCCCGCCACTCATCTCTGAGCTGCAGGCATGTCAGTATATCCTACAGTACTCTGAGCGTTCTGGGTTTGGTGTTCTCTTTGGGCGGGTCTGTGTCTGGTCACGCATCTAGGGGGCAGTTAAAATCTCCCATTAATATTACCTCCGCTCCCAGGAAAGGGGCAGCTATGTTCATCATTTTTGTAAAAAAGTCGGGGCAGTCCGAGTTGGGAGCAAAAACATTAAGAAAACATATCTCCTGCCCTTCCAACTTCCCATATAGTATTACATACCATCCCTCCAACACATGTTTAATGCATTGGAACAGCACTCCGGTGGCCACCCATATCAATGTCCCTCTGGCGAACCCTGAACAGGAGATGGCATATATCTGGCCTCTCCAGCGTCTTGAAATGCATGGTATCGCCTCCCCCAGATATGCGTTTCTTGTAAACATGCAATCGCCACTCCGTAGCGTTTCAAATATTCTAGCACTCTCCTTCGCTTTTGAAAATTTGCCACACCCCGTACATTCCATGTTATAATTTTCAGTTCTTGTACTCCCATATTTCCTGGCATTTCTTTCTGATTACTCTATCTCGTTCACTTCCTGTACTGGTCTCCTCACTCTCTTCCTTCTTAAATAACAACTCGGATTCAGACACTAGACACTTTCCCATTACTGGCTGCACATTTTCCCAGTTAGATTCAACAACAAAACTCCCAATAACCCCCTTCCCAACGGGCATTCCTGAAAGTCTCACCCCCCCATATGGTACGGGATGTCAGCCCACAAGTAGGCCCTACTCCACCCACCTCCCCAAACTACAACTCGTGCCTAATTAGGCCAAAGGCAGTTTCTGTTCTTTAAAATTCTATTTATCCTAGTCTGTAGGGTGCTGTGCTAGCGGTCTATTCACCGAGGAGGGTGCGAGGTGAATCCCATATCTCTCTCTGCGGGAATTGACCCCTGTGGGGGGGGCTAGCCACCCCGAGACAGCTTATTGTAACTATCACTTGTTTCTTTTCAACTTATATGTGTGCAATGTCCAAGTTTCTCTTCTTTTTTGTCTCTCTCACCTTTACAGTTTTCATCGAACTCCGTTCATTTTCCCCCTGATGCATTCAGGGAGTCCCTCGTGCTCACTCGACCGGTTCATCCAGTCTCTCTGGGTCGTGTCCGGAATCTTGGGTCGCTGTCTCTGATTCCCGTATGGTTTCAGTGTCTGATGTGTGTAGTGTCCCATCGGGACGTACTCTTACTCTGCCGGGGCTGCCTCGTCGTGTTTGCGATTTCCACCTTGGGTCCTTTCGTTGCTCCCGATTGTTGTCCCCCATCGTCGAAGTCTTGGATGATACTGCAGATGGGACCAAACAGGCCCCTGGTATTCCGCTGGAGTCCAACCAGTCACTGGCTTCAGCTGCTGAATGGAAAAACAATGTGATACCAGCTTTCTCCACTCTCAGCTTTGCAGGAAACAGTAAGCTGTATTTCATGTTGAGCTACCGGAGGCGCCTTTTGACGTTAAGAAAGGTTTTTCTTTGCTCCTGCACATGCTGAGTGTAGTCAGGGTATATTGATATGGGATGGCCTTCGAATAATAATGGACCTTTAGTACGTATGGATTGCAAAATCACGTCTCTGTCTCTGTAATTAAATAAACAGGCGATGATAGCCCTCGGCAGCGCCTCCGGTTGCGGGGGGCCGCTAATGACCTATGTGCTCTTTCAATGTTAAAAAACTTTGATAGACGCTTGGGAGCTATTTCTTGCAGGATCCAGTCCTCCAGGAAAAGCTCTGCAGAGGGGCCTTCCGCCCATTCAGGTAAGCCCACGAAGTGCAAATTATTACTCCTGGATCTCCCTTCGGAGTCCTCCGCTCTTTCATCCAGATGAACTACTCGTTTCTGAAGTGCAATAACCGTATCTTTGAGGTTCTGCACTTCCGTTTGTAGTGTCTCCACATTTTCTTCTGCATTAGTGACTCTGTCGGCCACCTTCCTCAGTTCACATCGGAGGAGATTGACGTCAATGACTACTGCGTCAATTCTGTGGGCCATATACGCCCCGGTAGACTGGATCGCCTGCAGTACATCCACCAGCGAAGGTGATTCCTTTTCTTTTTGTGGTGCGCCATGATCACCTCCTCCCATACTTTCCTCTCAGTATTCAGATCCCTGTGGGAGTGGCAATGCATAGTTACTTATTTTGTTCGTCTGCGCTTTAGCCCCTTTATCCTTTACCATGATGGGAGTTTCAAATTAAGCTGTCCACTATTCTGTAGGTATCAGCGGATTTAGGGACACTCCCTGTAAATTGTGTACCGCGTAGTGTTAGGATATGCCAGGGCAGAGCGACAGGTCTTTACTAGAATTTCAGGGGGTGCAATTTCTAACAATGTCCTAGGCTGGGGACCTCTGTGTGCTGGCACTTGTGGGCAATGCGAAGCTCTGTTACTGCGAGGCCTCATCTTTGGTCCATGAACTCCGTTGTGATGTTTTAGGAATGTGGGCAGTTCTGGCGCTGGGGCCGAATCTGGGGGCAGCCCTCCTCGCACTCCAATGCTTACAACATAAAAGGATTAATGATGGCCCCACGAGGGTACACACCCTCACTCCTCCTGTACTTCTTGGGAATACTGATGCTGCCTCCTTTTTCAATGCTGCTCAGGTACGGTGTCCGGTCCGGGAACTTTCCACACTTCCCCCTCTGAGTCTCCAGGCTTCCCACAGTTAGCACTGCCCAAGGGCTCTCACTAACCTCCAGTTCCACATCCAATTTCATTGCAACGTGGGCTCGGGTTTGAAGTGTTCCAGAGGAGGCTGCCCTTGACTTTAGGGCCCGGCCTTATTCTTCCCAGCTGCACCTCTAGCGTGGATCTCTCCGATCAGCCTCCCCAGGCTTTATTACTATGCCGTGGCCTCTCTACTAGGGAAAGAGGGAGGTTTCCGGCCTTCGCAACATGCTGGGGCCTCCCTGTAGATTTTGTGCCATTGTATTCCAGGCCCTCAAGCCTCTTCTGCCGGCAAATATGCATCTTCGTCCACCCCCTCTCAATACTCCGACTCACCGGGGGGGGGGGTTTCCTGCTTATCACCTGCCGATTTCTGTGCTCTTCAACCTCCCGTAGGAACGGCGCTGGGCGGACAACTCCGGCCCATCGCCTCAGGGTCTCGTTCACAGTCTCTACCTTTTGTGGCACACTAAGGATTCGCCCTGAATATTCAGGCCCATCAGGCCTCTACTTCTTGCAGTTGCGCTGCCGTTTTTCACTCCCCCGGTATTCCAACTCACCAGGGGGGGGCTCTCTGGTTACCGCCTGCTGCTTTCTGTGCGCTCCAGCACTCCTCAGTCATGGCGCCGGGCGGACAGTTTACTCCCGATGTCTCGGGATCCTGGTCCCCGCTTTTCTTTCTTACGGCGCCGATCGACAGCACTCCGTTTTAGCGCTTGGTCCACAACGTTGCGGAGTTAATCAGCTTCACCAGCCGTCTTCTTCGGACGGGCACCGATCGCCTACCTGTCCCTCTTGTTATTGATCGGCCATGGCCCTCGTTATTTCCCAGCCGTCCGCGGCTATCAGGCCTTGTGGCTCGTCTCTCCCACGGGACTCGACACAGGGGGACGAAACTACCCCTTAGTGGGTTCACAGGTGAGTCAGTGCTTTTTTGTTGCTTCCGTGCATATCATTGTACAGGATTACTGGCAGATAATGCTTAATTTACTTATTAGTCCCGGGGAGCTCCCGTAGACACGTCTATGCTGCCATCTTGGTAAGCCACACCCCCATAATGTTTCCCTTTTTATTTTGAAAGCCATTAATGTGAGGAAAAGTCTTATGTATTAGTGGGCCTTTAAATTACATTATGTTTTTACGTACTGTATATAATGAATACATGTAATTGAACCTGATATTGAGATGTTTTAATGTATTTAATATATGTTTTAGTTTTTATGCACTTTTATGGCTGTTTTTAATAGCCGAATACATTTTTATTAATCGAATTGAATCGAGTGCCTGAGGTGTCATAAGGACAATTCTAATTTAACATGGTGCGGGCATGCATACCACTAGCAAATTCTGGTGGGTGGGCCATGCTTAATTTCTAAAAAAATAAGTCACAGGGCCCTCATCGGGAGGCCACTGCAGCTTGCACTACCGATTGGCCATGCCAGCGCTGTGAAGAACAGTACCTGCATAACTTCGAGCCATCACACTGCTACAAGTGTGACTATTCAGACTATTTGAGGCCCCCAAAACAATAAGAATGACTTCGGTGGCAGTAGTTAGGTGGTTTTAATGTGTGTTGAATTAATAAACAAGTGTTGTTCTGCCCATCTCTAAATTACACAAACAGCACCACCTTGTGGCAGCTGTCATAAGTGCCGGTGTTAACAAATAAGTGCTGAGCACCGGAAACCACCAGCTTAAATTAAGCACTGGGGTGGGTGGGGGCTGAGTAGGGGAATTATGGACAACGAGGGCAAATAACAGACATAAAAAAATGTGAATCTAAAACCTGCCTGTTTGGTCTATGAACCCAGACAAAGAAAAACAAATATAAAAGTAGACTTAGCGATGGCACTGGCCAAAAGACAAATGGCTCAGAAGTGGAAATGGGACTCCGCACCAAAAGTTACACAATGAGGCAGGAAACTAGTCATATAGGCAGAAAGGCAACACTACCTGTATAAGCAGTTGGGACATGATTTTGAACAAACTAACAGAAAAATGATGAGATGCTTCCTTGAACACCTATAATACATGGAGAAAATAGAAAACTAAACAGAGCGATATCTCACAGGGTGGAAAGTTCACTCGGTTCTCCCAGCTCCGCCTCTGCAATGCCCAAGGGTATTTAGTCAGAATATCGGAAACAAAAATATCAGGGGAGAAAATATTGTGCCAAGAATATTAACCCGTTTGCTGCTGCTGTCGGCCAACGGCCGTCGCGAGCACTACCTCGGTAGTGCTGCGCACGTCCGTTGGCCGACGCGGCCCCGCCCGTTTAATAGAACGTTCCGCACTGGCGCGGAACGTTCGATGCAGCAAACGGGTTAAGGACAGAAATATCATGAACGTAAGTTTCTATAGGTAAGCAAGGTTTAACTATATATAACCCACGTACATGTACCTTGATTATATATATATATATATATATATATATATATATATATATATATATATATATATACATATGATATGTATCAAGGTACATAGATGTGGGTTAAGAATAATAAATCTATACTTACCTATTTGCACTTACCTTCTCGATAATTTGGTCCTCTATATTTTTGGCGCAATATTCTACACACATGATATTTTTGTTTCTGTTCTTTCAATGGTCCCCAGCCAAGGAATTGACCTCACATGACAACATGCGACTTGTCTTCTCCCTCTCCCCCACATCCACATTTTTCTACACCATTACATGTCCCCTCCCCATCCTGTGTCCTTTGAATAGATGATGATAATGTGAGAAGCCAACCAGTATAGCAGTGACTTGCCCCAGGCAAAAATATTGTAAAGTATCACATCCCCACTTACACAAACATTCAGTTTTAAGACGTTAAAGCTAACTGTTGGAACTCAAGCAAATGTTTGGAAAATCATATGAATAAGTGAAAATTCAAGTTAGATAATCTAAAACTGGTAAAATTGTAAATGTTACAAAAAACAACATGACTGTAGGAAAGTGCCCCTTTTTGTATGGTCAACCCCCACTTTTTGATTCGAAATGCTGATGCTTATGAATCTGATGCCCAGACCCCAGTGTCTGTGCTCTCTCCCAAAACTGTTATGTTCGGCTCGGTAATTCCAAATTGGCAAAGACTTTACCCCATTATAAGTCCCTAGTATATGGTACCCAGGGCATAGGTAGTAAAGGGGTCCCCAGGGCTGCAGAACAGTTTTGTGCCACCCTGGGCAACTCAAGCCAACTACTGACAGCAGGCCTGCCATTGCAGACTGCAGGAGCAGTTCAAGCTGCGTGAACTCAACTGTGCCCTCACCAGGTGTGGTGCAGTCAAATGCATTACCTTTACTATATGCCAGACACCCCTAAGGTAGTCCTTCTCAGCCCAGGAGGCAGGGTGCGGTATATTAAAGGTGAGGACATATAAGTGCAAGCCTATATGTCCCTATAGTGGTGTTCCCCAATGGAAACTACTAGTGTTAGATGTCCATAGGATAACCTAAGCTGCCAACTGGGCACTCTTTAGATTGGCAACTCCATTATGGTACCACTAAAATATGTCATGTTTGGTATCAAACAACGTGCCTTCTCACACCTGACATGATTCTCGTGCCCTTAGTTGATATGGCATGCACCCAGGTGGCACCTTAGAGGTTGCCAACTGGTTGCCTGAGCTTGTCTGTGTTCTGCCAGACCAGCCTGCGCTTTCTCATGCCTACTACTGCCAAGAAAAAAAAGTATTCTGACTCCCTGCCACTCCTGATCACTTCCAGGAGTCAAGAACAAAGGCTTGGGCAGGAAGAAAGTCACACCTCCCTCCTCCCAAGCAGACTAGTGAAGTGGCACATCAAGGCGGTAAGGTTAAAAGGCTGCATCGCCTCTGATATGCATCAGGGCTGACTCCCAGCGGAGGAGCCCAGGCACATTTGCACCAGGACAGGTGGGAAATTAGCAATGCAGGGAGGTGTACACCCCCAGAAGGCTGGCCACACCTCCAGGGTGTGCAGCCTGGTCTACATGCTACAATTTGATTTCTGCCATCTTTAGAAATGACAGACTAGAGGGTATTGCATAGAAAAGGAGACCTACACCCCCGGATGTGGTCACCTCATGGGCGGACTCACTGCAGGAACTAGCTGCCCATTGGCTACTAGCTCCCAAACCCCTAACTCCCCTATATCTAGGATTTAAGGGACACCCCTAACACCAGAACTTCAGATCTGAACAACTTGCTCCTAGGAAGGACCAAGAGGAGACCCGGGTCGCTGACAACAGGACTTTGCCCACAGCACCTTAGGAAACAAGCATTTACAATGCAATAGGTCTCGCATTTGCAAGGGTTTCAGCTATTGGCATTGTAAATGACAATGTCTTTTTTTTTTTAAACAGATAAATTTAAGGCATTGTCATTTACAATGCCAAATAGCTTAAACTCTCACAAATGTGAGACCTATTGCATTACAAATGCTACATCTGGGCCCTATGCAGCCTGCAATGTTGTCGAGACCAGTGAAAGTTAGGAGAAAAAAAAGCTATAGTTATGCACTGCTACAATTAAGACGTTAGTAAAGAACGTCTTTATTATAGCAATGCATAATTATATATTTTTTCTCCAAATTTTCACAATGCCTTCGAATACCAAGCAGTGGTGGGGGAGGGGAGGAGGGAGAGCCAGCTGCTGCGCTGGTATGCCGAACCAAACAAAAGCAGATGGCTGCCACATTTATGCAAGGATGGGCTGGGGAGATAATGAGCTCAGCATTGCAGCATGTCTGAGCCCTGGGGGCCGAGTGGACTGCTGTTAAATACAAAATTGAGTAAAGCACGTGTCATGTAAGCATGAACAACATGGGCAGGACGGAGATGAGGGGCTGTGAGCAGCAGACACCATTTGTGAGTTTGTGTTAATTTTGGCAGCCATGCATAACAAGAAATGAGCAGCTGCCATTCTGGAACCTGAAGGTGCCTCACGCAGGAAAGCATGACTCATCTGCAGGACAAAATAATTAAATAAAGTAGTGCTTGCAGACCAAATAAGACATACCATGTATCAACCGAAGTAAAAGGGCCAGTCCTCATGGGAGGTAACAAATTAAGACAAGGCAGTACTAAGGAGGGACTAACAAGCCTAATAACGAATCAGAAGCCAGCATTTACGAAGGTCAATGACACAAGCCAATGACAAATATGGGCGGAGAGTGGGCAGGGCTTCAAGTACATACCCCAATGCAGCATGGCTCGCAGAGCAGCGCATGCACTGCCCAGGCTCGACCTAAAAAGGGATAGTTTGTCCCTGAGGAAACAGACTTGGAAATGAGAGAACGACTCTCGTCCTTGGTTAAAACTTGACACTCCCGCAGAGAGGGACCTCTGTGGAAGCCAGAAGCACCCTCAGTCTTATCTGGACTAGTGGCACTAGTCCCCTGCACACTGCAGGTAAAAACACTAGCCAGATCTAAAGAATCGCTGGCGTTGCCCAAATCCAGTGGTCCAGTGCATTGTGGGAGTTGTAGTCCCGCCTCTCTCGAAGCTTCAAGCCACTACCTCACTCCCCCCGGACCCAGTTAAGTTCCAGTACCTTTTCGCTGTGCTTACGACTGTTAAGGCTTGTTGGTCACCAATCTACAGGGAACAGCATGCAACCATTATCCAATGTCAGCAGCTGTGTATCTGTTGTGTTTTTGCATGCTGTTTTTTGCAGCACCATGTAAGTGGTAAAATCAGCACCACCACGGCTCCAGCTCAGAACCAAGGACACCCAGAACAACTCTGCACGTGAACTCCACGCACTAGGTAAAATTTAACTGACTGTCATGGCCTGGTCCTGGGGCCCGCATGACCTCACCCATGAAAGAATGTCATGTAACTCAACCTGTAAGCGACCGATTGTCACTAGTGGTTCTTGTCAGTGACCGCAATGTTATCTTTTTCATTTATTTTTCTGCACTGATTTAATATTGCTTCAAAAATCAGTGACTCCAGTTATATGCATGCTATTTCATTCACTTTGGTGTCTCAAATAATATAAAAATACATTCTATATCTCTAAACTGGTGTCGGTTTTCTCATGAGTCATGTCAATTACTTATTGTCCATGTTGGTACTCTGAAATGCACACATGTTCCTATAGTAAAGTCTGGTTGCTCTTTGCCACTCTACCAGGACTGAGCTAAGGATTTATTCATGTGAATCCAAGGACCATCTTTACGGTATTGTGATAATATTACATGGTAAGGGTACCCAGCCATACCATTCCTACAGTGGTGTCCCAACAGTGGGGATCCTGAACCTGTGTTTCGCAGTACTGCTTGGTCATAAGTGATTTTGCACAAGAAATCCACTTAATTGACTTTAGCAGCAAAAATAATGTTTTCATTCATGTTTGGTGATTTTTCTAATTGGTTTGTTAAGGCCCTGTGTAGACCCCCATTCCAATAGTTCATTAAAAAATACTTGGGGCCTTATGTAGATCTTGGCTGGACTATCATCGTACAAGTAATTAAGCTGACAGAACCCCACCTGCCCAATTTAGATGTGTGCTGGCTGAACCTCCATCCGCGTCGACAAAGTGTTTACCGTGGCCTATGCGGCTCACCATTGTCGACATGGCGGACTCTTCTGCTGGGGAACATTACTCTGTCACCATCTGGTGCAATGTTTAGATGTTATAGTTGTGCTGGCATTGTCCAAGTGGTGGTTCCCCAACGTAGGGATTCCGTCACTGGGCGCGCTCAACTATGCACCATAATTGTGGACATTGGATGGATGCCAGTATAACACAATTGATGCCTTTTGCCTAATTACTTTCACCTGCATACCATCCTATAAAATACACTCAATTTCAGACCATGGCCGTTTGCCATGTCCACTGAACCATGACATTTGAAAGGAGAAATGTTCTCACTGAAGTCAGGTCATTTTGTTGCTCTTCCCTGTTTCTTGTCCCTTTTTTCTTCTTTAATTTATTTCCTTGTGGTTAATTAATTGGGAAATGGAATTAAACACGCGGGCTAAGCCACACGTGCCATTACCACACAAGCAGAACACCACTTGCCTTAACAACGCATATGTCTTAACCACGCATATGAGTGGTTAAGGCAGTCAGAAGTCAGCGCTCTAGTTCCAGAGACCTGATGGGTGGGGAGTGGAACAGGAAGGGTATGGAGAGGAAGGACCGGGATGCCGCTTGGTAAGTAGGGCTTGGGGGTAAAAGGGGTAGTTTTCCGTGCAGAGGAGAGTTGTTTTCAGGGGGGTAGTTACAGGGCTCAGGACAGGGGGAGGGGCAGTTTTTTGGGATGGGGCCGTTTTAGGACTCAGGGTGAGGGGGCTGAGGTCAAGGTCATTGTTTTGGCCTGGGGGCCGTTTTAAGGCTCACGGTTGGGGAAAGGGTTGGGTTAGTTTTTTGGGCTGGGGGCCGTTTTAAGGCTCAGGGTGGGGGACTGAGGTCAGGGTAGTTTTTGGCATGGGGTTGTTTTAGAGCTCGGGCAGGAGTCAGGGTAATTTTTTGGCTTGGAGGCTGTTTTAGGGCTCAGGCAAGAGGCAGGGTTGAGGTAGTTTTTTGGGCTGGTGTGTGGTGGATTGCAGGGCTAGGAGCCAGTTCTTTATGCTCAGGCGGGGGATCTGGGTAGTGTTTAGGGCTGGGGAGGGTGGATTGCAGTGCTGGGGGCCAGTTTTTAGGGCTCAGGGCACGGGGCTGGGATGTGATTTGTGGGATGTGATCTTTATCACACAGTCTCACTGTCACCAAAGCACATTCTCTAAACTGTCTACTAATAAATGCTCGATCGCTCTCTAAAAACAAACATCACATCTACGACCTTCTCACTGACGCAAAACCAGACATACTATTCATAACTGAATCATGGTTGGGAGATGATATGACTCCAGTACTGCATGAAGCCATTCCTAAAGGCTATCAAACGATCACCCAAAATCGTATAGGCAAAAAAGGAGGTGGCCTAGCTGTTGTGTTCAGGCAAACATTACATATCACTAAAGTTGATGACATCTCCATAAAGAATTGTTATGCTCTTCTCGCCAGATGCAATCCGACACCATCTTCCTTCTGTAACTTCCTGCTCCTTTACAGACCTCCACCTAGCAAGGCGACATTCCCAGATTTGGTTTGACAAACCCAATATGACCCAACCAAAAACAATAATCACTTGCCAAGACTCACTGAACCTGCATCAGATTGTCCACAAACCCACACACATCACTGGACATATCCTAGATGTCATTTTTGCTAATACCAAACTAGTTACCTTTCAAACTATAACTCTGGTCACATGGTCAGACCATCATTTGCTTGCTTTCCAACATAAAACAACACTAAGCGACTCACCAAAAACCACCTTACATGTATCCACCTATGGACTGTGGAACAAACTCAATTTGGAACACTTAGAAACACAACTAACATCCAGTACAGATATGGAAACAATACATTCTGTTAAAAAACTATATGAGTGGCTACAGGAAGCTTTTCATATCCTGATACCACTCAAAACCACACACCTGAACAAAAGAAAACAAGCACCTTGGAGAAATACAGATAAAAGATATAAAACTACAAATTCGAAAACTGCAACGTGCCTGGCTCAAAACAAAAACCAAACAAGACAAACTTCAGCTACAGAAAATTAACAGATTATACAAGTCAGCTATCGAAAAAGCAAAGAAAATGTACTATTCTGACAGAATTCAAAATGCTAAATGTGCAAATAAAGAATTCTATAAAAATACTCAATGAATTTCGTGAACCAAATTGCCTAGAAGAACTCATCCCGTTACTCAAGATTTCAAAGACAAACTGGCAAATCATTACACGGATAAAGCAGACACGTTGGACTTGTACTTAAAACAGAGACAAAGCACTAACCCTTTTACAAAACAACAATCCAAGAATACTCTAACTTAGCCTCTCCATTCCTTCAAACACATTTCACATGAATTTATAGACCTGGTCAAAGCAAGCAGGCCTGCCGGCAGCCCTTCTGACCCGTGTCCACTGCAAACTTTTAAGACAATTCTTCTAACAAGCTCTGCTGCCACTCCAGTAAGAAGAATCATCAACGACTCCTTAACAACCGGAATATTTCCAGAAGAACTCAAAAAGTCATACATACGCCCTTTAATGAAGAAAACAAACTTGGACCCGCTGAACCCTGACAACTACAGATCCATTACAAATGGACCTTTCCTGCGCAAACTGATAGAAAGAGCAACGTTCGCCCAGATGCCACAATTTATTGAAGACAATGCCAAACTTTCAGACTTCCAAACAGGATTCCTTCCGGGAAGAGGCACAAAATCTGCCCTCCTTGCCATCTGGGATGACCTGAAGAACACAGTTGACCGCAACGGGGTTGCTGCGCTACTACTCTTGGACCTCTCTGCTGCCTTTGACACGGTTGACCATGACACTCTGGTACAAAGAATCTATGAAGCCGGCATAGAGGGGACTGCTTTAGACTGGATCACGTCCTACCTTCGAAACAGAACTAATGCCATCCATATCCCACCTTTCTCATCCAAACCGTACTCCACAAAAGCTGTGGTTCCTCAAGTCTCTATCATCTCGCCCATGCTTTTCAACATCTACATGAAGTCAATACCGGTACTGATCAATCAATTTCACCTCACGTGCTATAACTATGCAGATGACATGCAAATACTCCTTCAACTGGAATACCCCACAGACATTGGAAACTCGCCAATTTTAGTTGTCTCAGAGCCGTCTCAAATTGAATGCTCCCAAAACAAAAATACTCATGTGTGGCGATTGGAAACATTATGACCCGCTTGCCGCCTGGCCTGATGAACTGGGATCACCACGTAAAGTATCGAAGGAAGTAAGAAACCTCGGAATGACCATGGACTCCAAGCTATCGATGAATGCCCAAGTGGACAAACTAGCAAGATCAAGCTTTGTTACTATAAAAACTCTGCGAATAATCTTCCCCCATTTGGGATTTCCACACAAGGTCCAAGCTACCATCTCCCTTGTTCTGTCCAAACTCGATTATGCCAATAGCCTCTACCACAGATCACCTTTAACAACAATGAAAAGACTACAACGGATTCAGAACTTGGCTGCCAGACTACTCTTGCATACCAAACCGCGAGACCACATCTCCCCTGCCTTGAACGCCCTGCATTGGCTACCGGTTGCCAGAAGATCCACGTTCAAGCTGCTTTCTATCAGCCACAAAGCGATACATGGAATTGGACCGCTCTTCATCAGGAATAAAATCACCAAACACATTCAACATAGGAACCTCCGCTCTAGAGTGGCACCTCGCCGCAAAATCCCAAGATACCACAAAAAAACCATGGGTGGCACATCCTTCTCTGGTCAAGCAGCCAAAATATGGAACTCTTTACCCCCCAATATTAGGTCCACCGACAACCACCTTATCTTCAGAAAACTACTCAAGAATTGGCTCTTTTGGGGGGGGCGTGGCTTGAGCCCGGCTAAGATGGCCGCACACTGAGTGCGTTCTGATAGCAATCTGCTAGATCCCCACCTAAATCCGGCATAATCCGTCCGTAATCGGAGCACCAAAGGGCAGGAAAAACACCGGAAAAGGCGCGAAACTGAGAGGCGACCAGTCTGGCCGAAAATACGACGCTGTTGGTGGAGGAGTTGAGGGTCGCGGTCGCGACCGCGACCGCATTGGAACATGGCGCCGGCCGGAAACCAGCACCCGGAGCGCACTTGAGGGACTGTCTCCCCCGAGAGGCGGTGGTGGTGGAACCTCGGCGGGCAGAGGAAGTGGCGAGTAAGACCCTGTGTCAGCCCAGGCAAGTGTGCGCTTGAACTGGCGTGACGGCAGCGAGCATACTGGCCCGCATAGGTATACCGGATACGTCGCAACGTGGGTGGCCAGAATTGAAGGGTGGAGCGGCCCTCTAGCCAGCGACGAGAGCCTGGGCCGGGAGCGGATTTCCAAGGGAGTATGCTGGCTGTTTGCCGCGAAGGCGCATTTACTCCTGAACAACGGGGCAGGCATAAACGAATCGGCGCTATAACAGGAGTGCAGAACTGGGGCCCAGAAGGCAGCACTGGGGCAGTGAGGCCTGCAACCAATTAAGTGGCACGCGGGTGCATCGTTAGCACAAAGAGCCGGGACGACATTGATTTCAGGACTCAGCCCGCGAACCGGGAGAGTGCTTTGTATGGTGCCGGCTGCTGAGCTGAGAGACTGGGGAGTCCTACAGATAGTCCTGCGGCTGGAGTCAATAACAGTGTTGCTGCAATAAAGACACGACGAGGAGATCCTTTTACCCCGGGGGGGCCTCTTCAATTAATATAAGGGGGTCCCTTGAATGAAGGTTGTGGACCACGCAGACCACACGTATGCTGAGCCGTGGCTCCTGGTCCACGAAGCCGGGACTGTAGCGAGACCAATTGACCAGGCATTACACCCCTTGGGCTCAGGGTGGTTTAGCACCACAATGGGGCGTAACAAAGGCCTGGGACAAACCAACCAGATTGACAGGTAGACAGTCTCAATGGGCCGTGACGGAGGAGCGGAGGAAGAGGCTCCTCCGCAAGAGCAGGAAGAACACGATTCAGATCTATCCCTCAAGGATATCATGTGGGCGATAGCAGGCCTGAAGGGCACCCTCGAGCCAAAAATTAGACTTGGTCACAGAAGAGGTGAATCTGCTCAGGGCGGACCTACGAAAACTAAAAGCAACCAGAGCTGAAACGAATATCGGAAATCTGCAAAGCAAGACCAAACGCCTTGAAGAACAGGTCTCAATCCTCACCAAGCAAAACGTGGACATTATGGCCCGCCTTGAGCAGCAGGGAGGCAGGGCAAGGTGCAACAATATCCACGTCGTGGGGGTGCCAGAAGGCCGTAGACCTCTTCTTGGAGCACCTGATCGCCGACGTCCTTAAACCAACGAGACTGTCAAGCTACTTTACGGTGGAGTGAGCGGACCGCGCATTGGGCCCGCGCCCACGCCCCGGGGCACCTCTGCATACTATAGTGGCCCGCATCTTCAACTACCGGGATAGGGACGCTATCCTACAGGCTGCCCGAACACGGGGAGATATTCAGTTTAAAAATGCCACAATCCGATTTTTTCCAGATTTTACATTACAGGTACAGCTCCAGAGGAGGGCATTTGACTCGGTTAAAAGGTCCCTCAGGGAACGTAACTTAAAATATATGATGCTGTTCCCCGCAAAACTTAAAGTGCTTGCAGATGGGAAGTCGCACTTTTTCACTTCTACTGAGGCGGCGTGGGACTGGTTGGAAGGGTGGCGGATCGCTGGGCGGAAAAAGAATCAAATGCTGTCGCCGGTGCGAAATGACCAGCAGCAGAAAAGTTAAGGCCTGCCATCCCAGCCGGACAAAGCCAACCAACGTGGTGCAGATAAGTGGCATTAGGGGTCCATGAGACATTGAATTGGGACTAGAGGTGCTGGATCCCTGGGTAGTTATGAGAGTGAGACAGAGAGCAGAAGCCCGGGTTAACTAGATAATACACCTTGGTGCGAGACTGAGGGAATGGTCTGTTTGATGTGCCCTATCTCTCATTTAAATCCATAGCAGGTGCTCAAACATATTAAAGAGGGGACATTAACGGATCCGTACTGAGCTCCGGAACATCTAAGCAGTTGGTGCTCGCTAACCCCCCTCATTGTTACGTTGTAATGAAGTTTACACTTGGGCGACAGGCACTTTGCATGTTGGGGTGGTGGGGGGTATGTAACTCACCTAGCAGGGATGCAGGGAGGGGGGAGTTAAGGGGTTCATGTTGTAACTTTGTTAATTGTCATAGCTCTAACAATCGACAGTATGCGCATACATGGTTCAGGGTCAGCACACGACGGATTAGAGGTACACAGTGCTATAAGATATGCCGGGAGCGAAAAGGGAAACAACTGAAATTTGTATCTGGTCCTGGAACATAAACGGTCTAGGGAACAAGATCAAATGGACTCTGGTACTACAGCCCATTAAACGTCATGCCCCAGAAGTAGTAATGCTCCAGGAGACACACATTAAGGGGAGCCAATATAAAGCCTTGGATCGCTTTGGTTATAAGTTAGTGGCCCACTCTGGGTACTCGGGTAGTTCTAGAGGGGTAGGTATCCTAGTGCGTAACTCTTTACCCCTAACAATTCACAAGATAATACGGGATGATGCAGGCTTCGGGGTGGCTCTTGCGGGTAGCTGGGAGGGCCGCCCTTTGACCCCTTGCTCTGCATATGTGCCGCCCAGGTTACACTCGATCATGCTCCCCAAAATAGGCGCATTATTGCTGGAGCTTCCACCGGGAGTCCTCCTGATGGGGATAGACGCAAATGCAGTGATAGACCAAGAGGTAGATCGGCTAAGCAACGCAGGGGAACACGCCGGGGGACGGGTTCTCTCAGACTTCCTCATGGCTATGGGCCTGGCAGACATATGGAGGGCACACAACCCACAAACTAAACAATTCACATACTACTCGGCCCGCCACATGTCTTTTCTAGAATAGACTACTTATTTACACAGCTAGATCACATGGGGAATTTTGAGCGACCACTCCTTCTGGCTAGGGGTATTTCAGATCACTCCCCTATATGCATCACTCTCAGGGGACCAAAGACCAATAGAATAGGATTCCCTAAAATAGACACCTGGTACCTCCGTGACCCTAAGCTGAGAAGGAAACTTGAGGAGGAAATGAAACTGTACGAGGGAACTGTAGACTCCCAGGTAATGCTTTGGGAAGCATTTAAGGCAGTGCTGCGGGGACAGGCGCAGGCATTAATCGGGGGGGAAAGAAAGAGGAGGCCGCCAAGTTCCATAGGCTAGAGCAAGAAATAGCACAAATAGAACAGGACGCGATTGAAGGTGATAGCCCGGACCTAAGGCACAGACTAACGCTACGGCAACGTGAGCTACGCGTGCTAGCTGAAGACGAGGCACGGGCACATGCAGTGGCGACACAATGGAGGATCTATGATGTGGGAGATAAAGCCTCCAAGCTTTTAGCATGGCTCGACCAACGAGACAAAGAAAGGTCCTGGGTTGCGGTAGTCAGAGACATAGCAGGCGACGTGCACACAACGAATGCCCAAATAGCGGAAGCTTTCGCGTCTTACTATGAAGCACTGTATGCCCCTGTAAGTTTAAGATCTACTCAAGATTGCGCTGAGTTTTTGGCCGACTTTGCACTCCCGACACTTACCAAAGAAATGAGCGATAGTCTGGAGGCCAACTTAACCGAAGAAGAACTGGCCTTGGCGTTGGGTTCCCTACGATCCGGTAAAGCTGTGGGCCCCAACGGCCTTCCAGTCGAGCTGTTTAAGGGAATGGCTTCTAAAATCACTCGCCCATTATTAGCCATGCTCAAAGAAGCCAGCGAATCGGGTACACTGCCTTTGGATCAACACCTAGCCACGATAGTGGTGATACATAAAGCCGGAAAACCCCCAGAAAGCTGCAGTTCAAACCGACCAATCTCCTACTAAACGTCGAGGCAAAGGTTTTAGCTAAGACTCTAGCTAACAGATTGATGGCAGTCCTAAAGACTAGGCCTGGGCGGTGAACTTCGCTCCGTTCACAGAGTTTGCGGAGTTTTCTACACTCCGCGGAGCTCGTGGAGTGCAGAAAACTTTGCGATGTGCAGCGGAGTTTTTTCCCCACTCGCGATCGCGAACGGTAAGTTCACGATCGTGAACGAAAAGTTTTTTTGTAACTTCGTGGATTTCTGTTTAGCAAAACTCCGCGAACTATGCCCAGGTCTACTAAAGACCCTTATACATATAGACCAGTCGGGCTTCATGCCACGCAGGAGTACCCGCCACAACCTACGGCTACTCTACGGAGTCCTGCTTATGACGGCCACCCCCACATCTCCACAATCGGCATTGATGGCACTAGATGCCTCAACGGCATTTGATAGTATAGAGCGGAAATACCTATTCGCTGTCCTAGCTAAACTGGGCTTCGGCCCAAAGTTCTGTAAGTGGGTAAGACGGTTATATCATGACCCACTCACACAAGTAAGGGTTAATGGGACACTGTCTCGTCGGTTCTCACTAGGGAGGGGAACTAGGCAGGGTTGTCCCCTATCGCCACTGCTATTCGCAATGGCGTTGGAGCCACTGGCACATTTGATTAGAAGAGACCCGATGATCTGGGGTATTCAGGCACCGGGAGGGTGGGAAGAGCACATATCTCTATGCTGATGATATACTTCTATATTTGTCGAGACCCTATTTTTCCATCTCCCGGGTGCTGCACATTTTTTAACTGTTTGGCAGCTACTTGGGCTTTGTTATAAATTGGACCAAATCTATGGTAATGCCCCTCTCGGGACTCCCTCCGAGGCTGCCGTCGAACTGTGCGACCCCGGTGGTAGAAGAAGGGTTCAAGTATCTGGGGTTGTACATATTCCGAGACCCTCAATCATTTCTACAAGCAATTCTTTATCCAGTACTGCAGAGATTTAGGGCGGACGCGGGGCACTGGCGCACGCTCCCCCTGACGCTGATGGGAAGGGCAGCACTATATAAAATGATGACTCTGATGCGCCTCCTTTATGTGTTACAGAACACGCCCTACTCAGTCCCTGATGTTTTTTTCAAGCAGATAGCTCAGGAACTCCGTAATCTAATCTGGCAGGGATGGACACCTAGGATAGCGTAGAGCAAGCTGCAGAGAGGGGTCTACGACGGTGGTCTTGCGGTCCCCGACGCTAAGCTATACTATTGGGCCTCACAGTTGATGGTTATAAATGAATGGATATTTGCTGGAAGAGAGGAACCAGCCTATAGAATGGATAGAGAGGCTATGCCTAATGGGAACCACGAGGCCCTGCTCTATGCCCAGTGGATCGCACAGGATCTTCCGGCCCATACAGCAATGGTTGTGGAGTGCTGGTTTGCAGTTAACAAACACTTAGGGTGGCATCGCCGCCTGACAGCGATGATGCCATTGTGGGTGGGAGACCAACTGAGAGAAGTAGCCGGCTTGACGGGCATTTCGGGATGGAGAGCTATAGGTATTGACCACCTGGGCGACATATGGAGGGGAATAGCATTGCTACCTTTTGAAGACCTAAAAACCAAATTTCAGCTTGCGCCTGCCCAGGCCTTTCCCTATGTGCGGCTCACACACGCATTAAACGGACATATAGTACGAGGAGAGACCATCCCTGAATACTCCCCCCTAGAGGACTGTGTGCTAGCGGACCCAATACTGGACAAGGCGATTTCCACAATATATAGGAAATTAATCTACAATACACCAGATCCCCTGACTTCCCTGCGCGCAGCCTGGGTGACTAATTTGGGCAATCTTGAAGATGAGGAATGGACCGATGAGCTGCAGGGGCCTAGAGAAATAGCGATCAGGTCTAGATTTAGGCTGATAAAGCTTAGAATTCTGCATCGCTCACTACCCCCGCACACTACTATACAAATGGGGTAAAGTACAGTCAGCACACTGCATAAGGGGATGCCATGCAGAGGGATCATTCTTTCATATCATATGGGAATGCCCAATAATCCTTCGCTTTTGGCAGGGGGTGGTATCGACGATGTTCAGAGTCATGGGAGTGGAGGTACCTCTAGATGCCATGGGGCTCATACTGATGATCAAGGGAGAGGAAGATTGGCCTAGGCATACGAGAACCTTGCTTGCCCTCGCTACTGGAGTGGCAAAGCGTAACATAGCGCGTAGATGGGGTCGCACATCTCTCCAACGGTGACAGAATGAGAGACTCTCCTTGACTGGAGTTACCAAGCAGAAAAGGTTATATATGATAGCAGGGGATGTAAGAAAAAGTGTGGAAAAATATGGTCCCCCTGGGAGAAATATAGAAACTTGGGGGAGGTATCAGCAATATGCGAGTCAGAGTGAACAAGTGAGGCTTGTGAAAAAGGCTGATCCAGAGTCTTAGATTATGTGAGTAGATTAAGGTTAACAAGGTGGTAACCTGACAGAGCTGAGTTCTATTAACAATATTGTGCAGGCTTTGATGTACCAATATACGTAACAGTGTAACAGACTGGTTCTTTGTATGTGCTTGTAATGCAATGTTTGTGAAATCATGAACAGTTTAATAAAAAGATTAATAAAAAAATAAAGAATTGGCTTTTTCACACATAAGCACCATACTGAAACAGAAATATACAACATATTCCTCTGTATATAAGCATTTATTTGTACTATAGATATGTACCTATATATGCGTATTGCTTTGTATAAACATGTAGAATAATTGTTTCAAAAAAAAAAATTTAAGTACAACACTTGAAAACCAGAGTTTATCGAACGCATCTTTAATCTACATATACTTACTTCCTTTATGCATTTATATACCTTCCATGTACTTGGATCTATATATTTATTACTTTTCTCCCCCCCCAAAAAAAGCATATTCAATGCACTACCCTATTTCTCACCCTATACCTCTATCAATATCTTTAATCTACAAATACGTACTTCCTTTATGCATCTATATACTTTCCATGTACTTATGGATCTATATATTTATTACTTTCTTCTAATTCAGCATATCCAATGCACTACCCTATTTCTCACCCAATACCTTGTTAGAATTGAAATGTATTAGTACCATATTACTCGTATTTTATTCGATACTATGTTAGCATTTATGTAGCGAATTCATTATATATTCTCGCTGTATGCATACGTAATCAGAAAGTGCAGATGTTATGTTAGTTAGGTTGACATCTGTGCCACCATTTTAGCTCTCGAAGACGCCATTTTGTATTGTAATCGAAACTGTTACTTGATCATTTACAAGAAATGGTCCTTGGTAAGTTTTTTTTCTTCAATGTTGAATCTTGCTCATTAACGCATGCCTTTTCTGTTACATAGAGGCCTTCTCCCACCTGTCTAGTAGGGAGGATAAACCAGACGACCTTGGGCAGTAGATAGCTTGTGGCAGGCTGCGGAATTGAAACTCGTGCTCTGTACCCCCATTGTATTACGACTGCTACCAGTATTTTTCCATAGTAGGCGGGTCTTTGTGGGCTCCGCAACCTACATAATGTAACTTTATGTTTGTTAGAGTCAGTCCCTCGTCAGCCATCATAGGAGGCTGGTCAGATTGGTCTCCACTGCAGTGCACTTTGTGAATAAACTAGTTTGCTTGTATTCTCTACTGCGTCACTGACTCTTCATTGAATGGAAGGCTAGAGGAGGTCGAGAGTGACCCGGGTGGCCCTAATCGGGTCACTTCCTTCAGTTGGCGCACGAACAGGAACTCCACCAGTGGGCCCATCCCGCCCGTAGTCGGGTTGTGGGGTCGGAGTTGTGTCCGGTCGGCTGGGCGGATTGGGGAGCCCCATATGATAGAGCTTGGTTCTCGCGGCTGCCCCGCCTGTCTGATCGGGCGGCTCCTCGTCTAGTGGTCATCTTGGCTGGGGTCCTGTAAAGGCGAAACCCTTGGATCTGACCGTTTGGTCCGAAGAGTCGGCAGTGGAGAATAATCTTGTTTGACCTTTGTGCACCAGGTGAGTTCATTGTGATTTCTGGTAAGAGCGGCGCCGTCTTGATTAACTTGGTGGGTCTGTGGACCCTTGTGATACGGAGCGTTTGTGAACGTTCTGCCAGGCCACTTGTTGAATTTGGCTTATTCTTGAAAAGGCCTGAGGCTAGAGCCTATCTTGTCTTGGTGCAGTCTGAGAACTGACTTGTCTTGGTGCAGTTTACGGACTGTTTTTGAGAGCTCTTTGTTTGTGTGTGTTTTTATTGCATGTGTGTGTGTTGATTGAGTGGATAGTGAATGTGTCTGATGCTAAGATGTCTTGTTGGAGTAAAATGTGTTGCTTGGGGTGTCGCTGTTGCTCTGTTGATCATCGACTGGAGGAAAGGCAGTCTGCGCCTCCAGAAGGCACTCTGAGTTTTCAGATGTATGTGAAGCACGGTATTGGCCCTATTATGTTTCGTATATTATGGCACAAGTATACGAGGGACAATGCTGAGCTTCAGTGGCCACTGGATGGTACTTTTGATGAACAAAAATTGAATTATTTGAAGGACAAATTATTTGCTAGAAGAAGTAGGCAGTTGATGTTTGACACTTTGCAGGTATGGCAGAAGGAAGCTGAGCAGAGGCGTATATGAGCTGAGAAGGAGTCTAGGAAGAAGGCGATGCAAACAGTGGTTCAGAAAGCGGTAGCTTTTGATAGAGAACAAACAAAAAAGGGTATTGAGTGTGCAGATAGGAAGTTTTGATTACAATGTAATAAGTCTTATGTTGTTCGAGAGGATGAGGATCCTTTTGTGGAGGATCTGCTGGAAACTCGCCCCCACCTCCCTATGCCCTGCAGAGAATATATCCTGTTGTTCCGTCATCTCAGTCCTCTGTTCTTTTGCCTTCCTCTGGTCTTTCTGCAGACTCAACGGCTTCGGCTCCAGCCCTATCTGTCTCCTCTCTGGTTTCGCAACCTGCGAGTGTGGTGACTGCGGGCACCCCTGCAGTGTCTGCTGTTTCTGTTCATGTTTCTCCTTCTTCTCTTACACCTACCACACAGTCATTATTGACACTGTCACCTGCATCTGTATCCCTTGTGTCTTCCCCAGATGTTTCATCTGTAGTGTTGTCTAGTGTTGGGACACCGGCGTGAGGGTCAGATGGAGGGAATTGGGCGGCAGCACGGGAGCGAATGGAGCGGGTATTCATTCGATCTGATGTAGGTGAAGAGGAGAAAAGGATGGTTGCAAATCAGGCAGCACAATGGGCTAGGAGTCCGATTTATAGTGTGGAGGATATATGGAGTGTGATGAAAGATTTTGATCCGTTTGTACAACAGCATGCCTTTCAGCATATGTCGGCTACATTGATTAGTTTGTGGGAACAGTGTATTGGAGGCACAGCTCCTCAAATTATTTACGATATTCGAGATCATGTATATTCAGCTGGTATGGCCCCTGCAGAAGTTCTTGGTAATGTTGGGACGCTACTTGGTTATATAGAACGATTACATCACCGTACTCCGACTAGTGTGTCCCAATTTCCGATCAGGGAGGTGCATCCTATTTTTCATCCTGAGATTCCAGAGCAGCGTAACCAGAGGGGAGATGTGGTTCAACAGCGGGTGGCGGCTCATTTTCAGGAGCAGTGGGTTTATACCCTGTGGAAGGGAAGTGAGGTGTTAGCTCTTAAGAGTCAGTTACTGGATCCTAGGAAAAACCCTACAGCGTATTATAAAGAGTTAACAGAGACCGCCTCCTCATCAGTTATGACATTAGCAGATATTGAGATGTTTTTCGGGCTGTTGGTGCCGGTGGATATATGGAGGCAGGTGCATACTCAGGATCACAGGGTGGAATTGGGTGGCTCTTGGGATGAGATTAAGGAATGGGATAAGGAGCGAAAGCCCAGTGAAAAACCCAGGGCTGAGATTCTGGCTTTGCCAAGTCGTATTATTACTTATATGCATTCTCTTATCCCACCTAGACGAGTAGATTGGGACAAGCTGACGGTGTGTCGTCAAAAGAAAGAGGAAAGTGTGTCTGATTTTTTTACTCGGTTTGAAGGGGTGTTCTTGGATTTCAGTGGATAGGATTTGTCAGTTGAAAGTGGTGTTTGTTTGTTTGTTAATAGGTTTGTCACAAATTTGCTTCCGGAGATTGCAGCTCGGTTACAGGCTTCAGAGAGCACTTGGACTACCTCTTCCCCTTCGGTGATATTGAGTATGGCACAGTACTATGAGCATCGAGGAAATGAGGAAAAAGACAAGGTGGAAAAGAAGAGTAAGGATTTGAAAACAAGGGTGTTGCTACAGCAGGTTGCAAGAGGGTCTGGGAGGTGAAGGGGCACTGGTCTGGCTCAAAGGTCACAGGGTGCTGGTAGAGGTGATGTACCCCTAGGGCCGAATCGGTGTGCGTATTGTAAAAAGGAGGGACATTGGCGAAGCGAGTGTCCAGATTTGTTA
This sequence comes from Calotriton arnoldi, assembly GCA_963921515.1. Taxonomy (NCBI): domain Eukaryota; kingdom Metazoa; phylum Chordata; class Amphibia; order Caudata; family Salamandridae; genus Calotriton; species Calotriton arnoldi. The sequence continues at coordinate 374,286 of CAWUFW010009270.1, forward strand.
CAGAGAATTGCAGTCCCTATAGGGCGGGGTTCGAGTGGAAGGGGCCGTTATGAGGTTGGTCGGCATGAGGCTCAAGCAGATGCATCCTCGGGGGGTCGTTCTGATCAGAACTATTTTGATGACCCCCGGGGAAGGCAGTACTATTATGATGATTATGATATGGGTGACGCTGCAGGGATGTCCTATGGTTAGGCCAGCCAGGGACTGGGAAAGGGACCAGTCCAAATTTCTGTGGATCAGCGTGGTCCTTATGTTATTGCAGATTTGTAAGGTTCGGCACAGAAATTATTGGTGGATGCAGGTGCAATAAATAGCTCTGTTTCTCATTCGCTGGTACCCGGGGCAGCCCTGTCTGGCCGTAATAGTGTTTCAGTAGGTTTTTGAGGCGTACCGGTTGTGAGCCCCATTTCCAAACCTCTTGCTTTGACTGTTGGTCCTTTTACTGTGGATTCTCCATTTTTGTTAATGGCGAATTGTGGGGAAAATGTATTACGATTGGATTTGTTGAAAAAGTTATATGCTACCATTTATTGTTCCCCGGATGGTGTTCACATGACTCTTGGACCTAATGTGGTTAGCACAAAACAGTGTTTGGCAAAGGATGCGCCGCTTCCTGTTGAATTCAAAGATGTGCCGTCCTCATTGTGGGCCACAGGGGATACAGATGTGGGGTTGTTACAGATACCACCGGTTTCCATAAAGGTCAAGGAGAACGCTGTGCTCCCTCGTATTCCCCAGTATAAAATATCACAAGCTGGGGAACAGGCTTTGATGCAGATTATACAGGACCTGATTAAATCAGGGGTGGTTAAGGAGACAGTAGCGAATGTATGCAATAGCCTCATTCTCCCTATTCTTAAGAAGGCACCCTTGGATTCCCCTGATGCACATCCTGATGATTATCGTTTTGTGATTGATCTCCGGGAAATTAATAATATTGTAGTTCCTCAGTTCCCGGTGGTCCCAGATATTACTGTTCTCTTGACGATGATTGCTTCCACAGCCAAATTCTTTTCTGTGATTGATTTGAAAAATGCTTTTTTTGTATCCCTATTTATCCAGACAGTAGGTATCTTTTCGGATTTGCCTTGGCTGGTAGGAGCTTCCAATTCTGTCGAGTTCCTCAGGGGTACACTGAAAGTCCCAGTATTTACAGTCAGGCTTTGAAAAGTCAATTGGACTCTCTCTCTCTTCCTGCAGGTAATGTATTACTGCATTACGTGGACGACATTTTGATAGCCTCCGATACCGAAGAGGGTTTTCGGGATGCTACGGTTAAATTATTGAAGCATTTGGCAAACAAAGGGCATAAAGTGTCCCTTTCCAAATTCCAATATTTTCACCAGCAGGTCACCTATTTAGGTCACCTGCTGTTGAAGGAGGGTCGGAGGCTAACACCTGAACGAGTTGATGCCATTGTTAAGATGCCTAGCCCTGTGACTCAGAGGGATGTGCGTGTCTTTATAGGCATCACCTCGTATTGTCGACACTGGATACCCGCTTATGCATACGTATTCAGAAAGTGCAGATGTTATGTTAGTTAGGTTGACATCTGTGCCACTATTTTAGCTCTCCAAGACGCCATTTTGTATTATAATCGAAATTGTTACTTGATCATTTACGAGATATGGTCCTCGGTAAGTTTTGTTTCTTCAATGTCGAATCTTGCTCATTAACGCATGCCTTTTCTGTTACATAGAGGCCTTCTCCCACCTGTCTAGTAGGGAGGATAAACCAGACGACCTTGGGCAGTAGGTAGCTTGTGGGAGGCTGTGGAATTGAAACTCGTGCTCTGTACCCCCATTGTATTGCGACAGCTACCAGTATTTTTCCATAGTAGGCGGGTCTTTGTGGGCTCCGCAACCTACATAATGTAACTTTATGTTTGTTAGAGTCAGTCCCTCATCAGCCATCATAGGAGGCTGGTCAGATTGGACTCCACTGTAGTGTACTTTGTGAATAAACTAGTTTGCTTGTGTTCTCTACTGCGTCACCAACTCTTCATTGAATGGAAGGCTAGAGGAGGTCGAGAGTGACCCGGGTGGCCCTAATCAGGCCACTTCCTTCAACCTCTCTCAATATATCTTCTACCTCAACTCTCTGACTCAGCTCAAACCTTTCTCCGCTACTCTTTCCAATGCACTACCCTATTTCTCACCCTATACCTCTATTATTATATCCTCTACATCCACTCTCTCGTTCATCCCAAACCCCATACCACTACTATGATCCCCAAAATAGCCCTTTCTAGACTCTCCCCTACTCTACCCCTCCTTGCACCATCTGACAACTCTTTTACTATACCGATCCCCCAAAACAAGCCTTTCTAAACTCTTCCCTCTGACTCTTCCCCTCCACATCCTTTTTTACTCATCCCAAGCCTCCTAATACTGCTATGACCTAAAAAAAAATAGTCTAAATACTTCACTCTTCTATCCCTCCACTATTCCTTTTCAATCAAAATAACAGACTGACATGTCCACTTCTCAAATTTCATATTTCACTATACTAATTCACTACTAATCCTTTAGGGGTTCCAGAGCAGCATGCTACTCACCAAAAAAAGCGCTTCAACACCTCATCAGGGGTAGCAAGCACTATATAAATGCAAACCTTTTTTCCCTCTTCTATCCCTCCGCTACCCTTCTCTATCCAAATAACTTAATAACATAGCCACCACTCAAATTACTTTCATATTTCACTATACTAATTCACCATTAATCCTTTAATGGGTTCTGGAGTAGCGTGCTACTCGCCAAAAAAGTGCTTCAACACTCCATCGGGGGTAACAAGCGCTAATAAATGCAAACCTTTTTCCCTCTTCTAGCCCTCCGCTATCCTTCTCAATCCAAATAACTGACTAATATCCACCACTCAAATTACTTTCACATTTCACTATACTAATTCACCACTAATCCTTATGGGTTTCCGGAGTAGCGTGCTACTCGCCAAAAAAGTGCTTCAACACCCCATCGGGGTAACAAGCGCTATATAAATGCAAACCTTTTTCCCTCTTCTATCCCTCCGCTATCCTTCTCAATCCAAATAACTGACTAATATCCACCACTCAAATTACTTTCATATTTCACTATACTAATTCACCACTAATCCTTTATGGGTTCAGGAGTAGCGTGCTACTCGCCGAAAAAAGCTCTTCAACACCCCATCAGGGATAACAAGCGCTATATAAATGCAAACCTTTTTCCCTCTTCTATCCCTCCTCTATCCTTCTGAATCCAAATAACTGACTAACCTATCCACCACTCAAATTAGGCATGCATTGTTGATGCATCCGCTGTTCTATCATACAACCTAAGTATTTTGATTTCTTCATATTTATTTGGATAATGGCACTGCGGGGAATTCTCAGTTTTACAGAGGGTGAATTGTCAGTCATGATGGATGAAATCATTAGATTAGAGCCACAATTGTCATGATATGAAAATGGAACAGATGATCCAGAGATCACAGAAAAGCTCCAAGGGTATTGTTGGTCAGACACATAAAAGTGAATATGTTGCTCAATGGTAGCTAGTTTACCATGACCATGAAGTCCTTTCTATGTGCAATGTTTTTGGAGAGATTGCAAATTTAAAATTAATGGACCATCGTGAAACTATTCCTCTCTCAAACTTGTGGGAAAGAGAGGAGAACGTTCTAATAAACATGTTGACAGCCTTCTTCGTTTCATGCAGCAGCAAGTAAACCCCTTTTAAATGACTGAGCCTGTGAGACTACTCAACTTTGTGACCAAACAATATGTGGATAACAATATAAAGACACATATACTATATGTCCTGCAACATGGATTAAACTATACGCAGAACTGAAGCAGGAGAGATTTGTATTGAAAGAGAAAAAGCTGTTTGACATAATCACTAAAGCTAAACTTCCACGCTCTAATTGCCATAAGAGTTTCATCCAACCAGCCACTACAAAACAGGTTAAAAAAAACAACTTTTACAAGCACATAGAGAGATGGATGTAACAAAAGAAAGGGGTGAATTTATCAAGGACATTCTGTCGCATGATCTTCTCCAAACAAATGCATTATTTGATGGAGCTGCTGCAACCAAACCAGTAAAACATAAACTCGTACAAGAGCTCGGAAAAAATTCACTAAACTCGTACAAGAGCTCGAAAAAAAATTCACTTGGAGAATTTCAATTAAAAAAAGTTTCCTCATTGAAAAGTGTTGTTGTTGTGGACTATATGTCACAATTGCGAAGGGTCAAGATTTCATCGATGCAAAACTACAGATATTAAATTCAATGTGCACCTTGCAAGAACTGCCCATTGTCTTTGACAGTTATCTTGAACTATCTGACAAAAAATGTGAGAGAATCAGACAAATGTCTACAAGTGGAACAATTGACCTTGCCTGCATCAAAAATCTGACACCTATACCTATGCAACTTGAAAAATTCTGGTCATCAACATCAAGATGAACTTGGAGATGTTAACTCACCAAAACATTGCTGATGCTTTAGTGAACACTGAATTTCTAATTATTGCAAGTGGAATGATTGTCAATGAGGAGTTGATGCCTGCAGAGATATATTCAAAAGGTACGTGCCTTATTGTTCAAGAACTTAACAGCAAAATGGAGGAAGCTGACCTTTGTGTTGTGCCACATGTTGAGTGGGCTGTTTGAAATGGTTCCAATAGAGTCATTGTACTGTCAAATGACACAGATGTTAATATTGTGCTACTTAGATTTGTTGCAATGTTCATAAGTCAAGGATTGTCAGAGTTATGGATACGTGATGGAACAGGCGAGAAAAGACACTTAATCATGCTTCATATTCTGTATACCAAGTGTTCTAATCAAGGCAAATATTCTTACGGGTGATGATACTATGAGCAAAATTGAAGAAAACTTGGAGCTTTAACTGCTGAACCTGTGAATTTTCTAAAAGAATTTGCTGAGACAAAACAAGAATGTCACTTTAAAGGCATAGAAAAATACATTGTACGTGTGTGGAAAACGAGTTCTGACTGTCACACATTTGACGATCTTCGGTACAGTAGGTTCAAAACATCAGTCCTGCGAAGAGACCTTCCACTGACATCATATTCTGTGCTTGGACACATTAAATGAGTGTTCTACTTGACCAGAAGATGTGTACATGTTTTGGATCATGCATATGTAGAGAAAGAGCCATGTGAATTTGTTTGGGAAGATATTGAAGGGGTGCAAAAACTTTCAGAATTTCTAAACCGTCTACCCACAGAACTTAAACGTACATGTACTTGCAAAACCTGTGCTACAAAAAGATATACCTGTCGATATGCTATTCACAAATGTTCAACATTCTGCAAATGACCGCAAGCAATTGCCAAAACAAATAAATAAAGTGAACTAAGAAAATGTGTCTGAAACAGGAGTGATAAACATAATTTTTTTTGCATATTCAGATCATAAACAATGTTTGGGGTTTACATAAAAGGATTAAAAACCATTATTATTTGTTTCATTTCTATATATGTGTCTTCTTCCTCGTTTATAGCCGCCAATTTGGAAAATCGCAGAAGGGTTGCTCTGAGGAGTTATGTTTTGTCTGACCCCTAAAACCTATGTCTTGACACTAAATGAGTATATAGGTCTCATGGTTCCTGAAATGTTACATCGTCATTGCAACACATCTGCCATTTTTAAAAATGTCGTCCCGAAAAATTCAGCCCAGATCAGCAATGTCTACCCAAGCTAAATTCCTTCACTAATGATCCAAAAATGGGAATCTCTGGACAACAATTTTTTTAAGAAGGTATATCAGGGGGCCGGGATTATAGAGTGCGCTGCCGTATTCTAGCCGGCTGGTGATAAGGGCCTGTGCCACCATTTTACTGGTGTTCTTGGGAAGCCACTTGAAGACTTTGCAGAGCATGCAGAGTGTATGGAGGCAGGCTGGAGAGACTGCATTGATCTGACGCTTCATGGAGAGTTCACTGTCCAGGATGATGCCGAGGCTGCGGGTGTGGTCTTTTGGTGTGGGGGTGGCTTCGAGCTCCACCAGCCACCAGGAGTCATTCCAGAGGGTGGTGTGCCTGCCGAAGATCAGAGCTTCAGTTTTGTATGTGTTGAACTTCAGGCAGTTGTCCTTCATCCAGGCTGAGACGTTCTTCATACAGTTGTGGAAGTTGGTGTTTGTCATGGTGGGGTCTGCTGAGAGCAAGAGGATGAGTTGGGTGTAGTTGGTGTAGGAGATGATGTGGATGTTGTGTAATCTGATGATGTGTGTGAGCTGTGCCATGTAGATGTTGAAGAGGGTTGGGCTGATGGAAGAACCTTTGGGGTGCACTGCAGATGGTGAGTTTGGGTTGCAAGGTGACGGGGTGAAGCACACTGTCTGGGTTTGTCCTGTGAGGAAGGATGCCATCCATCTTAGCATGTTGTTAGTGATCCCAATCTGTCGTAGTCGTTCAATGACTGTGCAGTGGGAGACGGCATCAAAGACTGCGGAGAGGTCTACAAGGATCAGGGAGGCTGATTCTCCTCTGTCGAGCAGGGTGCTGATGTCGTCAGTTGCAGTAATCAGTGCAGTCACAGTGAGGTGGTTGGCTATGAAGCCGATTGGGAGGAGTCAAGTACGTTGTTTCTTTCCAGGTGGTGAGCGGGAAGTCGGCGGTGGTGGTCTGTGTAATGCTGTGGAAGTTGGAAGGCTAGGGATTGAGGTTTTTATAGATGGTTGCTATCTTGCTGTGGAAGTGATCAGTGAGGGCATCGCAGAGTTATTCAGAGGGGGGATTGAGTTTTCAGTGGCTGACAGGTAACTCTCTGATGATGGTGAAGAGTTCTTTGGTACGTTTGGTGCTGGGCTTTATCCTGCGGGTTAGGGCTTCTTTTTTTGCAGCTTTCACTTGGTGGTGGTAACAGTTGAGGGCTGCTTTGAAGGTGGCAAGGTCAGTGTGGTTCCTGCTGCGCCATCTTCTTTCCAGTTGTTTGCATATGAGCTTTGACATGCTTATATCTGGTGTGTACCAGTTGGCCCATTTGGACAGTCTGTGCATCTTGGCTAGTTTGGTGGGTGCGAGTCGGTCAGCGGCACTGGTAGTCCAGGCGTTGAAGTTCTGTACTGTTTGGTCCAAGTTGGTGGTGATGATGGGGTGTGTGATGATGAGTGCGTCGGTCCATTGCCGGTGAGCGACCTTGGTCCAGATGCTGTAGGGGGCGCGGATGTGATTGGGGGCGATGCAGTGAGGTGTAGTCAGGGTGAAGTGTATGATGGAGTGGTCTGACTAGGTGAGTTCTCAGGTGTGGCTGTATCTGATTCTGTTGCTAGATGTGAAAATGGAGTCGAGCGTGTGTCCTGCTTTGTGTGTGGGGTTGGTGACCAGCTGCTTGAGGCTGAGGTTGTCCAATTTATCCAGGAGGTCAGTGGAGTTGGTGTAAGGGGTGTCATCCAGGTGTAAGTTGAGGTCTCCCAGGAAGACGTAGTGTTCGTATTCAACAGGGAGCGGGGTGTTGAATTCCATAGTAGCATTGTTGAGGCCGGTTCATGGTCCTGGCGGTCTGTATGCAAGTGTGCCCTTGATGGTGGTTTTGTCGTTGGAGCAGAGCTGGAAGTTCATGTGTTCCATAATTGGCATGGTTTTGTTCTCGATGATGGAGCAGGTAATGCATTCTTTGTGCATAATGGTGACGCCTCCTCCATGTCTGTTGGTGTGGTCGCTGTGTTTCATCTTGTAGCGCGTGGGTGTTGCCGAGTTGATGTCTGGGGCTGATGTGGGTGTGAGCCAGGTCTCAGTGATGAAGGTCACGTCGGGGGCAAGTGTGGAGATGGTGTTCCAGACATCGGTGGCATGTTTGCAGATCGATCTGGCGTTTATCAGGAGGCTGCTGAGTTGTTCCCGGGGGTGTCGGCCTTGCGGGCTGGCGTGGAGCTTGTTGCTGTGGTGTTGGTCAGCGTAGGTGTGAAGATGGAGGTGAAGCAGCAGTGAATGCAAGTGAAAGATCCCTCTGTGGAGTGTGGCAAAATGAGGCAGCAGTTACTGTTGCAGCCTGGGTCCAGGGCATGGAGGTTTTCATGGGAGTAGCTGCGGGGGTGTGGAGGACCAGGTTTCCTGGTGCTGGGCGGGGCCAAGGCATGGACAGGCACAGACAGGCCTGCCTTTTGGCACGCTCGCTGAGCGCAGCCATGCAGTGGCCTCCCTAAAGTAGTCCTGGGAGGTGGGAGGGGCTGACAGGGAGGCTGGAGGGCAGGGGGGCGGGATCAGGCTGGGCGTACAAGTGAAAACAAAAATATAGGCCAGCAGTCTATTGAGGCTATTTAACAAGAGCAATTACCAAACATCAATCCGGTAAAATTATAATTACAAACAAGTACAATAACAAAAGAGAGAAGCCTGTCTCAGCGAAAGGCTGGGTCCCCGGCGGCAGTGGCAAGCGTTCACCCGGGGGCGAGAACCAAACATTATTAATGTATTATTTACACATTCTTATTTGTTTAAAAAAAAATGCTGTAAAAATACCGCCAATGGCTATATAAATAACACTGAGCAAATCTTGCTTTGAACCTCATTTATGCACTACATTACACTTTTCTGTAAAAACAAATTAGCTACATTATTATTTTCAACATGTAAACAAAGTGGCCTTCGTTTTCAGTGGTGTGGACACACTTAACAGTTACAAACACACTATTCCAAAATCTAAAATGGCAGCCGCCTCACCTCGTCGTCAGACACTTGGAATTAGTAGACCATGGTGGAGGTTGATAGCCTAGTGGGTGTGAAATTCCACGACGGACTCAGCCAAAGGCTAATGTGTGCGAAAGCAACGTAGGACAGCCAATGAATGTGTCGGTCGAGGTTGACGATCGCGTATGTGGTGTACAAGTATGCGACATTTCAAAAAAGCTCACTTGCAGCAAACAAGACTTTCTCAACTTTTGCTGTTGTATCTGACCTCTGGGAGCTATGATGCCAGGAAGACCAGGTCACAGGGCCCCGGCCTTCTCGCCAGAGGAGCTGGAGTTGCTGGCAGCTGAGATTCTTCCCTGTACAGCCAGATCTAAGGCTCACTAGAGGAAAAGGTACATGTTTAAAATGTATTTGTAAATCTGTCTGGCTGTGTTTTTTAATACACATGCTGCAATGTCCCTTTGAGTGCCTGAATGAAGTGTAGTGATTGAACTGAAGAGTCATTTATGTTTTACTTTCATAAACAATAATGGCATGAATTTTTAAGCACATTATGATTAGAAAAACTGATAACAATATGTGTTGTGTGTTTTGAGCCCTACATTTTATTTGGTGTGTATTTTGAGATATATCTATGTATATGTGTGATTTTCATGTGAAATGTAGAAATTTCACATCATGTAAAAATAGAAAACACATATCTTATTTACAACTGTACATGTATATAAAATTATTTACATACCAAATTAAAATGATGTTTGCTACGTGTATTATACCACATATCACTCTGCCTAGATCAGGTGTCTCCAACTGTCGTTTCAGCTCCCAGTAGCTCCCAGACACCTTCACAGTAGTCACAAACTTGATTTATTTTTTCAAGTGAGGACCAGGTCATATTTTCATTTTAAAGTTAAGGGACGGCTGTGTTCATGTGACGTCATGATCATCAGGCTGCAGATAGAATGGCTTGACAATGAGTAGTGTTCAGTCAGATTTGTAGGCCAGGCTGGGACTGAGTCATAGAGGTCAACAACTGAAGCATTGAGTTATTGGCCTCTTAGGGCCTGATTAAGAGTTTGCCAGATGGGTTACTCCATCACAAATGTGATGGATATCCCATCTGCCATATTACGAGTTCCATTATATCTAGTGGAACATAATGGAACTCGTAATAGGGCGGACGGGATATCCTTCACGTTTGTGATGGAGTAACCCGTCCGCCAAACTCATAATCAGGCCCTTAAAAAAAATCCTTGTCAACTCAAAATTGGGGTTGTAAACAAAATGATGCTTCTCAATGCTTTTAAATGGAAGAAAAATGAAATGGACAGTTAGACATTTCCACAAACAGTTTACATTTCACAGTCTCTCAGTCACCCATAGAAATATATCCCCTTCATAAGCACACATGTTCATACTTCACCAAAGAGCACACTCTCACTCACATGCATAGCAGCCCTTTCATGGTGTCCTTAGTCATAGTATTTTGTTCAAACCATAGTATCTGGCTGTATGGACATTAAGCTTCAAGTCAATGTAGCTGGGCGTAGGGGTGCCTGGTTACAATGCGCAAGTTGTTTAGCCTTCGGTATTTCATAATGATATTTACTGATGAGAAGTAGCTCTCATTACAGCAAATGTTGGAGCCCCCTGGCCTAGATGATGTCACTGGCCTGGAGTATAGACTTTAGGGAATGGCAAGGGATAAGGGTAGTTAACAGGTTACAACAAAAGTATTATTTATTGTCATATTTTGGCAAAATGAAAGACAAAGTATATTGTATAGTACCTCTTGACTAATGCTTGTGATTGATGTAATAATCAATCAATCCAGACAAAACCATTCTTTTTTTTTGCATTTCCTGTATCCACACAGGTCAACTTCCATCAGAAAAAAGAGAAATAGAAGGTCATTGCCAAGAAGGTGCGGACCCTGGCTGTCTACAGGCGGCACAGCATTCACTGTCAGAAGAGGTGGAAGTACCTATGACACTGGACCTAGAAGTCATCAGAAGTCCAGCTCGGCAAGTCCTCCCAACATGGGAAGCACGAAAGCCGCCCCCTGACCCCTCTAATGGCCCACATACTTACATTGGCCTATCCAGAGTTTGATGGGCAGTTGAGAGTCCAACAGCAGCATCAAGGGGGTAAATTGTAGTAGGAGTTCAACATGTTAATTAACTAATTTTTGTTACAGCAAGTAAGGTTGCCATCAACATTAAGGTTGACACACGTCTAATGCAGAAGAAGAGATCTTGAAGGTGCACATTTTGCTCAAGGTGTATGATGATGTGTTTTGTATATGAATTTGTGTAAAAGGATACCACCTGATTGCTGTTCACTAACAAAGGACTGATTTCAACAGACACATTTCTGCCTTAACAACAAACACACATGAGTTTGATGTTATAAAGAATAGTTGTGCCAAACAGGCCACTAGTCTTTATTGTGTCAGGCGTGAAGCTCCTTCACTATTGTGAATGATGTAAGGTTAGCCCTATTACAGATGACATATCATAAAATGCACTTATGATACTGTGGATGTTCCAAAAGTCACATTAGTAGGTTTTTGTATACACAAACAAGAGTGAGCAAGTGAGCCAAAATGCCTTGTAACATCAGACTAAATGGCTACATTTTAGATACAAAACACATCCCACATGTGTTTTAATAACAAAACACTATTTCATTCATGTTAAAAATGAAAGATTAGCATGATGTCTTACTCCTCCACAAGTGTGCATGCAAGCCAGTCTGTTTTTTGGGAAAATGTTTGTAAGAGGCATACAATTTTTGGAACATCACAGACAGGAATGTGTACACATTGGTTACAGAGTAACACACACCCAAAACCATTTTTTTATGTGCTTGTTATGTTCAGTTGATAAATAAATGGTGGATGAAAATGGGGTACTTAAAGGGACTTTTGCAGATGGAATGTTCCATCACATATATGTAGGAGTATGCCATCTGGAAAACTCAAAATCAGGCCCAACTCATGACTCAATAGACAAATGTAGAAATGCATCAAGGTGTAATATGTTTGAATATTTGGAGTTAAAATTATAAATGAATCAGTGTATGTAATATATACTGTGATGTTATACCAATGTTAACCTAAAGTGAAGCAAGCATGTTTTGTAAAACAATTTCACAATGGTAAAACAAACTTCAAATAACTAGAGATATTTAGGAGTCAAATGTGAAAATGTTTTTGCTCTGCACTGAAGTGGATTAGAAATGTATCAAGGCCTATGTATTTACTTATTCTGTAGAAGTCATTTGTCAATCCACCCAAAAATATTTTTCATTATTTCTTCATCAGCATTGGTATCTACATGGTGCCTGATACATTGATAAGCTGCTTCAGTACAGAATCCATATAATATTTTTGAACATTTGAAATATACTTTAGTTACTCAAAGTAAGTGTTACGATTGTGAAATGCCCAAACAAAGGCAACTGCCTTTCAGTTTATACAAATATTGGTACAACATTGCAGAATTTGTTGACACACATTGATTCATATTTTACGTTTTGTAAATAAAAATAATGCAGCTTTTTGGGCCTTAAAAATACGCTGTACTAAGGTATTTTTGGTTTACATCCTTTTGAGGTAATAAAAAGGTAAATCCTAAGCAATATACAAGATTCAAAAGTTTGCACAAAGCGTGTCGGGTTCAATGAATTTTAATGGCAACAGCGTTCCAACCCTTCCGGGTCTTCGTCATCCTTTTTTATGTGTTAAACAGTTCCTGCAGAGCAATAAAAATGGATAAGAAACAAAATCATACACGATATGGGAGCTATCATGGAGAATTACAAAACTGTGACTAAATGGTTTCTGTAAATGTTGCCTACATGCATGAGCTTATGCTAATGTAGAGCCAAAGTTTGAAAGCCTTGAAGCAAGTGAAATATAAAAACTTGGAAAATGTTTTGTGATCAAAGTTCATGATCAGTTCAATTTACACAGATACAATAAAACTATTGTACATGTCATATCAGCATCATCAGGAGCAAGAGAAAGAAACACTGGGCTGGTAGGTGGGGAAGCAGCTGCCACTGTGGTTCAGGTGCTGAGACCACTGACACAGAGGGGTCCAGTGGCACGGAGGGTGAAGGGACTGCAATGGAGGCTACCAGCTCAACAACATCATCTTCGGAGGCCCCCACAAGCAAGCAGTCCTTAGTGGTGCCGGACCCTACAGGAACTCTACCAACTGCCTTCTCGTCTGCCACCCAGAGAACCCTCTCTACACTCCCTCTTGCTCCCCCCAGTTGGCCAAACCTGTGCCCTAAAAGGGGTGGTGTCTCCTTTCTTGCAGGTACTTCTCCCCCTTCCCCTGTCCCCCCAGGCTCCTCTGAGTGAGGAGGCTATTGGCCTCTTACGAAACATATCTGTAGGAGGGACTGCACTCCTGAATGCCATCCAGGGGCTTAGTTGCAACATGCAACAAATGGTAATATACCTAGAAGGCATCCATAGTGCCTTGTCTGGCCTGCAGAGAGCATTTACAGGACTAGCCTCCTCACTGGCCGCAGCCTCCCAACTAGCCCAACCTTGTGCCCCAACGCAGGCCCCTCCCCATCCCAATTGCTGATTCCCAGCCCTGTACCAAGCACACTCACTCCTTTGTAAGTAGCCACTGTAATGGATACAAGCAGCACATGCACACATAAACACAAATACACCAAGAAACACAAGCACACACCAAAACAACTTACAGGCATCACACCCACTATAATCACCACACCACACCCACCACCACACTAACCACCACCTTACCCACCACCACACCCATCACCACACTCACCATCACCACACTCATCACCACAACATCTACCACCTCACCCACAACTACCACCACATCCACAATCACCACACCTACCACCACTCCAACACTCACAACCATACCCACAACCACACCCATAACCACCACACCCACTACCACCACAACACCCACAACCATCACCACCACACTCACAAGTACTATCTCACCCACACCCACCATCACCACACCCACAACCACCACCATCAACACACCCACCAGCACACCCACAAGCACAACACCTACTACCACACTCACAACCACCACCACATCCACAAGCACATCCATAAGCACCACACTCACAAGAACCACCTCAACAGCATGTTCAACCTAACACACACCTACATGCAAAACAACACCCACCAAACACAAACTCACACACTTACCCGACCAACATAAACCTGCCAAATAACACACACCCAAACGTGCAAAACAGATCGCTGGGTGCTGCAGCATGTTGATGTGGAGTCTGGATTCTGCTGGAGACCAAAGTCCTCTCATCTCCACCTCTTCCAGATGGCCACCCCACCCCAGGAGTGACGCATCTGTCACTACTGTGAGATCTGTTTAGGGAAGTGCAAGGGGTCTGCCTCTGACCCAATCATGGTTCATCAGCTACCACTGCAGGTCTTGTGCAGTTCCCTTCCAGATCTAGACTAAGTCGAAGAGATTCCCCTGATGCTGTGCCCATTCAAACATTAGGTCCCACTTTAGAGCCCGCATATGCCATCTGGTATGTGTCACTAGCAGGATTCAGGAGGCCATGAGGCCCAATAGCCTCAGAGTCATTCTCACCAAAATCCAGGATAGAGGCGAAACATTGGTATCATAGCCTGAATATCCTGGACTCGCCACTTGGGAGGATAGACCCGAAACTGCACTGTGTCCAGAACAGCTCGATGAAAAGGAGCGTCTGCGAGGGAGTCAGGTGTGATTTCAACATGTTGATAGTGAACCCCAGCAAATGCGAAGACTCACTGTAGTCTGGAGGTGGGAGATGACAGCCTGGCTTAAGCCCACCTTCAGCAGCCAGTCATCGAGATAGGGGAAGACTGATACCCATGATCTTCACAGATAAGCTGTGACCACCGCCATCACCTTGGTGAACACGTGAGGGGCGCTGGTAAGGCCAAAAGGGAGCATTGTGAACTGAAAGTGCTTGTGGCCTACCATAAACCGCAAGTATTGTTGATAGGCCAGCAGGACAGGGATATGAAAATAAGCATCCTCCAAATCCAACGCTAACATCCAGTCTCCCGGGTTTAGGACAGACAGGACCTGAGCTAATGTGAGCATCTTGAATTTCTCCTTTTTGAGGGAGTACTTAAGGGCTCGAAGGTTTAGGATAGGCCGAAGGCCCTTGTCCTTTTTTGGGGCCAGAAATTAGCGGGAATAACAACCACAACAGACTTCTGGCACTGGAACCCTCTCTATGACTACCTTTGCCAAGAGAGTCATGACTTCCCCCTGGAGCAAACTTAAATTATCCTCCGTCAGCCAGTCGTAGGAAGGAGGCATGGAGGGAGATGTGGTCTTGAAGGGGAGGACGTAGCCCTTTCAGATTATTTGGAAAACTCAACTGTTTAATGTTATATTGTGCCAGTGGTGGAGGTGATGGCTGATCCTGCCACCAACTGGATGTCCATGATATGGAAGGGCAAGACTAGGAAGGCTGGGAGGCGGAAGCTGCCGGCGGGGTGGTGGTTTGACCTCTGGCTACCCAAACCACGTGGTCAGAACCAGCCACGTCCTCATCCATGCAAGGGTTGTTGAACTTACCTGGCTGGGATAGGGTTGGCATGGTTGAAAGCCCCTCCCATAGCCACGAAAGGAGCATGAGTCAGAATGTGGATGGGGGGCAGCTGAGAAGCCCAAGGACTTAGACTTAGCCCCTGAGTCCTTAAAACACTCCAGGCCGTGTCTGCCTTGTCTCCAAAGAGATGGGTGCCATCGAAGGGCATGTCCATGAGCGAGCCCTGGACATCCTCCAAAAAGCCAGATGTTCTCAGCCTGGCATTGCACCTAACAGCCTCCATTGTGGAAATCGATCTGCCCAGTAAGTTGGTATTGTCTGAACCACAACGGATGAAGAACTTTGCTGCTTCTCTCCCGTCTGATATAACTTGGGAGAAGATGGCCTGGGCCTCCCCTGGCACCTGTGGCAGCACTTGCGCAACCGTTTCCCACAGAGAGTGGGAATAACAGCCCAATTAGCATGCAGTGCTCACCGACTACAATACAAAGCTGGCGGAAGACATTTTTTCTTGCCCCTAACTGTCCAGCCTCTTGCTTTCCCTGCCTGGGGGAGCAGCAGGAAACGTGCCATTGGAGGTGGAGGCTTGTGTCGTGTAGTTCCTATAAATCTATATAAGATCTGCGCGTTTAGACAACATACACTGCGGGCTTGGTGTCTGAACTGATTCCAGACACCCCCACCGGGTATGTTGGCCTGTATGCCAGCTAGCTCACAGTGCCACTAGAAACTCCTCTTATCAAGGAGAGAATAGTTCTTGGCAACTATCGAACATGACAACCCTGATCCCTCAGAATCGTGGAAACAGTGTAATACTTTTCGCTCAGTCACTCGTGCTCACTTTCTCTCAGAGATATACACAGAATATACGATATGGACGTTTTCAATAGGTATTTATTAAACATTTATTAAACATTCGTCATTCTAGTGTAACATAGGTGTGCTGAAACAATCACCAGATAGTAACAGATATAAATGATTAAAAGCACTAGAAAAGTGAAAAACCGGTAGATCTCTACCATTTTGCTATAATCATGAATACAGAGAAGTATATAAAATATATGACAATAAAATGCATACTCCTACGATGCAATCCTAACTAGATGTACCTAAGTGTACCTAGAATGTGTGTAGGTGTTAAAGCCAAGAATCTCTTTAGGATAAAGTCAACCCCGTTACCCGAAGTGATAGACTGTGGGACCCCATCTTGGTCTCGAGTTGGACACCCCGCAAGGGATGTTCAGACCACTGCAAGCTGGAGTGTCTTCATGCAGGAATCTCAGCGTCTCGCGTCAGTGTGTCAGCATGGAAGTCATGATCTCCTCTCACTATTTCAGCAAGATGTGATGTTTATATACCCGAAGGAATCCCCAGGGGTTCTACCTTGCTGTGCCACTGTCGGACTTAGGATAACGTCGGGAATGAACCTTGTACATAGTTATTATGCAGGAGATAATAGTCCTGCTGAGTTTCCGAGAATCCAGAATCCTCATGACTACTGTATGAGGCTATTGTTCGGGGAAAACCCCACGTTCTGTAAGGAGTACTGTAACTAGGTAAAGGGTCAGTCCTTGCAGCCGTTATGTTTGTAATGTAGGGACGAATATAGGTGAAAGGTTGTGATGTTACCTGGGCCTATATTGGGGGTACCTATATGGAATATAACACTTGGACCGCCAAGCTCTCTGGGGTGGGGTAGGTAGTGAGGAGGCTTGGGTCAACCGGGGCAGGGCAGTGGTGGCGAGCATCCGCCCTGTTCACAGGAGCCCCTGTGCTAGATTTGGACCTGGTTCCAGAAGGACAACTGTGAGGCCTTCATTGAATGGAAGCAAGGGTTCTGAGGAAGTAGCACCTCCATTAAGATGTTAGTCTTGAGCACCGCTGTGGGTAGCTGAAGGTCAAGGACATCAGATGCCCTGCGCACCACCATCACATGGGACGTGCCCTCCTCCATAGCCACTGTAGGAGGAGAAAGCATGTGAGTATCTGGAGAGTATCCAGTTCATGCACTGTTCATAAGGCTGGTCTTCTAAATGGTCCAGCAACCCCTCCCAGTCCTCTCCCAATCTTAGCCCTCCAGAATAAGGCTCAGGAAATGACCTAGGACCTGTTAATCCTGTCGACACCGGAATCGGCATCGGCTGATACAATACCGGCTCCGAGTCTTCGTGGATGAGAATAGGGCTGGCGCTGGGAGTGGGCACCAGCAGCACCGGGAGAATTGGCTTTGGGGAAGGTCACAATGGCATGATCGGCACCGGTCCAGATCCAGGGCCGGATCCAGGGGGGACATCAACGCTGGGGCCAAAGCCACTGGTGCGGAATCCGATAGAGCCAGAGGGGTCAGGCCGCTCAAAAATGAGGCACATGGTCTCATATAATTCTTTGAATTGAGAGGGGTTGCTCCGAAAAAGCAGGGAGGCGCAGAGCTGACCCAGGCACAGGTTCTGGAGAATGAGGCCTTGAACGCTGAGGCTCCCCTGTCACGTCGGCAGACGGATAGGAAGAAGTCAAAGCACGCTTTCTTCTGCTTCTTATGCCTCTTACCTGAGTGTTTCGAATATTAATAGTGGAATGAAGAGGAATTGGGTCTCCTGGAGAGGTTCCGGGGCCCTCATTTTGACCGGGACCGAGACCTTTGAGGAGACCAACTCAATGTCACCTGCTGGGCCGCAAGTATCTTTGGGACCTCTCCCTCAAAGTCTTCGGTGCCTAGGCCCGCCTGTCGCAGCACGACTTGGGGTTGTGGTCGTGCTCCAGATACCACAAGCAAACCAAATTTGGGTCCATTACTGACGTGGCACGGTGACAGGTGCCGCACGATTTTAACCCTGAAGTCTTCTGAGACATTCCAATACACCAAAAAGGGTTGACAAAAAGTAAAAAAAACTATCAAAAAGTGAGAGGTTAGCTTTCTTTAGGCATCATGATTGGCCCACCAAACAAACTGGTGTCCTTCCTCTGACAGCCTCTTTTGCCTATGGCGCTGTGGATGTGGGTAAACATACCTAGCGGAGTCGGCGGCAATTGACAGTCTTTCGTCCATCAATCAAACTGCCAACATCTAAATAGAGCGGGCGGACCGCCTAATATGCGGGTGAGGAATCCAGCGGAAAATCGAGGGCATGACCAATACCGCCAAGATCTAAATCAAGCCCTTAGTAAGTTAGGAACAGTTCTAAAGGTTTTTCTACATGTTTTAAAAGGTTCCAACTAAAACTTTAAGCACCTTGGAGGCTGGTAAGGTTCTTGACTTATCAGTCATCCCAGCCCTGAGGATCAGTGATCTAAGGGTTCTGTGCACAGCACGGGGCATTAGCTATTGACTGACAGCTAAAAAGGAGGAACTTGAGAAGCTCCTATGAGTAGGAAAAATTAGAGAGGGAGGAACACTCCTCAGATGAAGACCCTGAAGAGGATGAGGCCCTGGCCCAAATTGATAACTACTGGGAAGAAGGTAAAGACCCCAACTCTCCACCCTTCCCCAGACCTCCTTCACCTTTAGGAAGTGACAGGAGTCACTCTAACAGACCCCCCAATGGTTAGGTGGTACGACCTCTTGAAGATGAGCTTGACCAACTCTCGCTGGAGGAGAAAAAGCTTGAAGTTGAGGAGAGGAGACTAGCCCTTGAAGAGAGAAGGGTTAAGTCGGGCCTTAGGCCCAAAGATGGTGGCAGCAATAATAATACCAGGGAGAAGGAGGAATCCTTTGACCCTAAAATCCCCAAAGGTATTGTCCCTAAGTTTAGTGATGGTGATGATATTGACAAATGGTTAACAGTCTCTGGAAGGGCCTGCAGATTGAGGAGGATAGCACGCCAACACTTGGGCTCTCTACTGTGGGCGATATTCTCAGTGAAGGGCAGAGATAGACTTCTGATTCTTAATGAGGAAGTAACTGCGTCCTATCAGCATCTGAAGGAGACCTTGATAGAAGGAGTTGGAATCACTACTGAAGAATACAGATTGAAGTTCAGAGACAGCCACAAAGGTCTAAACCAGACATGGCTGGATTTTGTGGACTCCTCAGTCAAAGCACTAGATGGCTAAATAAAAGGTAATGAGGTGGACACTTATGAGGGGCTGTATAATTTAATTATGAAGGAGCACATTTTAACTAATTGTACCACAGTGGAATCGCATCAGCATTTGGTGGATTCCAAGTTGTCTTCTCCCAGAGAGCTGAGGAAAATAGCTGACAAATGGGTCAGAACCAGGGTGTCCAGAAAGACCCATGGTGGGAGTGACCAGAAAATGGTTCACAGACTTCCCAGCAGGGGAAGGAGGTGAGCAACAAACTGGACAAAAAGAAGGCGTTCTCTAAAGTCCCCATTTCTCAAGAGGGTGGGCCCGAAACTTCTCCCAGTCTAAAAGCAAAGGGTATCAAGGTAAGAACTGGGCTCCAGCAAAGGCTTCTGGGTTTTGTCATGACTGTCATATCAGGTAGGTCATAAGAAAGGAGATGCAGCATGTTCCAAAAAATCCCCCAGTGGGGGATAGTTCAAGGGATTGGCTAGCATAGGGGCGGAGGTAAAGGTGTACTCTGGAGAGGCCAGAGGATACACAGAGGCTACTATAGATTAACTGGGTGAGGTGAATATTAAAGCCTTGGCTGCCTTGCCTCCAAGCTTGGAGACGTATAGACAAACATGAAAGACGAAAGATCGATGGGACTGAAGTAGAGGCTCTGAGAGGTACAGGTGCCAGTCTCACTATGGTGGCAGCTAGACTGTGTTTTGCAGACCTACTGTTGCCTGGTGTCAGCGACCAGGTTACCAATACTGACAACGGAACAAAGCTCCATCCAAAGGCCTTGGTAAGCTTAGAATGAACAAGAGTTACTGGCCCAAAGAAGGTGGTTGTGTCCCCTGCCATCCCAGTGGAGTGTCTGTTAGGAAATGATCTTGAGGCTTCTGTATGAGCAGAGGTGAAAAGGAAGGCTCATGGAGAAATGCTGGGTCTGCCTGAGTGGGAAAAAGTACAAAACGTCTGCTAAGGCAGCTTCTGAAAGGGTACAGGACCAGGGGGAGACTTCTCCTGAGGGAGATGCCCTGATACCTGAGGAGGGAACTCTGCTGATGGAGTCTGGCCTGACCTGGAAGATCTCTTAAGAGCAGGGGGACCCTCCAGGGAGGACCTATGCCAAGGGCAAAAGCTGTGCCCTACTCTTGAGGGCCTTAGGCAGCAAGGTAAGAAGAGGGTGATGTCAGTGGTACCCAAACGGTCTACTGGGAGGATGGGCTTCTGTACACAGAGGTGAGGGACCCAAAACCAGGTGCAGCCAGGAGAGTGGTGGTCTCCTAAATCTACAGAGAATTCATCCTTGCTTTGGCCCATGACAAGCCCTTAGTTGGACATCTGGAACAAAGCAAAACCTGGGACAGGTTGCCCGCCCATTTTTATTGGCCCCAGATGTCTGAAAAAGTGAAAGAGTTTTGTCACTCCTGTGTGACCTGTCAAGTCAGTGGCAAGATAGGCACACAACCAAAGGCTCTCTTAATCTCACTAGCAGTGGTTGGGACTCCCTTTGAGAGGGTAAGAATTGACATTGTTGGTCCTCTTGATCCTCTACCCACATCTGGGAATAGATTTATCCTATGGATAGTGGACCATGCAACTAGATATCCAGAGGCAATTCCTCTCAGGACTGCAACTGTTCCTACAATAGCAAAGGCCCTCGTTTGCATCTTCACAGGGTTGTGTTTCCTAAAGAGGTGGTCTCTGATAGAAGGACTAACTTCATGTCTGCATACCTAAAAGCTATTTGAGATTAATGTGGTGTGAGCTACAAGTTCACTACCCCTATCACCCTCAGCCCAATGGTTTCGTTGAAAGGTTCCACAAAACTATGAAAGGCATGATAATGGGCCTCCCTGAAAAACTCAGAAGGAGATGGGATGTCCTGTTACCTGGCCTGCTGTTTGCCTACAGAAAGGTGCCACATAAGGGGGTTGCATTCAGCCCATTTGAACTTTTGTTCGGCCATCCTGTAAGGGGTCCATTGAGTCTTGTAAGGGAAGGTTGGGAGAGACCTCTGAGAGAGCCCAAGCAGGTAATAGTGGACTATGTACTAGGCCTTGTGTTCACATATGGCAGAGTACATGAAGAGGGCAAACAAGAACCCAGAGGCCAGTGTGGAGCTTATCAAGCACTGGTATGACCAGACGTCAGCACTGGTGGAGTTCCAACCAGGCCTGCTGGTGTAGGTGGTGCAGCCTGTGGTTCCCGGGGCCCTCTAGGACGTAGACTGGGCCCCATCCAATCTTGGAGAAAAAGGGAGATGTCACCTACTTGGTTGACTTAGGCACTTCAAGGAGTCATCATATAGTTCTCCATGTAAATCAATAAAACCTCACCAGGACATAGCTGACATGACCATGCTCATGGTCACTGCTGGAGGCCAGGTGGAGGAAAGTGAACCCATCCCTGACCCAATGTCAAACAACCCCCAGGATGGATCAGTTGAAGGTCGTGTCTTGTCTGACACCCTCACTGCAAAACAGCAATCTGACTGTAGGCAAGTCCTAGGCCAGTTTGCTGTGCTCTTATCCTTGACCCCTGGTCACCCAACAAGGTGTACCCATGATGTGGACACAAGTGACAGCCTCCCTGTCAAAAATAAGATTTACAGGTTATCAGACCAAGTTAAGGCTTGCATTAAGACTGAGGTCAGCAAAATGTTAGAGCTTGGGGTTATTGAACAGTCTAACAGTCCCTGAGCTAGCCTAGTGGTACTGGTTCCCAAACCTTATTCCAAAGGTGGGAAACCTGAGATGAGGTTCTGTATGGATTACAGTGATCTCTATGCAGTTACCAAAATTAATGCTCACCCCATTCCAAGAGCAGATGAATTGATTTGACAAGCTGGGTGCTGTAAAATGTTTGAGTGCTTTTGACTTAACATCAGGGTACTGGCAGATTGGGCTCACCCAGGAAGCAAAGGAGAGGTCAGCATTTTCGACCCCAGAAGGCCACTACCAATTCGGAGTGATATCTTTTGTATTAAACAATTCACCTGCCACCTTCCAGAGGTTGGTGAATAGAGTCCTTTCAGGTTTGGATGGCTTTAGTGCAGCATATCTAGATGATATAGCTGTCTTTAGCTCCACCTGGGTGGAGCACCTGGTCCACCTCAAAGAAGTGTTACAGGCCCTGCATCAGGCCAGTTAGTGCCAGATAGGGCAGAGGTCAGTTGTGTACTTGGGCCACCTTGTAGGTGGAGACCAAGTCCAACCTCTCCAACCCAAGATCCAGGCTATTCTGGACTGGGAAGCTCCCAAAACCAAGACTCAAGTCAAGGCCTTTTTTGGCTTGACTGGGTACTGCAGGTTTGTGAAGGGTTATGGGACCATTGTGGCCCCACTAACTGAACTTACCTCCAAGAAACAGCCTAAGAAGGCCATTAGGATCACAGGATGCCAAAAAGCCTTTGACACCCTAAAGGAGGCTATGTGCTCAGCACCTGTACTGAAGGCACCTGACTATGGAAAGAAGTTCATTGTCCAAAACACATCTGAACATGGGATTGGGGCAGTTTTGGTACAAATAAATGATGAGGGCCAGGATCAACCAGTTGCCTACATCAGCAAGTGACTCCTCTCTAAATATTAGCGTTAGAGTGCCATTGTTAGAATTAAATTAAAAGTCTGATCTGTGCTACCATATGTAATGATTGTTAAGTTAGCCTTTGCGGCGCCATTTTATACTTAGCCGCTAATTCTAGGCCATGTTTGCAACTAATTGTTCCCTGGCTCTGCAAGTAGCAGCTGTGTAGAATTCCCTGTGTCTCTGTAAGTTGGGCCTCGCTGTATAAACTAATACACTGTTTGTACTTCTGCATACCTTTCTCATGAGATGGAGCCTGCCCCCACTGGCTCAGCTGCAGGCACGGACACAATGACCTTGCCAGAGAGATAGTGTGTGCCCGGTCTCAGGCTCTTAGCTCATCTTTGTGTGCAGTCCCTCGGCAGACATCTTAGGGTGCAGGTCAGATTGGACTCCTCTGCAGAGTATTGCTAATAAACAACTGTGTGTATTCTCTACTGTCTGACCGACTCTTCATTTTGTGGAAGGCTATTAGGAGGTTGTAGATAACCCGGGTGGCCCTTTTCGGGTCACTTCCTTCACCATTGAGGGGAAGCCTTTGCTGGTTTGGTCTCTGAAGAAGCTGAGATCCTGCTTGTTTGGGACTCCATGCAAGTTTAAAACTGACCACAGGCCTCTTAGTTGGCTGATGCAGATGAGAGAAGAAACACCCAAACTGTTTAGGTGGTCCAGTTCCCTAAAGAGTATGAACTTTACAGTGGAACACCGACCAGGAACTGACCATGCCGATACAGATGGCCTTTCCAGGTTTTTCCACTTAGACAATAAAAACTACCAGTGGGTAGGTTAGATGCTCATCACCTTTCGTTTTGGGGGAATCATGTAAAAAAGAGACCCTTTCTGTATGGTCACCCCTTACTTTTTGCTCCAAAATGCTGATGGTTATGACTCTAATAATGCATTGGAGTCTGCTGCCCAGACCCCAGTGCCTACGCTCTCTTTCAAACTGTTATGTTCAACTTGTTAATCCCAAAATGGCAAAGACTTTACACCCTTATAAGTCCCTAGCATAAATGGTACCAGGGGTACCAAGGTCATGGGAGGTAAATGGGTCTACACGGCTGCAGTATGGCTTTGTGCCACCCTGGGTGACCCAAGCAAACTACTGACTCCACACTACCGAACTGAGTCATTGCGGCAGCCAGAGAACCACCCGGAGTGCCTCCATGACTGCAAGCTTCCCTGCTGGCCTGTGCGGCCTAACTGCTTGGCTGCCGGAGAGGTGTGGGCCACGGGACTCGCGCTCATCCATCACGGGCTTGGAGCAGCTGCCCAGTGTGGCCCTGAGGTGTGTGGCGGCGATCGTTGGCCCCTGAGGTGGGTGCGGGGTGTGGCCCACCTCAGCCCTGGGGCTCAGCGGGTGGCATGGACTGGTCCATGCTGGCTAAAGGGGTATCCTGATTCCCGCACCTGCCGTGGGGGAGACAGTCGGCTGGACGACTGCAGCCGATGCAGTCCCACCTACCCGAGCATTACAGGAGGAGGTTGGCTGAGAGACACGGCTAGACCTCCTTATGCAGAAGTAGGAGTGTCTGCTGAAGAGGCAGAAGGCCCCCCAGCAATAGCGGACTTAGTTCAGGAGCAGTAAGTTCTCTGCGCCCGTTGACGCAGAGACTGATACCCTACCCGGTGCATTGGGTGGGTGTGTGCGTGTGGCGTGCCACAACGCTTTTGCGGTTGTGCCTCAGTCAGAGGGGTGCACAGCTATACTGGGCCAGGAGAATCAAGCTGAGAGGTCTGGCCACAAAGCATAGAGTGAGCACCATTGGCAGAAACATTGTAATCAGGGTGTGAGAACTGCGCCGTAATGAGGAAGCCAGATAAAAACCAGCCTAAGCTGCACTTTGAGCAACGCAAATCCACCAGGGTGCAAGAGGAGGATGCAAAGACAATGGCAACAGATCAAGGGACCCAAAGCATGGAATTTGGTGGGGACCTGTGATAAATTTTGGTAACGATGCAGCAGAGCCCCACCACCAAAGATGGTAAGATAGACTTTCTTTCCTATCATATGGATCGTATGTCAGAGCGTATCGATACGGTACAAAAGAAAATGGCCCCAGTGGACACAAACTTGGAAATGACATATAAACATCAACAACATCTGTTAAGTCAATTATAAACGATAATGTTCATGTTAAACATATTTATTCATATTGAACATTGGATTCTCATGTTCAAAAACATCACATTTGTTGGATACAATCATGAAGCGATGTCCCAGAGGGGAGGGAGGGAAAAGTGCCGCAATGTGCAAGTGTGAAGGTAAGTGAGAGAGGGAGGGCAGTGAACAATATATAAATCCAAATCGTAAAAAGCCAATCCAGCCTCATCCAAGGATAACCTATTTACAAAACCATAATAGAAAGGGGACACAGTGAATCTATCACTATTGTCCAAAAAGGTAAGCACAAAATAAAGTCATTGATGTTTCGACCCAGGGATTATATGTAGGTAAATGGGGTCCTTACAGTAGGGTCTTCATCAGGACCAAGTGGGGGCACCTGCAAATAATGGGACCTTGATTATATATAGGTGATGGAACAAAATGAAACTGAAAACAATTGGGGTAAACATGGGCATATAAATTACCCTTAGGTCACCGTTGCAGGCAGTGAAGAGAAAGATATAAGGGCCCTCAGGCTCCAAAGTCAGAAAGGGACGTAATCATGGTAACAGGCTGAAAAAACAAAAATGTAAAAATCAGCACCTGAAATGTATGGGGCGTGTGAAGAAACAAACTTCCAAAGACCCCATTGACAGTGAGCATTCACTTACTTAATGCAAAGACATCCTGTGTCTGTTTAATTTCTTATATGTCAATTTTCAGGGGGCTTGAACAATCTGATGCTCCATAAATCTAAAATAAACATGAAGAGACATGTAAAGAGCGTATCGATAAGCATGCAGAAAGAATGGACATGGTGGAAAGGAGAGTGTCTGAGGCTGAAGATCTGCAGGTTGAGATTACAGGGGCGCAAATACGAATGGAGAAACTCATTGCGACCCTGCAGAGCAAAGCAAAAGACCATGAAGCGTGCTTGAGGCGAAATAACTGGCGCATTGTGGGTTTACCCGAATCCACTGTGACTGGGCATATGGAGGTCTTTGTGGAGAAGTTACTCACCACCTTGCTGGGCCGCGACACCTTCTCTTCGATATTCATAGTGGAGCTCGCGCATCACTCGCTGGCCCCCCGACCGGCCCCTGGGGCGCCCACTCATAGCTTGGCTCCTTAACTATAGGGATAGGGATGCAGCCCTGCGACGAGCTAGGGAGCTCCAGACGCTCCGATACCAGGACTCTGAACTCTCTCTCTATCCTGACTTTACTCTTCAAGTGCCAGGAGGCACAGAAGCAGTTTGAGCCACTGAAATGGAAATTGGGGGAGCTCAACATGGACTACGCCATGCTTTATCCAGCAGGCTTTTGAGTGACAGTGGAGGGGAAGCTGAAGATCTTTACTGACCCCAAAAGCCGTCAACAAATGTTCAAGAAATGTGAAATGACTAAAGTACACGAGGTAGTGCAGGGGCACACGGCAGATGACAATACTTCTCCTAGTGAGCTTGATCAGCATAATTGATGGTTTGTAAAGCTATCATTGCCTTGAGATCATAATTGCAACCATTGTAGTCATTATGCTGTCGGAGATGCTGAGTGTGGGAGGTATAATGGGTATGCAAATGGATTGCAAAGGCAGTATGGACTGTACTATGGGACCTTGCTGAGTGGTCCGGAGAGGTGGGGGAGGGGGGAAGGTATATCGGCAACTCACACCTGATACATGTCCTTTTATGTGGCGCACTAGGTAAGATGTATGTGACACGCGCTGGCTAATAGTTTGCACCCACTTTCACGTGGTCCTCAGGGTCCATGGTTATATGATGTAAATATTCACTGTTTCCCTGGATGTGATATAATGATTATCTGACAGTTTTTCTGTACTCTGAGCTGGAGACTAGCTTACGGGTAATCACCACCCTTCTGTGTGTTCCCCACGGTTTCGGGGGAGAATCCTTGTTTAAAAGGGGGGAGAATGTGTGGGTGGGAAACAATATGCTCTGTCATACTTTGGGAGACATGGCTTGGGAGGGGGGTGGGGTAATTTTCTATACACAATTGTCTTTGCTATGTAGCTAGGAGGGAGTTTGCTGGAGAATGTTGAGTAACATCATTGGTCTGTTAATGGAAAAGTTGTGCGATGAGTGGAGAGAGTGATCCCATGGCGCTGCCAGTTACAGGTGGTGCCTCGCTGTGTTTTCCATCCTGGAATGTCAGGTGGTTGAATGATAAAAGCAAAATACGTAAGGTAGTGCTGTACTTAATGCGACATCACATAGACATAGCTATTTTACAGGAGACAAACTTAGCAGCACACACTGGGTTGCTTTCTCAATGCAGAATGAGAGGCATAGGCATGCTGCAGGGTTCACGACGCATGC
This sequence comes from Calotriton arnoldi, assembly GCA_963921515.1. Taxonomy (NCBI): domain Eukaryota; kingdom Metazoa; phylum Chordata; class Amphibia; order Caudata; family Salamandridae; genus Calotriton; species Calotriton arnoldi. The sequence goes on from CAWUFW010009270.1 coordinate 401,564, forward strand.
TCGAGGGGTCCTGGTGTGGGCGTATCGTGGGTCAGGTATACAACTTCATGAAGTGTGTGTCGACCCAGGGGGAAGATATGTAGTGGTACTCTGCCGCAAAGATAATTTTGATGTGCTTTTGGTAGGCATTTACAGTCCTAACTACGATGCCCCAAAGTTTTACCGCTCCCTACATAGTAAGCTTCAGACCCATGGAAATATACCACAACTCTGGGGTGGGGATTTTAATTGCATACAGTCTCCTGAGCTGGATTGATCTAGGCCCCCCTCAGAAGACCATCAGCAGCAGCCAGAGCTATAGCTGCAATAGCTGAGGCAAATGGTTTGGTAGGCATCTAGGATTTTTGCTGCCCACAGGGCAGCAACAATACACTCATTACTCGTCTGTTTATGAGTGACATTCATACTCGTATAGACGTCTAGTTGGCCTCGAGTAACTTATTGCCTTTTATACGCCAATGTGAGCATCTACCTCGTACATACTCAGATCACTCACCCGTTAAGACTGACATTAATGGTTGGAGATATGCAGCTGAGGGCTTTTGCATGGCTTTTCCCGTAATATTCATTATTATACACATTGTTTCGTGAGGGATTGGGCAGGCTATAGATGACTATTTTCGCAATAACCTGGGGAGTGTCATAACCATTTCAAAGCATGCAGGTGTGCTCAGATTCATTAGAGATTACTTGCAGAAACTGGCGAAGGAGTTAGCTGTGCTGGAGCATGCAACACATGCGGGGTCAGAGCCTGGGGTGTTAGCACAGATTAGGGAAAAGTTGGATGAATACAACGAACTGGCGCAGACTGAGATAACACATCTAGGGAAATATGCTGCTGCTAGGGTGTATGGAGAAGGTGAGAGGCCTAGTGCCACGTTGGCAGCCCTGACTCGGCCCGATAGAGGAAGCAACGATGTGCTACTGTTACATAATGATAGTGGGAGGCCGGTGTGTGGTGCACTACAGAATGTGGAAAGGTTTCGCAGTTATTAAGCTGAACTGTACACCTTGCGAAGTCTGTGTGCATAAGAGTCTGCAGATGATTATCTGGCTCATATTGCAATGAAGTGGCTGTCCAACGCACACAGGTAGTGACTGATGGCCCCCCTCTGCCCAACTGAGATTTCTGCTAAGCTAAAAGACATGTCAGGCGATAAAGCACCCGGTTCTGATGGCCTGACAGTGGCCTTCTACAAGACCTACCAGGACAATCTCATCCAGCACCTAGTTAATTTCTTTGAGGAGATGACCCGCAAGGGTATCATGCCTCCAACTATGCATGAGGCCGTGCTGATTACTCTGCTAAAGCTATGTAAACCACCGGAGCAGTGCTCCTCATACAGGCCATTGTCTTTGCTCAAAACCGATATGAAGCTCTTCTCTAAGATCTTGGCGAACAGACTGGCCCCTCTGCTTCCTGGGCTGGTGGGCCCAGAGCATTCGGGGTTTGACCCAGGTCGCTCGCTTATGAGTAATTTACGTACTCTGTTTTGTGCGATTTCCCGTATAGACCCGCTGCAGCAGTTTTTTTCAGATGCTGAAAAAGCATTCGATTCTGTGGAGTGGAACTTTTTGCTGGCAGTGTTGAGGCATGTAGGCGTCGGCGAGGTTTTAATAAAGTCGGTCAAAGTGCTATATGCAGAACCAGTGGCGCGGATGCACATGAATGGTTTGTTATGAACTCCAATTGAGATCGTGAGAGGCACTAGGCAGGGCTGCCCGCTCTCGCCGCTGCTGTACGCTTTGGTAGTGGAGCCGTTAACTTGCACCCTGCGTGAATACTATGCTCATCGCGGCATTCGATTTCCACTGTGATAATATCTGCATATGCGGACAATACACTATTGTATGTGCGCGATCCAGACCACAACCTATCACCAATGTTACGTGAGGCAGTAAGATTTGGCAGCCACACGAGCCTCCGTATAAATTGGAATAAGTCAGTTATATTCCCTCTTACCGCTACTACTGCTCCCATAATGATAGAATACCCTTTAATGTGGACTACTGACTGGGAGCGCTACTTGGGGGTCCAGGTACATACTGACCCAGAGGTGGTGATACAGGAGAATTGTGGGCGTGCGGTGCATCGACTTACGGAGGTCTTGAAAGATGGATCCGGCTGTCATTATCGCTGCTGGGGTGTATAGCTCTTATGAAAATGATTGTGCTACCGTGATTTTTGTTCTTTTTTGTCAACATACTGATTCTACTACCGAAGGCGCTGTATTCGTACCTTACTGGTTAGATTAGCTTGGGCTGGAAGACAATCCTGTGTCCAATGGGCGACATTGGTATTGCCCTATTCAGCAGGAGGGCTTAATGCCCTAGACCTTGAGACATACTATAGTGCAGCACAGCAGGTACACGCATTTTACTGGATACATGGTCCACAAGAACTGCCACATTTGTATTTGGAGAGGGATGAAGTGAGCCCTTTCACTCTCCCGCGATACTTATCGAGCACACCACAGCCTCGGTTCCATATTATCGACCCCATAGGAGTCACAATATATCTTCTATGTAAGACTGCTGATGCTCAGAAGATTACTCTCCTTTATTCCCCAAAAAACAGATAGAATGGTGCGGCTGGTTTCCTTTGGGGGAGGTTAGGGCAATTATACAGGCATTGCGTGCATTAAACATACGTTGTATGGGGGACCTGTTCACGAAAGGGGAGGTCACCACCTGGGAACAGATTCGAGCAAAAACTCCTGAGATATCACTGCTCACCAAATATAAATACTATTGAGTGCGCCAGTCGCTGCACGTGCTGCTGGGAGATGAGATGTCAGAACCACAGGAGAGGGCCCTCTTGACATACTTACTGCAGACCCGGTCCACTCAGTGTGGGATCTCAGTGTTATATGCATTTGCAAGAGTTAGGAGCAACTGGGTACAGGTAAAGTTATGCCAGGAGTGGCAAGACGGATTGGGTGTTGATATAACTGAGGAACAGTGGACATATTGTTACAAAGACTATTTCACAGAATGGACGAGACCGCTTAATATACTTTAAATACCTTAATAGAGCATATTACACTCCGGCAGGGTTACACAGATATCGGCTACATGAAGATGATTGTTGTATGAGGTGTGGTGCAGTGGTGCTGACTTTGCTCACCTGGCCTGGTTTTGTTCTGGGATTCGTCGGTTCTGGGCTGCAGTGTTCACAGCATTACAAGATATGCTGGAGACACCCCTGCCCGAGACACCATTGGTAGCTCATCTGGGATATATGACTGAGATGTGCAGAGGTCATCTCAGAGACTGGTGGCGCTTGGTATTCTGCTTGCAAAGAGGAGAGTTGCTTTGCGATGGATGTAAGGTCCCTTGCTGACGTTGTCGGAGTGGTACACTGACTTGTCTTATTGCAACACACAGTCAGACAATTACAATGCCCTCATGCCGATACTTAACAGACCACAAGATATATGGGGGCCCCACCAAGCATACCTGAGTCGCAGGGCAGCAGATGAAGGGGAAGGGGACACGGCGGGTAGAAGTGGAGGAAGACTAGATTGGAGGGTTGGCACACAGGCATTACCAGTTGGAGAGACCCGTAGGCAATGCAGGTGCATTCTGATGGAATACATACTTGGGCATTGTTTAGATAACATGCGATCTACAGAGGTTTTCTGGTATCGATATGTATTGTATCTCGTGTTTATTGGATTGACTCCTCTGACATGTGCCTCAACTGCCTCACACAACTTTGAATGATATGTATTTTCTTTCCCAGTTATGTTCTCACCTCCCAATGTGTGATATGTTGGTCCAAATATGGCCACTGTACTGATTATATGTGTACAAAAGGATAAATAAAGTAAAAAAAACAAAAAACAATGTGCCTTCTCAACCCTGACACAGGTTTCATGCCCCGGGTGACGTGGCATGCACCCAGGTGGCACCTTAAAGGCTGCTCCAGCTTCTCTATGTTCTGGCTGACCAGCCTTCTCTTTCCTGCAACCCCTGCCGCCAAGACAGGAATCTGTCCCCCTGCCAGGCAGTATGATTAGTCCCAGGAGTCAAGAACAAAGGCTTGTGCAGGAAGGATGTCACACCTCCCTCCTCCCAAGCAGGCTAATGAAGTGGCACATAAAGGGAGTGAGCTTCAAAGGCTGCACTGCCTCTGAAATACATCAGGGCTGAATCCCAGTGGAGGAAACAGCCCTCCTCCTGCCCCAGGCACATTTGCACGTAGGCAGGTAGAAAATTAGCTATTCAGGAAGGTGTACACCCCCCAAAAGGCTGACCATACCTCCAGGGTAAGCAGCCTGGTCTGTACACCATAATTTGATTTCTGCCATCTTTAGGAATCACAGAAAGAGGGTTCGGCATAGAAAAGATGACCTACATCCTCGAATGTGGTCACCTCGTGGGCGACTAGCTGCAGTGACTAGCTGCCATTGGCTGCTAGTTCTCACACCCCTAACTTCCCTAAATCTAGGATTTAAGGGACCCCCTGACACCAGAACCTCAGAAAAACTTGCATCAAGGAAGGACCAACAGGAGACTCATGTTGCTCACAACAGGACTTTGCCCACAGCACCAAAGCAAAATAGGGATACTTTGTCCCAGAGACAACAGACTTGGAACTGAGTGAACAACCCTCGTCGTTGGTTAAAACCTAAAACTACAGAAGAGAGGGACCCTTGTGGAATCCAGAAGCACCCTCAGTCTCCCCTGGAATAATGGCAATATTCCCCTGCAAACTGCAGGTAAAAACACTGGCCGGATTCAAAGAATCGCTGTCCATCGGGCCCTCCTTGGAATCGCCCAAATCCAGGTGGTAAAGTGTATTGTGGGAGTTGTAGTCCCGGCTGTCCCAAAGTTTCAGGCCACTACCTCACTCCTAGAGACTCAGTGAAGTTCCAGTACCTTCTTGCTGTGATTCCTGCTGCTAAAGCTTGTTGGTCACCAATCCGGTACCCGACCCCCACACTCAATGCTGCATTTACAGGGAACACTGTGCAACCATCATTCACTGTCAGCAGCTGTGTATCTATTGTTTTTTTGCATTCTGTTTCTTGCAGTACTGTGTAAGTTACCCAGCCATACCATATAATATTCCACTTTCCTACAATGACAAATACAAAACAGAATTTTATTCATTTGTAGGCTTCTCTTGTGTTGTTGGTAAGACTTTGCTTTGGCCATGGACTTATTTCTCTGAGACGGAATACAGATGTGGTTTTTGCTCTTGGTTCATTAGTAGCACACATTTTTCCCCATCCTACTGGACTATTTCCTCTGTCAGGTCAACGGTTCAGTGACAATCAAAGCTTGGTCATTCTTCAGCCTCTTTTCGATGTTCTCTGATAGCCCTTGAGATTTTAACTCTTAGCTCAGTCTTCTATACTGTCCAGCTCCCTCAATTTGGGCACACTATCATTTAGTTTTTACAAGTTATAATTCACGTCAGCAAAGATACTGCTCACCCCAACTCCTTAGGCCTTGGAAACCCTTTTTTCATCACACCACATAACTATGTTAAGTAGCAGCGCTATGAACTGGGGTAAATATCGGGACCGTGAAGTCACCCATATGACTCTCACCAGAGCTTAGAGTTCCTTTTAGTGGGCGTCCTACATCCTAGAACCACTACAAGGTATGACGTTCTGTTTGATTTGTTTTGTATCTTGCTGATAAGGGGTCAGCTTTACCAGCCCTAGTTGTCACTCACATCCCCCTTGATATTCCCTGGGTGCTGCCTTCATTTGTATTCTCTATCAAATCCTTCAGACCTCTGACTCTCACTGTGAAGCCAGGAGATCACATAATGTCACTTACATCCACGGGTGCTAGCTGTCAGATAAGCATACTTTCTAGTGCATAAAGCCCATGCTCTCTTTTGTAGACAGGCATATCATCTCCCTTTGCCCCTGGAAGGTAAGAGCTCCACTTCACCACTTCATCACCAAACTGCCTGCCCGCCAGTTGCAGCTGCTGTGAAATAAAAGTGGTGAGGCAGCGCAGGGGGGCAGTTCAGTGGCAGCGCAGGGTGCAGCCCAGGGAGACAAATAAGAAAAAAATAAAATACTACTTACCTGCCGCCTGCTCCTCTTGACTCCCAGGAGTCCATGCACAGGCTCTCAGACTCCCATACCCCAATCCATACGATGCTCTCATGCTGGTAATACCCAGCATGAGAGAAGCGCCGTGATTGGTCAGAGTGTGCTGGTTTGATGCTCAGTCAGGCTCTGGGAGCATATGTCTGTTCTCAACCCGGCTGTGCAGCACAGCTCGGGTGGACAGATCTATATCTGCATGTTGGTTTGCCCATCCTAAGAATGCCGGCTAAACTGACATGCACACTTGCAGCAGTGCCCACCACTCCTCCTCCATGATGCAGCTGCTGTCCATCAGGATGACCTGGCCTCGCCCTTGACTCAGCTCAGAGAGGAACAACAAATTGATAATAACTTGTTTTATTATCATTTTATTTTTCTCATGTTTTCACTGCTGAGAGAGGAGTGGGGCGACGCTCCTCCGCCTTAACGGAGGAGCCGCCGCTGCTGGGCGCTCATTCAAACAATTCAATACACCAAACCAGCATGTGCCAGGCTCATGTTAAGTAGTTTAGAGAATAAAGGATAGGATATTCAGTGGAAATGATGGACAAAAGCCACAGAGAACAGTGGATGGAAATTACAAAGCATAGGTTTATGAGAAAGAGAGAAGTCCTAGCAAAAGGGGAACTTCAAATTGAAGGGACATAAAATCAAGGCTGCTGCAGGAGACTGTCAAGTTGGTGAGGCCGGGAGAGGATTGGCTTAGAGTGGAATCCACAAAAGGTGAGCCCAAATACACTACTGGTGAAACCTCCTTATGGTCCATATAATGCCACATAAATATGAAACTACCGGCAAAATGGTTTTTCCGTCGACAATAATCTTTAGAGTGAATACCTAAAAACACAACAATATTTGAATGTCATTTTTTTACCGGCCTTCATCTATTCTTTGACATTTCTTAGTCCATTATTTACACCAGTAGACTTTTTAAGTGACAAAATTAAAACTAATGCTGCATACTTACTTTCGTTTGCAAGCAATGTAGATGCCGTTTGCATATGAGCAGAAGCCATAGTAAACACTTCTCAAGTTCACATCAAAACATGAATCCAGACCTGGTTGGGCTCCTGAGAGAAAATAAAAGTAAAACAGATCAAAAACACATAACTAAGAATGACAATTATCTCTGCTAATGCTTGCTGTTTACCCAGGGCTAAATACTTTTCTGAACACATATGATGACTGCTCAAGACCAACAGTGTTGGTTCTATTGAAAATTACTCTTTACACCCTCATTGGTCCCATTCATCCTAGTCCTCACTGAATGAGGATGCACTGTCCACCACAGGAAGCACCTACTCAAGTATGAGGCTGAAGTTAGCTTCTTATTAATCTTCTTATTCAGCCAGCATCTTATTTGCAGACTGAAGTTAGCTTCTTATTCGGCCGGCATCTTATTCACAGGCTGAATTTAGCTTCTTATTCGCGCAGCATCTTATTTGCAGGCTGAACTTAGCTTTTCTTTTGGCCACCAATTTATTCGCCCAACATTTTATTAGCAGGCAACATTTTATATAAAAGGCAACCTTAAATAATTCTGCAAACTCCATTTTATTGGACTTTGCATTGCCATACCATGAATATGTTGTTTTTAAATCATAACACATACCACCATTATGCCTAGTAGGATTTAGTCTGACACAAGCCAGCTGTCCACCAAAACATGGGAAAACTTTGCGACACTAAAACCTCATATTCATCTTAAGAAATGTAGCACCTCTGTGCCATACCTGTATGTAAATTGTCTGAGCCAATCATAATTTGTGGTGCCATATTTGTCGCCCTGACCTCAAGGCACCCTTAAGGAGTTCTCCCCAATACGTAATCATAATTTTCCTATAGGATATTCACATTGGCTCATAAATATTTTAAACTCACTGTGTCTCCCTATAAGCTCCATAAGGATGTAGACTGTGACAAGCAATGTTTCCACCAGTGGCCACTGTGCCACCCTCAAGCCAATGCATTCCTATGCAGTTATAGACTAATAAGTAATCATCCTTTCTCCCATTAAGATCAATACGGCTCACCAATTTTTATATTGATCCTAATAAAGAGGTCACCCCCTCTATACTACCTGTATGTAAATTGCCTGAGCCAATCAAACTTTGTCACAGCAGGTGGCACCAAACTAGTTGTCCTCACTTTGATGCATTGCTACAGAGTTAGATTTGAATAATTAATTGTTGTTTTCTTAAAGGAAAACCACATTGGCTCAAAAATATGTAGGATATTTTCCAAACACACCACATTCCCCTACTAGCTCCATAAGGATTTAGCCTGAGCCAAGCAATGTTTCCACCTGTGCCCACTGTGCCACACTCAAACCACTGCATTCCTAAAGAGTTATAGGCAAATAAGTAACCACCCTTTGTCCCATCAAGATGAACGTGGCTCACCAATTTTCATATTGATTCTAATAAAGTGAGCCCCCCTCTATAGTATCTATATGTGAATTGCCTGAGCAAAGCAAAATTTGTCACAACAGGTGGCACCAAATGGTGTGCACTAACCTCAATGTATTCCTATGCGATCATGTCCAAATAAGTAATTGCAGTTCTCCTGTACGAAAATGGCATTGGCTCACATATATGTATTTTGTTTTTCAAACACACCACCTCCCCCTATAAGGTCCAGTAGGTTTTAGCCTGATCCAAGCAACGTTTCCACTAAAACTTGGGCCCACAGTGCCACCCACCAGCCAATGACATTCCTAAGGAGCTACAGCCAAATAAGAAACTATCCTGTCTCCCGCGATAATCAACATGGCTCACCGATTTTCATATAGATCCTAATAAAGAGAGCACCCATATATACTACCTATACGTAAATTGCCTGAGCCAAGAATAATTTGTCACAGCAGGTGGCACCAAACTGGCTGCCCTCACCTGAATGGATTCCTATGGAGTTAATCCGAATAAGCAATTGTGGTTCTTTTATAGGAAAAACACATTGGCTTACAAATATATATTTTGTTTTTCAAAATAACCACATCCCCCAATAAAGGTCCATAAGGATTTAGCCTGAGCCAGGCAACATTTCCATCAAAAGATGGCCCACTGAGCCACGCATCAGCCAATGCATTCCTATGGCCCTATAGGATAATAAGAAACAATCCTTTCCCCCATGAAGGTCAACTTGGCTCGCCAATTTTCATATTGATTCTAATAGAGAACACCCCTCTACACTACCTATATGTAAATTGCCTGATCCGAGCAAAATTTGTCACATTAGGTGGCACAAAACTGGCTGCCCTGACGTCAAAGTGTTCCTATGAATTTACATTGGAATAAGTAATCACAGCTCTCTTATAGGAAAAACACACTAGCTCACAAATATGCATGATGTTTTTCAAAAACACCAAATCCTGCTACAAGGTCCATAAGGAGTGAGTCTGTGCCAATCAACATTTTCACCAAAACATGGGCCTACTGTGCTACCCCCCAGCTAATGCATTCCTATGGATCTATAGGTAAATAAGAAACCATTCTTTCTCCCATCAAGATCAACTTGGTGTCAGAAATGGGGGTCTCTAGTTGGCAGTGGCTTGCTCCCTGTCCAAGTAGTGACCCTTCCTTCTAGTCAGGATAAGGGAGTTACACACCTAGACAAACCCTGCTCACCCGCTTGGTAGCTTGGCCTGGGCAGTCAGGCTTATCTCTGAGGCAGTGTACATAACATACACTAACCCAGTGAAAGCACTACAAATGGACACCACACCAATTTAAAAAAATAAAGTATTTTTATCTAAACCAAACAAGGCCAAAACGACAGAAATTCAACATACACAACTCAAAATTTGACTTTTGAAAGGTTTCAAGCAATTCTGTCCATAGAACTCCATGGATGCCCTGATTTTACACAAAGTAACTTAAATGCATCAAAATCCACAAGGAAAAACAGCCACAGAGGAGGGAAGCATTGCAAAATGCAGTGATGCTTCGATTCCTGAATCCTTGGGGAGGCAATGCATCAGTTCTGCTGCACACAAGGGAAGTGTTTTGTTGAATTCGGACTGTTTGGTTTAGATAATACTTTATTTCGGACCTTGTTTGGTTTAGATAAAAATACTTTATTTTTTTAAATTCGGGACTGTAGGGGAAGCGATGCATCGATTCCGAGACAGTTCCGCACAGGTGCCATGCTTGGAAATCTGTACGCGTTGGAGTTCGATGAGGCAGTGGCAAAGCAGGAGCTGCATCAATTTCTTCTGCCGCGGTCCCACGATGCGTTGATTCTTTTCAGCTGCACAGCAGCGCCTGAGTCGGAGTCAGTGCGGGGGTCATGGACTTCGGAGACATGGGGGGTCATTACGATGACAGGCGGATCGCCACCGCCCGTATGGCGGTGGCAATCCGCCCGCCATTCCCCTCCGCCCCCATGCCATGTCACACAGGTGACCGGGTGGAAAAGGGCACTAATATGGTGGCGGTGTCTGCAAGACACCGCCATCCATATTAGGATGGTTGCGGAGAGCAGCCTTTCCATGGCGGCAACGCCGCCATGGAAAGGCATACGGTCTTCGCTATTGGGGGCCCGTTGCAGGCCCCCAGAGTGTTGTGGGGTGGGGGTGCACATGGGGGGTACCTATGGTACCCCCCTGCATTGGCATGGACAAGGTGGCAGGCACCACGGGGTGCCTGTCACCTTGTGCATGCCAATGCACGACGTGCATTCCCAGCATTGTGGCGGGCGGTGCCGTGAACACCGCCCGCCACAATGTTGGGAATAGGGGATGCCACCGCCACCGTGGCGGTGGCATCCTAATACTCGCGGCGGGACCGCCGCTCCTATGGCGGAAGGTCCCATTCACCGCTACGGTGGCGGGCGGACTTTGTCCGCCCGTCATCATAATGTGCCCCATGGTGCACTGAACTTTGGCCACTCACAGGCGCTGTGTTGATTTCTTCGGCTGCACGGCTTCGGTGCATGGAAATTTCTCCTGCACAGTGGTGCTGCATAGGAAAAATAGGTGCGGGAAGGGCGATGCATCGATTTTGATGGTTTCAAGCAGGTCTTAGCAGCAGGAATAACCTCCAAGGGCCCAGAACTGGATTTGGCACCACAAGGCAGGTCTGAACTCCCAGCAGTGGAGTCCAGGGATGCAGCAGATGAAGTCTTTGATGGCCCTGAGACTTCCAACAGGCGGCAAGCACACACAAGCCCTTAGAGAAACTTCACAAGCAGGATACAAAGCAAAGTCCAGCCCTCTTCCTCTGCAAAGCAGAGGTAGCAACTACAGGCCAACCCAGCAAAGCAACACACAGCAAAGGGGCAGTACTCCTCCTCACAGCTCTTCAGCTTTTCTCCTTGGCAGAGATTCCTCTTGATCCAGAAGTGTTGTAAACATCTGGGGTTTTAGGTCCAATAATAATAACCCTTTTTGCCTATGATGTAGGCATTCTTCAAAAGATTGTCTTTGTAGTGCACAAGTCTTTGTCCTGCCCGGTCTTGGCTCCTTACACCCTCCAGGGGGCGGAGACAGAATTGTGAGAGGCCAGGCATAGCCCTATGCAGGTGCAGGTGACAGCTCCTCCCTCCCTCTAGCTCAGGAAGGCCCATCCGCCTGGTGATGGGCCATCGGGATATGCAGGGCACACCTCAACTCCCTTTGTGTGACTGTCTAGAGTGAATGCACAAACAGGCCCCTGTCAGTTTAAAGCAGACATTGATTCCACAGGCAGGCAGAGGTACAGGATGGTTAAAGAAGAAAATGCCCACTTTCCAAATTTTTATCACCTACTCCAGGGGTTGGGCCCTTATCTGTCAGCAAGGTTGCACCACTAAGAATTCAAAAACCACACCAAATTGCCAGTACTGACTTCTCATTTATAAACACTTAGTTGTCTTCATGACCCCTATAATCAATAACAGTGATCACCATCACAAGGCGCTCCAATGGTAGCCTATGGGAGAACTGGTCCTTGCAATAGTGAAAAACAATAGTGAAAAACAAAATTGGCATTATTTCACTATCAGTGTAGAACACACCAGTACATGTCCTGCCTTTCACATATACTGTACCCTCCCATGGGGTACCTTGGGCCTACCTTAGGGGTGCCTTACTTGTAGTAAAAGGGAAGGTTAGGGCCTGGCAAGTGGATGCACTTGCCAGGTCAACTTGGCAGTTTAAAACTGCAATCACAGACACTGCAATGGCAGGCCTGAGACAAGTTTACAGGGCTACTCATGTGGGTGGCACAGCCAGTGGTGCAGGCCTATTAGTAGCATTTAATTTACAGGCCCTGGGCACGCAAAGCGCACTTTAATAGGGACTGACCAGTAAATTAAATATGCCAATCACGGAGAATTACAATTTACATGGGGGCCATATGCACTCTGGCACTGATCAGCAGTGGTAAAGTGCCCAGAGTCCTAAAAACAATAAAACCAGGGTCAGAAAAATATGAGGCAAAAGATAAAAAGTCAGGGGATAAACCTGCAAAAAGGGCCAGGTCCAACATTTGGATCACCACTTTTCATCTTGATCCTTACAAGAGAGCATGCCTCTACACTACCTGTATGCAAATTGCCTGAGTCAAGGAAAATGTGTCACAACAGGTGGCACCAAATTAGTTCTTGCCCTCAAGTCAAGGCATTCCTATGGAATTACATCCAAATAAGTAATTTCAGTTCTCTGATTGGAAAAAACACATTGGCTCACAAATACGTATGATGTTTTTCAAAAATACCATGTCCCCCTAAGAGGTCCATAATGATTGAGCATGAGCCAAGCAACGCTTCCGCCAAAGCTTGGGCCCACTGTGCCACACACCAGCCAATGCATTCCTAAGGCGTTATAGGCAAATAAGTAACTGTGCTTACTCCCATGGAGATAAACTTGACTCACTGATTTTTATATTGATACTAATATAGAGCACCTCTCTTCACTACCTGTATGTCAATTGCCTGAGCTGAGTAAAATTTGTCACAGCAGGTGACACCATACTGTTGCCCTCACCTTAATGCATTCCTATGGAGTGACATCCGAATAGGTAATTGTAGTTCTCTCATAGGAAAAATAGGCAATTGTAGTTCTCTCATAGGACTCATAGGAAAAACACATTGGCTTACAAATATGTATGATGTTCTTCCAACACACCACATCCCTCTACAAGCTCCATATGGATTTAGCCTGAGCCAAGGAATGCTCCCACCTGTGCCTACTGTGCCATCCTCAAGCCAATGCATTCCTCAGGAGTTATAGAAGAATAAATAACCATCCTTTCTCCCATCAAGATCAATTTAGCCCACCAATTTTCATCTTTATGCTAACAAAGAAACAACCCCTCTACACTATCTATATGTAAATTGCCTGAGCCGAGGAAAGTTTCTCCCAACAGGTGGCACCAAACTGGTTGCCCTCACCTCATTCCTATGGAGTTGCATCCGAATAGGTAATTGCAGTTCTTTTATAGGAAATATAGATTTGACTCAAAATATGTAGGGTGTATTTAGATATACCACATCCCCTAGAAGGTCCATAAGGAATGAGCCTGATTAAAGCAACGTTTCCACCAAAACATGGGCCCACTGTGCCAACAACCAGTACACCAATACAGGCGAATAAGCAACCGTCCTTTCTCCCATGAAGATGACATCATCATCCTGTGGTGGGGTAAAATCGGTCCTTGCCATGAATTGTACACCTGGATCAACTCGATCAATCCTTACCTCCAGTTCACCAAAACAATCTTGGACAGAGAACTTCCATCCCTAGACCTCTGGATCTCTCTCAACAGTGGCAAGCTATTGACTACTTCCTTCAAGAAGACTACAGACTGCAAAAGTCTACCCTTATATAACAGCCACCATCCTAAAGCCCAATGGGACAACCTCCCTTACAGGCAATTTCTACAACTCAGACGGAATTGCAGCAACATTAATGACTGTGACATGCAGGCCACTGAACTCTCCTCCAACCTGAAAGCTCAGAATTGTTCCCCTCAGACCATGAATCAGGCATGCAAAAGGGACAGAAATAATCACTGGGCAGCACTGTTAGAACCCAGAACCAGGTCTAATGACGACATCATCATGTTTGTCAGCACTTTCACTTCAAACTCCCACTGGATACAAACAATTATACAGAAACACTGGCAAATCTTTTGCCTAGATATCCCACTTCCGCGCTTTGCGTTCAGACACACTCAGAATCTCAGAAATATGCTAATACACATGAGACCCCGGGTAGTTCAGAGGATACAACAGCGTCCCCATTGTAACCTTCTCCTAGTCACAGGACACTACCTGTGTGGCTCATGTGGGGTATTCCATCTCACTAGTGGCAAAAGTAATCATGTTAGATCCTTTGCATACGTGGAAACAAATGGGTCACTACAATTGCAACACCAAGAACTGCGTATATCTGATCACCTGCCCCTGCTCCCTGTGATATGTTGGAAAGACAACTAGACCATCAAAGACCAGGATCGTTGAACACCACAATAATATACGATGCAAAAGAAGTGCTACCGAGATGAGTACGCATTTCTTGACCAACAGCCATAATCCTGACAACCTTCAGTGGACCATCGTAGAAGCATGCAATTTTTGGGACAAACAGACTGTCCTGGAGGGAACAACACTGGGTCTTTCATCTAGCCACTGGCTTGAAAGACAACATCTCATGGAGCGAGTTAGACACCTGACTAGGGGCCAGATGTACAACCGTTTTTTGCGGTCGCAAAAGGGTATGTGGTAATGTGGCCTAACGGCTAGGGCGGTTGACCTCGGAGCTGTGGAACCGGGTTCAAGTCTCGGCAGGCACGCTCAACATTCTGTGATTCTGGGCAAATCACTTAATCTCCCCGTGCCTAACAAAAAAATTAATGTGTCTGTCTGTAACGTAACTGGTGCTCATGTAAAGCGCTCTGATACCTCTGGGTCTAGTTCGCGCTATATAAAACTCTCCAAAAAAAAAAAAAAAAAAAATGACCACCTCTCAGCCTTCCGTACTAAATGAAGAGTTGGTCAGACATTAGAGAATACAAACCAAAACTGTTTATTCATATACACTCAGAGTGGAGCCCCATCTGGCCAGTCGCTAGGAGTGCTACAGAGGGAACTGAAATCGACAAGCATAAAGATACATTATGTACGTTTCGTAACCGGGCGAAAACACACCCACAGTGGAATTTTCCAAGCAGGTGCAATTGAACAATGAAATACAGAAAAAACAGTTTCAGCGCTCATATCTTACACAAAGTAACATAGTCCAAGGTCGTTCCATCCGGAGCCCGCCACCAGACAAGGGGGAGAGGACCTCTATATTGTGAGAAAGCTATGTGCTAACATGCACAGTGTGCTCATTACTGAAACAAAATGAAGTGAAGAAACAAAACTCAAAAAGGAGCATTTCTCGGAATTGAACTAACTCAGTTTCGAACAGCCTAAAATGGCACCCAAAGAGAAAATGGTGCAGCGCATGCTAACTTACATGGAGCACTGCGTAAGCATACATTTTTTTTATTCTAACACACGTTTGGTCACTTGCCTGTACGTTTGTTTTATTTGTGTACATTTCACTGCGGGGTGGTACTTCACCCTCAGCATGTTTTTAGCTTGATGTTAGGACACAATGGGGTCGATTCCGATCTCGGCCGGAAGCGCACCTAACAGTATTTGTCCGGAAAAAAACCAAGCCGAACGCGTGTTTCCCGACCGATTCGAACAGTCGTCCGAACGAGCAAGTACGATGCGCATTACAGCACAGATTCCGAGCGAGCCGTACTTACCCATTCCAGCTCCTGTTCCCCGCCCGAGCTGGAACCGAAAACGCCGAATCGAGTCGCATGGAAGCAAATACACAGCACCTTCCGGCCGGACTAGTACGATGCGCCTTCCGTATGCGCCGAACCCGTCGCTACGTCCGGCACGTCAGAGCATCCGGGAGAGCTGTACATAAGCTCCGATTCGCGCCACAAGACGATCCACGGCGACGAGGCGAACAAGCCAGCGACGAGGACGAGTCGAAGCCACGAGAAACCCGAACGAGACGACCCAACCATGAATCCCATCGCGCAGGTCCTACCAATACTCTACATCTATTACCGGGACCAGTACGGACGCGTACGGCGCAGACGGTAAGTCAAACACCCACAACACAAACAAACGACACGTACTCGACATATGTCACACACACATAGGGATGCAGAAATGACGTACACTAGCAACAGCAGAACCATAGGGGCGGGATGGCTATCACCAATGCCATACACACTCATAGGGGATAGATGCCTACCACTACCACCACCCCTACTCAGGGGGCCTGGATGCCTGTCACTACTACAATCCCCACTCATAGGGGATGGATGCCTACCACTACCACCACTCCTACTCAGGGGGGCCTGGATGCCTGTCACTACTACCATCCCCAGTCATAGGGGGATGGATGCCTACCACTAACACCACCCCTACTCATGGGGGCCTGGATGCCTACCGCTACCACCACCCCTACTCAGGGGGGCCTGGATGCCTACCACTACTACCACCCCTACTCAGGGGGGCCTGGATGCCTGTCACTACTACCATCCCCACTCATAGGGGGATGGATGCCTACCACTAACACCACCCCTACTCATGGGGGCCTGGATGCCTACCACTACCACCACCCCTACTCAGGGGGCCTAGATGCCTACCACTACCACCACCCCTACTCAGGGGGGCCTGGATGCCTACCACCACTACCATCTCCACTCATAGGATGGGTAATGCATGACACAACCAGCATACTCCAACATAAGGAATGTCAGAAAAAGACATCACCCCAACATCATGACAAGTGTGTGTAGACTGTGTCAAATGCCTACAACACTGAACATGACAATGAACATACAATGTGACCCCCTATCACATGTGTCACACATAAATGTGTGTGGCCTCCACAATGCAAGCAGACCATGACCACTGTGGGAATGGGGTCTAAACCCCCATCATCACAGTGACCAAAAGGTAAGTGTGGGGTCCATAGCTGAAGCACATTTTGAACATTGTGGCAATGGGGTCTAAATCCCCATCATCAGTGTCCAAAATGTAAGTGTGGGGTCCATAGCTGAAGCACATTTTGAACATTGTGGCAATGGGGTCTAAATCCCCATCATCACAGTGTCCAAAATGTAAGTGTGGGGTCCATAGCTGAAGCACATTTCGAACATTGTGGCAATGGGGTCTAAACCCCCATCATCACAGTGTCTAAAATGTAAGTGTGGGGTCCATAGCTGAAGCACATTTCGAACATTGTGGCAATGGGGTCTAAACCCCCATCATCACAGTGTCCAAAATGTAAGTGTGGGGTCCATAGCTGAAGCACATTTCGAACATTGTGGCAATGGGGTCTAAACCCCCATCATCACAGTGTCCAAAATGTAAGTGTGGGGTCCATAGCTGAAGCACATTTTGAACATTGTGGCAATGGGGTCTAAACCCCATCATCACAGTGACCAAAATGTAAGTGTGGGGTCCATAGCTGAAGCCCAATTGAACATTGTGGCAATGGGGTCTAAAGCCCCATCATCACAGTGACCAAAAGGTAAGTGTTGTCATGGAAAAAGCTGCAACTGCCAAACAGCATGGATGATTCCTGGTCACACAACAACAAACACATCAGTGGCAAAGTAGTGCTTGTGTCCCATAGCAACATAGATTGGGTGCAGTGCAAATAAGACATACCTTTGGCCATGTGCAGACAAACATCACCCATGGGGCCTGACATTGTCAACATTTATCAATTACACAATGACAGAAGTGACCATCATAATGCAGACCCACATATCTGTACCAATGGACACACAAATGTAGATATCCTGTGGAGACTGTAGATGTGAGGTGAACAAATACCATACCATGGCAGCAATGGGACATACAAACCATGATTATTGTGCTGACTGATGACCTAGGAGTCCCAGGGACAGCAGGGGAAATCCACCAAACAACATACAGCCAATGCAACACTAAAGACATGCCAATGCAGTGGTGCAGATGCACAAACACAAACAGGCAGCCTCACACTGCATATCAAACACAACAGGTGAAGGGGGGGGGGTGTGCCAGTGTCCCCAGGCAACCACACAACACATGAGGAGGCCTGAATCCCAATTACACAGATGTGTATACAGTGCCACACAAAAGTAACTCATGGATCGGATTCCCTATGTGGGCAATCAGGCATTGTTAGATGAGAGGGAGCCCGAATTACACATGTCACACAAGCTTGTAGGAACAGCAACTAACACAGCAAGAGACAGACCCACCACAGCACTACTCCCAGGGACATCACATAGTGGTGACACTAGCCTGCATGATAATCCCACTGTGATGACAAAGGTAGATGTCGTTCACACAGTGAACCACAGCCATGTGTCCTGAGCAACTAACTACCATCACACCTACACAAGCACAAATCAATCAGCACGGCCTGTCAGCCAAGGCCAATATGGAGGTAGGGGTCTAGCCGTGCAACAACTCACATTTGCACACACTCAACACCACACACCTTGATCTCCACCAATGTGCAGCTGTGAAGCTCACATGGACTGGTGACATTGCACATGCACCCATGACAATCCCAGGGGGGGTGGTGGGAACTAAGGTGTGAAACCCATCACACATGGCCAGTCAACAAGACTCGTGAATGTCTGACACACTGCACAGTACGCCGTACATGGGCATGACGTGAAATCCACCCCAATCAATGGGATCCCCGGCCACAGTCACACACCAATGAAGAAGCCAAGGTGACACACAAAGAACACACATAGACAACTTCCAACATTGCAGCTCTGACCCTGAGGAGTGGCAGCAGTCACACACACAACGTGTCACAATGACTGAAAGCTACCACAAACTGTAAATTACATGACTTGTGTAACCCACAAGTGCCAATGGGAATCCTGACTGTGTCCCATCTGCGTTTGCCCACATCCCCAGCCCTGACAACAAAGACAACTAGGGATGACAACCTCATGAACATTAGTTTGCCATGCACCCACATCCCGGAGAAACCAGGTCCAAGATGCTGGATGAACACAGGACAACTCAGCAAGCATCACAAACAGGAACATCCCTAGGGACACAGCCTGTGTAGGAAAAGGGAAGGGAACACACACAGACATGCTCACACAACACACAACACGGGCCCAGCCAATGTCACGGGATTACACACTGCCATGAGGGCACTCCACTCCTGTGGAAGGTCCGCTGTGCCAAACCTTGTCTGTGCACGACTCAAACATGTCAGCAGAACACTCGGTCAGTGAGTCAACAACTACAACACACTGAAGGCTCTGCTCACATCAGCCTGGGTACGGGAGTGTCACGTCAGTCATCTGCATACACCCTAAACACGTGTCAAGCAAGTTGCACTGTATACACAGATGAGTCCTTCAACACTGATGTGCTAAACTGCATGTCCAGTGGAGATGGGCACACAGTCAGGGAAATAGAAACATTGAACAGTGGTAAGCACACCAGATGTGCATCAGTGTAAGCCAAAGATGTTAATTTACAAATGCAAAACGTACATCCATGTGTCAAATGCTGAACATTACACCCTCAGACTGCAGCAAAGGATGCTATAGATCCAGACTACATTAGGACACATATCCCATGGACCACATGGAGTCCATCACAGCAACACTTCATTTTCCTGATCTGAACACTATTACAACTGCAAATGCATGATGATACTCATCTACATCATGTACATCCAAAGAAAAACCACAATTAAACAAAAAGAGGCTTTATTCAGCAAATGTTAAATTAAAATTTGAAGTCCAAAAGAAACTAAGGCCAATGGCCAGTCCAAATACACAGTCCCAACAGGGTGATACGTGACAAATTGTCACCCATTGCTTGCCTGCACTGCTACGGACAGGGGACATCTCCCTCGGAGGGGCATACAAGGGGCAGGCCAGGCACCGCAGGGACAGGATCAGGGGATGCCAGAAGGAGGCAGTGAAGGGGTGGTGGGTGCAGGAGTGTCACCGGCAACTGCAGTGGAGGTGTCTGACTCAGTGGGGGCCGGCACCACTGTAGGGCACAAGTCAGATGGTTTGGGTGCTGCAACGACTGCAGTGGGCCGGTCAGATGGAGTGGACTGGGTTCCCACTGCAGTGCCCGAGTCAGACGGGGTGGTTGTGGACTCCACTGCAGTGCATAACTCCAAGGGAGTGGAAGGGGGGCAGATGAGGTGGGCAGGACAGAGGGGGGACCCGGTCTCCACACCAGTGGCACAAACAGGCAGAGCGTCTGGTTTGGGGGTGGAAGAGCAAGTGGTAGGGGGAGGGCCTAAGCAGTTTGGGGATGCAGTATCGGTGTGTGGGGAACCTGGGGCAGGGTGTGGCGGTGGAACCTGTGCAGTGGTGGCCTGGGGGATGGAGGAGAGAGACTGTGTGGTGGAGCTGCGTGGTAGTGGTGGTGGGGTCTTGCCCTTCCTGGTCCGGGGGACTTTCGAATGGGGTCCTCTGTCTGCCTGTGCCTGGGGAGGGTGTCCGGGTGTGAGGGGCACTCCCTCTGTGTGTGGTGGTCGCCTCTTCCGCCTGGACTTCGTGTCAGGTGTATCTGTGGGGAAGAGGCCAAGCTCACAGAGGAAGAGCTTCTGGGGGGGGGTTGCAGGTGAGGCAAGGGAAGGGCTTTTGGAGGGAGAGGTATCTGAGGACTGCACAGTGCTCGTGGATGCGTGTGTGTGTGTCTGGGCCCCATCCCCTGTGAGTGAGGTATCAGTCCCCTGACTGTGCGTGCGTGTGCGATGGATTTTGGTGTATGTGTGCTGCTTGTGTCTGTGCTGCTGCTGTGCCGGTGCCAGTATGTGTGTGCTTGGGACAGGTAGGGTGCTGGGTATTGAGGATGGGGCAGAGGTAGAAGGGGCGAGGGACTGTTGCAGGAGGGACACTGCTGCCGTCAGTGAGGAGGCCATGGACTGATTGGTCCGATGTAGGGCAGACTTGCCAGATGACATGCCCTCCATGAATAACACCAGTTGTGTCAAAAGACCCGTGTGGGCATGGAGGACACTCAGAATAGATGTCTGCCCTACATGGATCTGTTTCAGCAAGTCCACAGACTCCACACTCAGGGCAGCAGGGGGACAGAGGCAGGGGGTGCGGTGCCTGGCATGAAGGAGACACGCTCCCCTACACGGGAGCCTCCACGGACATGTGGGATGGGAGCAGATGGGAGGGAGGAGATGGTGGTGGTGGCGGGGACAGACTTGCTTGACGTTGCCTCTGGTCTGCTGACACCCACCTCCACAAGGGAGTCCTCACTGGAGATGCTGTTTTCCCCAGCCGAGGTGGTCGTAGCTGAGGTATCCTCAGTGTGGCTCCCCTCACCCTCCGTGCCACTGGGTCCCTCGGTCTCCCATGCAGTGGACCCAGTCTGGCTCTGCCGCTCCTCTTGGTCCATGGAGCTGTCTCCTCCTGTGGCCGTGGATGTATCTGCAAACAATCAGGATAAACAGAGCAACATCAGTCACCTGTACTGACCACACACACCACAGTAAGTACAGCACATCACAGAGCAAGCCCTACCATCATTTGCTAGACATTGCAATTAGTGCTGACACTGATTTCAAGAAGCCCATTGTCTGCCTGACAGTTAGTCATGCCACACATATCCTACCTGTCCATGCACCCATCTGTCTGCTGCCTGTTGTATGCGACTAATCATATGTGCACACATGCACCACATACACAGTTGTTGGACATCCAAGAGTATATATGGAAATGTGTCACTCCAAACACATGCCATCTCCTGCCACTGACTCAGTACATGTGTCAGGAAAAGTGATGGGCAAAGTCTCTGTTGATATGCGGGTTTTGCTTCCATCACCAGACACAATGATGTCCTCATGTCCTGATAGAAAATGCAACAATGGTGTGCATGCAGGGCATATCACACCACTGCTGGATCACCCTTTGCGATTGGAATGTCATGGCACAGGCGTGTCTGGCAAGTCAGTCATAACTGTCTCCTGTCACAGGGGCAGTGCATACACACAACACCAGTCTGCACTGTGTCACAATCAGGGAGTTTTAGAAATGTAAGCCCTGTAGCTGACAGGTGCACATGTGCACCCCTAGCCACCCACATCATGAGGACTGAGATGATCCCACGTCAATCAAATGAGACATTTGAGTGACTGCAAACACAAATCCATACACATGAGCACTTCACCGTCTGATGAGAATGAACCAAAGCTGCCGGCACCTCAATGTTTCATACAACATTGTGCACAGACAAGGGATCAGAGACCTATGCATTGACCTATGTGCAGATCCCATAGTCATAACTCAGATGGCTGGCCACCCCAAATTGTTAAACACTCCAGGAGTCCAAATAGCAAGGCCACACCACGGTGACACAGAGGCACACACCTGAGTGCACTCTTCACAATGCCCAATATGTATGCTGACACACGGGAGTAGGAGAACAGAGTGCCTTCGATGTACGGAGTAGGCATTACAGTCCTGGTCCATGTGCAACATGGTATTACCCTGAACACTAGGCAGGTGGCTATGCATGTGTCACACACATGATGTACATACTTCTGAGGCCCCTACCTTGGTCTCTGCAGCAGCATGGGTGTGTGGCACATACCCCAGACATGTGGTGAGTCAGAGCAGCAATTGGAACACATATTAAAGCCATACCCAGAGTACATGTCAGATCACAGGCAATGTGAGCTATTGTACGACCCATGCAGCCCACCACAAAGTTCCTGTAACTGATGCTGTCCCAAACTTGAACCACAGGTAACTGCAAGTACACAGTACCCAAGTGACCTAAGTCACAGACTGTAAGGGCCACACCTGTGTATCAGATGAGGAGGGGGCATGACACAAGTGAGGGACATGAGTCCAGGACGACATGACAGTTGTACTGTGGAAGTGGAACCAGCCTAAAGGAGTGCATAGAGCATGTCAGTCATAGTACACAGTTGAGGCTAGCACTTACCCCCTCCTTGCTGCTGTCTGGCCTTCAGCTGCCCATCCAGGTCAGGGAAGACCACCGCCAGGATCCGGAGCATGTGGAGGGTCAGGGTCCGGTGTCCGCCCCTCCTGCGAGGAGGCGACAGCTTCAGCTGGACCCTTGCGATCCTCCGGGTCCAGCCCCGAAGGTCCTGCCACCTCTTCTGGCAGTTGCGGATCCTGCGCCTGTCGACCCCCACAGATCGTACTGCCCGGACGATGGTCAGCCAGATCTCCTGCTTCTGGTGGGCATCAACCTGTGAGGATGACAAAGTGAAAAGGCCATTACTACACATGCAACATTTCCGTGCATCACACAGTTGGATATACATGTCTCAATCACAGGGGCATATGATCTACACAGGTAGTGCAACTATGGCTATGAACAGTTTGCCAGCAGTTACTAAATGGTATGATTGCCTGGGAAGTAAAACATTGTTGGAATGCACTGTTACTGCACTATTCCTGTTCAGTGCATGTGACTACACACTTTGGGGGGTGACAACTACTCAGTGAGCATGCTAGGCACTGGTGTACACACTGTACGTCTTGCTAGTCAGACAACATGCACAATTAGTAAGGCAGTGGACAGCACATTCACCTGCTCCCCTGGTTTCCCATACAGCTTGCTGTACTGTGGAAGGAGGCTGTCCAGCAGGGCCTGGTTCTCCTCAGTGCTGAAGGCTGGGGCTCTATCCACAGTACGTGCCATTGCAGTAGCCAGACGATGCAGAGACAGCAGCAGTGGTAGTGGCAGATGTCGTCCTGGAGCATGTAGTGCAGGCAAGTGAGCTCTCAGGGGAACAGCCAGCATTATATGTGTGCTGCCGAGGCAGATACTGTCCCATGTGTCCAAAGTGATAGGTCCAAGTCGTTTGAATCTTCTGAATCTGGCCAATCCATGGAATTCAATCAATCAATCAATCACGGCATTTATAGAGCGCGCTACTCACCCGGGAGGGTCTCAAGGCGCTGGGGGAGGGGGTAAGTTACTGCTCGAACAGCCAGGTCTTGAGCTGCTTCCTGAAGGAGAGATGGTCCTGGGTTCGCCGAAGGTGAGTGGGGAGGGAGTTCCAGGTCTTGGCTGCCAGGTAGGAGAAGGATCTTCCTCCGGCGGTGGCTCTGCGGATGCGTGGTACGGTGGCGAGGCGTGGCTGGTTGATCGTAGCTGGCGGGTGGGCGTGTAGAAGGTCATGCGGTCATTGAGGTACTTGGGGCCCAGGTCGTGGAGGGCCTTGTGTGCGTGGGTGAGGAGTCTGAACGTGATTCTCTTGCTGACGGGGAGCCAGTGCAGGTCTTTCAGGTGTCCGGTGATGTGGCTGTGTCGGGGGATGTCCAGGATGAGTCGTGCGGAGGCGTTCTGGATGCGCTGGAGTCTTTTTGAAGTTTGGCTGTGGTTCCGGCGTAGAGGGTGTTCCCATAGTCCAGTCGGCTGGTGACGAGTGCCTGGGTGACGGTCTTCCTGGTTTCAGTGGGGATCCATCTGAAGATCTTGCGGAGCATGCGCAGGGTGTTGAAGCACGAAGATGAGACGGCGTTGACTTGTCTGGTCATCGACAGGGAGGAGTCCAGGATGAAGCCCAGGTTGCGTGCGTGGTCCGTTGGCTTGGGCGCGGTGCCCAGGGCCGGGGGCCACCAAGAGTCGTCCCAGGCGGAGGGTGATGAGCCCAGGATGAGGACTTCCGTCTTGTCTGAGTTCAGTTTAAGGTGGCTGTTCCTCATCCAGTCGGCGACGTCTCTCATCCCGTCGTGTAGGTTGGCTCTGGCGGTGGTGGGGTCGTTGGTGAGGGAGAGGATCAGCTGGGTGTCGTCGGCGTAGGAGATGATGTTGAGGTTGTGTTGGCGTGCGATGGCTGCGAGGGGGCTCATGTAGACGTTGAAGAGGGTTGGACTGAGTGAAGATCCTTGTGGAACGCCGCAGATGACTTCGGTGGCCTCGGATCTGAACGGGGGAGGCGGACTCTCTGGGTTCTTCCGGCGAGGAACGAGATGATCCATTCCAGTGCTTTCTCTCGGATTCCGATGTTGCTGAGGCGCTTCACTAGGGTGCGGTGGCAGACGGTGTCGAACGCCGCGGAGAGGTCCAAGAGGATGAGGGCTGCTGTTTCCCCGTTGTCGGTTAGGGTTCTGATGTCGTCGGTGGCTGCGATAAGGGCGGTCTCGGTGCTGTGGTTGGCCCGAAACCCGGACTGCGAGGGTCGAGGGATCCATTCGTCTCGAGGAAGGCGGCAAGCTGTCTGTTGACGGTCTTCTCGATGACTTTGGCCGGAAACGGAAGGAGCGAGATGGGACGGTAGTTCTTGAGGTCGGTGGGGTCCGCCGTTGGTTTCTTCAGGAGGGCGGTAAGCTCGGCGTGCTTCCAGCTCTCCGGGAAGGTGGCGGTGTGGAAGGAGGAGTTGATGATGTCCCGGAGATGGGGTGCGATGGTGGCGTCGGCTTTGTTGAAGACGTGGTGTGGGCAGGGGTCGGTTGGTGATCCGGAGTGGATGGAGTTCATCGTGCGGGTGGTGTCTTCGGTGCTGATCGGGGTCCAGTTGCAGAGGGTGGTGGTGGCGGGCGTTGGTTCGGCGGTAGGGTGCGTGGTCTGTGCGTCGAAGCTGTTATGTATGTCGGTGATCTTGCGGTGGAAGAACGCGGCGAGTGAGTTGCAGAGGTCTTGCGAGGGGGTGATGTCGTTGTTTCCGGCGCTGGGGTTGGAGAACTCTTTGACGATGCTGAAAAGTTCCTTGCTGTCGTGGGCGTTGTTGTCCAGTCGTTCTTTGAGTGCCGACTTCTTGGTGGCACGGATCAGCTGGTGGTGTTTGCGGGTGGCGTGCTTGAGGGCGGTCCTGTTGTCTGTGGTCTGGTCGAGTCGCCAGGCTTTCTCGAGAGTGCGGCAGTTCTTCTTGGATTCCTTGAGTTCGTTGGTGAACCAAGGGGTTTTCTTGCTTCCGGGTCTGCTGGGAGGGTTTTTAGTGGTGCGAGGTCGTCGGCGCAGGCGGTCAGCCACTTGGTGAGGTTGCTGGCTGCTTCGTTTGGGTCCGTTGTGTTGGTGGGTGTGTTCTGGCTGAGGGAGGCGGTGAGCTGCTCGGCGGTGATCTTGCTCCAGCTCCGGCGGGAGCCTGTTGCGGGTGGTGGTGGGTCGCAGTCTTTCTGAAGCTGAAGTGGACGCAGCTGTGGTCGGTCCAGTGGAGTCCGGTGGCGTGGCTGAAGGAGATGTGCTTGCTGGAAGAGAAGACGGGGTCAAGCGTGTGGCCGGCGTACTGGGTGGGCGTGTTCACCAGTTGCTTGAGTCCGAGGTTGGCGAGGTTGTCCAGCAGGGCGGTGGTGTTTCTGTCGTTGTTGTTCTCCAGGTGGAAGTTGAGGTCCCCTAGGAGGATGTAGTCGGCGGAGGGCATGGCGTGCGGGCTGATGAAGTCTGCGATGTCTTCGCTGAATAGTGTGCGTGGTCCCGGGGTCTGTAGATGAGGGTGCCTCGGAGGGTGGTCTTGGGGTCAGTGTGTATCTGGAAGTGTAGGTGTTCGGCGGCGGTGAAGGTCTCGTCGGAGTTAGTCGAGATGCGGATGGTGTTCTTGTGTACGATGGCGATGCCTCCTCCCGTCTGGTTGACGCGGTCCTTCCGGGTGATCTTGTATCCGTCCGGGATGGCTATGGCGATGTCGGGCGCTGAGGAGGCGTTCATCCAGGTTTCGGTGAGGAAGGCGACGTCCGGTGCTGTTGCGTCGAGCAGGTCCCAGAGTTCCACGGCGTGCCTGTGGACGGAGCGGGTGTTCAACAGGATGCATTTCAGGTGGTTGCTGCTGGTGCTCGACTTGGCGGAGGTGGTGCACGTCCGGGGGCAGGTGAATCGGCAGGCTTGGCAGGTGAAGGGTCCGTGGGTGCGTCTCGGTGAGGCTCGGTAGCAGGCAGGGTTCCGGCCGGCATTGAGTGCGGTGAGGGTGGCGGCGTCGTAGGTCCGTCGAGTAGTGTTGCATCGGTGGGATCCAGGGGTCCTGGCGCTGGGCACGGGCCAGGCGCGGACGGGCGCAGACGGGCTTACCTTTGGCGCACCTTCGGCGCTCCGTCGGTGCTCCCGCTGCGCGCGGCCGCTGCGCGGTCGCTCAGGGGCGTCATAAGTAAGGAGCCTGGAGGGAGGAGCAGCTGGGTGGCGGGAGCGGGGCGGCGAATGGAATCACGGGGGCGGGGCCGCAGGGAGGCAGTGGCGGGAAGTCCCAGGAGCAGCGGGCAGCGGGAAAGTCCCAGGAGCAGCGGGAAAGTCCCAGGAGCAGCGGGCAGCGGGAAAGTCCCAGGAGCAGCGGGCAGCGAGCGAAGGAATCTCCAGGCAGGAGGCGTCAAGGCAGGCAGGAGCGGCAGCAGTGAGTGGGGCGACCAAGCCCTGTGGAGGGCTGAGCGGTCACACTCTGTGGTCCCCTACGGTCCCCTTAAGTAAGGAGCCGGGAGGGAGGAGCAGCTGGGTGGCGGGAGCGGGGCGGCGAATGGAATCACGGGGGCGGGGCCGCAGGGAGGCAGTGGCGGGAAGTCCCAGGAGCAGCGGGCAGCGGGAAAGTCCCAGGAGCAGCGGGAAAGTCCCAGGAGCAGCGGGCAGCGGGAAAGTCCCAGGAGCAGCGGGCAGCGAGCGAAGGAATCTCCAGGCAGGAGGCGGCAAGGCAGGCAGGAGCGGCAGCAGTGAGTGGGGCGACCAAGCCCTGTGGAGGGCTGAGCGGTCACCACTTATACACGCCCACAGCATCCTTCAAAAGTTCAACTTCATGACACCCATTAATTTGCAACATTGTTGTGGGTGGCCAACTGAATTCACTGCATCCGACTAGTTAAAGCTTCGAAAACGCGTCCGTTACCATGTCAGGCCCTAGCCAATCTGTGCGCACCGATCTGTCCATTGCTGTACAACGCGTATTTCGAAAAACAACACGCATCCGTCCACATCATATGCAATGGTCAATGCGTGCGCACCGATCGGTCCATTGCTGTACAACGCGTATCCGTTCACATCATATGCAATGGCCAATGCGTGCGCACCGATCGGTCCATTGCTGTACAACGCGTATCCGCTCACATCATATGCAATGGCCAATGCGTGCACACGGATCGGTCCATTGCTGTACGACGCGTCCCTGTACAAGTCACCCCCATATGTCATCAAGCTTGTCACTGGTGAACGTATGCCAGCCACATTTACTTGCCAGGGACTCAGGGGCACACCTAATTCACCACAGCCTGTACACACTGTATCCTAAGGCATGTAAGGCTGCATTACCTTTTCTGTGTATGGGGGTCAACATGTGGTTTTTTGGGTGGCACTTGGGGGCAGCCACTCCCAGGCTGTGCATGTGTTCATGGGGACAGAATCCTTTGTGTGTTGTGCACATGACCACTGTGATGTGCAACTGTTCATTTCAGAGCATGTGGCATGGTCACATTTCCAGGTTGTGTATGTGTATGTCATGTCACATACCCCCTGAGTCCCATGTGGGAAGGTATGTACGTCACAGGGTGACCCATTGCCACAATAGTGATGGCCCTCCGCAGTCTGTGTGCATGTTGTGTTTCCGATGTCTCTGATTCCATGTGCATAATGGGAGACAGTCTCCACATCCATGTTGTTTGTGCATGGACTTTGATGTTGTGCGTGTGTGTGTCACAGACGTCCATGTCTGTCCTGCAGAGGCAACAGGGGCCACTACCTGTGGGAGTCATGGTTGTTTTGCTGACGTGTACATGATACACCATGTCATGCCAGTGTCCATGTGGCAATACAGGGTCCCTGGGAATCTACCTGTCAATGAGCTGTGATGCCTGTGGCACATCTGTCCTGACATGTCACTGTGGTGTGTGTTTGGAACGTGACAGCAGTACATGGGTACTGTGACACAGCCTAATGATTTCCTATAGCACAACCTGGAACTTGTTGTCAACACATGTTGAACTGTGATGTTAGATGTTGGCCATGTAGGTGCCATATATGTCCATACAGAACGGCACACACATCAGGTACTTGTGTCTCGTAATGATGTATCATGTGATATTGAGTATGGTCAATGGCACATATGTGGGGTGACTGACAATCTTTCTTTCTTCACCTATGCACTGTAGGGCACCAGCTGTCCATAGACCATTCCCTGACCTTGCTACGATGGTTGAACGTGATTGCATCCGACGGTACCGCTTCAACAGGGCGCTGATGGAGGAATTGGCGGTGCGGTTGGCCCCACATTTGCAACCTGGACGGCCATACCCTACAGCGCTGACCCCCAAGGTGAAGGTGATGGCAGCCCTACACTTTGCCACCGGTACCTTTCAACACACTGTGGCGTCTGCTGGTGGGATGTCACAGACCATGTTCAGCCGTGTGCTACGCGATGTTTTGGAGGCAATGTTGAGATACCTGAACCAGTACATCTATTTCCCTAAACGTCAACAACTCACTGACGTCAAGAGTGACTTCTATGCCCTGGGGAGGATGCCACATGTCATTGGCTCCATTGATGGGACACATGTGGCTTTGGTACCACCACAGGCACTTGAGCAGGCATACAGGAACAGGAAACATTACCATTCGATCAATGCTCTGGTGGTATGTCTTGCAGATATGAGCATCTCACATGTGTGTGCCCGTTTCCCCAGTTCGGCACACGATGCCTACGTGATGAGGAGTAGTCGCATCCCGAGGATGATGTCACAGATGCAGAACCAGCGTGCCTGGCTTGTCGGTGTGTACTGACTTTGTACCATTGTGTGTGTTCTGCAATGTTGTATTCCACCCTCTTTTCCAACTCAGCTAATGTGCAATTGTCTGTATGTAGGTGACTCCGGATACCCCAACATGCCGTGGTTGCTGACACCCCTCAGGAACCCTGTGACACCAGCCCAGATGCGCTACAATGAGGCACATGGTCGGACCAGGAGAGTGATCGAGCGGACATTTTGTCTCCTGAAGAGCCGCTTCCGCTGCCTAGACAAGACAGGAGGGGCCCTCCCAGATGCCCCAGCAAAGGTGTGCAAGATTGTCATCGTCTGCTGCATGCTACACAACCTGGCAGTGCGGAAGGAGTTGCCTCTCATCCTGGATGACGATGACCAACATCCGCCACCTGTGGAGGATCCTGGCCTGGGCGACGATGCCAGTGATGATGATGATGATGAGGGTGATGTCCGCACACAGCTCAACACCAACTTCTTCAGCTGAATGTGAGTATCCAGAGATGTCATGTCAATGATGTGAGTTTGCATGATATGTGTGGGTGGTGCTCTGGTGCTGTTTGAGTGTGGCCATGTGCTACTTGACTGGATGCGTGCAGCGATGTGTCCTTACAGGTAGTCTGTACTCCCCAACAGTGTTGACATGCTAACTTGGTTTTGTGTAGGTATCTTGTGACATGTATTGGGCATGAGTATTGCAGTTCTGTCCTGTTCTTCAGTGCTTTTGACTGTGTGTCATGTCTGTCCTTCACAGGGTACTTTCAGAGTTGTTTGGTCAACTCGGATCCCCCGACACCATGATTCAGCTTTCAGGGTGGCAGCAGTCGTTTCCCTACAGGTGATGTGCCACACACCCCTGGACTTTATTTCTTCTACACTTGTTGACTGTGTGGCCACTGCCACGTGGGATTACCTTGCATTTGTAGTGGAAACAACATGTTACAAATGTGTAATAAACCTGTGCTTCACTTTGGGATGTGCGTTGTCTGTGGTCACACATCTGACTGACATTTGCTTACTGCACCTGTGGGCTAGTTAACACAGACTCTGAATAGGTGTGGTGTCTGTGCATTCCACTGTATTTCCTGGCAACATCAGTGTAGGCGATGAGTCAGATGGCCCTGGTGTGTATGTGTTGTGTAGCCCTAGTGGTGTGTCTCCCTCATATGTGTCACGTCGCCATAACTCACATGACGGTGTTGAACTTGCTGTAGAAGTTAGCATGCACAGTGTCATTTAGCAGATCATCATCTCCATGACAAAAACAACGTTGGAATCACAACAGAGGCAAGTATGGTGTATTAGTGAGTTTATTTACATACATGTGTGAGGATAGTGCACAGGATGGTGGGTGCTGTACATTGGGATTGGAATCCAAAGTTCCCAGATGAGTTGGAAGTGTTGGTAGCAGAAATGTCCTGAGTAAAGTCCACAGTCATCTGATACATTAGTCCAACTTAAACTCCCCATGTCATGTGGGAGAGTTGCGTTGCATTCGACAGGGTGAACAGTTTGCACACAAAGGAGAATTTCCAGAACAGGTGTTGGGTTCCTGGGGGATGTACATGGCCATCGGCCTCTCAGTTGTCCTTCCTCGGATGACCCCTCTTCTTTCTGGGGGGACCCTCACGTGCAGGCCGCTGTGGTGCAGAGGACTCTCCACCAGAGTCATCCTCCCTCCCTGTGGCAGTTGCAGTTGTTGCGGCACCAGATGTTGTGGGCACACAGGGAGGTGTGGACATGTTGGTGATAATCTGGCGGAGGCATGTCAATATGTCCCTCTGCACCGCTGTCAGTTCTTCCAATGTGTCCCACTTGGACTCCATGCCAGACATGTGTGTCTCCACACGGGACATGTGTGTCTCCACACGGGACATGTGGGAGTCCAAGCGGCCATGATGGGCAGCCTGCTGCTGTTGAATGTCCTTGAGGATCCCCACTACCTGGCTGACCTCTCCGGTGCTATTCTGGTAGGCATCAGCAATGCGTGCCAGTTGTGGGTCATCATGCAGTCCAGACCCCTCTGACCACTCTGCCTACCACCCCTCCCACCACCCCTGGCCACACGTGCGGGAGCTGCCGTGGCATGCACAGGTGACCCTAGGCCCCCTTGGGGGTTGGTACTGGGGTTGTTGTCCGTTGCTTCACGGTGGGCTGTGGTCCCTGTGCTGTTGTCATTCAGTGTCCTTGGTCTGTCCGTGTCGGCGGGGGTGGTCTGTGTGTTGGCAGATGTTGGAGGAATGGGTGCAGGGGGTGCAGATGGTGGTCCTGCTGGTGCTGCATGATGACTCACACCGGAGGTGCCAGGTTGGTCTTCGCCATCCGATAAGGGCAGAGGCTGTTCCACACCAGAGAGCTCAGGGGCCACCGGAGCCTGGGACAGGGACTCCTCCTCATCTGCTGCTGTGTCCCCATCATCACCTGTTTTTGGAAGAGACACACAATGTATGTTATGTTTCTGCAGGCATCAATGGTTCAAACACATGACAGTTGTGACTGTACCTCTGGATGCGGCCCTGTACATTGCATTGTCCTAAGTTGTCACAGTCAGAGGTTGATATTGGTGTGGCTCATTGTCCTGCCAACCTGATGCATTTCAATGTGGATGTTGAGGTGTGTGCATGACCAGCATTGGTGGTATTTGGTTGACATCCGGACCTCCTTCTCCCCCAAGCCCAGTTATCCCACCATGAAGCATGCCACCCTTGCAGTGGGTGCAGGTTGACTCTCAGGATGACAGTCAGTGGTGTCCTGCTGTTGGTTGGTGCCCAGTTCCCAGCAGGGCCTGGTACTCCCCACAACAGAGCACCATTGTCAGACATCTTTGAAGTGGCTTTAAACTCCCTGTGAGGTGTGCATGCTTCAGTGTGAGCTTGCTGGGCCATGTGGGTGGGGGATGTTGAGCTGTGACTACCACTCCCATCATGCTATTGCCTACACCCCCTTCCCAGCATGCACATACTTCCTTCCTTTGACTCTGCTTCCCTGTGGGGTGGTGTGCCTGTGCTGACAGGATGGCTGACAGTGTTGTCCTGGCGTTTGTTTGGCTACAAGTCCCAAAAGTGTCCCTGTGATTCACACAGCATAACCCAGTGTGGTTGTTCTTTGTGGGATATTTAATTTGAGTGTGAGGCATTGCATTCTCCCAGGTGAGTTGTGTGGAGTTTGTGTTAAGGGGGTGTGTGAGTAAAGCTGCTGGTAACTATGGTCAGAGCTGTCAGTCCTCCTTCCCACTCAGCCAGATATCCCACCATGGAACGTGCTTCCATTGCAGGGAGTGCAAGTTGGCTTTCAGGATGTCAGTCAGTGGTGTCCTGCTGTTGGTTGGTGCCCAGTTCCCAGCAGGGCCTGGTACTCCCCACAACAGAGCACCATTGTCAGACATCTTTGAAGTGGCGTTTCACTCCCTGTGAGGTGTGCATGCTTCAGTGTGAGCTTGCTGGGCCATGTGGGTGGGGGATGTTGAGCTGTGACTACCACTCCCATCATGCTATTGCCTACACCCCCCTTCCCAGCATGCACATACTTCCTTCCTTTTGACTCTGCTTCCCTGTGGGGTGGTGTGCCTGTGCTGACAGGATGGCTGACAGTGTTGTCCTGTCGTTTGTTTGGCTACAAGTCCCAAAAGTGTCCCTGTGCTTCACACAGCATAACCCAGTGTGGTTGTTCTTTGTGGGATATTTAATTCGAGTGTGATGCATTGCATTCTCCCAGGTGAGTTGTGTGGAGTTTGTGTTAAGGGGGTGTGTGAGTAAAGCTGCTGGTAACTATGGTCAGAGCTGTCAGTCCTCCTTCCCACCCAGCCAGATATCCCACCATGGAACGTGCTTCCATTGCAGGGAGTGCAAGTTGGATTTCAGGATGTCAGTCAGTGGTGTCCTGCTGTTGGTTGTTGCACAGTTCCCAGCAGGGCCTTGTGCTCCCCACAGCAGTACCCAGTGTCAGCCATCTTGTCAGTTCTTTTCCACTCCCTGTGATGTGGGCATGGTTCAGAGTGGTGTTGATGGGCCAATTGTGAGGGTGACCAATATCTGTGACTACCACTCCCATCATGCTATTGCCTACACCCCCCTTCCCAGCATGCACATACTTCCTTCCTTTTGAGTGGACTTCACTGTGTGTGAGTGTGACAGCAATGGCAAGACGACTGACAGTGTGGTCCTGTTCTTTGTTGGTGCACAGTTCCCAGCAGGGCCTTGTGCTCCCCACAGCTGAGGCCAGTGTCAGACATCTTTGAAGTAGCTTTTCAATCCCTGTGAGGTGTGCATGCTTCAGTGTGAGCTTGCTGGGCCATTTGGGTGGGGGATGTTGAGCTGTGACTACCACTCCCATCATGCTATTGCCTACACCCCCTTCCCAGCATGCACATACTTCCTTCCTTTTGAGTGGACTTCACTGTGTGTGAATGTGACAGCAATGGCAAGATGGCTGACAGTGTGGTCCTGTTGTTTGTTGGTGCACAGTTCCCAGCAGGGCCTTGTGCTCCCCACAGCTGAGGGCAGTGTCAGACATCTTTGAAGTGGCTTTTCACTCCCTGTGATGTGTGCATGCTTCAGTGTGAGCTTGCTGGGCCATGTGGGTGGGGGATGTTGAGCTGTGACTACCACTCCCATCATGCTATTGCCTACACCCCCTTCCCAGCATGCCCATACTTCCTTCCTTTTGACTCTGCTTCCCTGTGGGGTAGTGTGCCTGTGCTGACAGGATGGCTGACAGTGTTGTCCTGGCGTTTGTTTGGCTACAAGTCCCAAAAGTGTCCCTATGCTTCACACAGCATAACCCAGTGTGGTAGTTCTTTGTGGGATATTTAATTAGAGTATGAGGCAATGCATTCTCCCAGGTGAGTTGTGTGGAGTTTGTGTTAAGGGGGTGTGTGAGAAAAGCTGCTGGTAACTATGGTCAGAGCTGTCAGTCCTCCTTCCCACCCAGCCAGATATCCCACCATGGAACGTGCTTCCATTGCAGGGAGTGCAAGTTGGCTTTCAGGATGTCAGTCAGTGGTGTCCTGCTGTTGGTTGGTGCCCAGTTCCCAGCAGGGCCTTGTGCTCCCCACAACAGAGCACCATTGTCAGACATCTTTGAAGTGGCTTTTCACTCCCTGTGAGGTGTGCATGCTTCAGTGTGAGCTTGCTGGGCCATGTGGATGGGGGATGTTGCGCTGTGACTACCACTCCCATCATGCTATTGCCTACACCCCCTTCCCAGCATGCCCATACTTCCTTCCTTTTGACTCTGCTTTCCTGTGGGTTAGTGTGCCTGTGCTGACAGGATGGCTGACAGTGTTGTCCTGGCGTTTGTTTGGCTACAAGTCCCAAAAGTGTCCCCATGATTCACACAGCATAACCCAGTGTGGTAGTTCTTTGTGGGATATTTAATTAGAATGTGAGGCAATGCATTCTCCCAGGTGAGTTGTGTGGAGTTTGTATTAAGGGGGTGTGTGAGAAAAGCTGCTGGTAACTATGGTCAGAGCTGTCAGTCCTCCTTCCCACCCAGCCAGATATCCCACCATGGAACGTGCTTCCATTGCAGGGAGTGCATGTTGGCTTTCAGGATGTCAGTCAGTGGTGTCCTGCTGTTGGTTGGTGCCCAGTTCCCAGCAGGGCCTTGTGCTCCCCACAACAGAGCACCATTGTCAGACATCTTTGAAGTGGCTTTTCACTCCCTGTGAGGTGTGCATGCTTCAGTGTGAGCTTGCTGGGCCATGTGGATGGGGGATGTTGCGCTGTGACTACCACTCCCATCATGCTATTGCCTACACCCCCTTCCCAGCATGCCCATACTTCCTTCCTTTTGACTCTGCTTTCCTGTGGGTTAGTGTGCCTGTGCTGACAGGATGGCTGACAGTGTTGTCCTGGCGTTTGTTTGGCTACAAGTCCCAAAAGTGTCCCCATGATTCACACAGCATAACCCAGTGTGGTAGTTCTTTGTGGGATATTTAATTAGAATGTGAGGCAATGCATTCTCCCAGGTGAGTTGTGTGGAGTTTGTGTTAAGGGGGTGTGTGAGAAAAGCTGCTGGTAACTATAGTCAGAGCTGTCAGTCCTCCTTCCCACCCAGCCAGATATCCCACCATGGAACGTGCTTCCATTGCAGGGAGTGCAAGTTGGCTTTCAGGATGTCAGTCAGTGGTGTCCTGCTGTTGGTTGGTGCACAGTTCCCAGCAGGGCCTTGTGCTCCCACAGCAGTACCCAGTGTCAGCCATCTTGTCAGTTCTTTTCCACTCCCTGTGATGTGAGCATGGTTCAGAGTGGTGTTGATGGGCAAATTGTGAGGGTGACCAATATCTGTGACTACAACTCCCATCATGCTATTGCCTACACTCACTTCACCAGCATACACAGAATTCCTTCCTTTCAGTGAGCTTCCCTTTGAGGTGGTGTTCTAGTGGTGGCAAAATATCTGACTGTGTTTGTTGGTTATATTTGAGCCACTGCCTTGCTCTATTTGTTGTTAGGTTTGTACATGTCATGACACAGTTACATGTCACTATGAGATGGCATGTATTGTGTTTATCTGACTAACATACACATCTTGGGATGATTATCTTTTGGTTGCTGTGGATTTGCTAAGGGTGCATGGCTTGACTATCCCCTTGACAGTGATGTGTGTGTATTGTCACACAATATTGTGTATATTGGTTGTGTATTCACCAGGCTCTGGGATGTTTGATAGTCCATATACGCTCACTGGTGGTAGGATGGCCCGCACCTTCTCCTCCCAGGGCCTCAGGTATAGTGGTTTGGCAGGAGGGCCACTGCCGGTGCACTGACTCACGGTGTAATCCTTCTTGAGTAGGTCCTTGACCCTCCTGCGCACATCATACCACCTGTTCTGGATGTCTTCCTTTGTGCGCAAACATGGTGATTGTGCGTTCACCCTGTCGACGATCCTCTCCCACATCTTGGTTTTCTGCGACATGGGGGTCTGTTGGACCAATGTACCAAACAACTGTGGCTCTACCCTGAGGATCTCATCTACCAGGACTTCCAATTCACTGTCTAGGAACTTTGGATTCTTCTTTGGGGGCATGGTGATGGGTGGTGGTGGGGATTGATGTGTGTGTGAGTGTGCAAGTGAGGGTGGGTGAGTGTAGGTTTTGCTGGGTGTATGTGAGGGTGCTATTTGTAAGGTGCTAATGGTGTGTGGCTTGTGTGATGGATGAGTTGTGAGTGTGTCTGTGGTTGCTGTCTGATGGTGTTCTGTGCTGGCAGGTCAGTTGAATTTGCAAAGGATCATGGTAGGGATTAGTGGCCTTTATATGGGTGGAGTGGGTGTGTCCTTGTTCCATGTTTTTTTCCCCCTGTTTTTATTGACTTTGTCATTGCTTGTTTGGCCCTTTTTTAAAAAAAAATTCCTTTGAGTTTTTTAGGCATGTAGGAGACGTTCTACTGACCGAGTAGGACGCTGCAGTTGGCTCGTGCGGGCTTCTCCGAGTCTTTCAAGCTGTGTTCCTGCTGGGTTTCATGTGCGGCGTACGCGTCGGTCGCGGAGTATTGGGTTGCTTCGGCTGGGTTTTGTATGCGTGTCGGTCGTACGGCTTGGGCTCCTTGCAACTCGGTCTGGTTTTCCATGCATTGCATTGTACTGCGCGGGTCGGAGTTCGCGGGTATGCTTCTGTCGGGTTCATTCCTGGTGCGTGTCGGTCGGTTCGATTCGCGTAGTTTCCCGGCCGGATAGCTTGTTTCCGTGCGGTTTGGTCGTTCGGCTTGTGTTCCCTACGAGTCGGTCGTGATTCACATGCATTTCATCGTACTACGCGGATAGGGCAGCGCCGGTACGTGTCGGTCGGACAACATTCCCGTACCGAGTCGGTCGGTATGTTTTCCGGCCCGAATCGGAATCGGACCCAATATGTGTAGTAAGCAGGGGCAGCTCCTCAGTTATAGCGGAGGAGCATCGCC
Source organism: Calotriton arnoldi (assembly GCA_963921515.1). Lineage (NCBI taxonomy): Eukaryota > Metazoa > Chordata > Amphibia > Caudata > Salamandridae > Calotriton > Calotriton arnoldi. Next base: position 439,190 of record CAWUFW010009270.1, read on the forward strand.
CCACTGAAATGCCCCCAGAGATGGAAAAATAAAATGGTAATGAAGCTAATTCATTTCCATTTTATTTTTCGGCACCCTGTCCCGATCTGAGTGTCAGGATGGTGGTGGGGCTGCTTTGAATGGCAGCAGCAGAGAGGAGTGTGGGCTGCCTTTTGCACTTGTCTAAAGTGCGCATGTCTATTTGGCCGTCCGATTTCCGATTGGTATTAAGAGAGGTGTCAACCCATTTCCTCAGTGGTGACACCCTTGATTAGCTGTCTTTTTTTTTAGATACTCAAGTTTATTGAGTTTTAACAAGCAAAGAGATAGACACAACAGTTCATAGTACAAGAACATGCACTGCATGACATAAATAATGCATGATATGTGGAGAGGTCCGCTTTTACAATGCTTCTGAGTGTGGGTACATCAAGAACATTGAATCAAAGGAGAAGACCTCTACACACCTCTCTCGCAAATTAACCCAAGAGTCCCAGCCATTTGCCCCACACTCGTTAATACTTGGTTGAACACCCCCATGCCACGTACACTGGCTGTTTTTGTGCAGCGCACCAATACAGTCCTCTGCACCACCGGGAAATTGTAGGAGGGTAGGATTCTTCCATTTTGTCGCCACTGTGGACGTGCCCAGAAATGCTTTGTCAGCTCTGGAGCCTTATATGCCTTCCAGCACCCCCAGGAGCCGGACCTGGGAAGTGAGTGGGGCCTCCCATCTCAGAACCCCACTCAATTCACCCACCACCACCGCCCAGTATTTCGTTATGACTGTGCAGGACCAGGTCATGTGGTACAAGACTGCAGGCGCCTCCGCACACCATGGACAACTTGGAGTCTGAAGATACCCCGCTTGGTCTGACCTGGTTGAGGTGAGATATGCGCAGTGAAGATAGTAGAGTTGGATCAGCCTCAACCTGGCTGAGATAGTGATCACACAGGGGGCCATAAGGACGTCCTGCCAATCTTCGTCTTCTAGGGAGCCAACCATCGTTCCCAGCGAGTCTGCAAATGATCTAGTGTGGTGGGAGAGTTATTGACGAGGGGCTTGTAGATCTTGGACACCCCTCCCCAGATCTTCCATAAGGAGTTTGGCCTCCAAAGGGCTGAATTAGGGAAGAGTGGTACCCACTTGGATGAGCAGCGTAATGGCATGTAAAAGCTGTAGGTATTTAGAAAACTGAGTGGATCTAAGGGAGTACATGCCCTGCAGCTCCTGAAAGGTGCGAAGCTGACCCCCCATCCAAACATCACCAATCTGGGTGATACCAATAAGATCCCAGTTTTAAAAGCCCTCCAGGGCCGCCACATGTCCCATCCATGTACCACACCACAAAGGTGTCTGAAGTGTGAGTTTGGCATCCGACAGGGTATAACACAGCGCTGAACGCCAAGCAAGGAGGGATAGCATGGGGGATTGGCGACCCATAAAGCATTGTTTGGATCTGAGAGAACCCCAGAGTCCCCAACTCTAGTTGGTAGGCCAGATCCCAACCATCCCCCAGAGAACCAATCATTAATCACCAAGAGGCGTGTTGCAATGTATTAAAGAAAGAGGTTGGTCATTCCCATCCCAAAGTCGTACAGTGCTTTTTGGCAGTAGGTCAGTGCCACTCGCGGTCTTGAGTTGCCCCAGAGGAACGATGTCGTCATTTTGTCTAGGGCGTGAAACCAGTGGTGCAGGAGATGGAGAGGTAGATTCTGCAGTACGTAGAGGAATCAAGGGAGTATCATCATCTTATATAAGGAAATGTTTCCCATCAGGTTCAATGGGAGGGCCTGCCATTTCTGAAGGCCATATTTGGTCTTCTTTAGTAATGGGGCAAGGTTGGGGGGGAGAAGTTAGCTCCTGGTGGATTGCCACCCAGATGCCCAGGTAGCGAAAGCTAAGGTGTCTGATTGGGATATTCGATTGCCACTCCATGCATTCCTGGGAAATGTGTAATGGGACCAGAACTGATTTGGCTGGGTTAAGCCTTAGACCTGACACTTCCCTAAAAAGTTCTAGGATTCGAAGATAACGGGGGCCTGTATGAGCGGGGTCTGCCATGAATAAGAGAACATCGTCCGCATAAAGGGTGATACGCTCTTTATGGGAGGTGTTCCAGCGTCATCCCTGGATTTGGGCATCAGATCTGATTAGTCGGGCTAGTGGTTCTATTGCTAAAGCAGAAAGTAGTGGGAAGAGGGGGCAGCCCTGCCTTGTTCCTCGACAGATAGGGAAATCCTCCAAGAGAATGCCGTTGATCAAGAATCGGGCAAACAAACTGGGTATAACGCTCGTACAAGACCCTTTAAGTATGGGCTGAATCCTGCCAGGTCCAGCATGGCTTCCATGTAACGCCAATCCACCGTGTCAAAGGCCTTCTCAAAGTCTATCAGTAGTTGGGCCAGATAGGGTGGAAGGAGATGACGATGAGCCAATGCTTGTGCAGGCATCGCAGGCAGTGCCTCATACTACGGCGGAGCATGAATCCGCACTGGTCGGGATGTATTAAGGTGGTGAGCATGTGTTTGAGGCAGACGACTAGGATCATGGCATGAATTTTGTCCTTTGAGTTAATGAGTGAGATCGGACGGTAGTCCGAGCAAAAAGTAGAGGGAGGGTTCTCTTTAGGGGCGACCACGATCGGAGCTGCATCAATGTCTCGCGGAAAATCTCCTTTCTCCACCGCCTCTGCAAACAGGGCCTGAAGCAGTGATGTCAGAATCTCCCTGAACGCCGAGTAGTAGTCTGCTGGATAGCCATCAGGGCATGGGGTCTTACCTATTGCCAGTGTCGAAATGGCCTGATCCAGTGGTTCCCAAACTTTTGACTCCTGAGGACCCCCTTTGAGTCACCACTAGAAGCCTGGGACCCCCAAGCAATTTGTATGATTTAATTTTAAACATTAAAACAGTAATTTGAACAAAATAAACAAACGTGTGCACACAAAACATATACTCTAATTACTAAGGATTTTAGTATTTTGTATTGAAAGAATTTGCAAAAAATGAAACATTTTAATGGGAAGGCTGGTGCTGCATCTCTGTGCCTAACTTTTAAATGGTTGGTTTTATTTCGCAGTACGAGGCTCCTGCTCCTGCCAGGGCCAGACTGGAAACCCAAAGCAGCCCTGGCAAATGTTTTCAGACCAGTCCCCATACTGTGCACACCAAGTGCAGTGAGAGAGCCTGACCCCTACAAAGGGGGCTTTTGGAGGCTCTCCCCCCCAAGAACATTTAGGAAACAATGGTGCATTCTACAACACATTTATCATTATATATTGAATTGTATTAGCTTTTAAAGAATAGTAAATGACTACCTTACTATGCACCAGGATACAACAATCTTTGTTGGGGTTCTTCAGTGATTCCCTTATTATCACCCTCCAACAGTGCCTCTCATCTCTCCATAGCCCCTCTGTCACATGTATTTCATTTGTTTTTATAGCATCTCTCTTACCATTGTAGGATGTCAGAGCACTTTACATCACACACATATAGAGACAATGAATCATACGTGTAAATCAGTGTATGGAAAATGTTACATAAGGCAAAGGGGACGACAAGGTGCAGGATTCACATGTCATCCATACTGGTAGGTATTTTTAAAGAGTGCTTGGTCTGGAGAAGCACAAACTCAGGATTCAGAACATAACACAGTGGTTAGCATTGACATTAACAATAAAAATGTATTTCCACCCAAATAAACATTTTTAGCAGCATCAGGATAATGAAAGACTGGGAAAAAACATAAATTACTAACTTGTACCATGCAGTTTGCAAGCAGCTCTTTGATGAGAGTTTATAGGTCACTGTGCTAGATCATGATTGTCACTTATGAACTGCACAGTAACAAAAAATCTGACAAAAGCAGTAACCCACTGACCTATGCACATAAAATACTGTTTTTAAAATGCATGCTAAACGTTCTTTGCAGTAGGCATATTAACCCCCTGTGCTACGTTAGATAAGTCAAAGCTGCCACTGGACAAAACTCTCATCTCTCTCCAGCAGGTACATTAATCACTGGCATTATCTTAACACTTTTACTGTTGCTCGAAAACTGCTAATTATACAAGGTACTTTGCAGTGCTTTTAAAACTGCTGCCTGAGGACCCCCTGGGAATGTGTCACGGACCCCTGGGGGTCCGCAGACCACAGTTTGGGAAACACTGGCCTGATCTATCTCTTCTTCTGAGATGGCTTGGTCAAGCATCTGAATGTCAGCCAACGGCAGCCGCAAAAGTGGAACTTTCAGCAGGAAGTTGGAACCGAGCTCTGAGCTATGGATTGGTGTACTAGAATAAAGATGTTTGTAGTAGAGAGCAAATGTCTGGGCTATCCCCTCAGATGCCTGCTGAGTGCTACCCTCCGCATCTTTCATTTTGGGAATTATCCGATTAGCCAAGGGGTGCGATGTCAACCAGTATAGGAGCTTAAAGTTTTTTGTCTCCCCATGCGAAGACACAGGCTGTGGAGGCCCTCCACATTTGTTTGGCCGATTCTAGGGAGATATGATGAATTTCTTCACATATGAGCCTGAGCTGGCGGGACTCAGTGTCCCCTTCTGCTGCACCCGTGGCGTGCTCCAGTTGGAGTGCGTGGTCTTCCAGATGGGAAAGGTGCTTTTCACTGGCTTGGTGTGTCTTTTTGATATAGCCCTTGGCAAAGTCTCTGAGAGTGGCCTTACCGGCCGCCCATAGCATACCGGGAGACTTGACCGTGCCCTTGTTACGTTGGAAATATTGGCTCAGCTCCTCTTTTAGTGCATTTGTGCAGTCTTTGTGTTGTAGGAACCAGGCGTTTAGTCACCAAATGGGGCAAAGAACGCCCGTGGGACCTCCAAAGCCAATGAGTAGGGGCGAATGAACAGAAATTCTCCGAGCCAGTCTTTGGAAATTTTTGATCAAGCGACAGTCAGGGGTGGGCATAAACATTAAGTCAATGCACGAGTGGGTGTGGTGGGCAGCGGAGGTGTGGGTGTATTGGCGGAGTCGGGATTGCTCTATCTCCACACATCACACAGACTGAGTTAGGAGGCCAATTGCGAGAGTCACTTGGCGCCTGAGCATCGACGATGGGAGGGGGCACCGGTAGCATCACAGACCGTGTTCATGACTGCATTGAAGTCCCCTCAAATCACTGTTAATCCCTGGGGTAGAGACGACAGCAAAACTGCAAGGTCGCGGAGGGAGGGCTCGAGGACTGCTTGGGGTATATAGACCATGATCAGGTTGAGGGTGTGTCCCCCTATCATCCCTGTGAGTGCCAAAAAGGGCCCCTGGGAGTCTTGGATATCTTGAGTGACTACAAAAGGAAAGGAATGGCGGAGAAGGATTGCCACTCCTCAGGAACCCCATGTGAATCCAGCACGGAACACCCTATCAAACCCTAGGTGGGCTAGGAATGGGCAGTGATTACCTAAGAGATGGGTTTCCTGTAGCATAAGAATGCTGGGGAAGAACATTGTGAGCGCTTTAGGACCGCGGTGCGTTTCACCCAGTCCAGGAGTCCATTGACATTCCAGGAGAGGATGCGCAAGGGCTCTGGGTCAAAGTGGGGTGATGCCATGGGTGCTATTAATGGAGTGACTGTGATTGCTAATCCAGGGTGCTCGCGGGACGTATGTGTTAGGTCAATGGGTGGGGAGCTGTGGCTCCTCTCCGGTCCAATGTCAATGGATGAGTGGTGTAAACATGTTGTGTCTGGTGCCATAAACAACTGGGAAAAGGACAAAAACATACAAACAAGTCCACAAACTGTCCCCCAACCAACCCCCCTCCCCATACTTCTTCCCTTGAATCATCTGTCATCCTAACAGTAAGAACTGAAACAAGTTCAACCATTGCGGTTTGAGGATGGAGTGGTTGACCCCTCCATATTGTAGGATTAAGAGATTTTCAGGAGTCCGGGATTGTTTATAGTCATCAAGGCTGAAGTGAGGCTTCGATCATTTCTTCCGGGAGCTTCATTTCTTATTGCTGGACTGCAGGAGAGGTCTGTGTCTCCGGATCCCTCCATCGTGGGGTCGGAGTTCCTCTGAGGTGTCTCTTCGCCTGGTTCCAATTCCTGCGAGAGACCTCGCAGTCCCGCCTCCACTGGAGAGCCAGATGTGCTCCTCGCAGTCGCTCCTGGTGATGAGGATGTATTTCTTCAGGTGTTGCATCCCCACCAGGATCGGGTGAGTCTCGGCTAAGGTTTCGCTGCCTTTCCTGGTGAGGCACTGGGGTGCACCTGTGTGGGGGCTGAGGAAACTGTGTTGTGTAAGTCGAGGGATGTTCATCTGTGGCCCTGGTCCATGCCACCTCAGGAGAGTAAAAAAAAAGTCTGTTATGGTTAAGAATTACACTGAGGCAGGCTGGGATCAGGAGCCTGTATGAGAGATTGAGTGCCCGTAACTTTTGCTTGACCGCGGTGTAGGATCGTTGCTGCGCTTGTACCTCCCTAGTAAGTCCGGGAATATCATCACTTTATTTCCTTGATAGGAGAGGTTAGAATGAGAGCGTGCCTCCTGCAGAATGGCATCTCTATCTTTAAAGTTGAGGACGGATGCTATGATTGGTCTGTGTGGGGCCCTCTGTGGCGGTTTAGGTGTGAGAGCTCGGTGAGCTCGTTCTACCACAAACCATGGTGAGAGGCGACCAGAGGGTATCCATGTCCTTATCCAAGTCTCTATGAAGGCTGTGACCTGAGCAGGTTCCATCCCTTCTGGGATACCCACAAAACGAAGGTTGTTCCGGTGGGACCGATTTTCAGCATTCTCTGCTCGTCTATGGAGCTCAGCTGTTCCGATGAAAGCTTTGAAACCTGACCTTTCATTGTCTCTACTTCATCTTCAGTGGTAGACAGACAGGACTCAGCCTCTGAAATCCAAGCTGTAGCTGTCTAATGATCACCATGTCCACACGTACTTCACCGATCTTGGTTTCAACTGAGTCCTGCGAGGTGCGTATCGCTTGAAGGAAGGGGGCAAGGTCTCCCTCTGGTAAATGAGGCCTGCGTGGGCCGTGCCACTGGTGCCTGCACTGCCTGTGGTGTATTGCTCCATGTGGGTCTGGAAGGGAGGCGGTTTCCCCACTCTGTCTTTGCCAATAGTTGGTCACATTCTTACCACCCTTGTCATGCGTGAGGTGGCCAGTCCATTCAAGGCTTGCGAGGGCCCGGGGTCTAGGGATGGCTGGGGCTCCTCCAGCCCTGCTCAAGTTTTCTTTCAGAACCTTCCTCCTAGGATCGGGCCCACGGGTACAGAACTTTGCACAGCGAGGGCAGGGTCTCAGTCTGGGAACACAAAGACGCCACACCGCCTGAGACGCCCCTTCACCGGCAGCCGCCTCGCTTCACCAGGCTCTGTTTTCCAGCCTGGGCTCAGATGTGGACCTCTCTGTGGTTTGAGGAATGGTCCTGTCTTGTTTGTCCCAGTGGTGGGGCTATCTGATTGCTGTCCGGTCCTGCCCCGGGAGCATAAATTCCTGATGTTGAGATGGGGAGGTTTGCACTACCTGTGTGGGTCAGGATGGGGGGTTGCCACCGCTGTTATTTCGAGAAGGTCTTTATGGAGGGACCAAGGGGAGAGCCACCCAGGCAACTCCCCACTCCCTCTCACCCAACCGCTGCACCGGAGCTGTGGTGCCTCACTGGGGCCTTGGGATCCACCCCCTCTGATGGGCCCCAGTAGGGGATTCACATCCAGACAGTTCCCAGGCAGTTTAAGGGCTCACGGTGTTGGGTGCCTCAGAAGGGGGGCCCAGATGGCCCCGGGACCAGGAATACCCCAGCACGATCACTCTGCTCCCTCCAATGTTCAGTTGTGCCGGGCCAACTCCCTCCCTGGGCCACCTCTCAGGGCCGGGGTCACAGATCTGATTTACTGCCTGGGCCCTTGCTCTCCTGCTGCTACAGGGGCCTGGATCTGCCCTACGATTGGTGGGGCCTCAGCCAATGATCCCTTGTCTCGCAGTTGCAGCTCCAGCCTCTCTGTACCGGGGGCTGCCCATGTTCCCACCACAGTCTTGGGGTCCCGACCAGACCGGCAAAGGCCGCTACCCAGGCACCACAGGGTGTGCATGCCACCAGGGGGCCTGTCCTTGTCCTCCAGGAAAGGGCAGGCCGTAGCAATGTGAGTGTAAAATCTCAGAAGGATCAGCAGCTGGGGGGTGGTCCGGTCTGGCCTCCGCTCTTCTGGCTATGCACACCCACTGGGCCAGCACCTCTCCAGTGCCACAGTTCGAGTTCGAGCCCAATTCTGCCCTCTGCTCACCCCACTCCTCCTCACCTGTGGGGGCGATGGCCCCGGTTGGTGTGTCCTTCGGATGCCTCTCTGGTCCCTCACAGGAGCCCTCACCTTCTCCTCCCAAGTGCCGCAGGACCCGCAACACCTCATGGGGGCCCTCCTCACCATCCGGGCTAGGGCAGATCTCGACTGCAGAGTCACTGCTCTACATGGCAGTTGACCACTCCCAGGGTCACAGCGACTCAATGCGGCCCGCTGCTACTCCCATCTCTCCAGGGGGCTGTCATTTTGCTCAGGTTACCGGAGGACCAGCGGCCGGCTGGAGGATCTTCTCACAGCCCTGGTTTGTACAAGGTCAGGATGGGACCCCGAGAGTCCCTGCGATTTCCTCTCCGAATGCCTGGATTGCAGCCTTCACCATCGCCGGACAGGGTTTCTTTCCAGTCCGGGTGCCACCATTTTGTGCCAGGGCCGTGCTGCCTTTCACCAGTGCCTGCCTGCACCCTCAGTCATCTCAGCTGATCGGGGCACCACTGAGCATCACCGGGGTGCCTGAGGATGATTGGGGATATCCCCGGCTCCTTTCCTTCATGCAGGATGCGAGCAGATGACGGAGGGTTCCGGCTCACTCTCAGAGTGTGACTGCCATCTTGACGCTCGTAGCCATGCCCCGCCTTTTCTTTAACAGGTTGGAGTTCTGATGGCCTGTACCAAAGAAGGTATAGTTGACACAGCATATAGATTGGGTAAATGTATTTATTTAAATTACATCATCATTTCTAAGCAGGTGTAGGTTAGGTGTCCCTTCTCTGGTCCTGAAAACCTGCCTAAGATCTGGTTGGGCCATACAAGGCATGAAACATGTTGACTCTAATTCACATATTTTGAGGTGTGTAGGTTCATTGGTTCCCAGGACAACACTCATTTCTTTTTACTCTTGTTAAGGGGACCACCTTATTATACCGTTTTTGGTACCCCATAGACATTTTGTATCACTCACTACACCACCCTACACCTACGTTATCCTCACTTCCACTCATCATTATGGCATCCAACTTTAAAGATGTTCAGCAGAGAGCCCTCTTGAGGAGCCCATTGGGCATCGCAACGCCGGCCCAAAGAGGAGCTAACCATTGATGAAGCATGACACTCAAATGGGTGTGTGAGGGCTATTGCCACGATCCAGTTGATCAACCCCTCCCCCCTCCAGATCTTCTTCTTATTCTTCTCCATTTCTCTTGAGATACAGCAATCTTCTGTGATTAACTAATATGGATTCATCCCAGTAAAATTTGCATCACACATACTTTTCAAAATTGTGAAATACTGACAGCACTGCAGGCAGCAAGGTCACTGGCTTAGAGAGATGCAGTAAAATATCGTTGACGTAGAGAGACACTTTCTCCAGCTCATCTGACACATCCAAGAAGCCTACCATGTCTGCTTTAAAATGCAGCGAACATGTCAGGGTCTTCATGCACAAGCCAAATAAAAGCAGAGAAATCATACATTCGTGACTGGTCCCCCTCCCAAGCTGAAATTCATCCGGCAATGTGACGTTCACCTCCACCCTCACTGTCAGGTTTTCATACAACAACCTCACCCAGCTACAGAAGACTGGGCCTAATCCGAATTTCCACAGGACTTGGAAGAGGTGCAGCCAGTTTATGAAGTAAAACGCCTTCTCCTTGTACAGGATTAAAAGGGCCAAGGGTTCCTGTGTGTTCGGGTGAAATCAAACCAACAGAGGAGTTGGTGGAGATTAAGCCATGTGAGGTGGTGGAAATGATGCCCGCCTGGTTGATATGTACCAGGTTTGGGATGGCTTTCTCCAACCAAAGCACCAGGATTTTTGCAAAAACCTTGTCCTCCATGTTCCACAGGGAGTTCGGTCTGTACAATGCACACTGGTTGCCAGGTTTCTCAGCTTTGAGTATTACAATAATTGTTGCATGCCGCAGGTCGGGCAGTAGTTCACCCATCTCACACTCCTCAATATAGATGGCCGGGAGGTGTGGCCATATGATCAAAAGAGTGCGCTAGTAGAACTCCACCTGTATACCATTTGGGCTGTGTGGTTTTCCCTGGTTGCATCGAACCCACCACCTTTGCCAATTCTTCTAGGGAGAGTTCTTGTTCCAGTCATTGCCTGTCTGTAGCACCTCCTTCAGGAATGCTGTAATGTTTCTTTCTGCAGCAGAGCAACTCTCTGCATATAGGTCCGGATAGTATTGTGGGGATGCCTCTGTAATGTCTCTGTCACTGGCGCCCTGTGACCTATCAGACGCCTCTAGTTCACCCACCCATCTGGCAGCTTCCTCCCTCCTGTTTAGCTAGGCCACCAACTGGCCTACCTTGTCTCCCACCTCCTACAGTTTCCTCTGCATTGCCAGAAAACGCTGTTTGGCAATGTTGTGGGTCAGAGAGCAGTTGGCCCTACCGAGGGCCTCCATCCTGCGTAGTCCTATCTGGGCCCCCATGTTCTCATAGTCTGCTTCAGCCTCTCTGATTTTATGTCCAAGGGAAGTTAGTTGTGCCTCTTTCTCCTTTTTCTAGCTGGATATGACATTCTGGGTCCTGTCCCACAGGACCATCTTGTAAGCTTACCAAAGCGCTTGGCGAGGACACAAAGTCCTTGTTTTCTTCAAAGCGGAGAGATGAGTCTCTTCGGAGCTCTTATACAATTTCGCTGTCTTGGAGCTCCCAGCTGTTCTGTCACCAATTGCCTCTCTGCTCCCAGCCTTAGAACTCAATGTCACCCAGAGAACAGCCTGGTCCGAGATTCTCCTCGGTAAGTTTTTCGCATCTATGGTGTTGGGCCATTCTGCGGTCGGGACAAACACATCATTAAGTCTAGAGACTGACCTGTGAACCCAGGAGAAAAAGGAGTAGTTCCTAGCAGCAGGGTGTTTGGTTCGTCCAAAAGGCCCAGTAAGTATGTGAATCGTGCCAGTCATGGGTGGTGGGCAGGTGCCACTCCCGGGGAGGACCTCTCCATTAATTGGTCAATGGCATTGTTGAAATCTCCGCCTATGATATGGATGTTAGCTGCAGAGTCAGGAAGCACTGGGCTCAACTCCTCAAGCACCAATTAGTGAAACTGGGGTGGGACATATATACTACTAAATGTGGATCCCCTGCAAACCTGCCTATGGAGTCCAGACACGCTTTCTCAATTTGAAGCAGGGGATTTCTTTCCACCAAGATTGCAACTCCTCACAACCCCATGGAATATCCGGCATGAGGCAAGGCTACGTATGGACCTCTGTTGAGACCAGTGCAGTAATTCCCAGTGAAATGTGTATCTGTAGAAATACCAAGTCTGGAGCATACCTTTTTATATACAGTGTGACCTCTCGCCTCTTAAACTTGCTAATCTGCCCATTAACATTCCACAATCATATTTCCAGTTAGTCTGTATTACCTGGAAGTGCTGTGCCTGTGGGCATTTACAGAAATGGCGTTCCTGTGTTTCACACCAGTCATGATGCATCTTCCCCACGGGGCAGCAAATATTCTGTGGCTAGGCCTGTTATAGACTGCCAGATCCTCACATCCCCTGCTACCATACCCTCCCTCTCTTCAAGGCAATTACTTCAGTAGTTCCCACCCACTAGGGTATCCCCTCAGATGTACAGGCTGTGGCATAATGAACATCAAAATTAAAACTTCCCCAACTTCTGAGTGCAACTCGCTGCCCACCTCTGAACTCCCCCCACCTCACACTTCTGAAAGGAAGTATCTGTCGCAACCTTAAGTCCCTGAAACACCCCTCAAAATGTCATGAAAACAAAACTCCCAGTTCACAAAAGGGGTAATCAGGGATGATTTGGGACAGACCCACCACTGGGAGGAGGGGAAGATACGTGCATTCAGAGATTTCTATGGACGATTATACACTACAGACTTACTTGACCCAGGGGGCACAATCTCGATACCTATTCAAGCTTGATTTGCTACAAATCTCCCCAGAGACCAAGGAGGTACTCAATCGCCCCATTGACAGAGAGGAAGTAAAATGAGCCATAGATTCCCTTAAGCCCCTGGTCCTGACAGTTTTAGTGCCCAATTCTATACAACATTTAGTCCTTGGATGATGGACCTCTTCAACTCTATAGCCGCCTCTCAAGAGCTATTCCCATCAATGAGTGAGGCATTAATTACAGTGCTGTTATATTCATGAGTTAGGCCCATGTAGCAAAGCAGCTTATTTCTTACATTGTCCTCACAAATAACATTTTCAGCTGCGACCTTTTGCACATATTTGTGAGCACGACAATGTTGGATTAGTTTCCATGAAACTAAACTTGTTTACACATCTAGCTTCACACAAAATTATCACAAACACCCTGAATATCATGTACAAGGTCTTGTTTTGAGCTATGTACAAATATAATCTCTATCTTCATCCATGGGGTGACAGGGCTATCTACATATCCATAACATTGCTAATCTAAACGCACATCGCAAGGCTGCTTTCTAATATAAAAGATGAACATCCTGATAGATTAGCAGAGGAGGCACTTCCGCTGACAACTATGGTCCTTGCATGCTGAGAACCCACAACGCTGCGGTCTGACATCTTGTGATGGGTGTCCAGCTTGTGACCAAGATGGAGTCCTTCATTCTATCCCATCAGGTAATGGGGTTGGATCATCCCTTAGGGGGATTCTTGGCTTTGCACCTACACACACTCAAGGTACACTTAGAATAGGGTTCGCATCGTAGGAGTACGCTTGATTACTGGCTTGTTTTATGTATTTTTCTCTGTATATTTTTTTGAGAATAAGTGAGAATGAGTGACTGAACAAAAGGTTCTGTACTGTTTCCACAATCCCTGAGGGGTCAGGGTTGTCATTGTCAGTGGTTGCCAGAAACCATTTGCTCCCTGTTAGGTTAGGGGGGCTTACGGTGGCACTGTGAGCTAATTGGACTATAGGCCAACATATCCTGCAGGGGTGTCCGGAATCAGTCTTGGCACCAAGTCCCTAGTTTATGTTGTCCAAACAATGTGCAGATCCTACGGATTAGTAGGAACTACATGATATGGCACCAAACATTGGTTAGGCTCTTATTTAAAGGTCAATCTGAGTAGTTCAATTGTGCTTTATCAGAGACCCCTACTCACATTTAAACCAAAGATGTCTGAAGTGGTAAGGGAACAAATCTGCCTCAGCTGAGTAGGTATACCCTATATATTGGATGAAGGTTATTCAAACTTGACAGATTAGGAGTTCCTGCATTGTGTATACCATATCTCCATAAAATTCATTTAGATAAAATACCTTTACTCATCACACAATGTCCACAAACGGAGATGCGGGTGAGGACATTGAAGAACAGGTAGTTGCACAAAATAGTTCAAAAAATTGCAGACAGGCAGTTACTATGAAATTATTACAACATGACCTCCCGGCAACGGGTGGAGATGTTACCTTTGGGGTTGAGGCACACGAAGCATTCAGAACAGAGGTATTCTACTCCTGGGTTAAATTCCCACCTGCAGAAGCAAGCACACAATTGTTTCACACTTACACTGAAGTTGAACCACCGGACGAGTATTTCCCATACGTGGACTTAGAAGTCCCATTAACTTACCAAGAGCACATTAATTGATTTAAAGGCACCCCACCCCATACCACAGAAAACGTGAGACTCGGTCGCTCAGTGAAGAAGGAGCGACCTGGCCGGTCGTAGCTTCATATTCACCACATCCAGACATTGATACTTTAACAGTAGCAGGAATGCATCTTCTACTTATAGAGATTTGGTAAAAATGTACAAAAATCTTACTCAATACATAATGAGAACATTGGCAGTCCAACCTGCAAGGGCTGCTCAAGCTGCACAACCACATATGACTACAAAAGGTATTATCCCACAAACACTGACTGCCGTTATAGGAAAGATTCCCACCAACCGGGAGCAAATCCCGTTCTGGATAATGCAGAAAACAGCACAACTTGAAGCAGTTTTTCCCCATATTGGCCCGAATGAAAAACACAGAATAATTACAATTTGCTTGCCAATGGGGATGGCTCCCCTGATAGAAGATTGTGTCATTTGGGTTACAATCTTCACTGCTGTTTATAATAGAACACATGGTACCCCTTCAATAGCAGTTATACCAGATGTACTGAAGAAAATGCAGAATGAGTATGGGGCAGAGCCTGCCCTAGATGTGGGGATGAAACTGATGGGCAGTTTTTCCCAGGTTTCGGCCATTATGTTGAGTAATATAAAAGAGGAGACAGCAGCAGTGGCTATAAGCCAACGCCTGAGGGAATTCACTCTTGCACAGCAGGAGTGCGAATTGCAGAAGATTATCGAGGATACATATGCATCGCTTGGTAGAGATAATTTGGGAACCTGACCTGGGAAACCAATTGTTAAGAACAATTCTGAAAAGGATATATCTAAGCAAGCACCTGATTCTTCAAAGAAGAAATGGGATAATAAACAAACAAAAACACAGTCACAGGGTGGGTCTCCTCAACAGGAGCACACTGGGAGAAAATTAGGCCTGGGCGTAGTTTGCGGAGTTTTGCTACGCGGAACTTCGCGAAGTCACAAAAAAAACTCAGCGGAGTTCCGCGAGTGGCGGAGTGCAGTGCGAACTGCAGTTTGTGCAGATATTCCTGCAGCTCGGGTAGAAATTCTACCCGAGCAGCAGCTCGGTTACCATTCGCGAGTAAGTTCGCGATCGCGAGCGGGGAAATAACTCCCTTCGCACAGTGCGAAGCAGAGTTTTCTGCACTCCGCGAGCTCCGCGGAGTGCGGAGTGCAGAAAACTCCGCAAACTCCGCAAACGGAGCGAAGTTCACTGCCAGGCCTAGAGAAAATACAATTCGAGTAACCGTGACAATATTAGAAAACCTGACAGGTATCAGGATACTGATACATGTTCCTCTTGTTCCTTTTAGGAGTCATCCGAAAAACGTTCGAGAGAGACAGATGGTCAGAGAGCCGATTGGAAGAGCTAGTCAAGCCGAAAAGGGAGATACATCCCACTTCAGAATACATCTTTAAACAGGAAGACAAACAAAAGACTTCAAAGCCTCAATTTAAAAAGAAGAAGGTAGTTGGGATTAAAATTAGAAATGCACAGGCTACTGAGGACTCTGCTTCTGAATGGGGAATGTGTAGTGACAATGCTAGACAGTGCGGCAGAAGTCCAAATAGCTCGCCGGAACCTGATGGATTATCTGGCAGCAGTAGAACTGAGTTAGCATATCACGGTGGAAACACCTGATACAAGAGTAAGTGTCCCACAGTGTTTATATGAAATAACGGTCCAAATGGAGGGGGACATACCCAGGCAAGAGAAGGGTTTCTTTTGGGAGAACCTGACATATGGTTATGATATTCTTTTGGCCAAAAAGGATTGGCCACCTGATTTCTTAGTGGATTGCCCAATGGGGGAAGAAGTCATTTTACCTGCTTTCTCCGTCCTTGTACCAGAATCAGTTAAAAATTCATACGAGCAGGAGTGGGTGTTAGCGCTAGCTCCTGCACTTTACCACATGTTGGGTGGGATGATGAGTCACCTCATCGTAAAATCCCATTAAAATCAATTCTTCAACCGCAGAGACAATACCCAATTAAGCATGAGGCAAAGAAACATGTCAGGGAGATCTTATATCAATCTGAATACCAGGGTGTGAAAGAGAATTGCACCTAGCCTATGAATAATCCCTTGTTTCCTGTAATGAAACACGATTATTCATATTGTCTAGTATCAGATTACAGACATTTGAACGCATCCACACGTACATTTGCAGTACAAATTGCACATAGTGCCGCACTTATGAATAATGTTGTGCAAAATAAATACAAAACAACACTAGACATCTCAAATGGATTTTTCTGTCAAAATATAGCGCCCCGGAGCAGATACTTGACAGGATTCTCAGCGATCGGTTCTCAACGCCAATTTTGTTGTTTACCACAGGGGTATAAGGATAGCCCTGGGCGGTTTTTCAGCCAGAGTAACAGAGTTACTTCACAATTTTGATGAGGAGGCATTGTCCTATGTAGATGACATCTATCTGACGGACGATGAATTAATGGAATACTTGTCTAGGGTGAACCACAAAATTCTTGGGTTCGCCCACCGGGGATGCAAATTTCATTTAAAAAAATCACAAGTTGCCCAACTCAGTGTCCTATTTCTAGGGTACGAGTTGTCAAGTGAAGGGAAAGCCTGGCGGCACAGTTTTTAGAAAAATATGCACTACTCCAACCTCCAACGACTCTGAAAAGACTTCTATCCATTTTAGGATTCTTGAATTTTAGCAGAAACCTTTCTACAACTTAATTAGACCTGAATTTTCAGTACATCATTGGACACAGGAACATACAGATATTCTATGTTCTGTACAAGCTGGCATGATATCCTCCAAACATTTGCACACACGTGTTAACACAACTAACCTGGTGATCCGCATAGTCACTGGACCAACTGGGTACACATATGACACTTTCAATGAAGGCCATAAAGTCCCTACTGCATATAAATCACATTTGTACACAAATAATCAAATGCGTTTTGCACCAACTGAGAAAATGCTCACAGCAGTACAGACTGCTGTAGTGAGAGATAGAGAGAGCACTAACTCAGGGGAAGTGCATAACTGGTGTGACCCCAGTATCGCCCCTAGAGGCCATTACAAAAGCAAGCATCCCAAATGCTAATGCAGTGCATTCACGATGGATTCAATGGGCTAACTCTCTTACTGCAACAGATGTAGAATACAGATTTGACTCTACATTACAAACAAGCATTCTTTCAGTACGAGCAAGAATATCCTCTGTCGAATAAAATTATGCCTCTAGATCGATATGAATGTATCATTTATACCACTGCATGCGCAATTGTAAAAGGGCGCATGCATGATGGAAAGTTCCATCCTGGAAAAACACACACTCAGTCCCTAGGAGACTGTACGGCACAGCTGGTGGAACTAAAAGCCCTGATACTGGCACTACAAAATATGGATTGAGAATTCCCCACACTAATTGTCAAGTCAAGTCAAGTCAAATGAAACTTTATTTCGGCTGTACAGCCATAAAAGCACAATTAAGTAAAACATTTAAAATAATTGTTATAAAAAGAGTTGGGATTAACAACATGTATAATTGGCAAAAATGGGTAGGAGTAGCATTAAGCAAAAATTCATTGTTAAGCTTCACAGGTACAAAAATTGATCTTATCCCCAAGTCTGGGTCATCACTAAATAGGCAACAAACAAATACATCATCTGGTATCAAGTGTCATATAATAGTAAAAAGTTTAAAAAAGTTTGACCAATTAAATTTTTACTTTAAAAAGAAAAATTAAAATTAAAATTAATTAAAAACATTAAAACCACTTGTCCAGAGTAGCATTGTAAACAAATTTTTCTCATTTAGAAATACAAACAAATACAATGACTTATCTGGGAATAGACAGATTTATATTGTTACCTGACTCTTTTGACTTTATGATGCCTCTGCGTATATTCCACATCGCAAATAAAAATCTTGAAGTAACAATTACAAATAATGGCTGCATCTCATATTTTAAAAGCCTAAACACCTCAATGTAGTCTCTAATCCCAAGGTTCCTACATAGCTGAAGTACCCACTTAGACCTAGCCTTACTGTATGCAGGGCAGAAAAGAATAACATGAAGTTCTGTTTCTTCTGTGTGGGTACATCCCGGGCATTCTTGTTTTATTGCTCCCTTCCATTTGTTGGTAAATACACGCAACGGGAGCGTCCCATGCCTAAATTGTAAATACAATTTCTTTGCCATAAATAGTTGGATACTATCCAAGGCAGGCTCTAAAAAATATTGCTGCTTAACGTCCAGGAACCTGGAAGTTAGGGTTGAGGATTCTAAACTCTGAGAAATTTGGGCCAATTTGTGACTTTTAAAAGCAATGGTTAGAGATTTTTTAGGGATAGCTGAGCAGGTCTCTTCTGGAGTTAACCACATATTAGCCCTCCCCATTTGATGGCACGTGTTCCTAATATAGGTCAACCATGGTAAATTACCTGCTCCCAGGATGGACAAGACATCCTTCAATTCTTCCCTGTATGTTTCTAACTCCGGCGTGCTCCAAAGGCGTCGCCAATATTGGAGAGGTCGGGAGGCAATTAAATCTGCTATTGGATCTCTGCCCAAATCCATCCTGAGTGGAATTAGAGGAGTACTTCTGGGGAGACCCGTCAGCTGCCTAATAAAGGTATTCTCAGTTTTTATCAAATTGTTAGGCAGGCAATAACCCCAAAGTTCGGCACCATATAGCGATGCTCCCCTCGCTTGAGTTTTATAGATTTCAACTGGGGGACCTAGAACTTTAAGGGTACAATTTTTATATACTTTTAAAATTCCCCTGTTGACTGTATTAATTTAAGATCTGCTTTCTTTACTTGGGTCCCCCAATCCATCATGTCATTTAGTGTGAGACCCAAGTAATCAAAGATGGTCACTCGCTCTAACGATCTGCCATCCAGTCGAGGATGTGGGCAATTTCTAGTGTTAGCACCAAAGACCATGTACTTAGTCTTCTGGAGATTTATCTCCAGGTCTCTTCTCTTACAGAATAGACTGAATTCTTCAGGTACCCGCTGCATACCCATAGGTGACTTGGATAAAAGCAGCGTGTCGTCTGCAAACATTAGGGCTGGCATTTTACGGTTCGCTAACCTTGGGGAATCTATGTCTTTAACTAAAAGTAGGGTTTCAATTAAACCATTTAGGAAGAGGGAGAACAGGGTCGGTGCCAAGACACACCCCTGTCTCACCCCCTTCTCGACCGGAAATGGAGCTGTCATTTCCCCGTTCCTACCGTACCTTATCCTTGCATAGGTGCCTTCATGGAGGCGCTTCAAAAGATGACAAAGATATACTGGGGCACCCATATCTAAAAGAAGGGCCCATAACTGATCGCGCCGAACCATATCAAACGCGGACTTAAGGTCCACGAAGGTTAAGTAGAGGCTGCCACCCTCCAAGATAACCGTTTTCCAGTGGATCAACTGCAACCTAAATAGCTGGTCTATAGTTGACGTTTTGGACCTAAAACCAGCTTGTAATGGAGTTAAAACTGTCATCTCATCCATCCATGATTGCAGTTGACCCAAAAGGACACGGGCAAATATCTTTTGGGTGACATCAATAAGGCTTATTGGCCGGTAGTTTGCTGGATTTAGCGGGGAACCTTTTTTATAAATAGGAATAATTTCGGCCCCAGCCCATGTCGGCGGAAGTGCCATACCACAAAGGATGGCATTAAATAAAATCTGCAAGTAGGGGGCCCATACTGCTTGTTCATTCCTAAAAAGATCTCTGGGGATCCTTTCCAACCCTGGGGCCTTGTTTGGTAACAGTTTAGTTAGTGCCAGAGATACCTCTGCCAATGTGCACAGTGGTAAACAGTTCTGATTAGCGACAGTTTCATCAGAGTCTGAGGCCCTACCATCCTTGTCTCTAGCTAGGGGCTTAGCATATAAAGCTTTAAAATAGGATCTCCAGACTTCAGCCCCCAAATTTGGTTGTATGGCCGAATTACCTTCAGGTTTTCCCGTTTTAACTAAGTTCCAAAAAGTTCTCATGTCCCTGGCTTCTAATGCTTTCTTTATCGCATCCCATCTATCAGTCTCCCATTCTGCTTTCGCTACAGCAAGAGTATTTTTATAGTGTGCTCTGGTTACTTTAATACCAGAACTATCACCTTCCCTGATCATTAATAACAGGGCACATTTGGCTGCCATGCACACCTTGGTATACCAGGGATTTTTAGGTTTTAAATCAAAACTGGCGAGACTCCTACCATTATAAAAAAACTCAGCCAAATTTAAAACCAGATCTTGATGATTCTTGCCTATCGCCCGTAGGGATTCTGGTACGTCAATGTTTTGGGAAGCTGTAAATGCAATTACTAGGAAGGGGATGATTTGGTCATACATAGTAGCCATTTTTTCTGGTGTTTGTGCTAGTGTTGCCCAACGTACTCTTCTGCCCCCCTCAATTGCTGTTAAATTCGAGGGGGATTGTTGTAACGTGCCTTGGATCTCTTTATTCTGGAGGTGGTCTAGGGTTAAGACCAATGGATTGTGGTCACTCTCGCATCTAGGATGGACTGTAAAATTCAAAAATCTATGCCATATCTCAACATCGACTAAAATATAATCGATTATGGAGGCCTGTCCCAGTTTTTCAAATGTATAATTACCCGGGCTGTCAGAGGGAAAACGACCATTGCATGCCCTAAGCGAGTGGCTAAGTGTGAGGGTGTTCATTTGGAGGACAAGAGGGCTCCATCCTCTTATCGCATAAGTATTACATTCTGGAATTAACCAGACAGAGTCTTCCTCGCTAGAAATATTGGTAACAATACCATTGAGGGGCTCAAAATGGCAGTTAAAATCACCTCCGATTATTACTTTTGTAGACACAGGTAAAGTGGGAAGAAATGATAAAAGATGATCAAGAGTCTGCGAGGTTAGCCCATACCTCACAGGGCGAGAGTAAATATTAATGATAGCCAGCTTGGGGAATTTTTAAATCGAAAGGAGAATGCACAAAATGTCAGAGGAGGACATATCTATCATCTTAATTGTGCATCCTAAATGGATGCCCACCCAGATGCATAGTCCTCCCGAAGGTCTCCCCCTAGGCCCCTGGATAGCTGGAATACAATAAGTTACATATCCCACCCTATGCAGTTCCATTGTAGCCCATGTTTCCTGAAAAAGGCATACTTCATTAGAATCTATAAATGCTCCCCAGTCCGGGAGCTCCATTTTTGCAATTAGGCCCGCTATATTCCAGGACATGATCTTAAAATTCTGCGCATTTTCTGCATTTCCTATCAATGTGGGCACGGGATCCCTCTCTAGATGCAATACTTGCTGTTGAGTCACCTCCCTGCCCTGTGTACTAAGATAGGAGGCTCCAGATATGCTGAGAGGTGCACATTGGGTGCTAGTCCCTGGGATAATCTCTTGATTTATTCCCATGAGGTGGGCAGTGGGAACTAGTCTATCATAGCTTAACTGCTCTGGACTCTCTTGGCTTTGTGGCATATTTATGTAGGTACCTATACCAAACAAATATTTGGGAGGGGGGATTAGTCAATCGACCAACTCTAAGGGGCTGAACCTATTGCTAACAGGGATACTAAATGATGAAATAGATTCTAAACCCCAACCCCTGTTTGATACACTTCCTACGTGTGGTCTTGATTCCCATTTTTTGTACACATTTCCCATTCTCTCTAACAAGGGACTAGGGGGGTAAAAATAGCCAAGAGGGAGTGTCTGGATACCACAGCTCATCCCAGGCTGGCGCCATTCTAGAGTGTGTTGTACCACCCTTCTGTCTCTAAAATTAATCACAACACAGTCTCCCTTAATATCTTTCTGTCTCTGCCCCACCCAGTTAACCCTACGGGCGAATAACATTTCACCATGTAACTGATGAGGAAGGGGTCTATTTTTATTTAGCCAATAAATGGCTTTATTTTTTAAATCAGGGTAAGACTCCACACATCCTGAATTTAGCTCTGGTACGCCTGCTAATACAACAGCGTATGGAGTGGAAGCTGGAGGCAAGTCTATGCATGGCAAGAGTGAATTAGTTTGCCTCCGATTGAAATGGGAAAAATTCCCTTCATTGTTCCCTTTGATGTTTTTGGAAGCGCGGTGCTCCATTAATAAACCCTGGGTTGGTGTCACCGCCCTGGTTTCTTGTGCTTTTGCTGTGGTATTAGTCATCCTATGGTGGGATAAAACAGAGCCCTGATAATATTGGGGTGGGGGGATGGACTCCACAGGAGCTGGTAAATGTACAAGTGGTGCTATTGGTACTTGGCCTTCAGGGGGAAGTGGCACAGTTAGTACAGGTAGGGTTTCAGAGTTTTGTAGAGATTGGGATGTTCTAACAGAGACTAGGGAATTTGTTGGTTGAGTAGCAAGCCAAATAGCCTCAATTTTACTACCCCAGGAGGTAACCAGGGAGGACAGCTTATTAATGCGGATCATTGCGGATTCGAGCTCGTGTTTAATGAGCAGCTCAAGATGGATTTTGAGCTCTTCTACCATGTTTAAAGCCCAAGTCGGTGGCTCCATGGGTATATTACTTCTATCGCAATGTACGTTACTGTTTGGTGGTAGATTAGGCGCCACCTCGGGTAGCTGGTTCCCTTGTTTCCCTCCCCTATGATCTTTGTGTTTTCGATAAGGACCCTTTCTTTTTGCCCCCCCCCATGAATGTTTTGCTAGGAGTTTCCATAGCTGTATTTGCTAGCGATGTATCTAAGGAGAACAGAGAGTCTGATTGATGTAAAGAATTTGAAACTACTGTCTCCGTGATAGCTGAGAGCCTAGGTAGTATCGGTGTTAAAGAGAGGCGTCTCTCAGTGCGTTGGATCTCACTGGAGACGACACCTATTGCTTGCTGTAGCATTTTATCAATTGCTGTGGATTTAGGTGTCGGTGGGCGGACATGTGTTTTCTGCCTAGTGTTTGGCTTCGTGAGCAGAGCATTGTCCTTTCCCATAGCAATTTAGGTTAAGGGAGTACCCTGAATCCAATTACAGGTAGACAATAATGATCAAATAGGTGGAATAACCAAAGTCCACAATGTACTAGAATAGTTTGGACTTATAATTAATAGCTTCCAAAACACCAGGAGACCCACCCAGAGACAACAATGCGCTTGATTAGCAAATCTATTTCCACAGGAGCAAGTCAACTTACATAGAACTATTTTTCAGGGGGATAGCCCGGCCCAGCCTCGATCAGTCTCGGACGGGCTCAGACGGGCCCGCCCTTGGCCCGGGCTTCGCCCAGCACGTCCCGCGCACGTCCCGCACTGCGGGGGTAGAGGCTGCGCTTTATGCGCGTAGGTGGTCAGGTGCCTCCCCTCGTCAGCAAGACCCAGTACACCTGTGCGGGGTCGCGTTGCACCCTGGATGTTGTGGTCCTCCACAGGGTGAGAGAAGCAAAGTGAAGTCCTGCTACTATAGAATTATCCCAGGCAGATAGCAGCAGCTGTCAGCGCCCACAGCAAGGATCAAGGAGGAATCAAGTGCGGCGTCGAGAGGGTCAAGGAAGCAGCTACGGGACCCACACTGCGGGGGAGAGGCTGCGCTTTATGCGCGTAGGTGGTCAGGTGCCTCCCCCTCATCAGCAAGACCCAGTACACCTGTGCGGGGTCGCGTTGCACCCTGGATATTGTGGTCCTCCACAGGGTGAGAGAAGCAAAGTGAAGTCCTGCTACTATAGAATTATCCCAGGCAGATAGCAGCAGCTGTCAGCGCCCACAGCAAGGATCAAGGAGGAATCAAGTGCGGCGTCGAGAGGGTCAAGAAAGCAGCTACGGGACTAATTGTGTGTGATTCATTTTACTGTGTCCAGTCCCATAACGAATATTTACACTATTGGGGCCAGAATGGATTTAGGGACTCCAAAGGTTGCACAGTAAAGCGCAAGATGCTGAGGGAATAAGTGTCAAAGCCAAAAGAAGGCCTGCCACAGGCTCATGTCATTCATACATTGAGTCATCAACGTTGAAGGGAATTCGATGGTGGACGAAGCAGCCAAGGCAACAGTTGGTAATGCTGCCCCTGCTCCAATTACTCGCTCAAGTACGAGGACAGACGGAGCAACCATGTTGGCAGTTAATACCACACGCAATGGAACAGCCCTGCCAAAGGGCTTTCCACTCAAGTACTCCTACAAGTTAGACGCACAAAATATTCCGTACATTCAGATTCCAGGAGTAGGGAATAGAGCCATACCAAACACTATTGGTGGCCAGGTCTATCAAAACAGACCAAGGACTTTGTCCTTAAATGCGACATCTGCCA
The DNA here is from genome assembly GCA_963921515.1 of Calotriton arnoldi. Classification (NCBI taxonomy): domain Eukaryota; kingdom Metazoa; phylum Chordata; class Amphibia; order Caudata; family Salamandridae; genus Calotriton; species Calotriton arnoldi. Next base: position 463,259 of record CAWUFW010009270.1, read on the forward strand.
GCAGATGAAAGTCTCCACCATAGCACGTCCTGCACAGACACTTTTATGGATTTCAGCCAAGCCTTTGGCTTGTGTTTATTTGGACCACTGCAGCCCCTTACAATCAGATGGGGCTTACAAGTATATCTTGGTGGCAGTAAGTTCATGCTCCAGATTCCTGTGGGTCTGGCAACAGCGCTCGGCTGATGCTCGAACAGTTATAAAGGATTTGCGAGCCTTTATCGGGACATACGCAATTGGCACACTACATTCCAACCAGGGTCCGGCGTTTAGCTCTCTAGTTTACAAAGAAGTCATGGGAAGTTTGGATGTGACCTTGCAGTACTCCTCCCCATTCCATCCCAAGGGAAATTCGGTCATTGAGAAGAAAAACTGTGATTTAAAGCAATCCTTGACAGCGAGGGTATCAGGCTCGGGAGACATTTGGGTCAATCATCTATATAGGGTCCAGAAGGAACTTAACATACCAAGAAAATCTCTAGGGGGTCATAGGCCTTATGAACTCCTGTATGGTGTGAGAATGTGGGTACCAGACTTCGATAGTGTCAGCACCATTTGACATCAATGAACATTTGGCTGTTTTACAGAAACTCAATTAATTCTGGGCTTTACAAAGCAACGTCCAAGTAAAACGCACCACCACTGGGGAAGTAAAGGTAGTACCGGCAAGACCTGCCTGGGTCCCGAAGATTGGTCAAGCAAGAATATTTGGGCCATCTTACAAAGCACCTGTACATGTCCTGGCTGTTGAATGTACCAGAACTGTACTTCTTCTGCCCCTTGCCGGCTGCCGAGACAAAAGGTTTGCCTCAATTGATCTGATCGAACCACACTATGTGGCGGATTCTCAACAGTAGGCCTCGTAGGCTCCTGGGTAGCTGCCGCTCTCCTCTCGCTACCATGCAGGAAGTTCGGATGGCAGCTTTCATAATGACTGAAGACTCCACTCTCCAAAGAGAAGTTGGAAACAACAATGAAATTACACTTTTCCCTAGAGAAACAACTACAACTGTACAGTCAACAAGTACAGAAATCTCAATTTGAAAACTAGCCGACGTATATGTAAACATGCCACAGATCGAGTCATCTACCAGTTCTGCAAAACCTGCTGAGCTGCCAAAAATAGACCGGATGGCATCTGGCTACTTTGGCGTCCTTTGCCTTGTCCACCCCCCCTTAGAGGTGGGCTTTTTAAAGATGGCGTCTCTGTGTCCACGCATGGGGAGCAGGAATTGCTCCTGGGCAGTCTGCTATCCACTACTGCAAATCATTTCAATTCCTTGTAGCACCTAATGGCGCCGGAGTTGCCTGGCTCCATTACCGTTGGGAGCCATTTTGAGGTCAGACTACCCTTCGTGTGGTTTTATCTGTTTTTTAAATTTGTCTCCTGTCTTTTAGTTTACTCCTGAGGGGAACACAAATTACTTTTGGACAGTCTGCTGTCCACTACCACAAAATAATTTATTTTGCTTGTAGCGCGTAATCGCGCTGGAGTTGCCTGGCTCCGTCACCGTTGGGAGCCATTTTAAGGTCAGGCTACCCTTCATGTGGTTATATTTGTTTCTAACTTTGTTACCTGTTCTTTTAGTTTATTTATATTTACCAGTTCTCCTCCCTGGTAGGGTAGCCTGCCTGGAGGGAGAGGAGTTGCTGGGCTCTAGTTTGTTTTTCTTTCCTCCGTTTTCGGTGTCCTTCACCTTGACCAAGCCCCCTTACAAGTGTGCTATTTAAAGATGGTGCCTCTCCATCTGCGCAGCAGACGCGCACATCATGTGCATTGCTGGCGCGCCAAAGACAAGCCTGTCTGCTCCTGCCCGTGCCTGGACGCTGCCAGGGGCCAGGACCACTGCCTGTGTTACCTCAGCTGTCACACAATACTCTCCAGTACCATATACAGAGAATACACACTGTGCCTGCCATCAGACGCTGGACCTGGATAGCAGGAGTTGAGCGTGTGAGAACTGTGGCTTTGAGTTCTCAATGACTCTCCCAGCAGTCCTCAAGGTAAGCACTGACTGGCAGTCAGAAATAACTTCCCAGACCTTCATCTCCTTAAACTGTCACTCCTTAGTGAAGCACAAATTTGAAATATTTGATTTTATATGTGATCATGAGCCTAGTGCTATCTTCCTAACTGAGACATGGCTCTCAGAAAACTGCGAGTCTGACATTTTGGCAGCAGTTCCATCAGGTTATGGGTTAGTAAGGTTGTATAGGCAGGTCAGCGTGGGGGAGGTAACGCTATTGTGTATAAACAATCTCTGAAGTGTAACTTCACCACAATAGGCATAGCTGGCTGCGAGGTGGCACTTTTCTCCCTGTTTTGCTGAGATGACTTCACCTTTTCAGGGATTTTGATCTATCGGCCACCAGGGCTGGCTGCCAGTTTCATATCTTCTCTAGCAGATATTCTGCCCCCACTAATCCTACACTATTCTAACTTCACTGTAGTTGGGGACGTTAATCTTCATTTTGATGATTTGAGGTGTCCTTTAGCTTCAGCTATGGCAGCAGACTTAGCTAGTCTTCAACTGCCCCAGCTGGTTTCTGAGCCCACTCACATACGCTGGATCCTATTTTTCCAATCTTACAGACTTGGTGGTGGGGTCTCCTCTGACACTGGTCTGGTCTAATCATAGGGCTATTCCCTTCTGGATCTCTCAGAACATCCCTTCCAAAGCTCCTTCTGGAGTGAAATAGAAAATTCAGAGATGGACAAAGGTTACATCACCGATTATTACTGCAATACTGGCTGCAAGCCGACCTATACTTGACAGCTGTCCCACTACAGCCAATAATCAGGTTGACAACTGGATCTTGGGAACAATGGATTCCATTGCACCTGTGGTGGGAAAAAGGGCTCACAGAACCAATTCTGCGGCTGATTGGTTCGATAAGGAGCTGACCACACTCAAAAAAAGCTGTAGGCGCTGTGAGCGCATATGGCTTAAGTCTTTCGACCAGACCAGTAAAGCGGCGTATTGTTCTGCCCCAAATATCTATCACGGTCGCATCAGGCAGGTGCAGCGTGAATTCTATGTAAATAAAATTGAGATGGCCCAAAACTCCTACAGAGAGATCTTCTCTATTGTTAAAGCATTAACATCGCTGGATCGAGTGTCTGCAGTAATGTTATCAACTAAGGAGAGCTGCAACATACTGGCAGAGCTTTTCTTGAACAAAGTCACCATCATTTATTTCTTCTTGCCAGAGGCAGCTAGAAATGTTCGCTACTGTGACACTTGGTTTGAGCCTTCTAATGAAGGCAACCTCCTGCTCCAATTCAAACCTATTGATGAGGCTGAGCTAAAGGGGTGCATGTCTTCTATCAAGTCGGGTTCTCCTTCTGACCCGGCCAAACCTAATATCCTAGAGCGGAGTACTATGGAACTTCTGTGTTTAGGGAATTGCTTAACAGCTCATTTGAGGCAGTCCAGGTACCTTCTTACTGGAAGCATGCCTCTGCTGTTCCTTTGCTAAAAAAAACTCTCTTTTGACCCTGCTAAGCCAGAGAATTATAGGCCCATCTCCCTCCTTCCCTTCTTATACAAAGTAGCTGAAAAATATATCAACCAGCAAGTGTCAGGTTTCATTGAGGAAAGGGATCTTCTACATAGTACACAATCTGGTTTTCGCCCCAATACAGCACTGAGTCGGATGTTCTGAGTCCATGCGCCAGGCGATAGACAATGGGGACACTGAAGCTTTACTGCCACTGGACCTAAGTGCAGCTTTTGACACTGTGTCCCATGTCAGTCTTGTGGAGCGGTTATGGAGTTACGATATCGGCCATAAAGCCCTAAAGTGGTTGCCATCTTTCCTGGAAAACCGCACTTTTCAGGTCCTCCAGAAGCCTTTCTGCTCCAAGGTGGTTCCTTTGCCTTAGGTAATTCCACAGGGCTCTTCGCTGAGCCCTACCCTTATTAATTTTTACATCTGCCCCCTGTTAGACATCATTGTGCTGTGAAATAATATCCTACACCGATGACACTCAGCTGATCGTAACCTTGTCTCATAACTTAGCTGCTGCTGCCATGGCTTTGAGGGCCTGCTTGTCTGAGGTTTCCCACAGGATGGACCTTAACTGCATGAAATGAAACGCAGGCAAGAAGGAGGTCCTTGAAATGAAACGCAGGCAAGAAGGAGGTCCTGATACTTGGCAAGCAGCCGTCCATCTGGTCCTCAGCCTGGTGGCCAGTATCCCTGGGTCTCTTTCCTCAGCCTAACTCCAAGGTTAAAAACTTTGGAGTTTGGTTTGAAGATAAACTCACTTTTGAGAGTCAAATCACAGCCTTAGCAGGCAAGTGTGTTGGCATTATTAGATCTCTAAAACATGTTATCCATCTTCTAGCATTGTCAGCCCAGAAAAACTGTGATCCAGGTTTTAGTGGTCTCTCGGGTGGACTACTGTAACGTCTAATACCTGGGAGCCTCTCAGACTCGGATCAAGAGACTCCAGCGAGTACAGAACTCGGCGGCTCGTCTGCTGCTTAAACTCCCCAAGCGTGCATCTATAAGTAGGGCACTTCAGATACTGCACTAGCTCCCGGTGGAAAAGCACCTTTCTTTTAAGGCCCTTTGCTAATGTTATGGGATCCAAAGGAAGACTGGGCCAATCTATCTCCACGCTCTTCTCGCTCCATATTCTCCTAGAAGGTGTGTTAGAAATGGGGGTCTCTAGTTGGCAATGGCTGGCCACTGTCCAAGTAGGGACCCTTCTTCCTAAGTCAGAGTGAGAGGGCTACCCTCTTTAATACCCCTGCTCAACCCTGTGGTAACGTAGCACGAGCAGGTAGGCTTATCTCAGAGGCAGGGTGTGAAGCATTTATGACCATACACAGTAACACAGTGAGGAACACTACAGAGGGACACCACACAAGTAGTTATAAAAAATAAGTATCTTTATATAAAGGCAGATTTATCACAAGACCGATAACTGTAAAAGCCACAATACTGTCAAAAATAGGATAGCTGTTGAAGGGCTGTCAAAGATAGTTCAAAGGTTGCAAGAATAAGGTTCAAATTCAAGGCAGGGGTCTCTGCGCCCCTTTCTCGTTTAGAGGTTGCAAAAATAAGGTTCAAATTCAAGGCAGTGGTCTCTGCGACCCTTTCTCTCATAAGACTGTCAAAAATAGGATGGCTGTTGAAGGACTGTCAAAAAATAGTTCAAAGGTTGCAAAAATAAGGTTCAAATTCAAAGCAGTGGTCTCTGCGACCCTTTCTCTCACAAAGTACCTGGGTTTAGTAGCAAAACCAACAAAATGTCGCAAAGAAGTGGTAGCGATGATTCTCGGCACGCGAGGCCGGTGATGCGTTGAAATCCTTGCCGCAAGGGAGGATGATGCGCCGATCTGCGTGATGCGTGCGGAGACACTGCGACCAACTTCTGCCCGCTAGGCCGCCGATGCGATGACTTTCTTGCCGCGAGGGAGAAGTCGATGCGACGATCTTGTTGCGCTGTGCGATTGTGTTGCGATGCGAAGAGATGACGCTCCGCGAGGGAGCGACAAAATCCGGTGCAATGCGATGAAAATGGCGGACGCACGGCGTCCGCAAAGCGATGTCTTGAAGCGATGATTTCTTTAGGGGTTGCGAGCACTCGGCGACAGCAGCGCGATGATTCTTCCAGCGCGTCTCAGCTGCAGCGGCTCGCAAAGGGGCGTTAGCGATGGTTTCGTGTTGCGAGCACCCAGCGGCAGCAGCGCGATGATTTTTCCAGTGCTCTCGGCTGCAGCGGCTCGCAAACGGGCGTTAGCGACGATTTCCAGCACTCTTTTCTCTGAAGCAAAACTAGAGGCCCTGGAACTCACAGGAGCCTCATCAGCAGATAGCAATCCTCGCAGGGAGGAAGCAGGAGGTTGGTGGTGGAGTCAGAAGTGCCTGAGACTCCAGCAGGAGGCTAGCTCTTTTCCTAGCCCTTGGGTAATTGCTGTAACAAAAATAAAAGTTCTCTCAAAAGTTCCTTTTCCTCTTCTTCAAGGTCCAGTGGTCACTGCTGCAGGCCAGTGAAAGAAACAACACACAAGCACAAGGACAGTCACTTCCTGCAGATTCCTCCAGTGGCACGGACAGAGTTTCCTCTCCAGATCCAAAAGCAATACAAATTGTAGGGGTTTGAGCACAGATATTTATACCCCAAAAGTCTTTGTTCTCAGAAGCTACAAGTCACTGAACCTAGCCAGAACCAGTTCTGCTCAGGCCTGGAGCACTTTGTTTACCAGGCTGCATTCTTCCTTTCAGAAAGAGGGGTCTGCTAGCAGACACACAGTGGGAGGTGGAGCCAGCATTCACCTTGCCAGGCACAGCCCTATTCAGGTCAAGGAGCCACCCCTCCCCACACTCTAAATGCAGATGTCTCTATTCAACCCAGGTCTGACTCAGCCTGCCCTGCCCCTCCAAAACCAGACAGCCAATACACATAACAGCAGAGCACACTGGAAGGCTTAGGCAAGAAAATACCTACTTTCTAAAAGTGGTATTTTCAAACACAGAATATAAAAATAAACTTCACTAAAAGATGTATTTTAATATTCTGAGCTCAGGCATACTAAATTCGTTTTTCTACCATGTTCCTGGGGTCAGTTAGGACTATAGAATGTAATAGTCAAACTGCCCATTCTAGCCTATGAGGAACAGGTAGCCTTACAGTAGTGAAAAACGAAATGGGGTGTACTTCACTACCAGGACATGCTACACATACCAAGGCATGTCCTACCTTACACATACAATGCACCCTACCATAGGGGTGACTTACAAGATGCCAAGGGAAGGTTCAGGGGCTGGGAAGTGGGTGCACTTCACAGCCAAGATGGCAGTTCTGGACTGCACACAGACACTGCAGTGGCAGGTCCGAGACACACTTTACAAGCTGCTTCTGTGGGTGGCGCAAACCAGCGCTGCATGCCCACCAGCAGCATTTGGTTTACCAGCCCTGGGCACACACAGGCCACACTACTAGGGACTAACAGGTAAACCAAATAAGCCAATCAGGGATACACCAATTCACATAGACATATTTACAAAGGGAGAGCATATGCACTTTAGCACTGAACAGCAGTGGTAAAGTGCCCAGAGTCATAAAACCAACAGAAACAGGTCAGCAAAAATACAGGAGGCAGGCAAAAAGTTTAGGGGTGACCCTGCAAAAAGGGCCATTTCCAACAAGGTGCCTCAGGTCCTTGGAGGAAACACTACATTTGCTAGTGCCCAGAATCAAGAAAGCTTGCACTGGCAATCCCCGTGAGAGCCTCAGTTTTGCAAAAACCTCAAAAGTTGCCTATTTTAGGCCCCCTCTTCTGTTTGTCTCCTCAGCTTGATTCAGACTGCTCAGCGCTGGGACACTCCTTACAGGAGTAGCTATGCGCTCTATAAAACATGTATTCATCCATATAGCTTTTTCACTTCATTTCCACAGCACCTCCACTTTTTCACAGTAAACAGTAATGGTGGCCATTTAATTTTAAACATTCCAGCAGCCAGACAATCACAGTATTCTCAACACTTGTGGAAGCCTCTTGCTCCCGCAGGAGCGTGAAAGATCTTGGGAAATCAGGCCTCTCGAACAATCACAGGGCTCTATTTTTGATCACTCGCTCTCACAGAATGCCAGCGGACCTGTCACGAGCCCAACTGCCAAAATATACAATTATTTTTTATCCTTAATATCTCAAAAACTACTGAACAGATTTACACCAAATCACAAAAAGCACGATCTGCAGAACAAGATCTGTCTTCCTGCCGAATTTGGTGTAATTCCATTCAGCAGTACTTGCTATCACCTCTCTTAAAGAAGTCTATGGAAATAGCATGGAGATTTTATATTTTGGGACCCCCCTTTTTTCTTAGCCCCCCCCCCCCCCACTTGAAGAAGACCCCAAAACTTTCCAGGGAGGAGCTGAGGCAGATGAGCTTTTTTTTTTAATGTTTCGTGAAGATTTGTCGAACAGGGCCAAAGTTATTAGCAAACCAACAAAAGCTCGGTGTATGGAAAAACAGACCTACTGTCGTGTAGTTCCTACTAATCTGTAGGATCTGCTCATTGTTTGGACAACATAGACTAGGGGCCTGGTGCCAAGACTAATTATGGACACCCCTGCAGGATATGTTGGCCTATAGACCAGCTGGCTCACAGTGCCCCCGTAAGTCCCCCTAACCTATCAGGGAGCGAATGGTTTCTGGCAACCACTGACCATGACAACCCTGTTCCCTCAGGGATCGTGGAAACAGTACAGAACCTTTTGCTCAGTCACTTGTACTCACTTATTCTCCGAGAAATATACAGAGAATACACAGTGGGACGTTTTCAATAAATTTATTGAACCAATGTTATTCTTGCATAAAATAGGTGTGCTTCAATGATTAATAGACAGAAGCAGAGAAACGTGATCACAAGCACCTAAAGTGTAAATAGTAGATAGAGTTCTACCATTGTGCTAAAGCAATGTATATATGCAGGCATAAAAAACAAGCTAGTAATCAAGCATACTCCTACGATGCGAACCCTACTCTAAGTGTACCTAGAGTGCATGTATGGATAAAGCCAAGAATCCCCCCAAGGGGTGGTCCAACCCCATTACCTGGATGAAGATATTGACATTTATACATAGTGCGAAACAAGACCTTGTACATGATGTTCAGAGAGTTGTGATAATGTTGTGCGAAGCTAGATGTGTAAACAAGTTTAGTTTCAGGGAAACTAATCCAAAATTGTCGTACACGCAAATATGTGCAAAAGGTCACAGCTGAAAATGTTATTTGTGAGGACAATGTAAGAAATAAGCTGCTTCACTACATGGGCCAACCTGGGAATATAACACCCACTGTTCATACTAAAGGTTGATATCTAAAAAGCTATCTAAAAAGCCAGAAGACAATTTTAAATACGTTAAAAAAACTCATCTTCCAAATATCTAAAAAGTGGGCTTCTCATTAAAATATTTATTTAAAAGTCTTTTGAGATCCCAAGCACTCAGAAAGCCAAAGTGCCTACAAAAAGCAAAAGCTGTTTTTTTCATTTTGTTGAAAAAAAACATGGTTCCCACACGGAAAAAGGCCAATTGTTTATGTATTCAAAGTGGGAGACGCAACATTGCTGTTGCCCAAAACGACAGACGTTCCCAGAGGCGCACCTCATAGCATGTTTATGGAGCAAAGGTGATCCCATCCAGTTCCCACAGCAGCCTCTGACGGAGGCATCGTATCCCATAAGTTCTCCCTGGAGCCGTTGTTCACATCACTATGAGATGAAGCATCCCAGGGTGGCTGTAAAATGCATTCATCAATAATGGAATTCGCTGGGGACAGCAATACGCATTGGGCCTTTAAGGGGTCCATCAGTACTTCAATGCCCGATGGTGCAACCAATTTTGATCTGAGACATATATCCAGGAATCATTCATGGCTGCAAAGCAGACAGCGGAAGATAGGTTCTATGCAGTCAAGCCAGACAGGCCTGAATGATAAGAACCAATGCTCATTTAGTTCTTGAAGCCGAGGTGTGCCGGAGCAGTGTACCAAGCGCTCACGACAACGCAGCACTAGCAGTGATGTCTACATTCCGAGTTGAACTGGAACATCCATTGTGGAGCTGAAAAAATAAAATTAGGAATCCCGCCACAAGTAGCAGGATAAGCTGGAGTCCTCCAAAAATGCTTCCCAACAAGGAGTGTATGAAAGATGGTGTGACTCCGCATATTGTCTGAAAGGTACTAATGAAACCAGAGCCAATACATTTGAAAAAGTGCACTATTCCTTTTCTATCAGGCATGTTAAAGATACGATGGACCAGCTCCCCAAAATGCAGCGGGAAGTTAGTCTGGAGTGGTGTCTGTATCTCAGATGAAAACCTTGCAAACTGGAGATCAAACGTCTCTCTGGCTGAAGTTAAGGCTACATCCTTTTGAAAAAGCATGGCTTTCAGTTTGCTCAGGGAATCAAATTTTATGTTGGAAACATTTATCAAAGGCCATAGCGCTGCTTCCCAAACTGTGCGGGCAGGTGGAAACAGTAATTGTGGACAGCAAGTGACTATGGAGTTAACCGTCACCAGATAAGTGATACCTGGTTCCATTCCGCAGCAACCTTGATCATTCAGCATCAAATAGCTCCCATTCGAGAGCCCCCTGCACACAGGATGAATCACGGCAGCTGGGGAACCCATCAGATAACAAGACAAGTTTGCTACTGAAGCATTGCATGCCCCATGGAGAAAAATAACCTTGCAAACTAAGGAGCCACTTTAAGCATGTCCACAGTCGGAGCCGCTAAGAAAAACTTCTGTGTCCCCATTCATGCATCTAAACCTGAACAGTAATTCCCAATACTCATGCACATATCCTTTCCCTAGCACTTCATATCTGCCTACCTGTTGGTATTGGAGACAATGTTGGAATTGGATAGTCATGACCGGTAGTGTGATGTAACCATGGACTATCCAGTCAGTGGATGGTGTCTCAGCCACTTGAAAGGCATTTGGTTTAATTTTGCAATGTGCAACATGCTATATTTCACATTTCTGCGTGCCATAACTATATGTCTTTCCGTTAGATCATATGCCAAAAATAGATATGTACTGTTGATGTAACGCCATGGCACGTGGCCAGAACGTAACATTTGTAATGTCCAGCTCAGTATTACTATGGACCGTAATTGTGACTATCCATGTTGTAATGAAGACATGTATTTGCTGTATTATGTCAATTGCTAAAGACACTATGTTGCACAGTGAATAAATTCTGGATGATAATGTGGTCATACCGTAGTCAACCACCGCCAAAGCCTTTTCTAAATTAACCCTATCAATCACACGCAATCTCTCAGCAGCTTCCTGTTTTGCTGGTCAGGCCTATTGATCCTAAACCCTTTGGTGTTACCCAGGAATCTATATTTACACCTGTTCGTGTCCACAGGCTATATCAACCAACTCTTCCAATTGGGATCTGATGAATTAAAGGAACCATTACGTATCATGGTATCCATTATATCTGCAATGAAGTGTGTTAAGTGCTGCCAATTCTCGAAGCATGAGAATGCAGGAATATGCAGTGTGTTCAAATCCTTTATTTTTGCTATGCCAAGACATGAAGTTTGTTGCACTGTCTTGTTCAGGAAAATCATTTGATGTGGTATGAGGCATAATCTAAATAAGGCCTCCGTTCCTTGAACCTGCCAATCTTTTGTCCCCCAGACAGATTTTGTGTCTTAAAGTGTCTTTCAAAAAGTCAAAACCCTGTATAGACAGTTGGAAAATAAAGGAAGCAGAGTATATCAGCTTGGTATTTGTTAACATATTTTTCTTAGCAGGTGTAGTACAAGCCTTTAGTAATACAAGACTGGGTCTGATGTTTAAAAACCTGAAAAATAAGCAAACTTCTGTGCAAATGTCTTTGAACTACCTTTCGACATTGTTGGGCAGTGTTCCGATTGTGTGCAATTATAAACAGCGCATGGGATACTAGCATTGTGTAAAAAATGGTGACCATAATGCTGGTAGCAGAACATGTTTCCAAAATTACTTGTACCATCAAACAATTCATCATTAGAAAATGCAATTGATTGCTCTAAATATGAAAGCAAATTATGTCCAATTTTAATGTCCCAATCATAAGAGAAAGTACTAGAGGTGATGATATCATTTAAAGAAATTTTAAACAAATATGGAATTTGCAATATTTCAGTAGGACCATATACATCATAGGATACCTGTCCTATACAATTCCTTCAGGAACTGGAACTGCTGAAATGTTCACCAGGGACAAGTCCCTTAATTCACGGTGTGATGATGCATGAGGTTTAAGAACCAAATTCACTAAACCAATCCAGAGAACCAGGAAACGTAATCCAATTGTAATCCAGAGATATATCATGGGAACAACAAATTATGTTTGTTTCAACCAAAGATAGAAAGTAGACATTCATAGTTTGAATGGGAAAGGCTGTGTTGGCAGTTGAGGTTCACTGGGATATGATGAGAATTTTCCACATAGTGTGGTTTGATCAGATCAATCGAGACAAACCTTTTGTCTCGGCAGCCGGCAAGGGGCAGAAAAAGTACAGTTCTGGTACCTTCAACAATCAGGACAGGTACAGGCACTCTGTAAGATGGCCCAAATTATTTCTTGTCCACTATCTTTTCTCTGACCAAGTCCCCAATCTTCTGGATCCAGGCAGGTCTTACCAGGACTACCTTTACTTCCCCAGTTCCGGTGCATTTTACTTCGACGTTGCATTGTAAAGCCCAGAATTCATTGAATTCCTGTAAAACAGTCAAACGTTCATAGATGTCAAATGGTGTTTCAGCCACTACTGTGCTGACACTTTTGAGGTCTGGTAACCCCATTCTCACACTAAACAGGAGTTCATAAGGTGTAAAACCCCCCAGGGATTTTCTTGGCATGTTGTTAAGTGCCCTCTGGATCCCATATAGGTGATTGAACCAACTGCCAACTGAGCCTAATACCCTCACTGTCAAGGATTGCTTTAAGTCATGGTTTATTCCTCTCAACTACCAAATTTCCCTCAGGATGGAATGGGGAGAATTACCACAAGGCCACACCTAAACTTCCCACGTCTTCTTTGTAAGTCTGAGAGCTAAACGCCGGACACGGGTCGGAATGTAGTGTGCCAATTGCGTATGTGCCGATATAGACTCACAAATCCATTATGACAGTTTGAGCGTCAGACAAGCGCTGTGGCTAAACCCACAGGAATCTGGAACATGAATCTACTGCCACCGAGATGTACTTGTAAGCCCCATCTGATTGTAAGGGGCCTCAGTGGTCCAAAGGCTTGTCTGAAATCAATAGAGGTGTCTGTGCTGGACGTGCTACGGTGGAGCCTTTCATGTGCTGGCAGATGTCACATTTAAGGACAAAGTCCTTGGTCTGTTTTGATAGACCTGGCAACCAACAGTGGTGTTTCAGTAATGAAACTGTAGCAGTTATTCCTGCGTGAGCAGAACTCAGTCCCTCATGTGCTGCTAGTATTAGTCCCAATCTGCGATCAATGTTTGGTATAACCTTATGCCCCAATCCTGGAATATGAGCGTATGGAATGTTTTGTGTGTCTAACTTGTAGGAGTACTTGAGGCGAAAGCCTTTTGGCAGGGCTGTTCTGTTGCACATTGCATTAACTGCCACCATAGCTGTTTTGGCTAACCTCGTACTTGAGTAAGTTATTGTAGCAATGGCAGCAGTACAAACTGTTGCGTTGGCGGCTTCATCTGCCATCGAATTCCCTTCAACGTGAAAGCCAACACGTTGATGACTCATTGTATGAATAACAAAAGCCTGTGGCAGGCCTTCTTTCAGCTTTGCCTTTTGTTCCCAAAACATCTTGGTCTTTACTGTGCAACCATTTGAATCCCTAAATTTATTCTGGCCCCAATAATGTAAATATTCGTTAAAGGACTGGACACAGTAAAATGAATCACACACAATTAGTCTGGGGAATTTACGATCCGTATTTTGTAGTGCCAGTATCAGAGCTTTTAGTTCCGCCAGCTGTACTGGACAGTCCCCTAGGACCTGACTGTTCCTGTGTCCAATGATGCACCGTAAAATCAGGTCTAATTAAATCGTAGAAAGGTTTCACAATTTCTGCGTAATCCAAAATTTATGTCCTGCCAAAATTCAAATTTCCTAAAATGGATTGTAGTCTTTTCAGAGTCGTTGCAGGCTGGAGCAGTGCACATTTTCTGAAAATTGTGCCTCCAGGCTTTTGCCTTCAGTTGACAATTCATACCATAGAAATAGGACACTGAGGTGGGCAATTTTGATTTTTTTAAATTAAATTTATATCCAAGGTGGGCGAACCCAAGAATTATGTGGTTCACCCTAGACAAGTGTTACATTAATTCATCGCCTGTCAGATAGATGTCATCGACATAGGACAATGCCTCCTCATCAAAATGTTGAAGTATCTCTGTTATCTTGGCTGAAAACAGTCCGGGGCTATTCTTATACCCCAGTCGCAATTTACAAAATTGTCATTGAGAACCTAGCGCTGAGAATGCCATCAAATATCTGCTCCCAGGCACTATATTTTAGCAGAAAAATCCATTTAAGATATCTAGTGTTTTTTTGTATTTTTTCCGCACAATGTTATTCATTAGTGCGCCACTATGTGCATGCTGTCCTACAAATGTACGTGTGGATGCGTTCAAATGTCTGTAATCTAAGACTAGACGATATGAAATATCAGGTTTCATTACGGGAAACAAGGGATTTTCATAAGTGAGGTGCAATTCTCTGTCACCCCCTTGTATTCAAGTTGATTTAGGATCTCCCAGACTTGTTTCTTTGCTTCATGTTTAATTGGGTATTTTCTCTGTGGTTGAAGAATTGATTTTGATGGGATTTCGTGATGAGGTGACTCATCTTCTCACCCAACATGATTGCAGTAAAGTGCAGGGGCTAGTGCAAACTCCCACTCCTGTGCGTATGAATTTTTAAGTGATTCTGGTATGAGGTTGGAGAAAGCAGGTAAAATAACTCCTTCCCCAATTGGGCAATCCATTACAAAATCAGGAGACCAATCCTTTTCGGTCAAAAGAATATCATAATTATATGTCATGTTCTCCCAAAAGAGATCATTCACTCGCCTTGGTATGTCCCCCCCATTTAGAGCGTTATTTTGTATAAACGATGTGAGACACTTAACCTTGTATCAGGTATTTCCACCGTGATATATACTCAATCAGCGCTGCTACCGCCAGTAAGTCAGGCTCCGGCGAGCGATTGTGACTTCTGCCATGCTGTCCAGCATTGTCACTGCCCACTCCCTGTTCAGAAGCAGAGTCCTCAGTATCCTGGGCATTTCTAATGTTAATCCCAGCTACCCCGTTCTTTTTAAATTGAGGTTTTGAAGTCTTCTGTTTGCCTTTCTGTTTTATGATGTTGTCCGAAGTGCGATGTGTCTCCCTTTTTGGCTTGACTCGCTCTTCCAATCATGTTCTGACTGTCTGTCTCTCTCTGAATGTTTTTTGTATGATTCCTGAAAGGAACAAGAGGAACGTGTATCAGCATCCTGATACCTGTCAGGTTTTCTAATGTTGTCAAGGTATCTCAAATTGTATTTTCTCTCGGTGTGTTCCTGTTGAGGAGACCCACCCGGTGACTGTGTTTTATTTTGTTTATGTCTTTGTTTATTATTCCATTTCTTCTTTGAAGAGTCGGGTACTTGCTTAGAGTTATACTTTTCAGAATTACTCTTAACTATTGTTTTACCAGGTGCGGATCCCAGATAATCTCTACCAAGTGATGCATATGTATCCTCGATAATCTTAGGCAATTATCACTCCTGCTGTGCAGCAGTGAATCTCTCAGGCATTGGCATATAGCCACTGCTGCTGCCTCCCCTTTTATGTTACTTAACATAATGGCCGAAACCTGGGCAATATTGCCCATCAGCTTCATCCTAGATCTAGGGCAGGCTCTGCTCCCGTACTCATTCTGTATTTGTTCCAGTTCATCTGGTATAACTGCTATTGAAGGGGTGCCATGTGTTCTGGTACAAACGGCAGCGAAGATCGTTCCCCAAGTGACACAATCTTCTATCGGGAGAACCATTTCCATCGACAAGCATATTGTCGGTATTCTGTGATTTCCCAGTGGGCCCGTATGGGACAAAATTGTTTCAAGCTGTGCTGTTTTTTGTGCTATCCAGAACTGGATTTATTCCCAGCTGGTGGGAATCTTTCCCATTATGGCGTTCAGTGATTGTGGGCTAATACCTCTAGTAACCATGTGTGGTTGTGCAGACTGAGCAGCCCTTGCAGGTTGAACTGTTAATGTTCTCATTATATATTGTGTAAGATTTCTGTACATTTTTACTGGTTCTCTATAGAGTGTACGCATTCTTGCCGCTGTTAAGGCTGCAACGTCTGGATGCAGTGTATATGAAGCTAGGACCGGCCAGGTCACTCCTTCTCTGCTGAGCGGACCGAGTCTCACTTTTTCTGTGGTATGTGGTAGGGCACCTTTAAACCAATTAATGGGCTCTTGGTAAGTTAACAGGACTTCTAAGTCCACATATGGAAAATACTAATCTGGTGGTTCAACTTGATTCTGTTCCTGAAACAAACATGTGTGTGAATTAGCCGGCGGTAATTTAAACCAAGAATAGAGTACCTCTGCTCTGAATGCTTTGTGTGTTTCAACCACGAAGTTCACATATCCACCCATTGCCCGAAGGCCATGTTGTAATAATTTCATGGTAACTGCCTGTCTGCAATTTTCTGAAATAGTTAGTGCAATTACTTCTTCTTCAATGTCCTCAGCTTGTTCGGTCATCATCACAGAAGAAGTTTAAAAAAATATTTATAGAGATATGGTATGCACAATGTGGGAACTTATAATATTCCAAGCTTGAATAGCCTACAGCCAATACAAAAGGTGTACCTACTCAGCTGAGGCAGATTTGTTTCCCTTCCCGCTGCAGATGTCTCCGGTTTAAATGTGAGTAGGGGTCTCTGAGGAGCCACAACTGAACTACTCAGATTTGACCGTTAAATAGGAGCCTAACCAACGGTTGCGGTGCCATGTCATGTAGTTTCTACTAATCCGTAAAATCTGCGCATTCTTTGGGCATCATAAACTAGGGGCCTGGTGCAAGACTGATTCCGGACACCCCCGCAAGATATGTTGGCCTATAGACAAGCTAGCTCACAGTGCCACCTTAAGCCCCCCGAACCTATCAGGGAGTGAATGGTTTCTGGCCCCCACTGACCACGACAACCCTGTCTCCTCAGGGATCATGGAAACAGTACAGAACCTTTCCCTCAGTCACTCATACTCACTTATTCTCAGAGAAATATACAGTGGGACGTTTTCAATAAATTTATTGAATCAACATTATTCTTGCATAAAATACGTGTGCTGCAATGATTCAGAGACAGACGCAGATAAACGTGATTACAAGCACCAAAAGCGTAAATACTAGATAGATTTCTACCATGGTGCTAAAGCAATGTATATATGCAGGCATAAAAAAACAAGCCAGTAATCCAGCGTACCTCTACGATGCGAACCCTACTCTAAGTGTACTTAGAGTGTATGTAGGTTTAAAGCCAAGAATCCCCCAAAGGGACGATCCAACCCTGATGAGATAGAATGAAGGATCCCGTCTGAGCCATGAACTGCACACCCCTCACAAGATGTCAGATCGCTGCTTGGTGATTTCTCAGCATGCAAGGACCTCGTTGTCAGCAGAAGTGCATCCTCTAGTAATCTATCTGGATGCTCATCTTTTACAATAGAAAGCAGCCTTGCAATGTGTAGTAACGACTCAGGAGCCAGGGTAAGTCGTTTAAGTTTATTTGTTGGCTACACAGTTGTGGAGCATTAGATTGAAGCTCCACCAGTTTCAAGCATCCCAACAGTAATAAACATTTCAACCCTAGACATTCTAATAATGAACACACAGAAGAGAGTCATCACCAGGCAACATGGAATGCTGATGAAGAATGCCAGAGAGGCATTCACTACAGGTAGGATACTACATACCTCCCCTCCTTCTTATATAAAAAAACAACAAACCCAAAGAAAAATAAGAAAGGAAAAAAAAAGAAAAAAAGAAAACTAATGAATACAATTAATAATACAATCACTCTCGAAACCTCTTGGGAATGACACGTACCCTTGAATTCTTCCTTATCCCAGCAGGAACAGGATCTGAACCAGAACTATTATTCACCACATTATTGTCAATACAAACTTTGTTATTAATTCGTATTTTAACAATTTTAGAAAGATTCCACCATCGTCCCCCGAAACTTGAACAGCATTGTTACCAATTCTCACAACTTTAACAGGTTTGCTGAACTTGCTCTCACCTTTTTTAACATGGACAGAAGACTTGATCTTGACTAAATCTCCAACAATTAATGGAACAGTTTTGGCACCTATCTTTTGATCAAACCATGTTTTAAGTTTACTCTGAGATTCAGACATATTTAATTTAACAATCTCCATGAGTTTGCTTAAATCAGACTCAGATTTAAGCCACTTATTCATCCAACCAGGTCTGAAGCTTGTGTTGGCCTTGCGTCCTCTAAGTAATTCAAAGGGAGAGATCTGGGTAGAACAATGGGGAGTAGTTCTGTAGAACCACAGCATACTGTGTAATGATTTAACAATGTCATGGTTCCCAGACTTTGCCCACTTGATACATTCCCCACCACCCAGTTCATCCTCTTGACGAGGCCATTAGTCTGAGGGTGGTATAGAGAACTTTTGGCATGCCTAATCCCACAAGAGGCAAGAAAATCTTCAAACAGCTCACATACAAATAGAGTCCCATTGTCGGATACAAGAGTTTCAGGAAAACCCTCTCTCAAAAATATTTCGTTTAAGAAAGAAATAATGGAAGAAGTGTTGGCCTCCTTCACAAGTTTGATTTCGGGCCACCTGGAAGCATAGTCCATGAGTACAAGGATAAATCTATGCCCACCCGACAACTTATCAAATGGACCCATGACATCAATGCCCACTTTTATCCAGGGACCAGAAGGACAAACAATAGGCTGTAATGGAGGGGATGCAGTCTTTAATCCCTTATCAGCAGCGCAACAAACACAGCAATTGGCAACCACTTCCTCGATTTCACCATCCATCTTTGGCCACCAAAGGCTGTCTCGAATGCGACGCTTAGTGAGAGTCACCCCCAAATGCCCCTCATGAGCATTTCTGATAATTTCTTGTCTTGCAGTATGAGGTGGAACAAGTTTATCACATCTTACCAATAAACCATCCTCAATAGATAACTCATCCTCAACCTTACAATAAGGCTGAAGAAGAGGAGATAAAACTTTCTCTCTTGGCCAACCGCAGTGTACAAATTCACAAACTTGCTGAAGTAACTCATCATTCTTTAGAGCAACTCTCCATTCTTTTACAGAACTCACAGTTGAGGTAGGTAAATCTAACACAGCCACAAAACAATCATCACAGTCTTCACACAATTCACTGAACGCAACTTCCTCACTTTCATCTTTCTTTTGAGGAAAACAAGATAAGAAATCTGCTCTTACATTCTTACCTCCAGAAATATGAGACACATCAAATTGATATTGTAAAAGTCTAGAGACCATCCTTAATATCCTAGGTGTACAACATTTATTGACACCAGCACTAAGAATTGAAACTAATGGCTTGTGATCAGTAAGTAGCATGAAGCGTCTGCCCCAAACATACGGGCGGAATTTCTCAATGGCCCACAAACATGCTAAAAGTTCCTTTTCAATAACTGAATAGTGTACCTCAGCATCTCTCAGAACTCTTGATGCAAATCCCACAGTGTCTTCACCACCATGATGTTTTTGTGTAAGAGTAGCTCCAAGACCAACCTTGCTTGCATCAACAGTAATGCAACAAGGTAAAACAGGGTCGAAAGGTTTGAGAGCTTTGCTCTTACTAAGCAAGGACTTAATGAGATTGAAAGCTGAAGCACACTCGTCTGACCCCATGAATTTGACTCCCTTTTTAAGTAGATTACTGATGGGTCTAACTATAGTGGCAAAATCCGGAACAAAACGTGAATAGTACTCAATAGTACACAAGCCAAGGAGGGACTTGACACCAACCTTGTCAATAGCAGCAGAAGCGTTGACTATAGCTTCCATCACACCTTGCCTAGGCTTAATTCCATCCTGGGTTAATAAATGTCCTAAATATTCAACCTCAGAACAAAAAAACTTGAATTTTTCTGACTTTAAAACAACTCCTTTTTCCTCAAACCGTTTGAGGACTTTGTGCAAAAAGGCGTCATGTGAACAAGCATCTTTAGCAAAAATCAATACATCCTCCTGAAAAACTAGGGGGCATATTATCAAGGGCTCGATCGCCGCTTTAGTGGGACTTTTTCCCGCTAAAGCGGCGATATTTCAAACGACCTATTAGCAAGCTGTTGCTAACTGCTGTTAGCGACAGCTTCTAGGCGATAGCGACCGTGTTGGGTGCCGCTTTGCATGCCAGCGATATTTATCGCTAATGGCATGCAAAGTAGGCGTTCCCAACCTAAAAGCGACTGGAAACAGTCGCTAAGGTCGCTATCGCCTATTAGCGAGGCAGGGGAGGTGATTAACGAACCAGCGCTAAACACGTTTAGCGCTGGTTTGTTAACGCCTGGTCTCACCCTGACTTAGCCATGTAATCCAATGGGAGGTGGATTACATGGCTAAATCCCCTCGCCCTATCGCCAAGCTAACACTGGTCACAGTGTGAATATCGCTTGTTTTCAAGCGATATTCACACTGTTCTCCAGGGTTTCTATCGCTTTGGAGATAAGCGTTGCTCATAGCACGCTATCTCCGCGATAGAAACCTGCGATAGCCGGCGATAATTATCCTAGCACTAACTGCGCTTAGCGATAATTATCGCCGGTTATTGCTAATAGGCCCCTAGGACTCCCTCAATAACCTTCAAAAGTTCTTGCATCACTCTCTGAAACACAGAGGCAGCGGATGCCAATCCAAATGCCATACCCCAATATTGGAATGTTCCCAGGGGCGAAATAAAAGCAGTAAGATGGCGAGACTCGTGATGAATTTCTATCTGGTGGTAGGCGCATGCTAAATCTAATTTGGTGAAGAACTTGGCTCCCTTGATACATGCAAACATATCATTGATCTTAGGTAGGGGATGGAAATCAACCCATATCTCCTTATTCAACGACCTTAAATCCACACACACCCTGAGTTGGCCACACCTCTTACAGGCTACTACTAAAGGGGACAACCATAAAGAAGATTCAGTGGGTTCAATTATGCCTTGCTCACAAAGACCCTTAAGTTCCTTGTCCAAATCATTTCTGACACTGGATGGAACACCTCTTAGTTTGTGTTTTATAGGGATGGCATTCTCTTTAACAATGATTTTATGTTTAAACCCAAGGATCTTACCCAATTTATCTCCAAAAACAAAAGGGAAACTTTCCTTCCACTTTTGTCCATTATCACCTCAACTGGCAATAGAAATTTGTTCCATGGTACTAGGCCTTAGGATAATACCAAAAAGACCTTGGTGAAACCATCCAAGTATATTTAGTCCCTTGACAGCTACGTAAATTGTCCCTCTTATATTCTTTCCCTTAAACTCCATCTCATCTTCAAAAAATCCCAGTAAATCAATACGGCGTCCTTCGTAGGAAACAGTACATCGATCAGGAGGTTCTAAAATGTTGTCATTCCAAGTTTCTTCAAACAGTTGCTGTGTGATCATAGTGATCCTGGCACCAGAATCAACTAATAATTTCAAAGTCTTGCCACCAACCATGACTTCAGCAACAGGATCAACACACTTAGAAGTTTCACAAGAAACAGATGCATTATAATTACTTTGACTGCACACAGGATTGTCAAGAATAACTGACACAACTTCAGACTCAGAGTCTTCTTCAGACTCGAGTGTACAAACAACAGATTTCTTTGAATTTTTTAGTTTAAGACATACTTTTGAAAAGTGTCCAACTTTCTTGCAGTAGTTACACGTGACACTAGATGCAGGACACCGCCCACCCTTGGGATGTGGTGGATTTCCACATCGCCTACAGACATTATTGTTAGAAGAAGAGCCAGGTTTAATTTTCTTAGAAACACCATTCCCTATACGTAAATTATTTTGCTTAGATTTGCTGATGGAAATGGCACTGACAGGTTCTAAAATTTTATCCTCAAGTTCTTTTAGGGAAATTAATGATGTCTCTATGCTCTTGGCAACTTTAATAGTTTCCTCGCGAGATGGGTTGCCCATAGATAACAGCTTTTGTCTAATTTGTTTGTCTTGACACTGACAAACAAATTGATCACGAATTAGTTGATCTGTGAATCCTTCAAACAAACACACAGCTGCTAACCTCCTTAAAACAGATATGTAAGCATCAACATCCTCCCCATCATTTTGTTTTCTCTTAAAAATTTGTGGCGAAGCACCATGAGACTAGGTTGTTTGTCAAACCTGTTTTTGAGTTTGATAATAGTCTCTTGGTATTCATCGATGTTGTCATCATCTGTTCTCATAATGTCAGGAAGATGTTTGTATATTGATCTACCCTCGAAACCAAGAGAGTGTAGAAGGAGACATTTCTTTCTTTCAGCGCAAAACCTGGATGCCCCAATGGCACCCAAATAAGTCTCAAAGGCATCAAACCATATTTCCCAACGTACAGGTGGTTCCCCAGCATTGTCTAGAAATTATGGTGGTGGAGTAACAGCTTGCATTGTAAAAGAAAATAAAAGTAAATAAGTTGAATGAGTCCAAGGATTGTGTTTGCAACTGTAAATTGAAATGGAAATGCCTAAATACACGGGAAATATTAGATTTTTCTTAGTGAATAAGGAAAATGTTGCATGTAACAAAATAGAAAGTGAGTAAACGTTGTGAAGTTATGTTGTTGAAGGCAACTTACAATAGAGAACTAATGTATTCCAAAATGAAGATAAGACATAAAATCAACTAATGAGATTCATAAAAGCCGTTCGTGCCGGCGAAGCATGTAAAAAACAATAAATGTTGATGAAAATTTGATGAAGCCGTGCACTTCGGCGAAGATGTGCAGGATAACAATACCTGAAATTAAATGTATATTTCCTTACATAGATAGAAAGCTGTGCACATTGGCGAAACAGAACAGATACTGTTGAAACTTGCTTGTAGAGTAGTGTATTAGGTGAATATACACAGCTTTGAAGAAAACAAAATATGCCGTGCGTATTGGGGAAAAGATAAAAATGAAGACACTTCAAAGATGCCGATTTCGTTGTTGGGAAACACGAAAGCTTCAGCTGATGTTCTCACGCAGAAAACGTATTGTTTCTGATAGTTACTGGCAGGCATGTGCAGACATTGGTTGAGAACTGACGTAAGCGCCCTTACATAGAGAAGTTGATCAGGAAGATAATTTGAGGTGCAAAGGAATTAGCTCTAACAGAGTCTACACACAGCCCCTGCCGGAGTAGTAGAGAACTCTGTGATTGACGCGCCAAGACAAACACGCAAGAAGTTCAGAAGCTCATGGCAAGCGAAGTCTATGCACGGCTTCAGCGATAATGGCTGACCGTTCAAAAGTGCACGAGCAAAGACAGCAGCGCGAGCAGGGTCCATGAAATGGCAGGAACTGCCCAAAGAGCCAAACCACACAAAACCCCAAAATTAGAAAGGTCTCACCAGGGGCTAGTCACGGTGCTCCGCAAGGATGGCAATCCTCTTTGTCCTCAAGAGTTGAGCAGCGCTGGATGAAGCTCAAACCAAGATCAAACAGTGGGACAGCTCGCTTCACATAGCAGGTCATGAAGAAATGGTGTCAGACAGCACCACAATGCAGTCAACCAGCAGGAATCCTCAGCAGCAGACAGCGCAGCGAAGGAGACAGCCAAGATGAGGTTCCAGCAGAAGAAAAGAAGAACTTGCAGCATGCAGGGGTTCCTCCGTGTAGCCAGATCATCGCCAACAATTTGTAGTAACGGCTCAGGAGCCAGGGTAAGTCGTTTAAGTTTATTTGTTGGCTACACGGTTGTGGAGCATTAGACAGAAGCTCCACCAGTTTCAAACATCCCAACAGTAATAAACATTTCACTCCTAAACATTCTAATAATGATCACACAGAAGAGAGTCATCACCAGGCAACATGGAATTCTGATGAAGAATGCCAGAGAGGCATTCACTACAGGTAGGATACTACACAATGTTTGTATAGATTAATGATGTTATAGCTCTGTAGATAGCCCTGTCGCCCATGGATGAAGATAGTGATGACATTTGTACATAGTGCGAAACGAGACCCTTTACATGATGTTCAGGGTGTTGGTACAATGGTGTGCGCAGCTAGATGTGTAAATACATTTAGTTTCAGGGAAACAAATCCAATATTGTCGTGCACGCAAATATGTGCAAAAGGTCACAGCTGAAAATGTTATTTGTGAGGGCATTATAAGAAATAAGCTGTTTTGCTACATGGGCCTAACCTGGGAATATAACACTACCTATAACTAACTAGTGGCAACTGCTACTAAGAGAAAGAGAGATATCCTCACCTCGCCCCATAATCCCAGTAAAGAGCACAGCACTCCAACAGCAGCTTCAGCCATTCATTCTGTGAGGTAGTGCAAAGGTACAGATTACCAGCATCAACGCGTTTTAGCGAAAAACGCCTTCTTCTTGACGATGACCGCTATGATGTGTAGCAATAAGTGTGAAGTGCAGAGACATAAATGACAGACTTTCCCGGCGTGTAGGGCAAAATGCTGTTTGGAATGCATGGATTAAAGTTAAAAACATACCAACTATGCTACATCTCATACAATTCCCCCATGAGTAAATCAGTAACCGAACAATTCATCGATTTAAAATAGTATATTCTTATTAGGGGGACAAGTTAATTTAACATAATAGTCATATAAACAACTGCAATCCATTATTCCAAATACTACTCCCCCGACGTGTCAGGGGTAGTGCCATCTTGTAAAGTGCAAAATGTTGTTAGGAACACATGGATTATATTTTAAAAACATGCTAATTGTGCTACATTTCATAAAATTTGCCCTAGAGTAATCCTTAACATAACACTTCTTCAATTCAAGATTGTATAATCTTAGTGGAACAAGATAGATTCAACATAATAGTCATATAGAAAAACCGCAATCCATTACTCCAATTATTACACATCATGAATCTGACTGCAACATTGTTTTCCATTCCTATCACAATCAAATGTCCTGCATCATGATCTCACATATGTTACCTCTTTTGCCTTTAACAGAGTCAAAACATTAAGCCCAGTGCTCCACCCATTATGTCACCTCATCTTAATATCCAGTGCCAGCAATACTATAATTACTATACTCTTCATGTATCCATTTCAGAAAATTGCAGTCAGGTTCAACAATTATATACTGGCATAGATACATCTTTCTATCCGCCTAGTCTGTAGTTCTGAAAAACACATAAAAACAAGTAAAACCTTAGCAGTCCAAAATTTAAGATCAACTTCTACAAAAGAGAGTCTCATAAATGTATGGACATCTTGTCATCAATATTTAATACTTGGGGCTCCTTCGAATCCATTTGAAGAATATATCTGGGCTCCAACTTCCTCAATTCTTTCTCTTGATCTCCTCCCCTCACACTTCTTGGTACACAATTAATCCAACTGTATTTTAACAACTTTGCAGTCCCTTCATGGAATCTTGGGAAATGGCGCGCAACCGGATAGTTGGTATCTATTAACTTGATCACCCTAGGGTGCTGCAGTACTTGTGTTTTTTTGGTGGCAAGATCGTACTACCGATATATACCTTGGGACAAGGGCATTGATGCATATTTACCACATTCTTAGGTCTACAGTTCAAGGCAGTTTTCAGTCTGAGTTTCTTTTTTAAAGGTGTCACTATCTCAGTCAAATTAACTTCATTCAAACAGGTTTTCATTAATTGCATGTCTTAAAGCCTTCCTTCATTGTTTACCATTGTTGGTTTGTTGGTGGTTACCTC
Organism: Calotriton arnoldi; assembly: GCA_963921515.1. Lineage (NCBI taxonomy): Eukaryota > Metazoa > Chordata > Amphibia > Caudata > Salamandridae > Calotriton > Calotriton arnoldi. Next base: position 488,739 of record CAWUFW010009270.1, read on the forward strand.
ATTCTTTACCAATACATCTCTCATGGATCGTGCCTTTCTAGAAGAAATCAGAGGTTTAGTTTTCAACTCTTTTTACTAAAGCAAGGTCCTTCTTAATAATGTACCCGGGCTTATTGATGATGTTTCTTACTTTTTCATGATGATTATGATAAGAAGTTGTAAATCTACATTCCTTATCTTCACTCTTTATATGTGTATTAGATAGGATTTCCTCTCTTTTGCTTTTTCTGATTCTATTCTTGGTTGTGTTCAACACCCCCTCCGAATAATCCCTTGCCTTGAATCTATCCATCATTTTGTCCTGAACCCTATCAAAGCTATTTTGTGTGCTGCAAATCTTTCTGGCACACATCAGTTCCCCATACAGGATACTATTCTTCAGTGCAGTAGGGTGAAATCGTTTAGCATGCAAAGTGCTATTGCCAGCTGTGGGCTTTCTGTAAACAGTAGTCACTATTTCCTGTTCCTTAACCATTATCCTTACATCCAGAAAGCCCAGCTGTTTATTACATATCTTTAGACCATAGCACCTTATTGCCACCTTTGTCTGAACCTCTCACTACACTGTCATCATTCTCACTCCATTTTATGATAGTATCTGTATGCAATTTCTCCTTAGTACCTTGATATCTCTTCTCCTGACACACAGACAACTGCTATTTCCTCAAATCAGAGATTACAGCTTCAGAAAACATGTCTATATTGTCATGCATTGAGAGGGCACAAACCTCGATCTTACTTTAAAAGTGGTGCCTCCTCCCTCACCCACAAACACATTCATCATGCTAAGCATCTCTAAATCATCCACATCAGTGTTCACAATATCAACACCTGTTTCCAGTTCCAACATTTTCCTCATAAAATCAACATCAGACACCAGTAAATTACTGTGGGGGTAAATTCTGTTCTCATTTTCCTGTCGTGGCACCAAGAACTTATCTTTGAAGAAATTAATTAATTATACTTTACATACAAACTTGAAGAGATCGATTCTCGATTGAGCATAATCAAATTGTGCTTCAGGGCAAAAAAATAAATCTAGGGATAAAATATCAGTCTCCTCTTTAGTCAAAGTTCTTTAAGTCAAATGAATTACTGTATTCTTTTCCATTACTTTTCTTGTTTTTCCATGTCACTCTGCCCTGATGTTCATCTTTCTCCTTTTGCCTTGACCTCCTCTCCTTTGTCTCCTGTTCCTTTTTGCTTTTGTTCTTTTCCTAGCCTGTGGTTGGTCCATCTGTCCAATAGTAAAAAACAGAACTCATCCATTATCATTTGGTGTGTTCCTTCCACTGAGTTGTTGCTTCTATATCCTACGTTCATATCCAATTCCATATCTGAACTTATGTAACTAACTTATGTAAAAAGGCCTGAGGCAACAAATTACTGCACCTACCACTTTCGTGAGGCAAATTGTTTGATATATGTTTGGTGCTCCGAACCAGAATGTTCGCCCCTTTCAATTTTCAGATGGAGAAAACCCCTTAAATGACTTACAATACAAAAGGTTCAGTACCAATTTTAACCAATATATGTCTAATTTTAGTTCAGCACAAAAACCTTTTTACTTTATAACAGTGATGATACAAATATTGTCCCAGTCTGCCCATATGGCATATAAAAATTCAAAGACTATGATGAGATTTAGTTTGAAGCATGTTCTTTATTCATTTCTTCTTAAAAAACAGTAGCCAACGTGTTTCATCCTCATGGACTTCTTCAGGGCTACAAAATGCACATAAATACAAAACATTTTTTAATACAAAACATCATCTTATTCAAATATGCAAAATCCATAGTTACCCAAATCATGAATCATGATTTTGGGTTTAATTAATGTGCAAAGAGATAGGAACTTAAGAAGATGCTCTGAAACAGAGAGATCAATGGGTGTTGTGTTGCATGAACATTGGGTCTGAATTCAGCACAAGAAAAGTTTGGTTGTTCTAACCTGAATGGATATTTACAATGTGTTTGACATAAACACTGGAGTGTTTTATACCTATGTGGTACTTTGTACACACGGAGTCTGGCATATGATAATTGTATTGTATAATAAGAAAAGGCAATTGTCAGTTATATTTGAACAATACATACTTGATGTTTTCCCCCCAAAATCATGATTTATGATTTGTGTAACTATGAATTTTGCATATTTTATCTCTGGTGGAATGAGATCTTAAGCCTTCAGGAGGCTGCTTCTTTGCCAGGGCGTAGCAGATCTTGATGCAGAGAAAGCTCATTGAGAGATGATCCGTTTCTGCACCGTACGACTTTTCTTCGCACCAACATACCCCACTAAGAGTTGGTCGTCCACCTGGAACTCTTGTATGTGGTCAAGGTAGAATGACAACACTCTTTTAGGGTTGAGACGGTGGAGTCGCTCTTCTTCTTTAGAGGAATGTGGAGGAGCGCAAAAAGTTGGCAAGGTGACAGAGTGGCCCACATGAAATGGTGTTATCACGTTAGGCAGGAAAGAGGCCCTACTGCGAAGGGAGGGAGTAGCCCCTTCAGATGATCTGCAGAGCCCACATGTCTGATGTTATGGAGTGCCAGTGGTAGAGGTGATGAAGGATCCTGTCACCAACTGGATGCCCATGATCTAAAAGGGCGAGACTAGGAGGGTTTGGAGGCTGCAGCTGCCGGGGTGGTGGCTGGACCAGACTGCTGGCTACCAGACCCACGAGGCCGGTAGGAACCGCGCTCTTGTCCATGCAGAGGCTGGGAGGCTTGCATGCCTCAATGACTAGGATAAGGTTGTTGTGGTTGAAAGCTCCTTTCCTGGCCATGAAAGGAGTGAAATGCATACTGGGGATAACGTGAGGCAGCCAAGAGGCCCAAGGACTTGGCCGTATCTCACGAGTCCTTAAAGCGCTCTAGCACTGAGTCTGCCTTGTCTCCGAAGAGACGGGTTCCATTGAAGGGCATTTCCATGAGGGTTGCCTGGACAACCCCCTAAAATCCAGTTGTTCTAAGCCAGGTGTGGCTTCTGAGGACAAACATCAGCGAAACCGCTCAGCCCAGCAAGTTGGTTGTGTCCAAGCCCCAACAGACAGTGAACTTCGCTGTATCCCTCCCATCTGCAACTACTTGAGAGAAAATGGCCCGGGCTTCATCCAGGTCCAGTATCAGCACCTGCGTAACTGTTTCCCACAGCGTGTGGGAATAGTGGCCCAATAAGTATGCAGTGTTCACTGACTGCAATGCAAGGCTGGTGGAAGAAAACATTTTCTTTCCCAAGCTATCCAGCCTCATAGATTCCCTGTCAGGGGGAGCGACAGGGAAAGTGCCATAGGAAGTGGAGGCTTAGACCACCCAGTTTTCTACGGTAGGGTGTTGGGTGAGGAAATTTAGGTCCCCTGCAGAAGGGCGCTGGTGGTATGCCATCGTCCATTTCACAGGAGCCCCTGTTGGTTTGAACCAGATCCACAGAAAGACATCGGAGAGGGCTGTGTTGAACAGGAGTAAGTGTTCATAGGATGAGACTCCCGGTTGCAGCACCTCCGTCAAGATGTTAGTCTTGACTGCCACTGAGAGCAATTGGAGGTCGAGGACCTCGGCCACCCTCTGCACTACTATTGTATATATAGCTCCCTCCTCCGTAGCCACAGTAGGGGGTGAAAGCATGCGGGTATCTGGAGATGTGTCAAGTCCGTCCACTGGCATCACCCAGTACCTCATATAGAACTCTGTGACTTGAGCGGGGGTTACTCCTGCCCCTGGAAACTTGGGGAGGAGTGGAGTCAGCCCAGGCGAAGGTCCAGAGGAACCAGGCCTTGAACGCTGATGTTCCTTTGTCGTGTCGGCCGATGGACGAGGAGAAGTCAAAATTAACTTCGACTTCTTGTGTTTTTTTGTGCCTCTTACCTGAGTGCCCCGATGATTTGGAGTGGGATGAAGAGGACTTCGGACTCCTGGAATGGTCCTGAGACCTTCCTCTCGAGCAGGACCATGACTTCTGCAGAGTCACCTGCTGGGTCACTAACAGCTTCAGGGGCTGCTCCCTCAAAGTCTTTGGCACCATGGCCCAGCAGTCAGAGCACGACTTGGAGTCATGGCTGTGCTCCAAACACCACAAATGCACAAGGTGCGAGTCTGAAAATGACATGGCACAGTGACAGGCGCCACAAGGTTTAAAACTCGTCTTGCTCAATGACATCCTCAAAACACCAGGATGAAACTTAAAAACAAAAAAAAAAAGGTCACAAAAATCCTGTCAAAAAACTGACAGAGGGGTTGCCTTCTCTCGGATCAGCGCCGACTGGCGCAAACTGACATCAGTGCGCCGAGGTGGTGCCTGCATAGGTGACGCGGATGTCACTTCCGGCATAGACAAAGCTACGTGAAGCAGACCAACACCACCTACCAACACACAGGGGTACTGCTCAGAAAAACCTTTCAAATCATCTGACGCCTGGGGAAATTCAAAGGTAAGGAATCTGTGACTAGTGTCTCTATCAGATGGTATGTTTTTAACTGTAATCCATTTGCACTAAACAAGATGCCGTTGCCCTACTTACGCCAGGGAATTCTGTTGTTTATGTCTATGCACTTCACTGTTTTTATTGATACACATCATGTCAGTCAGCGTCATGAACAAGGGTATTTTTGCTGATAAACGTTGACACTGGTAATCTGTAACTCTGCACTACCTTGCACAATAAGTAATTGGAGTTGCTGTTGGAGTGCCGAGCTCTTTTTTGGGATTACAGGAAGAGAAAAGGCGAGGAGGTTTGAGTGCGGTGGCGCCAACACAAGTCACAGTGCACCCCTGCCGATCTGTAACCAGTCAGCAAGAGCCATTGTTTGCCAGGACAGATTGAGGCCGACGAGCCCCCGACTTATTTCCACCCGCCTCACATGGAAATGTTTGACGGTTCATTAGCGTGGGAGTACTGCTGTTTAGGTGCTTGGTGAGGAAGCACCCGAACAGCGGCAGCAGCTGTGACACTGATTGAGGTAAATGGCAGTGAAAGAGATAACAGCGACGCAAAAGCCGGCAGATTTGTTGCTTACAGAAGGTGGCATGGTGTGCCAGGAATTAAAATAAGGTGATGCTGTTGATACAAATGGAAGTAATAATAGTATGTCATCTTTGTAATGACAATAATGGAAAAGAAGACAGTAATTCCTTTGACTAAAAAAACTTTGACTGCAGAGAAGACTGAGATTTTACCCCTAGGTTTATCTTGTTGCCCTGAAGTGAACTTTAATTATGCACAATCAATCAAGAATCAATCTCTTCAAGTCTGTACATAAATTAAAATTAATGAAGCTCTTCAAAGTTAAGTCCACAGTGCCATGAAAGGAAATTGTGAAAACAGAATATACCCCCACAGTAATTTACTGGTGTCTAATTTGATTTTATGTAGGAAATACTGGAAACGGTGTTGATAATGTGAACACTGATCTGGATGATTTAGAGATGATTATTATGATAAATATGTTTGTGGGTGAGAAAGGAGGCACCACTTTTAAAGTAAAATTGAAGTCTGTGCCCCCCTTGATGCATGACAACATAGGCATGTTTTCTGAAGCAGTAAACTCTGATTTGAGGAAGTTACAGTTGTCTGTATGTCAGGAGAAGAGATGTCAAGGCACTATGGGGAAATTGTAGTGACAGACTATCGTAAAATGGAGTGAGAAAGATGACTGTGTAGTTAAAGGTTCAGAGAAAGGTTGCAATGTGGTGCTATGGCCTAGGGATATGTAAATGAAGAGAGCTTATGGGCAACTAAATGATCAAGAGTGTTATAAGAGAATCAGAAAAATTGATTTCATGAGAGTGAAAGAGTATTTGCTTTGTGAATTGAGAGAATGGCAAGAAGAGGTTAAGTTGGGACGAATATAATAATAAAAAAAATGATAATTCTAAATGACCAACTTTTGATCGGATCCCTAAAGTGCTAAGTATGTGGGAAGACTTCCAGGGAGACCTATAATAGCAGTGATCAATAGCTTGTTTGATAGTGTTTCTAAATATATTGATCACTTTTTGAGGCCATTAGTCACCAATATTCCCTCCTATATCAAGGACACATCAGAGTTTTTTAAAGTATTTTTTGATGTTAAATGGGAGGATGATATGTACAAGATAGATCAGTATGTGTACACCCTATACACAAGTATTCGGCATAAAGATGGCATGAGAGCTGTCAGACACAAGTTTCTAAAGTAAGACCTATTAAGTACTACAGGCCTAATGAAATGTTGTTGAGGATGATTGAATGAAGCCACATATAAAACATCTTAATTTTCAACAGATAATTGTTTGAACAACAAAGGGGTCTGCAATGGGTACCTGCTTCGCCCTCAGCTATGCAAATTTCCATATGGGCTGGTGGATAGAGCAGGTACTTAATTGCCCTGAGATGGAAGAATTGTCAGTCAATATTTTGTTATGGGTCCGATATATTGACAACCTGTTTGTGATAGGGAAATGGGATGTTGAGAGAGAAAAACTCTTCATTGAGAGGATAAATAACAATGATCTAAACCTTTCATTCACTAGCCAGGTAAGTAACAAACAATTGAATTTCCTGGATGTCAGGATAATGGTTCAGGAACAGGGATTAGTGAATACTATTTACAAAAAGCCCACAGTAGGCAATAGCACTTTACATGCTAACATTTCCACCCTGCTGCCCTGTAGAATAGTAACACGTATGGGGCACTGATGCATGCCAGAAAAATTGCAGCACACAAGATTTCTTCGATAAAGTTCAGGACAATATGATGAATAGACTCAAGGCAAGGGGTCATTCGGAGGAGTGCTGAACACCTCTAAGAATTGAATCTCAAAATGTAAGAGAGAAGCGGCTCTGTTTTAAACATATAGAAAGAATGAAGACAAGGAATGTAGATTTATAACCTCTTATCATAATCATCATGAAAAAGTAAGAGGCATCATCAATAAGCACTGGCACTTTATTAAGAAGGATCTGGCTATAGGAAAAGATTTGAAAATGAGACCTCTGATTTCTGCTGGAAAGCCAATGGTAAAGAGTGAAGTAACCACAAAGTAAAAACAATGTTTAAAAATGAAGGAACGTTTTAAGACGTAATAAATGTTAAGCTTGTTTGAATGAGCTTAATTTGACTGAGACAGTGGCACCTTTCAAAAAGAAAATCAGACTGAAAACTGCCTTAAACTGTAGAACCGAGTATGTGGTACATAAGCTTCAGTGCACACAACCCGGAACACAGTGATCCACCAGAGGGGCTCCCCGGGCGTACCCGCCTTAAGATCTATTATAACGCTGGAATTACCTGTTCCAGTTTTTCAACCCCCTCTCGGCATCCCGATATGCAGTTGGTCCACCGTGACCTGATGGGATGATCTCCAATCTCTAAGAAATACTGTCACATTTTACACTTTGTATGCGGGATACTCGACATTACCGCAGTTTTGATACGTCCTGAACGAACAGACTTATCCCTGACTGGTTTTTTTGCCCAGCCGGGTTGGAATTATCACCGGCTGAGCGACAATCCGAATACTCTTCATCTATATTCAGCCCTGAGGAAGTCGCGGGAGTAATTTCCACACGCGACGAAACACGTGTCGGCTGGTTTTTCTTCCTATCACTGAAACTAAAAGAAAAAATTAAAAGGCTGAACATTAATCGACATCCTTCAAGAGATTTCCTTTCCGTTTTATGTATTTTTACTGTAGCACTTACTTTACATACTGTGGTAACTTAACATTTATGTGTGCCTAGGTTTCCGTTTTGCTTATCATGAAAAAGTAAGAGGCATCATCAATAAGCACTGGCACTTTATTAAGAAGGATCTGGCTATAGGAAAAGATTTGAAAATGAGACCTCTGATTTCTGCTGGAAAGCCAATGGTAAAGAGTGAAGTAACCACAAAGTAAAAACAATGTTTAAAAATGAAGGAACGTTTTAAGACGTAATAAATGTTAAGCTTGTTTGAATGAGCTTAATTTGACTGAGACAGTGGCACCTTTCAAAAAGAAAATCAGACTGAAAACTGCCTTAAACTGTAGAACCGAGTATGTGGTACATAAGCTTCAGTGCATTTTTTCCAAGGTATATATAGAAAGTATGATCTTGCCAGCACAAGAACGAGTACTGCAGCACCTTAGAGCGATCTAGAACAGGGATATCAACTATTCGATCGGGCGCTATTTCCTAAGATTCCATAAAGGCGATGAGAAGTTGTTAAAATACAGATTGATTGATTGTGTACCAGGAACGGAGGAGATCGAGAGAAAGAATTGAGGAAGGTCAAGTCGAGATACATTCTTGAAATTAATTCAAAAGAAGCCCAGTATTGCTAAATATTGCTGAGGAGATGTGCATACATTTATGGAACTGTCTTGTGTAAAAGTTGATTTTAAATTTTGAACTGCTATGGGTTTACTTTTTTTTGATGCGTTTTTAGTACTGCAGGCTGTGCTGACAGGAAGATGGATCTATGCCAGTATATAATTGTTCAACCTGACTGCAATTTTGTGAAATAGAAACATGAAGAGTATAGTAAATATATTATTGTTGGCACTGGATGTTAAGCTGAGTGGCATGATGGGTGGCCCACTGGGGTTTAATGTTTTGACTCTGTTTAAGGTAAAAAGGCAATATATGAGGGATCATGATACCGGAAATTAGTTTGTGATAGGAATGGAAAACAATTATGAAGTCTGATTCATGATATGTAGTAATTGGAATAATGGATTGCGGTTTTTCTATGTAACTACTAACTTAAATCTATCTTGAACTGAAGAAGTATTATGTTACGGATTTACTTATGGGGGAAGTTTATGAAATGTAGAACAATTAGTATGTTTTTAAATTGTAATCCATGTGTTCCTAAGAACATTTAGAAATTTACAAGATGACGCTGCCCCTGACAAGCCAAGGGAGTAGTATTTGGAATAATGGATTGCAGTTTTTTTTCTATAACTAATATTTTCAATTTATTGTATCCTCCTAATAAGAATACACTATTTTGAATCAATGAGTTCTTAGGTTACAGATTTATGCATAGGGGAATCGTGTGAGATGTAACACTGTTTTTTTTTTTAAACTTAGGTTTTATAGACCTTTGAATAATAAAAAACATGGCAGGATATACATTCAAGGAGACATAAGTAAAGTATAGAAGAAAGAATCAATAATGACAAAGTTTCAGGTACTGCTCAGTTACTTTAACTCAAGATAGAGCGACCATCAGTGGCTGCTTCCCATGGGTAGGTCAACAGCACCCTGCAACAAAGCATAACGCCCCATAATCTGCACTTAGGCAAACTAAAGGGAACTGTAACCCAGGAGGTCCCACAGGGTGCTGTGGGGGAACTGGCCACTAACACAGTCAAAGATCTTGGTATACTCTACACCAGATACCTAAAGCCGGCTCAGCTACACATGGGCCAGAACTGTGACCATAAAGCCATAATACAAAAAATTAACAGCAGGGAAAAAAGTGAACAAATAAACAAAACCATGTTCATGCACAAATTACTGTCCCAGGGTGTGGCATAGCGATACCAAAGGGGATGATGGACGGAGCGTTAGAGCAAATCAAACACTCACCCCCAGTCAACTGATCTGGGTTTAATCCATCATCATTCTTTGGCTCACTCCACCACCCCAGTTCAGACATGGCCATATGCAAATCAGTCTGACCCTGTGCCTCATGGGAACAGTCCAGCCCGAACTGCCAAGCCATGTCTTCCCTGGACCGGAAACAAGCATCCTGGGACCGGTTTCGGGTTCAAAACCCTCATCAGCCAGGCTATCTTGAATCCAGTGGCAAAGTGAGCAAGGGACCCACGTCTGGGCATACCCTGCCAACTTAGGGCGAACAAAGCAATACCAAAGGGGATGATGGACGGAGCGTTAGAGCAAATCAAACACTCACCCCCAGTCAACTGATCTGGGTTTAATCCATCATCATTCTTTAGCTCACTCCACCACCCCAGTTCAGACATGGCCATATGCAAATCAGTCTGACCCTGTGCCTCATGGGAACAGTCCAGCCCGAACTGCCAAGCCATGTCTTCCCTGGACCGGAAACAAGCATCCTGGGACCGGTTTCGGGTTCAAAACCCTCATCAGCCAGGCTATCTTGAATCCAGTGGCAAAGTGAGCAAGGGACCCACGTCTGGGCATACCCTGCCAACTTAGGGCGAACAAAGCGATACCAAAGGGGATGATGGACGGAGCGTTAGAGCAAATCAAACACTCACCCCCAGTCAACTGATCTGGGTTTAATCCATCATCATTCTTTAGCTCACTCCACCACCCCAGTTCAGACATGGCCATATGCAAATCAGTCTGACCCTGTGCCTCATGGGAACAGTCCAGCCCGAACTGCCAAGCCATGTCTGCCCTGGACCGGAAACAAGCATCCTGGGACCGGTTTCGGGTTCAAAACCCTCATCAGCCAGGCTATCTTGAATCCAGTGGCAAAGTGAGCAAGGGACCCACGTCTGGGCATACCCTGCCAACTTAGGGCGAACAAAGCGATACCAAAGGGGGATGATGGACGGAGCGTTAGAGCAAATCAAACACTCACCCCCAGTCAACTGATCTGGGTTTAATCCATCATCATTCTTTAGCTCACTCCACCACCCCAGTTCAGACATGGCCATATGCAAATCAGTCTGACCCTGTGCCTCATGGGAACAGTCCAGCCCGAACTGCCAAGCCATGTCTTCCCTGGACCGGAAACAAGCATCCTGGGACCGGTTTCGGGTTCAAAACCCTCATCAGCCAGGCTATCTTGAATCCAGTGGCAAAGTGAGCAAGGGACCCACGTCTGGGCATACCCTGCCAACTTAGGGCGAACAAAGCGATACCAAAGGGGATGATGGACGGAGCGTTAGAGCAAATCAAACACTCACCCCCAGTCAACTGATCTGGGTTTAATCCATCATCATTCTTTAGCTCACTCCACCACCCCAGTTCAGACATGGCCATATGCAAATCAGTCTGACCCTGTGCCTCATGGGAACAGTCCAGCCCGAACTGCCAGGCCATGTCTTCCCTGGAACGGAAACAAGCATCCTGGGACCGGTTTCGGGTTCAAAACCCTCATCAGCCAGGCTATCTTGAATCCAGTGGCAAAGTGAGCAAGGGACCCACGTCTGGGCATACCCTGCCAACTTAGGGCGAACAAAGCGATACCAAAGGGGATGATGGACGGAGCGTTAGAGCAAATCAAACACTCACCCCCAGTCAACTGATCTGGGTTTAATCCATCATCATTCTTTAGCTCACTCCACCACCCCAGTTCAGACATGGCCATATGCAAATCAGTCTGACCCTGTGCCTCATGGGAACAGTCCAGCCCGAACTGCCAAGCCATGTCTTCCCTGGACCGGAAACAAGCATCCTGGGACCAGTTTCGGGTTCAAAACCCTCATCAGCCAGGCTATCTTGAATCCAGTGGCAAAGTGAGCAAGGGACCCACGTCTGGGCATACCCTGCCAACTTAGGGCGAACAAAGCGATACCAAAGGGGATGATGGACGGAGCGTTAGAGCAAATCAAACACTCACCCCCAGTCAACTGATCTGGGTTTAATCCATCATCATTCTTTAGCTCACTCCACCACCCCAGTTCAGACATGGCCATATGCAAATCAGTCTGACCCTGTGCCTCATGGGAACAGTCCAGCCCGAACTACCAAGCCATGTCTTCCCTGGACCGGAAACAAGCATCCTGGGACCGGTTTCGGGTTCAAAACCCTCATCAGCCAGGCTATCTTGAATCCAGTGGCAACGTGAGCAAGGGACCCACGTCTGGGCATACCCTGCCAACTTAGGGCGAACAAAGCGATACCAAAGGGGATGATGGACGGAGCGTTAGAGCAAATAAACACTCACCCCAAGTCAACTGATCTGGGTTTAATCCATCATCATTCTTTAGCTCACTCCACCACCCCAGTTCAAACATGGCCATATGCAAATCAGTCTGACCCTGTGCCTCATGGGAACAGTCCAGCCCGAACTGCCAAGCCATGTCTTCCCTGGACCGGAAACAAGCATCCTGGGACCGGTTTCGGGTTCAAAACCCTCATCAGCCAGGCTATCTTGAATCCAGTGGCAAAGTGAGCAAGGGACCAGGGGGTGGCATTGCATAGGTAGGAGAAGAGTGGGGGGGCATAACAGAGGGTGGGGTCCGGCCAAGCGGAGCAGGAGGGGGAGGGGGAAGCCTCCAACCACAGACCCCATCTCATGGCTACCTGTAATCAGGGATGCCAAGAGATCAATCAGATGGGGGAACTCCAAGCAACACTCCATTCCACCCATCAAGTTCAATCTGGTACCTCCAACCCACCTTTATCACCATCATCCCAGTCATCTGTATCAGCGGGGTTTTTCCATTCATCCGCCACTTCCGACCACAAGGGGGGGCTATGGCCCTACCCCGAACCTCGCAGGCCTCCTCAAGCATCAATGCCCTTTCCTCAGCCCAGGCCCACAAGGTGACATCTTTAACCCAGGTTTCCACCCTAGGCCCCACAGCAGATTTCCAGGTCATAGTGCTGCATCGCTTGGCCAGGATCAATGCCAGGTCAATAAACTGGTTCCCAACCTTCTTAGATGTAGGTCTTGGAAAGGTGCCCAAAAGACAGGTTTCAGGAGAGTTTGAGAGTAACCTATTCAGGGTCCCATTTAGATTGGAAATTACGTCATCCCAGAACCCAGAGAGTCCAGGTCAGTCCCAAGTCATGTGTCCAAAGTCTGCATCCAGTGCTGCACAGCCTGGACATCCTCTAGGGTCTGCACCATAAATGGCCCTGATCCTACGCGGCATCAAGTACGTGCAATGAGTGTAATTGTAATGAATGTTTTCGAGAGCAAACTACAAGAAACTTTCTGAGGGTATGCCAAAGCCCTCCCCCACTCAGCATCAGTCAAGTCCCGACCCAACTCTGCCATCAGGACTGCCATAGGGTATCTAAAGGCAGCACAGCCAAGCTGTTTAACGTTTTATAGAACCACATGACGAAGTGGCTGCATGAGCCCATTGTCAACAGAAGTTGAAGTACACCATGCATTGGAGGTTTTATCTCACCTGCCCCAAAAGGTCTCGGAGCGCCTGCGCGAGCACCTCTAGGTGAGAAACTGCCACAGAGGCAGGCCGATTTGTTCTGATAATTTCCCAAAGGGGATAAAGTAGCCGGATTGGAAGCAGTCTCTTAAAAGTCACTATCCCTGCCTCCATCCAAGAACACATCTGTCTTTCGGTAAAGAAGGTCAAAGGATCTCCATGGAGCAGCCCCACTAGTGGAAGCTCAGGGGCATAAGGTGTGGTTCCCCCAGACGGGAAATCTGCAGACCAGGTGCAAGAAGTTTGACCAATAGAGACCCTGATTGGGTACAGAGCCCAGTGGAATAAGTTTCACTGCTCCTACCCCGTCCAGCCACCTGGTGATCCACTGGAGCCATGCCGCCATGAAATACAATTCAAAATTCAGCAATCCCAGTCCACCCTCAAGTGGGGGGCGATGGAGGGTAGCAAAAGAGACCCTGTGGCAGCCACCATCCCAGTTAAGGAGAACGTCAAACCGCCGGAATCAAAGAGCAGGAATGTGCACAGGGAGATTCACAAAGAAATAGAGGAGCAGTAGGAGCATGATCATGTTGGAGAGCACTATGCGTGCCATGATAGGTTGTTTGAGGGACCGTCAAAAGGAGACACAGGACCGGAGTGCCTGAAGCGCCTTCTCCAGGTTACCCTCACGTAAATCTTGGAAAACATGAAAAATCAGAATGTCCAAGTACTTAAAGGTACGTATTTCAGGTGGGCAGAAGGTGGGGCTGGGGGCACCATCAATCACCGGAACACGTAGGTTTTGCCCCTGTTCACCAGAAGGCTTGAGTACAAGCCAAACTCTTTGAGGAGTTGCAGCACCAGGGGAGTATCACGCTCACCATCGAAGGAAGTAACCCGTTTAGGGCCACCCGGGTCACTAATGACCACCTCTCAGCCTTCTGTACTAAATAAAGAGTCGGTCAGACAGTAGAGAATACAAACCAATAACTGTTTATTCATATACACTCAGAGTGGAGCCCCATCTGCCCAGTCGCTAGGAGTGCTGCAGAGGTAACTGAAATTGACAAGCATAAAGATGCATTATGTACGTTTCGTAACCGGGCGAAAACACGCCCACAGTGGAATTTTCCAGGCAGGTGCAGTTAAACAACAAAATACAGAAAAAACGGTTGCAGCGCTCATATCTTACACAAAGTAACATAGTCCAAGGTCGTTCCATCCGGAGTCCGCCACCAGACAAGGGGGAGAGGGCCTCTATTTAGTGAGAAAGCTATGTGCTTACATGAACAGTGTGCTCATTACTGAAACAAAACCCAAGTGAAGAAACGAAACTCAGAGAGGAGCATTTCTTGGAAATGAACTAGATCAGTTTCGAACAGCCTAAAATGGCGCCCAAATAGAAAATGGCGCAGCGCATGCTAAGTTACATGGAGCACTGCGTAAGCATAAACAATTTTTATTCTAACAGACCCTACTTTTAGCATGTGCTAAAACATTTTCAAACACCAATAAGAGGGAACAAAACTACAAACAGTAATAAGTAATCGCATTAATAAACAGTTATGAGCACGGGGGCGTGGCCTGCAGGGGAAGCATGGCGGATGCGTTCTAGTATTGCTCCGTCGGCTATCCCCGCAATCCGATACTTTTATCCTGCTTCGCTGTCATCTGTTGCTGTGGGGCTGTGCCCGACGCCCCAGTGACACCCCCGGGGACCTGCAGAGCCGAAATTGAGACTGGACGGCGATTTCCCAGTAGAGTGCAGCGGGGCGCTGGGAGGCGGCTCGTAGGCCGTGACCGTCGTGGAGCGGGCGTTGCGCCCGTGATTTAGCCCTGGTTGCCGGAGTCGGACTTTCGCACCGGTCGATTACCGCAGGTGTGCGGAGCTAGTCAGCGGGTGAGGAGACGGGCCCCAGACACATCGGGAGCAGTGAGGAAAGCAGACCGCGAGGCTCCGGGCATCGTTACGCATATAGGCAGTGGCCAGGACGGACCCGGCTCAGTCCTCATCAAGAACTTACAACGCGGTGAGGTGCAGCTGATAGGCTGAACGGGGACTGCATGTGTGCTGGGGAGGTCCCATGAGCCATGGGCAGGATAAGACGCTGTCGGTAGCGCCCAGCAATGGCCTGATTGTTTGGTGCTGGGATACACCCACGCTGGGTGGGCGAAGACTGAGAGCGGCCATTACGATGTGGAGAGACCAGCCCTGAACTTGTGGAAAGGCGCGGCGCCCTAGTGCTTCAGTGTTTAAGTGGGGAGGCGTGGAGACCCTCAACTGCTGTTTTGGAAGGGAGAGGACTTATTACATTGGCATGATTGAGTTGGTGCAGGCCAGGCTGATGGGACGGCATGCTACCCCGGGACCCTGGCGTCTGTGAGGTGAGGTGTGAGGACTTCCGTCTGTTCCCACGGAGGTGAGACGCAGGGAGCGCCGCAGGGCCTGTGGATGTAGCCTGATAAAGTAGGTGTTGGCAGACCAAGAGGTGGAGTGGAGGGGTCCTCCTTCTAAGATATGTTCCCCCCCTCCCTCTGAGATAAGATCCAGACAGCATCTAGTTCACAGGCAGTGGCAGACTTCTGGCACGCGGTGGAATGTGCGGACCTGAGAGCTACGACGGCGCGACCAAGGCCCACTAGCAGCTCTTCGAAGTGGTCGACTTGAATGAGTAGCTGACTGGAGTGAAGTCGCACTGTGTGCCTATGCTACGTTAAAAGAAGGGATAGCTCCGAGCTGCGCCTCCACGTACTGCCCGCTTGAGGTGAAATCCGTACTTGGAGAGGGGCACTGCCCTGTTCCTTTGATTGCCTTGAGGCTCTGGTGGTGTTTTGGGTAGAGTCACCTGTGCGCAGGACGATGGGACGCACCAGGAGTGCTGGGTCGAAGACATCCTCGCAGGCTGTGGGCGCAAGTGACACTGATCCCCTACATCAGATGGCAGAACGGGTGGCTCCGGACGACCGTCTAGACACTATCCTGCAGGCCATCGAGCGCTCTCGTGCATCCATGGAAGCCAAGTTATACAAGGTGGCCCTGGATCTTACGCTGCTGCACGCGGATCATCGGAATTTGAAAGACCGGGTCACTGTGGTGGAGCAGGAGGTAGCTGAACTGAAGCCGGCCACAGAGTTCCAGGAGAAGCAGCAGAATGCACATGAAGTGCGGATTAGATACCTGGAGGAGCGCGTTGAGGATGCGGAAGGCTGTTCCCGGAGGAACAATTTTTGGCTGATTGGGCTGCCGGAGGGAGCGGAGGGGCAGGACGCAGTCACCTTCCTTGAACACTGGCTGAAGACACTTCTACTGCATACTGCATTCTCCCCATTCTTCACTATAGAACGAGCACATCGCGTCCCGGGAAGGAGACCGGCCCCGGGGGACAGGGCGCGACAGCTCATCTTTAAGTTACTACACTTCAGGGATCGGGATGTGATCCTCCGCGAGATGAGGAATTTGGATGATATTCATTACGAGAACGCCAAGGTGCTGTTTTTCCCGGACTATACAATAAAAGTTCAGCGCCAGCGGGGGTCCTTCTTGCCGGTCAAGTGCCAACTTCGACAGCTCAATATCTCCTATTCCCTACTGTTCCCGGCCAGACTCCGCGTCATTTCCTTTGGGAAGTCTAGGTTCTTTGATACGCCTCAGGATACTTGGGACTGGTTGGAGACGTCGGGTCAGTGCTCTGGCCCTCGGCCCACTGGTAATGCCGCGACATGGCCTGGGGAGGCAAGTGGAGGTAGACCTTGGCGGCGCCGGTCAGGAAGGCGATTCCTTGGGTCGGTGGTGGCACCCGGCCCAGATTAGATCCGGAGGGAGCAGCAGGCGGTGGTTCGCATTGCGGAACTGATGGCGGATACAGCGCTGCCGGATAACAAAGTGGACGCTTCCTTTCATTCGACGAGAGATGAGGGATCCTCGATAGCGGACTCATTGGAAGGGGTCTCACCGAGAATGCCGGATGTTACACCTCAGACGGCGGATGGTATCGTATGACGAGGGCTGTGCTGGACTTTTATTGGTGGGCATTGCTGTTCGGGCTGTTGTGGGCAATGTTAGTATTAATATGTGACTATGGCAACGTCCTGTATTTAGGAGCCAATAAGGAGGTGACACGTAAACTTCAGGTGGTACAGAACTCAGCTGCCAGGCTGCTCTGCCACGTTCCTAGATTGGCTCCCATCTCAGGCTCGCTCTGTGACCTTCACTGGCTCAGGGTGGAGAACCGCATTAAATTCAAAGCCCTGAGTTATATGTACAAAATCAAATCTGGCACGGCACCTCAGTACCTGAATGCCTTAGTCCACCCTTACCATCCATCGCGCATTCTTCGTTCTTCCACTCAGGCAAAATTTTCGGCTCCCAGGACTAGACTGTCGCGAATGGGTGGTCGGTCTTTTTCCTGTCTGGGCCCCTCTTTGTGGAATTCTCTCCCTTTGTCACTTCGTAACGAAACCATCTATGCGAATTTCCGAAAATGTTTAAAAACTTGGTTATTCAATCAGAAGTTCCTTCTACTCTGTTCGTGTCAGGCGGCGCCGGGAAACCTCTGGGTAGCTGTGCGCCTTATAAAATTAAATAACAATAACAACAATAACAACTGTATGTTGGTTTCACCGAGTCTGGCAAATAGATTAGCACCTGTGATTCCGCAATTGGTCCATCATGACCAAAATGGGTTTCCAGGCCCACCAGGCCTGGAAATCCTTGCGCCCTGGGGGAAAGGGGTTGCTTTTTGGGTATATTTTAGGGTGATGTGTTACTAGTTGCCTCTGTGGGGATTCACAATGGTACACCCTGCATGGTTACACTACCCCTTGTTTTCCCCATCCATTTGGGGCCAGTAGGACACAAGGCTGTGCTGCTGATGTTTGTGTTTGGATGACACCCCTTTGCTTTGGGGGTTGCCCTTATGAAACTTTATATCCCCCTAGTTGATTCTTCCTGTTTCCCCTACGATGCAGGACCCTGTTGGAGGGGGGTTGGTGTGGACGATGTGCATGTTCGACTGTTGGTTAACGAGATCTGGGTGGGTTGGGACGTTATTGTTATCTTCTGGCTATTTCTCTTCGCTCTAACATGGGTCATGTGATACTTACCTGGAATGTTCGGGGGCTCCGCACACCTTCTCGTAGGTATGCTGTACACTCCTATCTTAAACGTCATAACGTACACATAGCACTCTTGCAGGAGACACATTTAAACGCAGTGGAGATTACCAGATTGCAGCGCAGGTGGAGGGGTAAAATATACACCACGGATTACTCCCTGTTTGCTAGGGGGGTACTTATTTGGATACACCCTGGGACGCCGTTTGCCAAGGAGGAGGTCCTCACTAATAGGGAAGGCAGGTATGTACTCGTAAAAGGTAGACTGGACGGACGGCACATATTGCTGGGTACTGTGTATGCCCCAAATGTAGACTTGGGTATGTTCTTTAATCAGTTGTCCCTTGGTTTGGGGAAGTGGTGTAAGATCCCTTGGCTGCTAGGCAGTGACTACAACAGCATCCTAGATGTAGGGATGGATAGATCCTTTCCCCCACTCAGAGGCCCAGCCGCCACGACCAACTCTACAGTGCTTCATGGTTGGGCGCATGGATGGGGGATAGTCGATATTTGGAGGCATCATAATCCATGGGAGAGGGTATACGCTTTCTTTTCAGCACCTCATAATCTGTGTGTTCGTCTTGATAGATTCTTCGGATCCTCCTCCCTTCTTCCATATGTTTCAAGATCGGAATATTGGGGGCGCACACACTCCGATCACAATCCTCACTGTGTCGAATTGGCCTGGGAGTTTGGAATCCCATGGGTACCTATGTGGAGGTTG
Organism: Calotriton arnoldi; assembly: GCA_963921515.1. Lineage (NCBI taxonomy): Eukaryota > Metazoa > Chordata > Amphibia > Caudata > Salamandridae > Calotriton > Calotriton arnoldi. The sequence goes on from CAWUFW010009270.1 coordinate 507,599, forward strand.
CAACCGGCGATGTTAGAGGACTCGATCTTCCAGGAGACGATTGGGGAGGCCATAGGGGACTACTTTGAGCTCAACATGGGGACCGCCTCCTCTCCGTTGGTGGAATGGGCGGCCATGAAGGTCACTCTGAGGGGACAATGCCTGGGACGGGGCTGCGGCATCAGGTGGCATTGGACCTGCTTGAGATAGAGAAGGGGCTACTGCCGCTTGAGTCCAGGGCGGTGACTGATGCTGGTGAACTGGCCTCCTTGGAGGAGGCACGTCAGAAAAATGCGGAACTGCTTGAACGACAGCGATGTCTTAATTTTGCGGCACACTCTGCGTCTGTACATGCCAAGGCGGATCGTTCAGGGCCTCTCCTCGCATGGTTAATCAAACAGGAACAATCGGTTGGGCCGATTACTGCGCTCCGATCTTTAGATGGGAGCCTTAAGCACACACAGTTAGAAATTCACGGTGAACTGACCACGCATTTCACCCGGCTCTATAAGCCTAGTCAGAAGGCTTCCGAGGGGGAGATAGAGGAGTTTCTAAGCGTGCTCCCTTTCCCGGCCCTGTCGAGGGAACAGCAGATGGAGCTAGATGCCCCGCTCACTTTGGATGAAGTTAGAGGTACAATGAGGACTATGCCTTCTGGGAAAGCTCCGGGCCCTGATGGTTTTCCCCATGAATTTTATGTCATATGCCGACCTATTGAGCCCGCACCTCCTCAAGGTATAATAGGAAGCACTCGAATCCCTCGCCCTCCCCGCCACAATGGCGGAGGCTACACTGATACACTCCCCAAGCCGGGTAGGGACCCCACTTCCATGGGAGCATACCGCCCATTGGCGCTCCTAAATGGGGATTATAAGAACCTTGCAAGCATCCTGGCAAATAGATTAGCACCTGTGATTCCGCAATTGGTCCATCATGACCAAAATGGGTTTGTACCGGCCCGTAATACGTCGCTTAACATACGACAGCTGTTCCAGGTGATGCATTGTGCTACAACAGACTGGCCATTGGCTGGTTGTGTTGTGTTGGACTTGGAGAAGGCTTTCAACACAGTTGAGTGGCCCTTCCTGTTTGCGGTGCTTAATACATTTGGATTTGGACCATACATCTTAAGCCTTATTACACTGCTGTACGGGGCTCCCACGGTCCGGGTATGGCTGGGGACTCTCTTTTCTGAACCTATACTGATCGAACGGGGGACTCGCCAGGATGCCCCCTTTCCCCATTGATTTTTGCCCTGGTGATAGAACCACTAGCGATGGCATTACGGAGCTCGGCATCGGACTGGGTGATACGCCTGGGAGATGGCATACATGCGATATTGCTGTATGCGGACGACATCTTGCTGTATGTTCAAGATATCCTGGCGATTCCTCAGGTCATTCCTGACACGTTGAGATCCTTTGTGTCTCTATCTGGGCTGGGGGTGCACTGGGGGAAGTCTTGCTTATACCCCTTTAATCCCGCTATGGGGGATCCGGGTTGGGAAGTGGACGGGACAGTAGTGCACTGGCAACCGGTGGCGTTCAGATATCTGGGCATACGCATTTATCACAACGATCGAGATCTTATGGACGGCAACATCACTAGGGTGGTTACAGCACTCAAGTCCCAGATTGCGTTCTGGAAGACACTTCACCTCTCGGTTATAGGTCGGGTGGAATTAATCAAAATGGTTATGCTGCCGCGTCTCCTTTATTATTTTTCCAATTTACCGCTTTACCTACCAGTGTCCTTTTTTCGCTCCCTGGAGGGGATTGTTAGAGATTTCCTTTGGAGTAACTCGCGGTGCAGGGTGGCTTTAGCAAAGCTGTACTTACCAAGGTCGAGGGGTGGGCTGGCTCTACCTAATTTGGAGCATTATTTCCTGGCTTCTCAAATACTGTGGGTGGCAAAATGGGTGGAGGAACTACATTTGTCGGACTCGGCAGAGAGGGATCCTCCGTATTCACTGGACAGGATTCTCTCCTTATTCCACCCTTACAATGGATCAAATGAGCCTCTTCCTTTACTGGTTCGGATTGCGCAGAAATGTTTCCGCAGGGCACTGCGCCATACTAAACACGTTGCACCGTATACACCCGTTATACCCTTATTGGGTATGCCGACGGCGAGGGGGCGAGTACTGTGTACTGATCTCACTGAGTGGGTGGGGGCAGGCATAACTTCCTTAGAGGACTTCTATGTGGAGGGCACATTGCAGTCATTCCTTACCATCACGGAGGAAGATGGGGTCCCCCCGGGCCAATTCCTGAACCACACCTCTTGCATGGCTACGATGATGCGCTGGTGGGGCGACATTGCGCAGGAGCCTCCAGCACATCTCCTCATGCAATACGTGCACATTATGGGTACTGGACGTCATCTGGTGAAGTGGTTTGTGGAGTCGATCAGAGAACATACTCTGGCGGACTTAACACCGCTGGGAGTTAAATGGGAGGCAGATCGGAGGAGGCCTTATTCTGAGAAAGAGTGGTCCGCTGTCCTGGAAAGCCCTAAGCAGATCCCCAGGAATGCCCGTTTTAGGTTAATCCAATTCTACATTGTCCACAGGGCGTATCTTTCCCCAGACAAGATCAATAGGTATTTTAACAGACTGGATGCATACTGCCCACGCTGCCGGTTGGTTGATGCAAACCTTATACATATGCTCTGGTTGTGCCCCAATCTGCATTCATACTGGAGCGGGGTGATTAGAGTGTTGGCCACTAGCACTGACAGGGAAGTGCCACGGATATGGGAGGCATGATTACAGGCGTTTTTCCTAGGAGCAAGACAAATAAGGCATCCTCTAGGTTTCTAGATATGGGTCTTATTGTGGCCAAAAGATTGATTACATGCCGGTGGAAGTCGGAGGAGCCACCATTGCAGAAGGCCTGGTCTCTCTCAATGTTGAACTGGGCGAAGGCGGAGGCGGTTTCTTTAGTGCGTGGAGACGCGCTGGGTCTCCGTAAATTCCCTATTTCTGCTGCGTGGAATGCAATGCTGTGTACGTTTCAGGGGCTGCTGGCACCGGATGACCCACCGCACATTCCTACCCTTGACTGAAAGTGTGCCATCAATGTGCTGACGTTTGACGCGAACTATACCCTGAGTTGTAGAGAACGTCCCTTATACCCCATAATGTGATGTCTATTATCTCAGCAGTCCTGAAGTGCACTGGTGTGAACATTGATGGGATTTCGTCTCATAGCACCTGAGATTTATGTTTCCTCACCTATCCTTATAGGGCCCCTGCTTCCCCTCCTATCCCCCTTCCCCGATGGTGTTTTTCATTTGATGTTATTAGTATTAAGACTGTTTGACTGCATAAATAGATTGTTGTGATATGGCGGAGTGAAGCCATTCGAGTCGTATATATGTAACTGTTTATACACGCATAATAGGGTTATACTGTATTGCACTGGGATTAAACGTTTATGTTGTAGGCGGGAGGAGGCTTAGTGCCCGGTGGGATATGTCAATAATTGTTGCTGGTTGTGACTACTAATGATGATGTACTCATGTCATTGAGATACTGACTTACAATTAGAATTGTTTATCTGCCTACTGGTTCCACATGAAAATGTTTATGTACGCATACTGTTTTTCTTTCAGATACAAAAGCTTTAATAAACAGATCAAACAAAAAAAAATAAACATTTATGAGCACTCCATATTATCAACATCAGGAAGTGAAACAGTGAGGAGGGAGAAGTTCTCGAAAATTCCCTCATCGATATTCATCAGATTCTCAATATCCTTTTGAATCATTATAGCAGCATTTGTGTCATGAATTGATATCTTCTTTTTAGGGGTGAGAATAGTGGTACAATAAGAGCAGCAGAAGGGAAGACACTGAATAAGAGCACAGCAGAGCACTAATATCACAATCAGATAAATCAATTTTTCAAGAATCCCCCAACTACCAAAGAGAGAACAACTCCAGTTCCCACTTTCCATTCCTTTTACATTTTCAAGGATATCTAAAATGTGTTTGGTAATATTCTTTTCCATATTCTTAATCCCGACCACGCACTTATTGCCCGATTCCGCACATACACCACCACTATTAGCTAGAATAAAATCAACTGCATATCTGGTCTGTTCCGAATATATTCGCATACTCTCCAACTGAGTGGTGATGTCACGCAAAGCTGCTACCGTGGTATTAGATAAAATTTGCAGCTTACACCCAAAATATTCTCTAGCCTTCTCACCCCTAGCCGTAGAGGTACCACCCAAGGTGAAAATAGAAGAAAGGATGTATCCAAAAGTGATCCCATTACTATAATTATTAACCACTATATCGGTCACTCCCTCACAGAATTCTTTAGTCAAAAACCTTTTAACCCATTGTATGTTAGGCCTGGCATGCTAACAAGGTACACCCAAGGGCAATACCATTCCAAGAGCTACATCACCTGTACCATTGTGGACATTAGAATACGTCCCATTAGACAGAAAAAAAACCCCTGGGTGTGCATAAATCGGTCCCTCATAAACTACTGCTGCATACCTGGAGTTCATTCTAAAAGTACTTGGATCCTCGTTGTTCACCAAGGCGATCATATTTTTGTACAGCACTATTCCTGAACAATTTATATACAGTGAAGTATCAGTGCTATTCACAATGGGGCAACAAGCGGGATAATAGCCGGCCTCTCGAGTAACTATCAATTCCTTGTAATGCCAACCCACCAATGTGACATTCTGGGGCATATTAGCAAGACCCACGTTAAAATTATCGCCGTTTTAGCGGCAGGAAACTGCCGCTAACACGGCGATAATGGGCTTGCTAATATGCGTTATAGAATTCCAATAGAAGCCCAGGTTAGATGTGCAGGACATCTAACCTGGGCTTCTATTGGAATTCCATAACGCATATTAGCAAGCCCATTATCGCCATTTTAGCGGCAGTTTCCTGCCGCTAAAACGGCGATAATTTTAACGTGGGTCTTGCTAATATGCCCCTCTGTTTCTCCATATAGAAATTGTCGCAATATGTATTGTTATCACAACCTGGGTACCCCATTCCCAGTGGCTTTCTATGGTATAGACATGATCCCGGATAACCAAAACCAAACACTCCTTTCACTTCTGTAAATTGAGGTGGCCGAGTACAAGTATAATTTACAAGAGACAATGGCTATGCAGTCCACAGACTAGTGACAGATTGGGTGGGGTAGCAAGCTGTCCCTTCTCCGAAGAACCTCTTATGTGTCTCCAAGAATACATTACTCGGGGCTGTTCTTTTGTTTCTTTTCGGGGAGATAATCTTACCCTTGCTGCGCAAAAGATACACTCTGATCATTTTCCACGACCCATGACACCCCACACAATATTATTATTAGCAAAACCAAAAGAACAACACATATTACTTTCTTTTTCTGTGTCCACATCATATTATGCTGTGCAACAAGAACCATTGGCTGCTCTTCCTCAGCAATCTTTCTACCAAAGGGATGCATAATGAATTGCAAAGAGACAAGAATGCAAAGAAAATGTACAAGTTCCCAGTGTCCCTCAGAGCCTCACTGGTACAGGCTCCTATCGTCCATCAATAAGTTGGTGCTCTTGAGCACCGGCGGTGGAGATTGCTCTGTCCTAAGCTCTTTTAATCTATCCCACGTCGATAAAGATGGTATACCTGCAAGGTATACTTCTATTCTCCCTAGCTAATGTTCAGACGATAAGGGCAAAGTGAATACAACATTCTCCACTGATTTCGATTAATTCCGTTGATACTGAACTCAGTACTACCTATCTTACGTAGTCCATCCCTAATCTTTCTTCTCCTTGGATTCAGTATCCCTCAGCCGAGGGCGCAAATTGTACCGGGTAGCCCCAGGCACCGTGTGATCAATAAACAAAGGCTCCTGAATAGCTTGAATTTCTGGGGGAACAGCTTCATTCAAAACATCATTGTTCTCCTTATCGGTCGGTGTCCAGGTCAGCTGGGCGTCGGTGAAGGGAACAAACCTGGGCACTAGCTCACACTCGGCGTCGCTAACGCCCTCTTTGGCCCACTGATCGTATGGCAACGGCACAGGAATCCTCTGGCAGTGAGTGGCGTGGATCCAGTTCTTTCGACCAGCTACCTTTATAGCCGTCTGTGTCACCAACAGAACCTGCCCAGGGCCCTTCCAGCGCTGCTCCAAACTTTTCTTTCGCTGGAAGTTCTGGATGAGAATAAAATCTCCAGGATGTATGTCGTGGCCGGGCCTCGTCGGTACAGAAGGTAGGTACTCTTGCACTGTTATATTTCATATAGGTACCCCGATATAGGTCCAGGTAACATCATAACCCTTCACCTACATTCTCCCCTATACTACATACATAACGGATTTATAGGACTGACCTTTTACCCAGTTACAATACTACACACAAGTATGTAGGGTTTTCCCCTGGACACTGGCCTCATAAATTATGCATGAGGATTCTTAGTTTCTAGGAATCACAGCAGGACCATCATCTCCTGCATAATAACTGTGTATAAAGTTCATTCCCAACGTCATCCTAAGTCCGACACTGGCACAGCAAGGTAGAACCCTTGGGGATACCTTAGGGTATATAAACACCACATCTTGCTGAGATAGAGAGAGGAGATCAGGACTTCCTGGCTGACACACTGACGAGAGATGCTGAGGTTCCTGCCTGCAGATACTCCAGCTCGCAGTGGTCTGACATCCCTTGCGGGTTGTTCAGCTCGAGACCAGAATGGAGTCCCGCAGTCGCACATCAGATAATGGGGTTGGCTTTATCCTAGAGGGATTCTTGGTTTTACACCTACTCACATGCTAGGTACACTTAGGTACATCTAGTTAGGGTGCATCGTAGGAGTACGCATTTTATTGCCATGTATTCTATATACTTGCTTGTACTTATGATTTTAGCAAAATGGTAGAAATCTACCATCTGTTTACTTTCTTAGTGCTGTTACTCATTTATATATGCTACTGTCTACTGGTGATTTCAGTGCACTTATTCTACTCTAGAATAACGACTGTTCAATAAATACTTATTGAAAACGTCCCAACCGTTTATTCTGTGTATCTCTCTGAGAACAAGTGAGCACGAGTGACTGAGCGAAAAGTGAGTTGCTGTTTCCACGGTCCTGAGGGATTGCGAGCTAGCTGGTACACAGGCCAACATACCCAGTGGGGGTGTCTGGAATCAGACTGGACACCAGTCCCGCAGTGTATGTGGTCTAAACTCGCAGATCCTATATAGGTCTTATAGGAACTACAAGACATGGCGCCGCCAACGTTGTATTGGCACTTATTTAACAGTCAAATCTGAGTAGTTCAGTCGTGCTATTCTCAGAGACCCCTACTCACAATTTCCCCAGAGACGTCTGGAGTGAGAGGGAACAAAATCCGCCGCAGCTGAGTAGGAAAAATCCTATGTTTTGGCTGTTGGTTTAATCAAGCTTGAAGGATACAGTGTTCCTAATTGTGCATAACACCTTATCTCAGTTCCCTTGAAACGCTTTCCTTTCTAAAAATAATGACTGAGCAGGGAGACGTAGATGAAGGGAATGCACTAAACTTCACAACATAGGAAGATGATGCCGATGCAATACACATTGCAGAAAATGTTAGAAATGCCGTCACCCTAAAACTAGTAGCATATGGTGTTACAATTAGGGGTGGGCAAGTGACTTTCGTGATTGAGGCACACGAATCATATAGAACAGAGGTATTCTACTCATGGATTAAATTCCAGCAGGCAAATGCTTTGACAAAAACATTTCACTACTATGTCGAAGATGACATACCAGACGAATACAGTCCATATGAGGACATTGAAATTCCACCAACTTACCACGAACATTTTTACTGGTTTAAAGGCGCCCTCCCCCATACAAGAAATAGAGTAAGACTCGGCTCGCTCGGAAGAGACGGAGCAACTTGGCCAGTGCTAGCGGCCTACACACCACATCCTGACATTGACACAATGCCAGGAGGAGACTTACTAGTACAGCATAAAGAATTAATAAGCCTTTACAGAAACATGACACAGTTTGTGATGAGAACACTCACACTTCAGCGAACACCAGCTACACAACCAGGACCAGTCCAAAATAATACAACCAAAATTACACAACAAACCCTGCACGCAGTGATGGGTAAAATGCCCACTAAACGTGAACAAATGCCCTTCTGGATAGCACAACAAATATCACAGCTGGAGGCAGTGTTTCCACACACTGGTCCTAAGAAAAAGCATAGAATACTGACAATTTGCTTGCCGATGGGGATAGATCCCTCTATAGAAGATTGTACCTCTTGGGGTACAGTTTTCGCTGCAATATGTACCAGGACTCATGGTATCCCTTCTTTAGCGGTAATACCAGATGTATTAAGACAAATACAGAACGAATATGCAGCAGAACCTGCTCTAAACTTAGGGATGAAGTTGTTAAATAACTTCGCCCAGGTATCTGCGATAATATTAGCAAATATTAAAGGGGAAGCAGCATCAGTGGCAATACGCCAACGTCTGAGAGATTTCACTCCATCACAACAGGAGACAGAGCTACCTAAAGTAATTGAAACTGCTTATGCGGAATTAGGTAGAGACAGTCTGGGAGCTAGACCTGTAAAACCTCAACTAGTGGGAGGTACAGATAAAGAACAGGCAAAGCACACACCCGTTTCTTCCAAAAAGAAATGGGACAATAATAAACAGCAAAAGAACAGAGCTCACTCCAGGGGAAGGCCCCCAGAAAGGAGATATAATCTTAGGAATAGAGATAACATTAAAAAATCTGACAGTTATCAGGACACTGATACACGTTCCTCTCGTTCCTTTCAGGGTTCATCAAAAAACTCGGAGAGGGAAGGACGGTCAGAACAGAGACAAGAAGAGCGTACAAAGCCCAGAGACAGGCAACGTACTTCGAACTACGCTTCAAAGAAACAAGAAAATTCAAAGCAAAACCTCAATTTAAAAAGAAGAAGGTAACAGGTCTCAAAGTTAGACATGCCCAGAATTCTGAGGACTCAAATACTGAACAGGAAATGGCTCTGACAATGCTAGATAGCGCAGCAGAAGTAACAATAGCTTGCCGGAACCTGATGGAATTTCTGGTGACAGCGGAGTTGAGTGAGTATATCACGGTGGAAACGCCTGATACTAGGGTGAGTGTACCACACAAGTTACATTAAATAACACTCCAAATGGAGGGGGACAAGCCCAGACAAGTTAAGGGTCTCTTTTGGGAGAACCTGACTTCTGGCTGCGACATCCTATTAGCAGAAAGAGATTGGCCGCCTACTATTGTTATGGAATGCCCAAAGGGGGAAACTGTAATTTTTCCAGCTTTCTCTGACCTAGTCCCCGCACACCTAAGACATATATATGCGCAGGAGTGGGTGGTAGCCCTTGCTCCAGCATTATACCGCAACCACGTAGGGTGGGATGAAGAGTCACCCCAGCACGTAATTTCAATAAAAACAAACCCAACTCCATAAAGACAGTATCCCATAAAACAGGAAGCTAAAAAACAGTTCAGGGAGATCTTAGTTCAACTTGAATACCAAGGTGTAATTGAACCATGCACCTCATCAAAGAATAATCCTTTGTTTCCCGTAATGAAACCCGACATTTCATATCGTCTAGTTTTAGACTATAGACACCTGAACTCATGTACAAAGACATTTGCGGTTCAGAATGCACACAGTGCCGCATTAATGAATAACATTGTGCGGAAAAAATACAAAACAACATTAGATATCTCAAATGGATTTTTCTGCCAAAACATAGCGCCAGAAAGCAGATATTTGACAGCCTTCTCAGTCCTAGGGTCCCAGCGTCAATTTTGTTGACTCCCCCAAGGGTATAAGAATAGCCCGGAGTTATTCTCAAGAAGGGTAACAGAGTTACTACAGAATTTGAATGAAGAGGCATTATCCTATATAGATGATATTTATCTGATGGATGATGACTTAGAGGAACACTTGACCAGGGTGCGCACCATAATTTTGGGTTTCGCCTCTGAGGGCTACAAGTTAAATTTAAAAAAAATCGATAATAGCCCACCTCAATGTCCTATTTTTGGGATATGAGCTTTCAAGTGAAGGCAAAAACCTGGCAGCCCACTTTTTAGAAAAGTGCGCACTGCTACGACCTCCAAAATCATTAAAAAATGTACAGTCCATGCTGGGATTTTTGCATTTTGGCAGAACATACATTTTGGATTACGCAGAGAGAGTAAAACCTTTCTACGACCTAATAAGACCTGACTTTTCAGTTAGACAATGGACACAGGAACACACAAATATACTTTGTTCCCTACAAGCTGATATGATATCATCAAAACATTTACAGACACGCGTAAACGTATGCTACCTGGTGATCCGCGTAGTCGCAGGTCAATCAGGGTACACTTACTTAACTTTCAATGAAGGTGAAACAGTACCAATTGCATATAAATCGCATTTGTACACTAACGTTGAAATGTGTTTTGCACCCACAGAAAAGATTCTGACAGCAGTTGTAGTGAGAGAAAGAGCACTGGCTCAGGGGAAACGAATAATTGTCGTGACCCCGTACCGGCCTTAGAGGCTGCCACAAAGGCAAGCGTCCCAAATGCAAAAGCGTTACATCCAAGATGGATACAATGGACTAATTCTCTCACTGCAACAGATGTAGAATACAGATATGACCCTAGTCTAAAAAACACAAGCATTCCTGCAATATGAACGAGAATATCCTCTACCAAATGAAATAATACCTCTAGATCGGTATGAATACATTAATTATACTGACGGATCTGCTCAACCGGCCATAGGGAGTAAGCAACAATACAGTACAGCATGCACTATTGTAAAAGGTAGGATGCAGGACAGCAAGTTCCGTCCAAGCTGTACAAAAACGCAGTCTCTCAGAGACTGCACGGCTCAGTTGGCAGAATTAAAAGCACAACTACTGGCACTGATAAATACGGATCCAGAATTCCCCACACTGATAGTGTATGATTCCTTTTACTGTGTCCAGTCATACAATGAATACCTCCACTATTGGGGACAAAATGGGTTCCAAGATTCAAAAGGTGGCACAATCAAACATGATAACTATGGGAACAGGTAGCAGAGTTGAAGAACGAACTACCAAGGGCTCACATGATACACACCCTGAGCCATCAACGTGATGGCACTCACGTTGAAAGGAATTCATTGGCTGATGAAGCCGCGAAGGGGGCAGTACGCACTGCATCCGTAGCTGCAATCACCCGTTCAAAAACGAGGGTAGACGGTAGCACAATGGTAGCTGTGATTGCTTCGCGCAATAACAGCAAAGTACTACCTAAAGGTTTTCCACTCAAGTACTCCTACAAGTTAGATGCAAGCAACGTTCCATTTGCTCAGATTCCTGGAGTGGGGGATAGAGTAATACCAAATATGGATCGCAGGTTAGGTTTAATCTTGGCTGCACACAAGGGTCTGGGTTCTGCTCATACAGGAGTTACGGCGACAGTTTCTTTACTGAAACAATGCTATTGGTGGCCAGGGTTAGCAAAGCAGACCAAAGACTTTGTCTTAAAGTGCGATATCTGTCAACAGATAAATGGGGCCTCCGTAGCTCACCCAGCGCAGATCCCATTATTAGACAGCATCAGACTGACCATTTGTGTGCATTTACCTGGACCACTGCGGCCCCATACAATCTGATGGGGCTTACAAGTATATCATGGTGGCAGTGGATTCCTGTTCGAGATTCTTATGGGTATGGCCCCAGCACTCGGCTGACGCCCGAACTGTTATAAAAGATTTGCGAGTCTTCACAGGGACATACACAGTTGGCACATTACATTCTGACCGGGGCCCCGCGTTCAGCTCTAGGGCTTACAAGGAAGCCATGGGAAGTTTGGGTGTAGCAATGCGGTACTCCTCTCCGTACCATCCCGAGGGAAATTCGGTTGTGGAGAGGAAAAACATGATCTTGAGTATGCACCTGTCTCCAAATATCGACTGGAACAAGAAAACCAAAAAACATTTCAATATCAGCAAGAGTCATTACAGTAGAAGAGGCAGCCTCTGTTAGTTCCTTATAATAAGCTGTAGGATTTTTCCTGGGGTCAGGCAAAGTTGCCTTAAGGGCTAAAACCTCACATCTTTTCCATGGAATATAAACCCATTGCTCCTGAAAGCAAGGCGCCACGGCCGGTCTAGTGACCGCACCGTTCCGATCCGTCAACTCAGGTATTTCTGGATGATATATTGCATGAACTTCATGCATAGGGAACTGAGTAATTTTAGTGGGACTCTTATCATACAATTGACTTCTGTAAGAAACTATAGTGTCAATATTTGCAAGCACCTGGCCTGGGTCTAAATCAGCTACATAGATACGGTCCTTAATATCAAATAACACTTGTGGGGCCTCCGTTTTAATATGTGTGCGCCAAAGATCAATCAAAGTAGCGGACATATGTTGGAGAACGTGCTGCTGTAGAAAAGGCTCAAACTCACGCATAGCTTGCCAAATGTCCTCAGTGCCATAAACCGGATTACTAGCCCACTTCATAGCCTGTCTTGCTAATACATCCTTCTCATCCTCACCTATTCCAGAGCCCACCAACGGACCCACTCGCTCCCTGAATTTCACCCAATCCCTGTCCTCAAACCCTCGTACTGGTGTTGCAGCATCCAAAAATGTTGGAGGATGAACAACCATAGGAGGAGAAGCAACAGAAGTAGTAGGTACAGCTGTGGCTAGTGTCTGCATCAAAGGAGAAAGAACAGATGACACAGGAATTGGAACAGTAGATGTACTAGAGGTCACGGTCATCAAAGATGGCAAGGACAAAGAAGGAGCAGGGGGTGCCGTAGCCAAAGCCGTCGAAGTAACAGCCATAGATACGGGAACAACCCAAGCAGATGAAACAGGCTGCTGTGACTGTAAAGGAACAGTGGGATATACCCTGTGCGGGGCATAAGGAGGCGGGGGCGAGTATCTAACAGCTCCTCTACAGAAGTATCATTCTCCTCTTTGGCCAAATAAGACTTGTCAATATGCAGCCAAAATCTCCAATCTTCACATTCAATTCCTGACTCCTGTTTTCCTCTATCATATGCTACAGCTTTTTACGTCAATGTGTGCATTTTCCCTTTCCGTGCGTCCCTCTCCATCTTTAACCGCCTCTGTCTGGTCTCCTTCTGCCAAGTCCAGAGGGAGTCAAACATCGACTGTCTACTTCGTCTCTTAAATAACTGTTCCTGTAAAAACCCAATTCTTTGTTCATCAAAGGTGCCCGTCAAAGGCCACTGCAACTCGGTATTGTCCCTCATATATTTGTGCCATAATGTACTGAACATAATAGGGCCAAGACCATGTTTCACATACATAGCAAAATTAGGGCTGCCTTCAGGAGGCACAAGTTGCGCTTCTTCCAATTGAGCATCTGCAGAACAACGACAACAACACAAATTCCAAACCTTCTTGGACCAGGCATTTCGAAAGAAAAACAAAGTCGTTATTTTTACCTGGCAAAGTATTTGCAAATACTTTTTATTGAGACAGTCCTTAGACCGTACCAAACTCAAACCCAAACGGTATCATATCCACAAAGAACCAAAACAAACTCACCTGATATCAGTGGTACAAATGAACCAGTTCTCCACTGCCGACTTTTCAGACCAAACAGTCAGATCCAAGGCTTTCGCCGTTCAGGAATCCAGTTGGGATGACCACTGGTGAGGCACCTCCGGCAGGACAGAAGGAGCTGCTGTGAGTAACAGACACCCTTCTTGCATGGATCCCTGAGCCGTCAGGCCGACCCGACGATATCCTCGGCCTCCCCCGTCAGCGGAGAGGGGATGGATCAATCACCCGAATGAGTCCCTGTTCGGGCGCCAACTGAAGGAAGTAACCCGTTTAGGGCCACCCAGGTAACTAATGACCACCTCTCAGCCTTCCGTACTAAATGAAGAGTCGGTCAAACAATAGAGAACACAAACCAATAACTGTTTATTCATAAACACTCAGAGTGGAGCCCCATCTGCTCAGTCGCTAGGAGTGCTGCAGAGGGAACTGAAATCGACAAGCATAAAGATACATTATGTACATTCCGTAACCGGGGGAAAACACGCCCACAGTGGAATTTTCCAGGCAGGTGCAGTTAAACAATGAAATACAGAAAAAATGGTTTCAGCGCTAATATCTTACAAAAAGTAAGATAGTCCAAGGTCATTCCATCTGGAGCCCGCCACCAGACAAGGGGGAGAGGGCCTCTATCTAGTGAGAAAGCTATGTGCTTACATGAACAGTGTGCTCATTACTGAAACAAAACCCACGTGAAGAAATGAAACTCAGAGAGGAGCATTTCTCGGAAGTGAACTAGATCAGTTTTGAACAGCCTAAAATGGCACCCAAATAGAAAATGGTGCAGCGCATGCTAACTTACATGGAGCACTGCATAAGCATAAACAATTTTTATTCCAACACCTTTGTGCAGATAGATCAGCAGATCATTTGCCTAAAGGAGATAATATAGTCTGTACCCTCTGCTGCTACATCCCAGGTTACGCTCTCCGCATTGAACCATTCCACCAGTGGCTCGATGGCGAACAACAGGGGCAACAGCGGGCAGCCCTGTCTCGTGCCATGGAACACCTCGTAAGATTCAGAGATCGTCAGTCCAGTCCAGACCCTCGCCATAGAATGGGTGTATAGCATGCACACCAACCATATCCATCCAGCAAGTAGCCCCATGAAGAGCATGGTGGCTTCTAGGAAGTCCCATCCCACTGTGTCAAAGGACTTTTTCAGGTCCACCGACATAATCATAGAGTGGGGGTTGGCAGCCAGATCTCGGTTATAAAGGATAGTGTAGATTTGACAGAGGTTAAGGGAAGAGTTGCGAGGTGGTATAAACCCATTTTGATCCACGTGGCTCAGATCCTGCATATAAGGCAACAGGTGAGTACTTGTTAAGTAGTTTCAAATCAGTATTTAGCATGGAAAGGGGCATGAAATCCATGACTATCACATCCAGAGAATCAGACTTGGGTAAGGTCACCATCAGGGCCTCCTTAGTTGTGGCTGGGAGCAAACCATCCTTGTAAGTCTCTGCATACACATCCTCCAATCTCAGTGCCAGTAATCTAGAAAAAACTGCATAAAACTCGGAGGGTAGCCCGTCGGAGCCTGGGGATCTCCCCGACCCCATAGCTTTAAAAGCTCTTTTAATTTCCTGGGCTGTGACCGGGTAGCCCAGAGCCCCACCCACATCCGTGGGCTACCTCCGACGTGCCAGGCTGTACAGAAATGGGCCAACCATCACCAGGAGGGTATCCCTGAGGGGTCAATAGAGGGAGACATAGTAGTCCCAAAATGCCCCATTGATGTTCAGCGCAGCTTGAAGTAGACCCAACTCTACCGATACAATGGCAATCTCCTGTTGGAAGGTGGTTTTCAAGTCCTCTCTGGCCTCTAAAATCTGGCTAATATGAGTTGCAGTGCCGCAGTGGGCGGGTCAGAGGGCATCTCCGTGTCTGATAGATTTGTCTGAGAGGCTAACTGACCCTGTGGCTGGCCCTGTGCCTTGGCTTTGGGTGTGCCCAGGGTATTGCCTGGCATCTTTCCCAGCAGACTACTATCCCCTCAAACTCTATATAGGGCCTCATCACAGGTATCTCTGTCGTCCCTTCCAATAAACATGCCCGGCCCTCACATGGATTCCTCAGTAGTCTACCACAGCGGACAGTGTCTGACAGACCCACCGCAATCCCCCGCAAGCCTTCACAGTCAATGCAGCACATCCCAGTGGCAGTCCACGCACAGGGGAATCTGCTACCATGCACCAAACGTAGCACTGCAGTAGCATAGGCAATCCTCAGTAGAATGTGACCCCCTGCAAAGTAGGGCCCAGAACACAGTCAGCGTACAGTCTGAAGCCCAGCAGGCACAAAGGTAGTCCATAACATGCCCTAGCTCCCCCCAGACCCGCAGGCAGAGCCCCAGGACAGGGTAGATGGAGGGAGCCATGGCACAGCACCAGGAGGGAATAGACCTGGAACACAGTCTATGTGTCGTGCAGCATGAGCAAGGCCAGGGGGAACTATGCCCCCATACCAGTAGGCGCTAAGTCTCCAGCTTAGGCAGGGGGCCTCTAAAACATCAGGGCCAGCGGGGTGTTAATAGAGCCAGCCAACAGGAACAATGGCAAAAACAGGCCCTCCAAGGCACAGAAGGCACCACAAGGGGAGTAGGGGGGAGATCACACAGTTCTCCAGCTCGCAGTGAGGGCCCCAGGAAGATCGGCACAACTTGGCAATCAGGAAGCCAGAGTTTTAACTTGGTATAACGGACCCTAGAACTTCACGACAGGGCCAACCTGAGTGTCCAAGCAACAACAGTTCAGTAAAATGTACAAGTGTGCACACCCTGCTTGCTGTGTGAGATAACCACTCCAGGAGGTTTGTAGGAAAGTAGGATCTGCTTTCGTTGTTGCCCCCAATTTTTGCTGGTGTCATTATGTTTTTCTGACTAGTCTGACATGGATCCTGCTAATCAAGACCCCAGTCTCTGTGCTTCCTCCCTAAATTGGACCATGGTGAGTACTTAGGTCCTCCCCAGATTGGCTATTGGTGTACGCTTGTAAGTCTCTAATATATGGTAACAAGGTACCCAGGGCATAGGTGCACCTGGGCTCCCCATGGGCTGAAGCATGTATCAGGCCACCCATGGGAGACCACTCAAATTGTGACTACAGGTCTGCCATCGTAGCCTGTGTAAGCTACACTTAAAACCTCTAAGTCACCCCTAAGGCAGGACTTTCAATCCTGAAGGCAGGGTGCTTGGTTATAAGTGTGACGGTGCCCCTGAATGAGCAGGACACCCCTACAATTCCCGGGGTCCATTCTCCAGGCGTTTTAATTGCACCAGCCATTACGATACCTAGAGTGGCCACGCTTCATTACGTGATGGATAACTCTAAACTGGCTGTAAGGAACCCTGGCATGTTTGGCATCAAACATGTTGGGAATCATACCCCAACACCATAAACGGTGTTGGGGGTATGATTACATGCACTGTGGGGGACCTCCAGGAAGCCCTTTGTGCTCCCAGTACCAGTCTTCCAGACCCAGACAGCAAGCTATGGCTGCCGCATACTGGGGACACGAATCTGCACTCCTGCTGCTGAGCCAAGCTCAAGCAGGGGAAGGTAGGACAATAGGTTTCCTGTCACAGGGAGGTGTGACCACCTCCCAGACCGGACTTAGTGTTTTGGGCAGGGGTGGGAGCGGTTGCCAGCACCTCTAGACTGCTTTGAAGGGCACATTTTTGCTCTCCTTGCATACTCCAGCTGGGACTAGTTCAGGGAGCCGTTGGCTCCCGCTCTGGTGTCCTCCCCACTGTCCAGCCCCCTCCTCTGGGAGGGACCCCTGAATCGTCCCAACCCTTTCCTTATGGTATTAAAGGCTTACCTGTGGGTGGCTCTTCAGATTCGTCGTGAGATAAGATTCAGATCCGAAACCACTTCATCTTCAACTCTCTTGGCACTTTTGACTTCGTTGGACTTCACTTTGGGAACCAAGACTGCATCAGGGAAGACTCCTGCTGCTGCTCCTGGTCTCGTCGTCCTGCCAGTCTTCTGCATCAACTGTGCCTGTGCTCCATACAGGTTCTTCACCAGGACTGTGGACATCCAAGACATCTGAAGGAATCTCCCTTGGAGTGAAGGAGTCACTCTCCTGCATCTGCAGGCACCCAAACGAAGCCAGCCAGTCTGCTGCTCCTGAGCTCCCACAGATTCCAAAAGGTTCAGCAACACAGGCTTGTTGGTGCTCCCGCTGGACACCAACCCCCAGGCTCTTGACACCCGACATGGGACAGCTCGTGAATGTCTCCTGGTCTTCCACAGTGTCACCTGGTCCACACATCTGCAGCGCCAAGGTCACTATCAACTCTCCTGCATCTTCCGACATCGGTGGGCATTCGTCTTCCATGCCTCCTGGTCACTCCTGAGTGGCATAGACTCTGTCCCCTCTGCTTGCAGGTACTTCTCTTCCTGAATATAACTTTGGGTTCACCGGATTTTTCACCTTCTTCGCCAGTGGCATCTTCACTGAAGACCTTCATTGTGGTCTACGGTGGTTTCCGACATCAATTCGCACCTATGCACCCGGCTTCCCTGGTGTATGTATCCTGTATCCCGGGTATCCATGGGTGGGGTGACTCTCCAACCTTCCATCTTCCACAGGGTTTTGTTGTTGGAATAATGTTGACTTATGAATTGGAAAAGGATTGCTAAAACATAGCTAAGCAACCAAAGTTTTAAGGGTACCAGTTTTAGTAATGATAATTTTCACAGTTTTATCACATATATGCATTTATAAAACTACATTTCCTAAGACCGCTGGGGACAATCAAGCAGAAGTGACTACAAATATTTAAAATGGTGATTGGACAAAGCATACTGAATCCAGTGATCAAGGTCCCTGGGGGGCCAAAACGCATAGGGCATTGTTCGTATTGTATTACTCTAAATATGATTAAACAAGTAATTTGAAAAGGATCACTAGTGAGTGTGGCTCATTTATACCATTACAGTATCTTTTGGAATGTTTAACGGCGAGGCAATGCCGCCAACGAGGATCACACTGCAATAGAGTACCATCAACACCCTCAAACTTGAGACAATGTGCAGGATATATAAATATATATAGCAAGGCCCCCTCAGGATTAAATACGACTGAGGATCTCCATAACTTTTTGTAAGGATTTCTCCTGTTTCCCATCTTTCGTATCATGCAACCCTCATATATTTTAGTCAGTGTACTAAATATTTGACTCTGTGATAGTATGTACTTGGAGGTCAATTATTACTGTATACAAAAGTACTAATCTCAGCCTCGCACAATTTGTTTTACCATCTATCTTACTATTGTTTTTAAGATATGAAAAAAAAGCCCCAGAAAAAGATTTTTTTAGATGTGGTTTCGATTTTCTTAACTATTTATTACTTCAACTTTCTCAGTACTGTATTATTCGGTTCAGCACTTAGCACTTTATTCTTGCACGGTTTGCACATGGTCAAATCTTTGCACAGGTTCAACAGTACTGTATTGCGCTATTTGCACTATGTTAGTACTCAATAGGTTTTAGTCACTTTTTAGTTATTTTAATACACATCAACATGTTTCCAAGGCAGACAGAACATAAAAATAACCTGGATGATATGAATGTCATTATGTATAGAAGCGAGGAGTGTACAGTGGATTTAGATATGTGATGAACATAATAACTATTACTTTCCTCCGCTGTAGCCCCAATGCATTGATGCAAGAAGTCCGTACGTATTTCAATCTATCAGTATGGTATGTTTTATAAATGTATTTGCACTCATCATATCTTCAGTTCTACTATTTATTAATTAATTAATTTTTTAATTGCCGAATGGCATTAAAATGTTCTTTTACACAATGTAATCATTATCACTGCCTTGGACTCGTAGGTATTGGACATTGGAATTGACCATGAGTCTTTCCTTTATGTTTGTTGGGGGTCATGTGATACTTGGAGGTGGTACAAATTAAGTCAATGCTACGCTGTTTTTATATGTGATCAAGGCTGGTTTTTCCGGCCGAAACGCGTAATGACTATTTTGTGAGCAATAAATGAACTTACGCCAAGCAAAAGTGGAGTTCACGCTTTCGCTTTCTTCATCGCAGTAAGGAGGTTGAGGAGGGGAATCTTTTTGAATGAAATATATATATATATATATATATATATATATATATATATATATATATATATATATATATATATATATATATATATATATATATATATATATATATATATATATATATACATATATTACCTACTGGCGGTCGCCAGTAGGTAGTTATAGTTAGGACCTCGTTTCTATTCAAAAAGTGTTTTTCTTTTCCCAATAACTTTGGCGCCGGTTGACGAATCTTCGCAAAATTTTAAAAATTAGTGGCCCGCTCCGGTCAGCTCCTGTCTTGAAAGTTTCCGGGTGATTCGACAAGCGGGGGCTGAGAAAAAAGGGGGGTCCCAAAACACATTTTCCCCATGTTAATTTCCATAGGAAACTTTAGACAAAGCTACAGCCCGAACTGCTGAACGGAATTACACCAAATTTGGCAGAAAGGTAGGTCTTAGTTCAGAAAGAGCCCTTTTTTAAATGGTGTAAATCCGTTCAGTAGTTCCTGAGAAATTAGAAAAAGAAAAAATATCGATATCTGTGGGCGCGGAGGGTTCGCGAACCCTCCCGGGCACGAGCTTCACTCTGATTGGCTGCCAACACTCCAAACCAGGAGTCACAAGAAAACAGTGAAACAAAGTGAAAAATGAACAAAAGGGGCCAGTTAGAAACACCCTGACCCCCTAGGCCTGCTCAGGGGGTCCCACAAGGACCCCCAGGGCCCAAAAAAAGCATTATTATTTTTTTTTAAACGGCAGAATTCGCGTTGGGGTCGCGAATCCCGCCGAACATTTTTAAAAAATGAAGCGTGGGCTTCGGTGCTTCATTTTAATGAGGCCCCCGGGTGGGCCAGGTCCCGGGGGCATTGACAAAAAGTAATAGCGTGGGCCCGCGGGGGCCCCCTCAGCCCCGGGGACCGCCACCTCCCTGGGGCTATGCTGATGATGTGCGGGGGGCATGCAGCCCCCCTGCAGCCCCGGGGACCGCCACCTCCCTGGGGCTATGCTGATGATGTGCGGGGGCATGCGGCCCCCCGCTGGCCCAGGGACCGCCACCTCCCCGGGGCTTTTTGAATTGTATATGGGGGCACGCGGCCCCCCCACAGCCCTGGGAACCGCCACCTCCCCGGGGCTGTGTTGATTTAAAAATAAAAAGAAGTTTGGGGGGGCAAGAGCCCCCCACATGCCCCAGGGACCACCACCTCCCCGGGGCAATGTTTATTTAAATGCGGGTGTCCCGGGGACCACCACCTCCCCGGGGCTTTGAACATTGGGAGGGGGGCCGCGCGACCCCCCCTGGAGCCCTTGATGGCCCTGGGGACCGCCACCCCCCCCCTAGGGCTGGCTCCTGCAGTGTTCCAGGGTGCCCACCCCGGGACACTGCTGTTTGCTATGGCAGGGCGGGAGCCGTGCAGCTCCCGCCCTGCCATAGCAAACTCTGCTTTGCTTCCTTGAAGCGAGAGCAGGGAAACCTGCTTTTGCTTCAATGAAGCAAAGCAGATTGCTTTTGCACAAGGGGAGCTGCATGTCAGCAGCTCCCCTTGTGGAAAAGCAATGCCGGCTCCTGCAGGAGGCGGGGAGCCGGCAGGGACCGTGGGGGCATTGGGGCTCCCCCCACGGTCCTTAACGGAAAGGGCCGGCCCCGGGGGATGGGGTCCCCAGGGCCAGAAGTGGCCTGGGAGGGGGGCCACGCGGCCCCCCTCCCTCAATAAAATAAAATAAAAAAATAAAATAAAAAGAGGCACAGCCCCGGGGGATGGGGTCCCTGGGGCCAATAGAGGCCTCAGGAGGGGGGCCACGCAGCCCCCCTCCTTAAACAATATTTTTAAAAATATATATATATGTGGCCATGCCCCGGGGATGGGGTCCCCGGGGCCAAAATTGGCCTCGGGAGTGGGGCCGCGCGGCCCCATTCCCGTTTTGTTTTAAAAAAAATTGAAAAAACAGGGCAGGCCTTGGGGGATGGGGTCCCCAGGGCCCCAAATAATGTAAAAGAAGGGGGGCCACACAGCCCCCCTTCTAAAAAAATAATTTAAAAAAAAAGCCCCGCCCCCTCCTTGCAGCACTCAGCAAACGCGCCCCCTGGCGGGTTGTAAGTTGGGGAATTAATTCCCCTTCAATACTGAGGGTCCCTGGGGGCCAACTAGCCCACCAGGTACCTCCAGTATGCGCCACAGAGTTGCGTTGCAGAGAGGTGTTCCGAGGCCACGCCCCTTTTACACCTCTGTGCAACGCAGCTCTGTGGCGCTTACTGGAGGTACCTGGTGGGCTAGTTGGCCCCAAGGACCCTCAGGACTCAAGGGGAATTAATCCCCCAATTTACAACATGCCAGGGGGCGCGTTTGCACAGTGGTGCAGGGAGGGGGCGGGGCCTAACAAAACAAGTGTGCAAATGTGCCCCCTGGCGTGTTGTAAATTGGGGGATTAAGTCGCCTTCAATCCTGAGGGTCCCTGAGGGCCAACTAGCCCACCAGGTACCTCCAGTAAGTACCACAGAGCTGCGTTGCAGAGAGGTGGTCCGAGGCCACGTCCCTTTTTACACCACTCTGCAAACGCGGCTTCTGGCGCACTGCTGGTGGGGCGATGAGGTCCTCTTGTGTCCTGAGGACCTCAGGACACAAGTGGACTTCATCCTCCGAGCAGCAGTGTGCCAGAAGCTGCGTTTGCAGCGTGGTGTAAAAAGGGGCGTGGCCTCGGAACACCTCTCTGCAACGCAGCTCTGTGGCGCTTACTGGAGGTACCTGGTGGGCTAGTAGGCCCCCAGGGACCCTCAGGATTCAAGGGGATATAATCATTTAACTTACAACGCGCCAGGGGGCACGTTTGCACAGTGGTGCAGGGAGGGGACGGGGCCTGATATAACAAGTTAGCAATCTTGCTGTGTGGGACTTACTGGAGGTAATAAAAGGGGTAGTTGGCCCCCAAGGTTGACGTTGGGGGCTAACTACCCCTCCTGTTACCTCCAGTAAACCCCACACAGTGGGATTGCTAAAAGGTGTTTGCGGGGGCGCGAGTTATAGTTAGCTGAATTAACTATAACGTCGGAATTTCTCTGGTTTTGTACGAGTGAAATGTCCAACTAACTATAATGTCCCTGAAACCTATGGTTTTTTCAGTGAATTTCTAAGGTTTTTTAAATGCTAATTTCTAACTATAACGTACCTGAAACTATGGTTTTTTCAGTGAATATATATACATATATATATATCTCACTGGCAGTCGCCAGTAGGTAGTTATAGTTAGGACCTAGTTACCAATGAGGAAGCGTTTTTTGTCTTGCCAATAGCTTTGCCACCAATTGACGAATATCCATGAGAATGTTTTAGGGTGATTTGTCAAATGGGGGCCGAGAAAGAAGGGGGGTCCCAAAACATGTTTTCCACATGCAATTGCCAATAGAGATTTTGAACATGACTGCAGCCAAAACTGCTGAACGGAATTACACCAAATTTGGCAGAAAGCTAGATCTTGGTCCGGAAAGATCCCTTTTTGTTATTTGGTGCAAATCCGCTGAGTTGTTTTGTAGTTATTAAAAAAAGATTTATAGATAACTAGGGACGCGGCTACATCGCGAATCCACTGCAGCGGATCCATGGATCCACGTGCCAACAGCAATGCTGTGAATGGCTGACCACAACGAAGAGGAAAGTTGGGGCCACCTTGTTAGACATCGGTGAACAATCCTGGGGCTTATAAAAAAGAAGTGGAAACTAATAGAAGGGGTCAAGGTAGAGGTACCCTCACCCCATGGGTGTGATAGAGGAGTCGCTGAGGGACTCCTGATGGGCAAGAAATTGCCCCAAAGTTTTTTTCCATGTGCAAGGATACATGGATCCATTGTGGCGCTCAGCCCAGCCCCGTGTGAATCCATGACAGATCTGCGGATCCAGCACCCAATTAAAAAAAACACTCACAGACACACTTACTCTTAAACTCCAATACTACCACTCACATACCTACTTACTGACCTATAGAGCGATTCATATACCCACTCACACACTCATGCATCTACTCACACTCCCACTCACAGGACCTATAAGCCACTCACCCACCCACTCACTGGCCCATACAGTCACTCACATACCCACTCACTGGCCCATACAGCCACTTACGTACACACACACACAAATACAGCCACTCACACACCCATAGAGCCACACATACATCCACTCACAGGCCTATAGAGTCACTAATACACCCACCCACATACCCACAAAACCAATGGTACACCTACTCACAGACCCATATACCCACTCACACATCCACTCATTGATCCATATTGCCACTCACACACCCACTCAGAGACCCATACAGCCACTTACACACCTACTCACAGACCCACAAAGTTACTCACACACCCACTCAGACAGCCAGAACACTACTCACATACCCAAACAGCCACTCACATCCACTCGCAGACCCATACAGCCACTCACACAACCACTTACAGACCCATAAACTTACTCACTAACCCATACAGTCACTCACACACTCACTCACAGACCCTTAAAGCTAGTCACTCACACACCCATACATACACTCACACACCCACTCACAGATCCATACACCCACTAACATACCCATTCACACACCCAAAAACCAAAAAACCACTCACACACCCATACACACACCTAAAAAACCACACACACCCGCTCAATGACCCATACTGCTGCTCATACCCACTTGCTCACACACCCACTCACCGACCCATACTGCCACTCACACAGCCACTCACAGACCCATACAGCCACTCATACACCCACTCACTGACCCATACGGCCAGTCACATACCCACTCATAGCCCACACAGCCACTTACCCACCCACTCACACAGTCAGAAAACCACTCTCACACACACTCATTGACCCATACTGCTATTCACATACCCACTCACAAACCAATACAGCCACTCATACATCCACTCACAGACCCACACAACCAATCCTACACCCATACAGCTACTCACACACCCACTCACAGAGCCATACAGCCACTCACACATATCCTCACAGGCCTGTAGAGCCACTCAATACCCATACAGCCACTAACACATGCAGAAACCCACTAATACCCACATACTGACCCATTCTGCTGCACACACACCCACCCACAGAGACATACAGCCACCCATACACCCACTCACTGACCCATGCTGCAATTCACACACCCACTCACAGACCCATACAGCCATTCACACACCCACTCACCAACCCATAACGCAGCTCACACCCACTCATAGACCCATACAGCCACTCATACATATACTCACAGACCCATTCAGTCACTCACACACCCACTCACTGACCCATACTGTCACTCACACATCTACTCACAGACCCATACAGCCACTCACACACCTACTCACTGGCCCATACAGCCACTCACATACCCACTCACATCCCCACACAGCCACTAACACACCCACTCACATACCCAGAAAACTACTCATCGACCCATACTGCTACTCGCATACCCATACAGCCAATCACACACCCATACAGCCACTCACATACCCACTCACAGCCCTACACAGCCACTAACACACAAACTCATACACCCAGAAAACTACTCACACACCCACTCACCAACCTATACTGCTACTCACATACCCACTCACAAACCCATGCAGCCACTCATACAGCAACTCACAGACCCATACAGCCAATTACATACTCATACAGTCACTCACACACCCACTCACAGAGCCATACAGCCACTCACACACACTCTCACAGGCCCATAGAACCACTCACACATGCAGAAAACCACTCATACCCACTTACCGACCCATACTGCTGCTCACACACCCACTCACAGACATATACAGCCACTCATACACCCACTCACCGACCCATATGGCAATTCACTCACCCACTCACAGACCCATACAGCCATTCACACACCCTCTCACAGTCTCATATACCCACTCACACACCCACTGTATTAAATGTGGTGTTGTTTTATATTAAATGTGTGCTTTTGGTTGGGAATGAATCCGTTGATCAGTCATGGATCCACCTGCTATACAGCTGGCAGTCACCTTATTTGGCTGGATATACGCGACGGATCCATGGATCCAAGTGAAAAATGTGTGAAAAGGATTTGAAAACAAAAAGATCCAGTGTTTGGGAAAAGGGTTTGCTCCGAAAAGAGCCTTTGTATTTATGATGTGTACATGATCATTACACATAGAACAGGATGCAGTTTTTCAAGTTGTTTAGGAAAACCCTGTTGTCTACGTCAGTGAAATGGACTCCGTCTTTTTGAGTTATTCTGTCCATATTGAAGTGTAAGTTGCTTTGGTATATAGAGCCCATGTTGTGGTCTCAGAGGAATGCAGAAAGAGTTTTATTGACATGTTTCCTGAATTTCTCCATCTGTGGACAGAATTCAGTTGATCACTGCCACTTCTGTCTTTGGCAAATGTTGGAGAACACCAAGGCAGCATATGGGAAAAGTTTCATTAATTTACTAAAAGGTATTTTCATTAGGATTTCCAATCATACCTTAGTAATTGTGCCTAGGTCATTGCCACCACATTGCACAATCATGAGGTCTGGATGTTGCCAATCTCCAATGCTTTCAACCAAAGGCAGCAATTGATGCCACTTACCCTCCCTGGCCAACCCAAGTAATGTCTGACATTGGGTAAACCTGCGTCTCTGTCAATGTCACTCTTTCTAGCACTCTCTCTAGCCCAATACACAAAACTATGGTTCTCAATCCACACAACTTTGAAGACAAGCACACAGGAGAAGACTGCAGCAAAATAAGGCAGTTTTGAAGATGAAAGGCAGTTACAATGGAGGGCAGCACCTAAAATATAAAAGAACATATTTGATTGGATGGTGGAGATGGGCAGGAATGTACAATTATGTAGTGACTTTAAGAAAAAAGTAACTAAATGTGTGATTGGCTTTGAAAAAAAAAAATTACTTTGTTGGGATATGCTTGGAATTGCAACAGTCAACCACACCTGCTACATTTTAATTTGAAGCTAGTATGCTGCTCAGAGTAAGTCTTGTGAACTTGTGACCTAGTGTTAGCAGAGAGTGTTCCAAACATGGTGTAGGAAGCTGGCTCTCTATATAGTGCACTAAAAAGTACACTGTGTCGAGACTAGAGAGTCCAGTGGGTCCCCAATTGGTTTACAGAGGCAATGTAGATAATACTAATGCTATCTTTTGTGGAAATGTGGGCGAGCAGCTAGGTTTATCAGATGGTAGTGCAAGGCATTTGTTGTACTCACAGAGGCAATATATGAGACACACACTCAAATATTAAATCTGAGACCAAATTAGAAAAATAACACTACTTTTTATATATGTTGTAAGTAATGTTTTTGATAGCACTATTAACAATTAAATACACTGTTCAAAGTTGTGCTCCTTAACGCACAAAGTAATCCTATGGGAATAAAAGACATGTATTCATAGAGGTGAGTACAGTCAGTTTCAGGGGGTTTACCTTTGGGGTGTCAGTTTGTAGTGGGCCATGGTCCATAGTAATACCAGCAGTTCTTCGGAAATGGCCCTGGTTTAGCTGGGAGCAGGGTGCTTGTAGGAAAGTAGGATCTGCTTCATATGGTTACCCCCACTTTTTGCTTGATGTTACACTGTTTTTGACTAGTCTGGCTGGGATCCTGCTAATCAGGACCCCAGCCTAACTGCTTTCTCCTTGAAATGTTATGTCATGTACTCAGGTACACTCCGGATTGGGTACCGGGGTACCCTTGTCAGTCAGTAGTATATGGTACACATGTACCCAGGGCATAGGTACCACAGAGGCCTCCGATGGCTGAAACATCTATTATGCCACCCATGAGAGAACATGCAAAATGGAACTATAGGCCTGCAATTGCCTGTTTAAGATGGTGCATGCACCACTTACTTTAGATATAGGTTTACTATATCTATAGGTCACTACACTTAAAACCTATAAGTCACCCCTGTAGCAGGCCTTGACAATTCTGAAGGCAGGGTGCTGGGTTTAACGTGAGAGGGTTCCCCTGCATGAGCAGAGCCCCTCTGCAGCCTTTGGAGACCATTCTCCCGGGTTGTCGGTGTCGCAGCCAGACATATAGGTAGAGGTTCATTATATGCTCGCGTAAAATGCTATCTTGAAAATGGCTGCAGCAAACCATGTCGTGTTTGGTATTAAACACCTTGGAATCATACCTCCACACCGGTAACCGGGATGGGAGGTATGATTCCACCCTTCAGAAGCAAGCTTCATGGGGTCCCTGGTCTTCCCGGTACCTCTGGTCGGCACAAAATGGATGCTGCCGACCAGAGACACATTTCTGCCCTCCTGCTGTTGAGCCAAGCTTGAGCAGAGGAAGGCAGCACAATAGGCATCCTGTCACAGGGAGGTGTGACCACCTCCCAGACAGGATTTAGTGTATTGGAGCTGGGTGGGTGCACTTCCAAAGTGCCTGAAAGTCTGCACGAGGGGCACATTTTGTGTCCCTGTGCATAGTCCAGTTCAAGTCAGTCCTGGGAGCTGTTGGCTCCTGCTCTGGCGCGAAACTGGACAAAGGACATGGGAGTAACCTCCCCACTGTCCTGACACTCCCCTGGGAGGGTCCCCTGAATCTGTCCAACCCTCTCCCATGGGTACAAAAGGGCTTACCTGGCAGTAGGACCCTAGATTCGGCATGGACAAGATTCTGATCAAAAAACCACTGAACTTCAACCGTCTGGACACTCTGGACTTCGACTGGGCCCGACTTTGTCTCCCTCTCCGTCCAAAGCATCGTCTGTGGCCATGCACCATACAGGCTCTGTGCAGGACTTGTGGAGCATCAAGGACATCTGAAGTATCTCCCTTGGGGTGAAGGAGTCACTCCCCTGCATTTGCAGGCACCATAATGCAACTGACCTGTCTGCTGATCCTGAGCTCCTGCAGACTCCGAAGGCTCCAGCAACACAGGAGGTGGGTTCCTATGTTCTTTGAGGTTGAATTGCCCTTTCACCAAGTTTGAGGCCAGTATCCCTGGTGGGGACCGCATAAACTGAACCCCTGTGCACCACATACTTTTGCAAGTGCATATACTTGTTGGCATTTCCCAACAAAGTGCATTGGGTTATCAATAGCCTCAACCTCTGTGCACATTTTGTACAAAGGACTCTGGCCTCCTTGCACTCTGTGCCATGCAAGCTGTGACTTTGTGAAACTGCTAGAGGTCCCCTTGCGACTCCTGTGCCTTTGCCCTGTGGGTCCACTTGAGGGACAACACTGCTTTTCTTGGGCTCCCCTTGTTGCTCCAGGCCTGCCCTGACTTCCCTTCCTGTGGTGAGTCCTCTGGTCCTTGCTGGGCCAGACCGTAACCTTCTTTGACCTTCTTTGTGGGTTGCCGCTGCCAAGGCTTGTTGGTGCTCCCGCCGGACACCATCTCCTCAGCACTCGACATCCTTTGTGGGACAGCTCGTATCCAGCTCCTGGTCATCCTCGGCATCTCCTGGTCCCTGTGGCTGTAGAGTCAACGTCTCCATCTTCACACCTGAAGCACCCAACATCGGTGGGCATTTGCGACTGAGCCCCTGGTCACTCTTGAGTGACCCAGACTCTGTCCCCTCTGCGCTTTCAGGTTCCTTCCATCAAGAATCCACCTGTGGGTTCCACCGGACACTTTTCTTCTTTCCAGCAGTGGCATTTCTTTGAAGACTCCCATTGAGAACGACGGCGGTTTCCGATGCCACTTCAGCCCTATGCACCCGGCTTCCCTGGGATAGGTAACTCTTGTACTTCAGTATCCACGGGTGGGGTGGCTCTCCAACCTTCTATGCTTCAAAGGGTTTCCTCGTAATCCACTGGGAAGGGTCCTTAAACACTAAAACTGTAACTGCAACTCTCCCATTGAATTGTACGTAGCACGCGGTCGTGTTCTCACACTGCGTCCGTCCTCTGTGGGGTCCCTATTTACTCACCTTGGGTGGTTCCTTGGGGTCCCAGCGATTCTACAACCTCTAGACTCTGTCTTGACTCGAGTCGTGGTTCTTATACCACTATTTTAGTGATTCTTACACCACTATTTTAGTATATGGTTTGGTCTCCCTCTGGAGCCCACTGTGTATTAGTGCTACTTACGATTGTTTCTGTGCTACAGTATTGTGTGCTTTGTGTTTATCTGCGTGTAGCAGATACTGTGAGGTATTTAAGGTGTGTTATAATAATAAATACATATTTTTATAACTACTGTGTGGTTCTCCTTTCATTTAATCAATACAATAAGATTGCATTCTGGTAAAACAAGCTGCTTAACATTCCTTCAAGACTAAGCCTGAAGGCTGCTCTCCACAGCTACCACTTGGATAGCTTTCTAAGGTTATCTTTGACCTCTGAAATCACCATAAGGGTTGTTTGGACTGGTGCAAGGTGCCCATTTTAATTAGTGGACAGCATATACCAGGCCAACTTCTTACATTGGTGGCAGCGGTGGGATTCAAGCCTGCATTGTTTTACCAGATAAATCTTTGTATTGATTAACTGAAAGCCACTAAGTACTAGGTACATATAATACTAGCTTAGAATAAGTAAGTTCTACTGAACTTAGGGTTGGGTAAGTTAAGGGTCTAGCACACACTTTCTCCAACCTCAGAGAGTTTAGTTCCCACTAGGTTATGTAGGTGCAACACCTCACCACATTTAGTATGTCTTCTAAAGGAGATGCCAGTGACTCTCTGCCCTCTAGATACAGTGAGCTTTCAGTCCAAAAATTAAAAGCCCTGTGTGCCTCTAGAAAGCTGAAGACAGGGAGAAATGTCAACACTCAACGCCTCATAGAGGCCTTACTTCTTGATGACCTTAGGAAGACCCCTGGGTCAGATGAACAGGAGAAAGTGGGTGGGGCAGGGAATGAGGACAGGTCAGGAGGTGACACCTTTTATGACCTAGACTCAAACCCTGGCCAGGAGGAACAAGATGATTCCCACCTGGACAACTCAGATATTCAGGGAGATGCTGAAGAGGGCCAAGATGCCCCCCTCTTCACCCCTCCTGGAAGAGTGCAGAGTTTACCAAGGAGATCTAGATCCCCCTCTGCAGAGTCACATCACTCAGGACAGTCTGTAGGGACCTCTGTATCTAGCAAGGGGGACCACTCTTTTGATAGGGAATACCAATTTCTTGAACTTGAGAAAGCTAGGCTTAGGCTCAGGCAAGAGCAATTGGCCCTTGACAAGGAGTCCCTAGAAGTCCAGAGAACTAGAAAAAGATTGGGACTAGAGTCCCATGGTGGTAGCAACAGTGCCCCTAGAGTTAAAGAACATTCTTTTGACAATAGGAACCTAAGCAAGATTGTCCCTCACTACCACGTTGGGGATGACATCCATAAATGGATAACTGCTTTAGAGAGGGCCTGTAAAGTTCAGAGGGTCCCTCAAGAGCAGTGGGTAGCTATCTTGTGGCTCTCCTTTGCTGACAAAGGTAGAGATAAGCTCCTCACTGTTAGAGAAGAGGATGCTGACAATTATTCAGTCCTGAAGAGTGCTCTCATTGATGGGTTTGGCTTAACCACTGAACAGTACAGAATTAAGTTCAGAGACACTCAGAAGGCACAGAATCAGGACTGGGTAGACTTTGTGGATAGTGCCATTAAGGTTCTGGAAGGCTGGTTGCTTGACAGCAAAGTGAATGATTTCAAGGGATTATACAATTTGATTATGAGGGAGCAGATCCTTAATAATTGCCAATATCAGTTGTTGCATCAATACCTGGTTGACTCTGATCTGACTTCTCCCCAAGAATTGGGAAAGAAGGCAGATAGGTGGGTCAGAACCAGGGTGAAGCAGAGAAACTAGAACCATGGTGGTGACCAAAAGAAGCAAGATGCTAAAACTTCAGATAAGGGTGGGGACAAGGGTAAAGATGACAAGTCTTCATCAGGGCCCCAAAACCTGCATCTGGGGGAGTCACAATCCAACAAAGTGAAAGGCAAAAAGAAACCTTGGTGTTACTTATGTAAAGAAAAGACCCATTGGACAAAAGATGCTAATTGTCCAAAGGTCAAGGATTCAACTCCAACCACCACTGCCCTTAAGGCAACTGCACCCCCTAGTACAGCTTCAAGTGGTGGTACAGGGAAGAAGGGAATAGTAGGGTTAACCTTTGGCTCTGAGATCGGTTCTGGCTTAGTCAGAACTCCAGCTCAGGCTGTACTTGTTTTTGATGGTGGCATGGATATTGCCACCTTATTTGTCAGTCCCAGTAACCTGTGCAAATACAGACAACAGCCTTTGATTAATGGTAAGGAGGCCAAGGCATACAGGGACACAGGTGCAAGTGTCCCTATGGTGACAAAAGATCTTGTGGACCCTGACCAGATCATACTTGGTGAGATGTACCAAGTGACCAATGCTAACAATGTCAGGACTGATCATTCCTTGGCAGTTGTTAATTTCAGCTGGGGAGGGGTAACTGGCCCAAAGAAAGTTGTGGTTAGCTTGAGACCTTCCAGTGGAATTAAGGACTCATGGAGCAATGCTGGGCGTCTCTGCAGGTGTGTTTGCTGTGACCAGGTCACAGGCCAAGCTGATGTCTAACGAACAGGCCCTGGATCCTGAAAAAAATAGATCAGGTGCCTTCCAAAAGAAGGAGCAGGAGGGGTAAGGCTGTGTTTTCCCTCCAGACTCAGAGAGATGATCAATCTCTTGAGGGAGATGATCCCAGTCCCTGTGAAGGAACCATCTCAGATGAACTGGAACTTGATCAGGTTGAGTTCTTGGAGACAGGGGGCCCTTCCAGGGCAGAACTGAGTCAGGAGCAGCAAACCTGCCCCTCTCTTGAACCCCTCAGACAGCAAGCTGCTGCTGGGGCTACTGGGAGTGTCAGTGGATCCCACAGGATCTATTGGGATGAGGGACTCCTTTACTCAGAGGGTAGACATCCCAAGCCTGGTGCCACCAGGAGGTTGGTCAATCTTCTGAAGTTTAGGGGCTTCCTACTCACCTTGGTACATGATATTCCCTTAGCAGGACACCTAGGCCAAAGTAAGACTTGGGACAGGCTTGTCCCACACTTTCACTGGCCTCATATGTCAGAGGACACCAAGGAGTTTTGTCGTTCCTGTACCACCTGTCAAGCCAGTGGTAAGTTAGGTGGTACCACAAAGGCCCCCCTCATACCACTACCTGTAGTGGGGGTTCCCTTTGAGAGGGTTGGGATTGACATAATTGGTCCCATGAACCCTCCAACTGCATCTGGGCACAGTTATATTCTAGTGGTGGTGGACCATGCCACTAGGTATCCAGAGGCTATACCCCTTAGAACCATCACAGCTCCTGTGGTGGCCAGGGCCCTCCTGGGAATTTTTTCCAGAGTGGGTTTCCCTAAGGAGGTCTTAACTGACAGAGGTACAAACTTCATGTCCAGTTATATCATTGCAATGTGGAAGGAGTGTGGAGTGAATTACAAATTCACAATACCCTATCACCCACAATGCAATGGGTTGGTTGAAAGGTTCAACAAAACCCTAAAGGGCATGATCATGGGCCTCCCAGAAAAGCTTAGACGAAAATGGGATGTCCTGTTGCCCTGCCTTCTCTTTGCCTACATAGAGGTTCCACAAAAGGGAGTTGGCTACAGCCCTTTTGAACTTTTGTTTGGGCATCCAGTTAGGAGTCCCTTGTGTTTGGTGAAGGAGGGATGGAAGTTACTTCTCAAACCTCCCAAACAAAACATAGTGGACTAAGTACTTGGTCTCAGCTCCAGGATGGCTGAGTACATGAAGAAGGCCAGCAAAAACCTTGAGGCAAGTCAAGAATTGCAAAAAGCTTGGCATGACCAAAAGGCTGTACTGACTGTTTATCAGCCTGGACAGTAAGTATGGGTGTTGGAGCCTGTGGCCCCAGCAGCTCTCCAAGACAAGTGGAGTGGACCCCATACTAATCTTGAGCAAAAGGGAGATGTCACCTACTTGGTGGACCTTGGAACTCCCAGGAGCCCCCATAGGGTGCTCCATGTAAACAGGCTCAAACCCTATGTGGACAGGGCAGACATGGGCTTGCTCATGGCTACTGAACAGGGACAGGAGGAAAAGAGTGACCCACTCCCTGATCTCCTCTCACAGAACCCTGATGATGGCTCAGATGATGGTGTAGCCTTGGCAGGCAGCCTCACTGAGCAACAGCAGATTGATTGCAGGAAGGTCCTCAATCAATATAGACATATGTTCTCTTTGACTCCTAGTCAGACCACTTGGCGTACCCATGAAGTGGACACAGGTGAGAGCCTACCTGTTAAAAATAAGATTTACAGGCAGCCTGACCATGTCAGAGATTGCATCAGGACTGAGGTCTAAAAGATGCTGGAATTGGGAGTAATTGAACACTCAGATAGCCCTTGGGCTAGTCCAGTGGTCCTGGTACCCAAACCTCATACCTAGGGTGGTAAGAGAGAAATGGGGTTTTGTGTGGACTACAAGGGGCTCAATGCAGTCACTAGGACTGATGCTCATCCTATTCCTAGGGCAGATGAACTCATTGACACTTTGGCCTCAGCCAAGTTCTTGAGCACATTTGACCTCACTGCTGGATATTGGCAAATCAGACTAGCTGAAGATACCAAACCAAAAACAGCATTTTCAACCTCTAGTGGGCATTATCAATTTATTGTAATGCCCTTTGGCTTGAAAAATGCACCTGCCACATTCCAAAGGTTGGTGAACAAAGTCCTTACAGGCCTGGAAGCCTATAGTGCAGCATATCTTGATGATATAGCTGTCTTTAGCTCCACCTAGGAGGATCACCTGGTCCACCTAAAGAATGTTTTTGAGGCTCTGCAGAAATCAGGTATCACTATCAAGGCCACCAAGTGCCAGATAGGACAGAGAAAGGTTGTGCACCTGGGCCACCTTGTGGGTGGAGGCCAGGTTCAACCATTGCTGATCAAAATCCAGACCATCATAATCGACTGGGTTGCTCCCACTACCCAGACTCAGGTCAGAGCTTTCTTGGGCCTGGATGGGTACTAGAGAAGATTTGTAAAAGGATATGGGTCTTTGGTGACTCCCTTGAATGATCTTACATCAAAGAGAATGCCCAAGAAAGTTCAGTGGACAGTTAGCTGTCAGAAGGCATTTGATGATCTCAAGCAGGCCATGTGCACTGCTCCTATTCTGCAAAGTCCTGACTATTCCAAACAATTCATTGTCCAAACAGATGCATCTGAGTTGGGGGTAGGGGCTGTGCTGTCACAACCTAATGCAGAGGGTCAGGATCAACCAGTAGCTTTTATTAGCAGAAGGTTGACCCCCAGAGAGAAACGTTGGTCAGCCATTGAGAGGGAAGCCTTTGCTGTGGTTTGGGCTCTGAAGAAGCTGAGGCCATACTT
The DNA here is from genome assembly GCA_963921515.1 of Calotriton arnoldi. Classification (NCBI taxonomy): domain Eukaryota; kingdom Metazoa; phylum Chordata; class Amphibia; order Caudata; family Salamandridae; genus Calotriton; species Calotriton arnoldi. The sequence continues at coordinate 542,588 of CAWUFW010009270.1, forward strand.
GTTTGGCACTCACTTCATTGTTCAGACAGACCAGAAGCCCCTCTTATGGCTAAAACAGATGAAGGGTGAAAACCCCAAACTTTTGAGGTGGTCCATTTCCCTACAGGGGATGGACTATGCAGTGGAACATACACCTGGGAGTAGCCATGCCAATGCAGATGGACTCTCCAGATATTTCCACTTAGAAAATGAAGACTCAACTGGGCAAGGTTAGCCTCATCTCCTTACGTTTGGGGGGTTGTGTAGGAAAGTAGGATCTGCTTCTTATGGTTACCCCAACTTTTTGCTTGATGTTACATTGTTTTTGACTAGTCTGGCTGGGATCCTGCTAATCAGGACCCGAGCCTAACTGCTTTCTCCTTGAAATGGTATGTCATGTACTCAGGTACACTCCAGATTGGATACTGGCGTACCCTTGTCAGTCCCTAGTATATGGTACACATGTACCCAGGGCATAGGTACCACAGAGGCCTCCCATGGGCTGAAGCATGTATTATGCCACCCATGAGAGGCCATGCAAAATGGAACTACAGGCCTTCCATTGCAGCCTGTGTAAGATGGTGCATGCACCACTTACTTTAGATATAGGTTTACTATATCTATAGGTCACTACACTTCAAACCTATAAGTTACCCCTGTAGCAGGCCTTGACAATCCTGAAGGCAGGGTGCTGGGTTTTACACGAGAGGGTGCTCCTGCATGAGCAGAGCCCCTCTGCAGCCGTCGGATACCATTCTCCCGGGTTGTCAGTGACGCAGCCAGACATAGGTAGAGGTGCATTACATGCTCGCGTAAAATGCTATCTCGAAACCGGCTGCAACAAACCATGTCGTGTTTGGTATCAACACCTTGGAATCATACCTCCACACTGGTAACCGGTGTGGGAGGTATGATTCCACCCTTCAGAAGCAAGCTTCATGGGATCCCTGGTCTTCCTGGTACCAGCCTTCTCGACCCGGACAGCACAAAATGGATGCTGCCGACCAGAGACACATTTCTGCCCTCCTGCTGCTGAGCCAAGCTCGAGCAGAGGAAGGCAGTACAATAGGCATCCTGTCACAGGGAGGTGTGACCACCTCCCAGACAGGATTTAGTGTATTGGAGCTGGGTGGGTGCACTTCCAAAGTGCCTGAAAGTCTGCACGAGGGGCACATTTTGTGTCCCTGTGCATAGTCCAGTTCAAACCAGTCCTGGGAGCCGTTGGCTCCTGCTCTGGTGCGAAACTGGACAAAGGACATTGGAGTAACCGCCCCACTGTCCTGACCCTCACCTGGGAGGGTCTCCTGAATCTGTCCAAACCTCTCCCGTGGGTACAAAAGAGCTTACCTGGCTGTAGGACCCTAGATTCGATGTGGACAAGATTCTGATCAAGAAACCACTGAACTTCAACCGTCTGGACACTCTGGACTTTGCTGGACTTCGACTGGGCCCGACTTTGTCTCCCTCTCCGTCCAAAGCATCGTCTCTGCCCGTGCACTATACAGGCTCCGTGCAGGACCTGTGGAGCATCAAGGACACCCTTGGGGTGAAGGAGTCACTCTCCTGCATTCACAGGCACCGTAACGCAACTAACCCGTCTGCTGATCCTGAGTTCTTGCGGACTCTGAAGGCTCCAGTAATACAGGAGGTGGGTTCCTATGTTTCTTGGGGTCAAGCTGCCCTCTCACCAAGTTTGAGGCCAGTATACCTCGTGTGGACCGCATAACCCAAAACCCTGTGCACTGCATACTTTTGCAAGTGCATATGCTTGTTGGTGTTTCCCAACTAAGTGCATTGGGCTATCGATAGCCCCAACCTCTGCGCATATTTCATACAAAGGACTCTGGCCTCCTCACACTCTATGCCCTGCAAGCTGTGACTTTGTGAAACTGCTAGAAGTCCCCTCGTGACTCCTGTGCCTTTGGCCTGTGGGTCAACTTGAGGGACAACGCTGCTTTTCTTGGGCTCCCCTGGTTGCTCCAGGCCTGCCCTGACTCCCCTTGCTGTGGTGAGTCCTCTGGTCCTTGTTGGGCCAGACCGTAACCTTCTTTGACCTTCTTCGTGGGTTGCCGCTGCCAAGGCTTCTTGGTGCTCCCGCCGGACACCGACCCCTTAGCACTCGACATCCTTCGTGGGTCAGCTCGTATCCGGCTCCTGGTCATCCTCAACATCTCCTGGTCCCCGTGGCTGTAGAGTCAAGGTCTCCATCTTCACACCTGAAGCACCCAACATCGGTGGGCATTCATCTACCGAGCCCTTGGTCACTCCTGAGTGACCCAGACTCTGTCCCCTCTGTACTTTCAGGTTCCTTCCATCAAGAATCCACCTGTGGGTTCCACCGGACACTTTTCTTCTTTCCAACAGTGGTATTTCTTTGAAGACTCCCATTGAGAATGACAGCGGTTTCCGACGCCACTTCAGCCCTATGCGCACGGCTTCCCTGGGATAGGTAACTCTGGTACTTTGGTATCCACGGGTGGGGTGGCTCTCCAACCTTCTATGTTCCAAAGGGTGTCCTCGTAATCCACTGGGAAGGGTCATTAAACACTAAAACTGCAACCGTGACTCTCCCTTTGAATTGTACGTAGCACGTGGTCGTGTTCTCACACTGCACCCGTCCTCGTGGGGTCCCTATTTACTCACTTTGGGTGGTTCCTTGGGGTCCCAGCAATTCTACAATCTCTAGACTCTGTCTTGACTCGAGTCGTGGTTCTTATACCACTATTTTAGTATATGGTTTGGTCTCCCTCTGGAGCCCACTGTGTATTAGTGCTACTTACGATTGTTTCTGTGCTACAGTATTGTATGCTTTGGGCCCGATTCACAAAAGTAATCTGAGACAAAATCCTAACTTTACGACTTTCGGTATTCACAAAAGGCATTTTGGAGTAGTAAAGTTAGGATTTTGTCTTAAGTTTCACTTAAGTTTTGGTCTTAAGACAAAATCCTAACTTAAGCTAAACTTAAGTCAAACTTAAGTCAGGATTTTATCTTAAGTTTGTCTTAAGTTTTGGTCTTAAGACAAAATCCTAACTTAAGTTTAACTTAAGTTAGGATTTTGTCTTAAGACCAAAACTTAAGAGAAACTTAAGACAAAATCCTAACTTTACTACTCCTATATGCCTTTTGTGAATACTGAAAGTCGTAAAGTTAGGATTTTGTCTCAGATTACTTTTGTTAATCGGGTCGTTGTGTTTGTCTGTGTGTAAGAGATACTGTGAGGTATTTAAGGTGTGTTATAATAATAAATACATATTTTTATAACTACTCTGTGGTTCTCCTTTCATTTAACCAATGCAAGAAGATTGGATTCTGGTAAAACAAGCTGTTTAACATTCCTTCAAGACTAAGCCTGAAGGCTGCTCTCCACAGCTACCACTTGGATAGCTCTCTAAGGTTATCTTTGACCTCTTAAATCACCATAAGGGTTGTTTGGACTGGTGCAAGGTGCCCACTTCAATTAGTGTACAGCAAATACCAGGCCAACTTCTCACAATGCTGGTCAGGCTGGTAGCTGTGTGCGCTACGGGGAGGGGGCACACCTGAAAACAGGCTTGCCAGGGGGACTTGGAGACAAGTCCGAGAGCTCCCAAATGGGGGCTTGGATTGCAAGGGGTCTTGAAGCAAGGGGGGTACAGCTGGTTCTTTGGTATCGGGGCCTGGCAGCTCAGGTGCAGAGTGGTTAAGTCGACTAGGTTGGATGCGCAGAGGTGCTACTTGTGGTCAGGGGCAAACAGCTGGCAGGGGCAAAATCAGGACAGCTGGGCCGCTCACAAAGTGGGTCTCAGTGAAGCTGATGTCCCTCGAAGGTTGCTTGCTCATGGTGCAGTGGGAATTCAGATTGGACTCACACTGTTGCTGTTTGGTTCAGGGCAGCCGGCACCCCAGGGATTGGTGCTGCACGGCTTTGGTTGGTCCTGGTGTCATCACACTTGGTGTGGAAACAGGTCTGACGTTCTAGAGTAGGAGGTACTTCTCCTGGTCATCTTCAGTGTTGGTCGGGACGGGGAGCTGCAAGGCGATGGACCGGACTCTGCTTTTCGGTGCCTACAGACTGCAGGGGAGTAGCTCCTCTACTCCAAGGGAAGCTGTATGTGATTTTTGAAGTGCTGGCAGGCTACCCAAGGCTTTGGTAGATCTCCAACTTGCAGGACGAGTCAATCTGTTGCGATTATCGAGAGAGTAGCGAGCAGGCAGGATTTCGAGCTACAAAGTCCACAGCTCGTCTGCTATTATTTCTTGGAGTGACTCTTCTTCATCCTTCTTCTCTTGATCCATCGAATCTGTGTTCTTGGGTTCAGGGCTGCCACCGAAAACACTCAATTTAGGGGTGTTAACTTAAGGGAAGTGACAGGGAGTAGCCAATGGGCTACCACCGTTAGGGTTCTATACCCTCTATACGACCACTTCCTGTGAGAAGTTGGCATAACTCTGACCCGAGAATGCTAATTCCACCCAAAACAAGATGGAGGAATCTGAAAAGTGGGGTTCCCATCGGCTAATCCATCCTAGGGGTGGTGCTTTGCTTTTGATTTGGGCACACCACCTAATCTTACAAATGTTTCCACCTGTGTTGCCAGGGTGAGCATCCCCACTATCTGGAGAGGCCTGGGTAACAAAACGAACTTGTCAAGGCCCTTGAAGCTTCTTGCCCTGGAATGCAGATCCTGCGTGGAGGAGGTGTAAACACCTTCGCCCAGAGCAGGCTTTGTTCCTGGCCTCTGAGAGCAAAGGCTCTTACCTCAGGAGGTCAGAAACTTGTCTGTGGTTACTGGCTGGTCAAGACCAGTCAGTCTACACTCTAGTTGTCGGTAGGTTTTCAGGGGGCACCTCAAAGGTACTCTCTTGGTGCATTTCTTAATAAATTCAACACTGCAATCAGTGTGGGTTTACTAAGACAAGATGTTTGGTACCAAACATCTGGGAGTACAGTGAAGCCATCATGTAGCTGGGAAACTTGTAGTGATGAGTGTCCAGCCCATGTACTCAGCATGGCTTCCCTGTTGCCTTGTGGTATCTAAGGGTGAACTTAGATATCACAGGGACACATCCACTCACACAGATGTGCCCATACATTGGTATAGTGCTCCCTGCCTTAGGGCTATAAGGCCTTCTGTAGGGGTGGCTTACCTAAACCACATGCAGTGTTTTGCAGGCATGGCACCCAGGGATGGGTGCCATGTTGACTCTTTTTCTCTGCACAAAGACACACAGGCTGCAGTGGCAGTTTGCATGAGCTTGGTGAGGGGTCCCTTAGGGCGGCACAATTCTTGCTGAAGCCCTTAGGGAACGTCTTCAGTCCCAATGCCCTAGGTACCAGGGGTACCATTTACTGGGGACTTATATGGAGTCTAAAGTGGTACCAATTGTGGAAAAAGGTACAGTTTAGGGAAAGAACACTGGTGCTGGGGACCTGGTTAGCAGGAACTCAGCACACTTTCAGTCAAAGTTGCATCAGATTCCAGGCAAAAAATGGGGGGTAACCATGTCAAAAAGGGGCACTTTCCTACACATGGTTACTATGGAAACTAAGCTAAAAGACTGTGGTGGGAAGGGAACAAAAGAGATGGACTGTGATGGACGGATCAGCGGATCCGCCCCAAAAAATACCACATTGGGCTTCTTCACAAAAGACATGGAAAGGGTTAAAAACCATTGACCATTTAGAAGTGGTATAACAAAATTAATACATGAAAGGAAGCCTGTGATTTGCTAAGTACAACAGTATCTGTGAAAGGAGAGTGGGAAGGGTAGCCATTATTGGGACTTTTGTACTGAGGGTGGAAGAGGGTGGAAGAGCATTGCTATATTTATGATTTGAAATTTGCTCTAAAAAGAAACATTGAGTGATATTAAGAGAAGAGTTGGAGAACAACAGTTGGAGCTCAGCAAAGATGTTTTACTGATATATGAATTAGGGTGTACTGTAAAAAACTATATGTAAAAAAATTATAACTGCATATAGACTGTGTGTACTTTACAATAAAAGGGAAAATAGAAGGGAGGTTAGATGAAGACCTTCAGGGTCTATTACGAATTTGGTGGTCTGTGAACCACTGTACCGGCGATGGCGGTCTCACCACCGTGTTACGAGATGGGCGGATTGCAGTTTGAAACACCACTGCTGAACTGCTAACACCGCTGGCCAACTCCGACCGCGGCAGGGGTAGAATGGGCCAATGAAGCTGTTGGAGGCTGGGACAGCCAGTGAAACTTCAGGCCCAATTATGAGTTGCTTTACAGCCGGTGTGACCGTGGAGATCCAACCACCACATTTGATGCGGCGGAAAGGGAGGTATATAAGGCCAAAACTCATCCCTACTCACCTCTACATGTCTTCTGCCATAATGGAGCCCATCGGACATGTCCTGCCACTGCTGTACCTGCTCGACCATGTTCAACAAACTCGGACGAAATCGGCAGTAAGTCAGACAACTACCTGCTTTCATAGACTCCTCAGCGAAACAATACTACACCATGGACTAGGCCAAGGAGTTAGGTAGGGTCCCTAAGTAATTTACCCATTAACAGGGACCCTGTCTGGGACTGTTTCATAATAATCATCACAAATACATCTGTAGGATGTCCTCCTAGGCCAAAACACTGGCACTGCGCACTCACACTGTACACACAGGGGCACGTGTTTGCAAAATATATTCAGGGATAGTGATGTGTGCATTATTTTGTGTTCCACAACAGCACCTCCTCATCAATATAACACCTATTAATGTCTGTCACACATCGTTTGCCCTTTCTCACTTGTCTGCCATATTACAACTGGACTTCAAACAACATGCAGCTTATCATTTCTCAAGTGTTGGTAAAATGAGATTGAAGTGATTGCAACTACCATGAGGCCCTGTAACTGCAACTCTAACTAAGATGCTTGTCTCCTTTTGCCCCTCCTCTCTTGTCTGCCATGTCACTACTGATCTTCACACATCATGTAGCTTACCATTTCTCAAGTGTTGGTAAAGTAAGTTTGAAGTGACTACAACTACCATGAGGCCGTGTCACTGCAATTCTAACCAAGATGCTATAGTGAATGTGACACCACTCACATTGCACATTTCTCAGGTCCTGGTTTGATGTCAAATAAACATTTGTATGGATGTGTCATTAAAGTGAAACTCACCTTAACTGCTACATCTCTGAATTGGACTATCACACATCACCCACATGAAAAGGCAATTTCAGTCAAAGGGATTACATAGAATCAGTATGAGAACCACTCTAAGGGCAAAATGGATACACTCTCTGCAGGATAGCTACGCCTCTATCAGCGGGAACTCTGAAAGGCTGGGGCCCTGGGGCACAGTACATTTGCACATGCCTGGAAAGCTCAATGTGCACTGGACCTGGGGATTGAAGTGTATCAGAGACAACTAATAGCATTACCAAGTGTCATGCATCAATAGGAAATGTGTAAGTGTAACTCATGAAAACAAACACAGTACTAACAGCATGTGGCACACATCTAGATAGAGTAGCTGTAAGGTACACACTGACAAATGGACACATGTCCATGCAGAACTCCACAAAGGTATGACAAGTCAACATCCTCCATGTGTGGAGAAACACATATCTAACTTAAACACACCTAACACATGTCCAACATACATCATAGGGACAAGTGCAACCTAAATGATGTGGACAGTGGCCTGGACAACCCAAAATACTTACCATATCATATAACACCCAATGCAATGTCAGCATCAATCAGAGTTTACCCTACATATACATCCATCCAATATTACCCCTTGTGCTAGGTAAGTCCAGCACTGAGCTCAAGTCACATCTTATTAACCACTGCAAATGGATCACCAATCAGGGATCAAACAAACCCAACTGTAATCACACATGACTAACAATACAAGAACATTAAATAGTTTGAAACGTAATGGCAGGAGCAATGTTGTTAGAAATGGAGGTCTCTATCTGGCAGAGGTAGGTACCTTTGTCCAAATAGGGACCCTTGCTTCTAGTCAGGGTAAGGGGGATACACACTTTAGATAATCCCTGCTCACCCCCTGGGTAGCTTGGCACGAGCAGACAGACTTATCCCAAAGGCAATGTATAAAGTATTCATACTCAAAACACACGGTAATACAGTGATAACACCACAAATGGACACCACACCAGTTTAGAAAAATAAAGCATCTTCATCTAAACTCAACAAGACCAAAACAACAAAAATCCAACATACATGTACTAAGAAAATGACTTTAGAAAGGCTTCAAACAACTTGATCCATAGAAAACTATGGATGGGTGATTTCTCACAAAGTACCTGTAGATGTGTTAAAATTCACAAGGCCGAACAGCCGCACAGATGAGAAGCGTCGAGAAACAAAGAGATGCGTCAGTTCCTGAGACCATGGGGAGGTGATGTGACAGTTCTGCTGCACGCAGGAGAAGTGATGCATCGAATCTGGTCTGTAGGGGAAAGTGATGCATCGACTCCAAGTCAGTTCTGGTCCGTGGGTGATGCATCGGGAAAAATTGCCACACAGGTACGATGCGTAGAAATCCGGGATGCGTTGGCAATCAATGCGGCAGCGTCGAGCGGTGCTGTGTTGGTTTCTTCAGCTGCGATCCCTCGATGAGTCGGTTCTTGCAGCGGGGACAGGCGCTGTGTCGGTTTCAGCAGCAGCGCGGTGATGTGGCGAGATTCTTCTCGCACAGCGGTGCTGCGTTGGAAAAACAGCTGCAAGAAGAGCGATGCGACAATTTCTTCAGTTCTTTGAATTTCTTCCAGCTCCCAGCAGCAAGCACCACCTCCAGAGGTCCAGAACTGGAACAGGCACCTCCTTGCAGGTCAGAACCCTCAGCAGCAGAGTTCTTGGGAGCTGGGGGTGATGTCTTTGTGTCCCTGGGACTTCAGAACAGGAGGCCAGCACACACAGGCCCTTGGAGATCTTCTTCAAGCAAGTCCAAAGCAAAGTACCGGTCTTTGTGATTTCCTTGGCTAAAACAGCAACTGCAGGCCAATCCCACACAGCACACAGCAAATGGGCACTACTCCTCCTCACAGCTCTTCAGCTCTTCTCCTTGGCAAAGGTTCCTCTTGAGTCCAGAAGTGATCTACAGTTCTGGGGTTTTAGGCCTAATACTTATACCCTAAAATGTCTTTGTTATCTTTGTGCAAGGGTCTTTGAGCCCAGACTAAACCAGTTCTGTCCTCACTGGTGCAGTATGACAATGGGGGTGGAGACAGCATTGTGCTAGGGAGACAGGCCCTATTCAGGCGCAAGGAAATTTCCTCCCACTACTCTAAATGCAGCTGAGCCCTATTCAGCTCAGCTCTGAGTCATCCAGGAAGAGCCAGGCATACCTCAACCCCCCCAGTGGCTATCTACAGTGAATGCACATCCCCAGACCTTGTCCCTCCAAAACCAGACAGTTAATACACAAACAGGCAGAGGCACGCAGAATAGTTAAAGAAGAAAATGCCTGCTTTCTAAAAGTGGCATTTTCAAACACACAATTTAAAAACCATCTTTACTAAAAGATGTGTTATTAAATTCTGAGTTCAGAGAGCCTAATCTTTATGTCTCTATCTTTGTCCCAATGGGAAGTTATACTTGTAAGATGTTACAGAGTATTTCCATTCTATCCTATGGGACAGATAGCCTTTCAATAGTGAAAAACGAATTTGGCAGTATTTTACTATCAGGACATGTCACACACACCAGCACATGTCGTCCTACCTCCACATACACTGCACCCTGCCCAGGGGGGTACCTTGGGCCTACCATAGGGGTGCCTTACATGAAAGAAAAGGGAAGGTTAGGGCCTGGCAAGTGGGTGCACTTGCCAGGTTGACATGGCAGTTAACAAACTACACACAGACACTGCAGTGGCAGGTCTGAGACACCTTTTCAGGGCTACTCGTGTGGGTGGCACAATCAGTGCTGCAGGCCTACTAGTGTCATTTGATTTACATGCCCTGGCACACTCAGTCCAATTTACTAGGGACTTACCAGTAACTCAAATATGCCAATCAGGGAGAACCAATTGTAACAAGAATTCACACAGGGAGCACTTGCACTTTGACACTGATCAGCAGTGGCAAACTGCCCAAAGCATCTAAGCCAGCAAAACCGAAATCCAGCACAGCATCAAAAATACAGGAGGTAGAGGCAAAAAGTCAACAAATGTCTTCCAAATTTTGAAGTTTTAATACAAACTGAAAAAGCCATCAAGGTAAACAAAGGCCAATGGCCAGTCCATTGTAACAACATGTGTCACAGCACAATGATGTGTCATCAATCTTGCCCTTACTGACACTGCCAGGGAACCTCCTCACAAAGGGTCATCCATTGGGCACAGCAGGCACCTCAAAGATGGTACTTGGAGGGGGGGCTGAGGTCTAGGGAGGGTTGTTTTTTTTTTACTTGGGAGGGCTTTTCTTTCTTCTTGGGGCTGGGTTCAAGGCGGGTGTGTATGCAGTTTCTTTGAGGTGGAGTGGGAGAGGTGGAAGAGATGGGTTTTTCTTTGGAGGTATTTTTTTGTTTTGTGGGGCTGGGTTCAGGGGGTGGGGATGCAGTTTCTCCAGGGTGGAGTGAGAAGTAGAAGGGATAGGTTTGGGCATGGAAGAGATAATTGGCATGTTGGGTGGGGGTGGGTATCACAAGAGAAAGGGCAAACAAGACATCCTCACAGAGAAAATGGGTAGGGTGTTTGTGATGGAGTTCGGGTTGGGAGGTCAGAGGGAGTGGAAGTGGAAGTGCAAGCTGTGTCTGCACTGCGTGTTATGTTTGTGTCTGTTGCGTGGGTGACTGTGAATGTTTGCATTTTGTGCCTGTGTGTGCTGTGGATGTGCTGGGTGTTGTAGAAGGGGTCTGTGTGTGTTGCTGTGTTGTCTGTGGGTATGGGCATGTCTGTGGAGGGCTCTGGGTGTGTTGCTGAGCTGTCTGTGGGTATGTGTGTGTCTGTGGAGGGCTGTGTGTGTATTGCTGTGTCATCTGCGGGTATGGGTGTATCTGGGGAGGGCTCTGGGTGTGTTGCTGTGGTGCCAGGGGTATGCTGGGGTGGTGAGGGGGTTGAGTGTCTACTGTGTGCATGAATATTTGAGTTTTTTGGATGTTTTGTGTTTGTGTGTGGTGCTTGTCCCTGATGAAGTGTACGCATGCTTAGGTGTGCGTGTGCTTAGTTTAGGAATGGGAACAGGGAATGTGGATGGGGAAGGGAAGGTGCAGGAGGTAGGGTGGAAGGTTGGGATGGGTGGAGGGCTGCCGTGAGGGAGGAGGCCAGAGCCTGAAAAGATCTCTATAGGGCAGATATTGCAGTGTAAATGCTTTCCAGGTAGGCCACCATCTGGGTCAGCTGGTTGTCTTGCACCTGGATGGCATTCAGGACTGCAGGCTGACCCACTCTCAGGAGGTCAATAGACTTCTCACTCAGGGAAGCAGGACAAACAGGGGCAGGGGCTAATGTGCCTGGAGCGAGGGGAGAGGGAACAGCCAACTTGGGGGGAACGAAAGGGAGGGTGGCGACGGATCTGGGGATGACAGACAAGAATGAAGCTGGTAATAAACCTGTGGGGTCAGCCACCACTCAGAGGTGTCCACCGGAGGATGACTCAGAGGTTGTAAAGCTTGAGCTGCTGTCCTCTGAGGTATTCCCCACAACCTCCTGGTCACTGGGTACCTCTGTGTCTGACGTCTCACGCCTGGAACCGCTGTGACCAGCTGTGTCCCCTACAACGTTTGTCACTTTTCCTCTGCTTGCCCTGGATGTATCTGAAATGACATGTAACATGGGTTTATCACAACTGTATTTCCACACATGACCATCACAAATCAACAGAAAACATTGAAGAAGTTCACATATCACACCAGCTTCATAGTTCACTCTATAGACTTCAAATTTAGCATGTTCACATGCATGCATGCTACATAACCTGCAAACAGTTGGGTCCACTCAAGCCATAACCCCAGACAGGCCCAGATTCATTGATGGAATTATCTACACTCCATCCTTATGTCAATATTAGGATAGTTTATCACCTTGCATACTTTGGCACTTGTAGTATACCATTGTAAAAAGATGTACCCAAAAAGGAACGATCCAAATGTGAGATTTACACAATGCTCACAAAAGGCCTAGAGAAAAACAAATCTACCTATTACTCATAGCACATCATGATGTAATGAAGGTCAAGTTGAACACCAATGTACATAGATTAGTGTTGTGACAGACATCATGTCACATGCAAATGCTCATTGTACACAGATGGCACTTTGGAATCCACATTACATCATATGTCCACTACCTGAAGGGTCAAATGAAAGTTGTACACATGCAGTTTAGCTATGTTTCACATTTAGCAGATAAAGTTCCCTAAAAACATTGAAGTCCAAACATTTGGGAGATAGATACTCAGAATTCACACAGCACAAGACTCCATATAGCTATATGAACATCCACAATTCTGCTTGGTACAGGTGATGAAGCCAGTCATAGATTGTATATTCACAAGCCAATATACCTTTGAAGGTTTTGGGTGTCCCTGAACATCTGTGACATGAAGATGTGGGATCACTAGGGTCCCATTGGGCAGGCATATCACACCACTCTTTGGTATTGCATACTCAGATTGCCTTGTCAGGATCAGTGTAGACACTCACATATGATACCTACGGTACTACATCTCGCTCCCTCATGCATATCATCAGTCAGTGAATGAGTGTTTTGAAACACTATTGCAGATGAACCATCAACTGGCAAATATACACTGACCAACATGTAGGCTTTAATGCTGATGGCACCAGTGATGTGTGCACTCTCATTTCACTGTATAACTAGTACTTACAAATGGGAACTGTTGTACGGTCACTGCATGTACTGTGAACTCTATGTCATGTCACATGCAATAGGGCCACCAGACAGTAGTGAGGGTGCATCACTCCTCACACAAGCAAGACAAGTTGCCTGAGTGGTACAATTGCCACACATATTTACTAAGAACATTGTATTGTATTGTATTGTATATAGCATTTATAGAGCGCAACAAACACCCTGCGGGTACCCTGGCGCTAAAGATACATGTATGCAGACCAACGTGAAGCGAGAAGGACAGAACCTAAAAACATTACTCAAAAAAAACGACAGGATCAATTTCTGGGGAACAACCACGTTTTGATCCTTTTCCTGAACAGGGACAGGGTACTGCATTGTCTAATTTCAATTGGGAGTGCGTTCCAAAGTTTTGCAGCAGCAAAACTAAAAGACCTTCCTCCCAGTCTGACCCTGTTGAACCTGGGTACCTTTGCCAAATAAGCAAAGAGGAACGAAGGGTCCGGGTAGGAGTATACCAGACCAATTTCTTCTGCAACGGCCTAGGACCGAGTCCATGTAACGCCCTAAACCCTATACATAGGGATTTAAAATAAATTCTTTGCTGCACAGGGAGCCAATGTAGCTCCGCTAGGCACATTGAGGCGGAAAAACCTCGTGGCCTAGACAAGGCCAATTTCGCAGCCGTATTCTGAACACGCTGCAGTCTCTGTATCAGATACTTAGGGGACTCCAGCAACAGAGCATTGCAGTAGTCAAGTCTACTTAGGATAGCGCCTTGAACAACCAAGGCTCTAACCGAAATTGGGAGCAATGGGAGAATCTTTCTCAGAGCCCTAATAAGGCCAAAACAGCACCCCACCATCTTGTTCACTTGCGTCTCTAGTGACAGGTTGGCATTAAACATAACTCCCAAGTTTCGCACCGTCTTAGATGGCGCCAAGACAGTAGATGAGTCAAGGGGCCAGAAGTTGTGAGGAAGAGGCAGCTGGACCTTCCCAACTGCGCAGTGTACAATTTCGGTCTTATCCGAATTAAATTGTAAAGAGTTATTACGTAACCACTGCGCAGTGTCATGCATACATGCAGGAAAATCCTCCAGGACATTGGGTAGGGTTCCATCAAGAGATAGAATGATCTGAGTGTCATCAGCATAATTTACCAATTTTACATTATGAGCCCGAATGATATTAATCAGTGGGCTCAAATAGATGTTAAATAAAATTGGGCTGATGGCAGATCCTTGTGGAACCCCATGACAGATATTAGTGAAGACTGACTGGAAAGGGGGAAGGGCCACTGCCTGACACCTGCCAGATAGATAGGATCGAAACCAGTCCAGGGCGGTGCCCACTACTCCCACCTCCTCTAAACGTGTTAGCAAAATGTCATGGTTGACCGTGTCGAAAGCGGCAGACAGGTCAAGCAAAATAAGTATTGCTGATTGTCCCCTGTCTGCCAGCAGACGCAAATCATCCAACACGTTCACCAAGGCAGACTCGGTTCCGTGTTCTGGACGGAAACCGAATTGTACATCTGCCAGACAGTTGTTACGTTCTAGAAAAGCTGACAGAGATTTGCTAACCAAACGTTCAAGGATCTTCACTGGGTAGGGGAGGAGAGAGATGGGCCGATAGTTACCCGGACAGGTTGGATCAAGCGTGGCCTTCTTCAAGAGTGGCGTAACTACAGCCTGTTTCCAGCCAGATGGTACAACTCCACTAAATAATGATTGATTACATATCTGTCGAAGCCTGGGGAAAAGTTCTGATGCAAATTCCTTCCAGATTTTATGCGGAAGGGGGTCCAGTGGAGAGCCCGAGGAAACACCCATAGCAAGCCTGTTAAATTCCTCATCCGAAAGGGGCTCAAAATGGTCCAAAAAACTCAGTTTATCGGTCCCTTCACCAATCTGTGTTCCTACACCAGGCACCCCTCCCGCATCAACAAACGGAGTAGCTGCCCCAAAAGTCACAGCCTCTGTCCCCCCAGAAAGGTTTTTTTTAAGACCAGAGATGATGGTTCTAATTTTATCATTAAAAAAAGTAGCCAAACTGTCACAGAGATCTTGAGTAGGCTGAACCTCATTTTGTAGGCACTGAGGATTAGTAAAGTCATCAACAATTTTAAAAATGCATTTAGACTTATTCAGCGATTTCAAAATGAGCTCTGCGAAATATTCCTGCTTCGCAGCAAGAATTTCTTTCTTGTAGAGAGAAATAGCCACTTTCCAGGTGATCTTATCCTCATTCACATAGTACTTTCTCCACTTCCTTTCTGCCTGTTTACATTTTGATTTCAGGGCTTTCAGTTTTTCATTGAACCACCTAGCAGAAGGTCTACCCCTATTTTTACAATTTTTCAAAGGGGCAATTTCATTGACAATTGAAGTAATGAGATTACGGAGGTCCATATAGTTCTCCTCCACTGACCTAAGCACATCAAAATCCCCATTAATAGAAAACGTTGGTGACTGTGTCGCCTTTTCCAATATCCTCTTCCAATCCCTTCCCAGGAAGCTCCTAACATCCCTCAAAGCGGGAGCTCCTCGACTGGGGATGACCGTCAGAAATTTAACCAAATGGTGGTCAGTCCAATCTACAGGAAGCACCTCCATATGGTCAGTGACCCCTTCCTCACTGAAGACAAGATCAAGCAGATGCCCTCCTATGTGTGTGGATCCAGTTACTCCCTGAAGCAGGCCAAGACTTTCACAAGATTGAAGAAGAATATTAAATCCTGTATCTAAGGTCCCATTTAGCCAGAGATTGAAATCCCCTGCAATGAGCAATCTCGAGTGAGTAACAGCCATATTGTTAAAAACATCAATCAGCACCTGCAGTTGAAACAAGTTGACCGCACCAGGGGGCCTATAGCACACTATACCATCTAGTAAATGCCCCCTGGGGTCTTTTAAGGAGAACCCCAGAAGCTCGAAGCCCTCTACAGCATCAATATCCAAAGGGACAAAATCCCATCCTTCCCTAAACATAAGACCCACCCCACCGCCTCTACCTATAGTTCTGGGCTTATGAAAAAACGTATAGCCTGGAGGACACGCCAGTCCTGGTTCAAGAGCGGAATCAGGATAGGTCCAAGTCTCTGTCATAAGTAACATGTCAAGGTGATGCGTTTCAATGAGCAATTGGATCTCTGTAACATGTTTAGGGAGAGATCTAACATTGAGTAGCCCACAAACCAGTGCCTCTTTCCTAGAGCAATCAGACCTTGGGCTAACCGGGTTCTCAGTTAAAGGCAATCCTACCCTGATACCACCATTCTCACCTATCTCCCGCAGTGTCCGGCTCGAATAGCAGAGTCTTCCAATATCACGCACAGCATGGCTGGCGCTGTGCGTGGATCGGGCGCAGACGGGCTTGCCTTTGGCGCGCCACCGGCGCGCCCGCTGCGCACGTCCGCTGCGCTCCCTCGATCTTGCCGGCATAAATATCCGGTGTTGGCGTCAGCTCCACCCCTCACCCGCTCTGATTGGCTGCCCTGGGGGAGTGGCACTAAAAGGCTATAACGAGGCTAGTGGCGCCGATAGCGCTATTCACGGCAGAATAAAACGTTTTAAAAAACACAGTAACAGATTCAAATGCAGCAACAGTACACAAAGATTAAAAGCTTTTGTTTTAAAACTGGTTCTGAAGAGCTCCCTGAGCGCTGGGCAGCAAACACACACTATGTGAGCGCTCCCGCGATCTTGCCGGCATAAATATCCGGTGTTGGCGTCAGCTCCACCCCTCACCCGCTCTGATTGGCTGCCCTGGGGGAGTGGCACTAAAAGGCTGTAACGAGGCTAGTGGCGCCGATAGCGCTATTCACGGCAGAATAAAACGTTTTAAAAAACACAGTAACAGATTCAAATGCAGCAACAGTACACAAAGATTAAAAGCTTTTGTTTTAAAACTGGTTCTGAAGAGCTCCCTGAGCGCTGGGCAGCAAACACACACTATGTGAGCGCTCCCGCGATCTTGCCGGCATAAATATCCGGTGTTGGCGTCAGCTCCACCCCTCACCCGCTCTGATTGGCTGCCCTGGAGATGATTACTCACTTTTCTCAGCCAGGTGTCTGCTCAAAAGGAGAAACATTGATGTGGACAGGAGTCTGCTGTGTTCCAGGTCAGAAGTCAATAGGCACAACATAGCAGCATGTGCCTACTACTACACTTACACTTACAATGACTCATCCTGTGTGTGGCACATGGGCCACCACCAATATGGTTGGTGAAATGCCTGTCTGTAACACACAAAGTTGGCAATTTAACATGTATGACTCTGGACAGGACTCATCCCCATGTAGCTGCTGTTGGGCCCTCAACTGCCCATCAAGTTTTGGGTAGGCAACCACCAGCATGCAGGCCATCAGGGGGGTCAGTGTGTGACATTAGGAGGACTTCCCCAGCTGGACCTCTCTGATCTTCCGGGTCCAGCACACAGGTCCTCCTACCTCTTTCTGCAGTTGGCACTATGCCGGTTGAAGACCCCAGGTCCGCACCTTCCTGGCGATAGCTCTCCAAATGGCCTTCTTCTGATGGGCATTGAGCTGTATGGATGCAATAGATCTAGAAACAGATTATAACTGGAAGTTTGTGGACAACTGTCAGCTAGATACACATTTTGTTGACATCTAGCACAAGCATTCCTCAAAAGTCAACATATAACATGTGTACATGTCACATGCTAAGCACAACTAAAAAATGGATACACACTTTTGTGGTCATCTGATGACTAACCTCAACCCTGGTCATGACCTGCACTGACTGTGGCACCCCACTAATGTCATGTAGATCAGAGCCATCCTACATGGAATGTGATGTGAGGTACCATAACACACAGCACACCATTTGGAACTTCTGAAGGGTATAAAACAAGTTACTTACCTGTACACTGTGGCTCTCCAGTATTGATATCTTTTATAGATTAACATGCTTGAATCTTCCCCATTATCATGGTGGGAGTCCACGGTAACAGTAAAATAGAAGTATTAAAACTCAACATTCAAATGCCCTTAGCAATTCACTAGCCTTTAGCAACCTATTACCTTTGTTTTCAAACATCCAAACTCCAGCCAATCAGAGCGTAGATCATAGGGTCTCCTTCCCCTGCAGGGCCACCATACCTCAATTTACACCACAAGTACAATTAGAGGAACACGAGAGGTATGGAAGGTGAACATGAAATGGGAGGAGGGAGGGTCACATATGAATCTATAAAATTTGTCAATACTGGAGAACCACAGTGTACAGGTAAGTAACTTGTTTTTTCTCCAGTATTGTATCTTTTATAGTTCCACATGCTTGGATCAGAATATTAAGCAGTTATCAAAGGGTCAGCAGCGGCGGGTAAGGTAAACTATCCCACCATGCCATCCAGAAAAGAAAATACAAATAATAAACATAAAGAGCATACATCATGAGCTTACATCTACATATATATGTATATATATATATATTCCAAATGAAGTGCTCGAAAGACGAAGGAGCCACACACGTCGTGGAAATTATCCTTTTTATTGGGCAGGTAGCAGATTCCAACAAAATCCTCTCAGCATTGCATATTTTCACCATACGCGTTTCGGGTGATACCCTTGGTCACTGGCTTAACATGAAAAGGAACAACGGCTCAGCTGTGATCATTCTTGCTTTTAAAGTTCCGCCTCAGTGGGCGTATGCAGGCTAAGCATTCTGGTCATGATAGTTTTAGCCATTTGTTATACTCTTAAGTAGATGCCGCAATTTCAAAACCATAATAACACAGTTCTTACTGAAGCTGTTACAGGTAATGTTTGGAACTCTGCTCACTTACGCCTTGTCCAAACGGACACGTCATTCCCAATGTGTCTCAGGAAAAATCAAGGGCACGGACCTGCGTGTGTGCAGTGGGGCCCCCTCCGGGCCAGAGCAGGCCATACATATTCCAAATGAAGCGCTCGAAAGACGAAGGAGCCACACACGTCATGGAAATTATCCTTTTTATTGGGCAGGCAGCAGATTCCAACAAAATCCTCTCAGCATTGCATATTTTCGCCATACGCGTTTTGGGTGATACCCTTGGTCACTGGCTTAACATGAAAAGGAACAACGGCTCAGCTGTGATCATTCTTGCTTTTAAAGTTCCGCCTCAGTGGGCGTATCCGGGCTAAGCATTCTGGTCATGATAGTTTTAGCCATTTGTTATACTCTTAAGTAGATGCCGCAACTTCTAAACCATAATAACACAGTTCTTACTGCAGCTGTTACAGGTAATGTTTGGAACTCTGCTCACTTACGCCTTGTCCAAACAGCCACGTCGTACCCAATGTGTCTCAGGATAATTTCCACGACGTGTGTGGCTCCTTCGTCTTTCGAGCGCTTCATTTGGAATATATATATATATATATATATATATATATATATATATATATATATATATATCCTGATTTAAGTTTATATATATATAAATACATAAACTTAAATTAGGAAATATTCGAAACATATTAATGACTAATCATAAAACAATAGCATATGAAGAAACAGACAAGCAGAAGATCATACCTTATGCGAACAGACGTTGCAGAGCAGCTTGTCCAACTGCTATATCTGCGTTCTGCCAATCATCTAGGCAGCAATGCTTCGTGAAGGTGTGGATGTTCGTCCATGTCACTGCCCTGCAGATGTCTGGCAAGGACAGTCCAGCAAATTTGGCAGAGGAAGCTGAATGAGCTGCGACTTTGGAAAACAGAGGGTGTCCAGCCCTCTCATGTTAGAAGAGAATAGTTGATGAGACCCAGAGAGGAATTGGTGCCCGTGTCAAAGCCTGACCCTTCCTGGGGGCACAGAAGGCGATGAGCAACTGAGTAGATTTTCGGAAAGACTGAGCCCTTTGCAAGTAGATCTTTAAACATTGTTTAATGTCCAGTGAATGGAGTGCTCTCTCAGCTGGCAAAGATGGAGCTGAAAAAAAGGAGGGCAAAACCACTGGCTCATTTAGATGAAATGTAAAAAGTACTTTAGGAATAAAATAAGGAATGGTACGAAGAATTACTCTATCCTGACGAAACTGCAGGTAAGGTTCTGTTGTTGTAAAGGCCTGAATTTCACTAATGCGTCTAGCTGCTGTGATGGCCAACAGGAAAGCCACCTTCCAGGAGAGGTACTTCAAATCACACTTGTGAATTGGTTCAAAGGGTGGCTTCATAAGCTGTGACAAGACAATGTTCAATTGCCATAGCACTGGAGGAGGTCTTATCGGGGGGTACGCTCTGAAAAGTCCCTTCATGAACTCCTTTACCGGTCTGTTAGACCACAAAGTGAAGCAACCAGAGAGTTGTCTATATCTGGATACTGCTGCCAAGTGCACCTTGATGGACATATGCGCCAGGCCAGCTTTGGCGAGAGACAAAAGATAGGGCAAAACGTCCTCAGGAGGCGATGAGAGAGGATGACAAGAGTACGTGGCACACTATGAGCAAAATCTTTTCCACTTGGCCGAGTAGCATTTGATCGTGAAAGGAGCTTGGGATTTCTGCAGTATTGCTTGACATTCATCAGAAATCGCTATCTCTCCTAATTCTATGTGATGAGGAGCCAAGCCAACAAGTGCAGTGTGTGAATTTGAGGATGAATCACTTGGCACGGGTTCATGGAGAGGAGATTCTCTCTTAGCTGGAACAGAATTGGGGAAGACCCTGATAGGCGATACAGCTCTGTAAACCAGTATTATCACGCGCACGCCGGGGCAATTAGGATGATGCGGCAAGGCTTCTATTTAATCTTCTGCAGAACCTTTGGAATGAGAGGAAATGGAGGGAATGCGTAAGCAAACATTCCCTCCCAAGAGAAGTTGAATGCATTTCCTAGAGAGCCTGGCTGAGGAAAACTGCTGGTGTAGAATCTTTTGTTGAGAGACCTAGCGAACAGATCTAGGTTTTGAAACCCCCAACGGTGAAAAACCCTTTGTAGATGATCCTAGTTTAGCTCCCACTCGTGACACTGCTTGGCGTCCCTGCTGAGAGAATCGGCCCAATCGTTTTGGACTCCTGGAACATGTTGAATTTGTATTGATATCTCGTGGGCAATCCCATTCCCAGATCTGCGGAGCCAGGATTGAGAGGGCATGAGATCTTGTCCCACCCTGTTTCAGCAGATAGAACATGGTGGTGGTATTGTCCGTGTGAGCTAGGATCGATGATTTTTTGATCCTTGGCAGGAATGCTTGGAGGCCCTGAAAAACTGCTTTCGGTTCCAAGAGATTTATATGACACTGCGCTTCCTGGGCTGACCACCTCCAGTGAATTTGTAATTCCTGCAGGTGGGCACCCCACCCATCCATGGAAGTGTCCGACGTCATTACCAACTTTGGTTTTGTCGTGAGGAAGGAAAGATCTTGGGAAAGGTTGTCTCTGACTGCTCACCATGACATTACTGAAGTCATCGCCGGTGTGATTGAAATGATGTCTTCAAATGAGCCTCGAGATTGGGTCCATTGAGCATCGAGCTGCTCCTGAAGAGGCCTCATTCTTAGGCAACAGTGTGGAATCAGCGGGATGCAGGACAACATAATCCCTAGCATTGATCTGTATGTTCTTACTGAAACGCACTTTTTTGCAGACAGGCATTGTACCATTTTCTGGACGCATAAGATCCTTTCTTTTGTGGGGAAAGCTTTTGAAAGTGCAGTATCCAGAGTTGCTCCTAGGAATACTATCGACTTGAAGGAGCCAGAAAGGACTTCTCCCGGTTGATTCTGAGACCAAGGGAGTAGAGGAGCCGAACACAGGCCTCTGTAGATCTTCTGTCATCCTGGAGGGATGGAGCCTTGCTTAACCAGTCGTCCAGGTAGGGGAATATCTGGTGACCGGCTTGCCGCAGAAAAGCCACTACTGGGGGCAAGCATTTGGTGAAGACTCTTGGAGCAAACTTTAACCTGAAGGGTAGCACCTTGAATTGATAATGGCACCCTGAACCTGAGAAAACGATGATGTTTTGGATATATGGGAACATGAAAATACACATCCAGAACATCCAGGGAGGACATATAATCCCCCACATTCATGAGAAGCCAGATTTCCTGGAGCAACAACATCCTGAAGAGTTGAGATTTGATGAACTTGTTCAACAACCTGAGGTCCATTATCTGCCTCCATTTTCCCATCTTTTTCTTTATTACAAAGAAGTGAGTGTAGAAACCCAGATTGCGCTGATCGGGTGGCACCTCTTCGATTGCCTGCTTGGAGAGGAGCAATCTGACTTCCTTCTTGAGGACTTGCAGATGATGATGGGAAGTTCTTCGCAGAGGCAAATTCGGGGGCTGTTGAACAAATTCCAGGGTGTGACCATGGCGGTAGAAATGAGCTTTTATTGATTGGAGAATTTGGAGCAAGTGGGCTGAATTGAAGTGGGACTGCCGTAGCAGGGGCCTGTGGATCCTCATTGCCTCTTGGTGGTGTTGTGAGCCCTTCCCCTCTGACGGTGGGCGTAGACATGCTGTCGCTCTAGGGTAGGTTGGTGTTCAGGATTTCCAAAAGGGCTGTGAAGTGAACTGAGTACGAAACCCTGCTGATAATAGGGTTGAAAACGTTGCTGGAGCTGAGGTCGAGATAGATATTGACCCCTGCCCTCTCCTCGGAAGGAAGCACATTTTTTCTGATGCAGATTCATCAACGATTTCACAGTATCCGCATCTGATTTGATTGATTGCAGCGCTTCATCTACATGCCTGCCAAAAAGAATTTCACCGCATATCCGATACCTTGGCCTGATCCTCAGGGTGGAACGTTGTAGCTTTTAGCCACCCCTGCTGTCTCAACAGCGCTGCTCCCGCCACCTGCCTGAAGGCAGTCAATGAAATATCCAGAGCCACATCAATCATCTCGGAAGAGGCTCTCTTTAATTCCGATAGCATCTCCTTTGCCTCCTTCTTCTTGTCCTTGGGAAGAAACTCCAGCAAGGCAGAGATGTCGGACCACATCTGGTGGTCATACCTCCCAAGGATAGCCATGGCGTTGGAGGCCCTGATGGCAGTGGCTGCCAAAGAGGAGAACCTTTTGCCGATGTTGTCTAGTCGGCGCCCTTCCTTGTCAGATGGAGCCGCACATGGAGAAGGATTTTTAGATCTCCTCTGAGCAGCCTGCCTAATAACAGAATCAGGCTGAGGGTGACCAATCAGGCACGCAGGATAGTCCTTGGGCGCCCTGTATTGTTTGTCTAATTTCGGTACCACCGCAGGGATAGAAGCTGGCATCTTCATCAACTTTAGACCCCCTTGCCATAAGTAGTCTATAATGGGAATGGATCGAGTGGAGCACTGCATTGTAGGTTTAAAATCGTATAAGAAACACTCCATCTGTTTGGGAGGCATAGGGAGGTCAAAGCTCCTAGAAGTGCTTTCCAGCAGATCATGGAACCCGCCGATATCTGCTGACAGGGAGTCAGCTAGAGGCGGAGTAGGTTAAGGTGGAGTAGGCACCACGTAGTCGTCCCACTCATCATGGACATCGGGTCCAACTGCTATTCCCCTTCCTCTAGTTGCTGGTCATCATCATCATCATCATCCAGTATTTGTGAAAGAATTTCCACAGGTGGTGGAATGGTCTTGCTTTTTGGCAATGGGGCGCAGTCTGCGACACAGGAAAGGCCATGGGAGCTTCCTGAGCAAGAGGCGGCTGCGGATCAGAGTTCGCCGCAGGAAATCTTTTGTAATAATCATTGAGCATCAATCTAAGGTCAGTGACCAATAAAACAGGGATATTAATGGAGGGTTCCTGAGCTTGTTCTTCTTCCTCGTAAGGGTAGTGCTCCTAAAATGCATCCAAACACGGAGCACTGGGATGCCCTGTATCAGAGAAAGAAAAATCCCCCTCCAAATAAGTAGATGGATCATCCATTGCCTCTTCTTTCTCCGAGTTGTGGCACTTAACTCTGAGTTGCAAGGGACTGTATACAGGGCCATAAGAACCATTATCTTCAGATTTCTGGAAATCCAGGAGATGAGTAGGAGGTAACGGAGAAATCTTTGAAATATCCTGCAGAAGTGGAGGAATCAGCTTTATAAGCAGACTGTCCTTTTCCCTTGTCGACGGAGTCGTCAACGGACCCATCGATGGGATTGTCGATGGTATAACCGTCTGTGGCCGCTGAAGAGTCACTGACAGTGATTGAACCTGCTGAACCATCGACGGTAAAGCCCTCGTCGACGGAGACGGTCTAACTGCAGCTGACAACGGTGACACCACCAATGCCATCGTCAACAAAGCTGCCGTCATCATCTTGACAGTCGGTGTAGTCGCAGTCGCTGATGAAACCGTCGATGGAGCGCCAGACCCTGTGGAGACGGAGGCTGTAGACGGTGATTTCTTTGTCGACAGGACCATCGACGATCGGGTTTTCTCGGCAGAGGATTCCCTGGAAGGAGTATGAGGCGTTGACTGTGGAGCAGAAACAGACCTCTGGTGAGAAGAAGAGGGACCGGGCTGGTCTTTTTTAGCCCTTTTTTCCTCAACCCACTCTTTACTCTGAGACCTGGATTTTTTAGGGTCTTTGAGCGAAGAGGAATACCCTTCTTCCTTTCATTTTCTGGAGGAAGTATGGGGCTTCTCCTCAGTCTTAGAGTCAGAGCCTTTTGCCGCTTTTTTCCTTTGCAACCAGAGAAACAGCCTACCCTCACGGTATTTGAGAGTTTTTGTGGAGAAAGTACGACAGTACCTGCATTCTCTGGGCTTTTGGTCAGGGTACAGGCAATAAAGGCACTCCTTATGTGGGTCCTCAGAATATAGTCTAGGCTTTCCACAAGTCTTACAGGGCCTAAACAAACCTTTTTTTAGACTCTGACATAATGAAGAAAAAATAGGTGGTCACACTCCTGGACTGTACCTCAGAAGAAGATATGAATAAATAATTGAACTGCTAGCAGGAAGTTCAAAAGGGCAACAGTAGAAACACTGTGAGTGAGCAGAGCTCAGGGAGATTCCCTAACACACGACGTGCGGTAAGAAATCTGAGGTATGGTGGCCATGCAGGGGAAGGAGACTCTGTGGTCTACGCTTTGATTGGCTGGAGTTTGGATGTTTTAAAACAATGGTAATAGGTTCCTAAAAGCTATCCCCAACGTTAGCCTATGGCTGTGTCTGGTGTGCATGCGACCGCCCACCGGACGGTCGACTTCCGCCAGCAGCCTACTTTTAATATGTCCTATTAGCAAGGTCAGGCATCCGCCATGTTAGTGGTTGGGAAAACTGTCTTGGTGACAGTTAAGTGTGTCACCACCACTACAAATGAGGGCAAACATGTCTACATTTGAAATGCCTTGTTCCCATGTCATGTCCAGTACAAAACTTCATCTGTGTAGTGCATTACTGTGCACATAGGCAAAATGTGCGTGGCACACAGTAGACCATGGTTGGCGGTATTTCACATGAAATAGTATGTTATCCTCACTATATTGGCAATTTACAATATCAGAATTGATGATGTGCACAGTTCTGTTACAGACCTGTGAATTCCACCTTTCGGGATTGATGGTGGATGTTCAAGATTTGACAATGATGATGTAAAATGTGTAATGCTTCATGAAGCATTAATGTTCAGACACATGACTTTTGCCTTATCCTTCACAGATGTTACTCTGCACATTGTGACATTTTGTGTTACTACTCACATAGGTACCCTGGGAGAGGGAGGATATGCCAGGCTCCAATGTACCACCCATTTCGAGACCTACAGGCGATGGAAGAGCGACATGTGATCCAGAAGTTTTATTTGAAACATCAGACATACCTCACATCACTTATCATACATCAATCCCACCACTTGCGAAACTCATGTCTGTATTGCATCTTCTGGCAATAGGCTTGTTTCAATTCACTGTCGCTATTCCAGGTGGAATGTCACAACCTATGTTCAGTCAGGTACTCCAAGAGGTAATAGGAGCACTTTTGAGACATGTGGACAGCTACATCCAGTTCCCCAGATGTCAGGATTTAGCCACTATGAAGGGGGAACTCTATGCTTTTTACCACATCCCACATGTGATTGAATCCATTGATGGCACACATACTGCCTTAGTATCACCACATACCAGGGAACAAGTGTACAGCAACAGGAAGCACTAAGATTCTATTAACGTGCAAGTTGTCCGCTTGGTGGATTTGTACATCTCAAATGTCTGAACCGGTTCCCAGGATCTGCCCATGCATGATGCCTTCATACTGCGGAACGCTATATCACAATAATCGGTTCTGTCGAGAAATGCACAATTTCTTTTAAGCTATGTCATTCTGGTCCTGCTTACCTAGGACATGTCAATAAATGGCATACACATAAATAATTCTGTACAAATAGTATAATGAATTAATCAATACCACTGACACTCAAAACACTGAAGAATATTCTCTCTGTATATTATTATTCATATACGGCAGAAGAACACAGTGTTGCACATCACAGACACAGGACTGTTATACAACATAACTAATAAACACAAACTAGTGCCATATACAAAAAGCGGTCACATATAAAGTGATAAAACATAACAAACAATTGACAATATTCTTAGAAGCACAAAAGTCACTCAACGTGGCGTCCGTGTGAAACTCTTTGATTACTTCAATCTCACTTTACCAACACTTGACAAATAGTAACCTGCATGATGAGTGAACATCAGTTGCAATATGTCAGACAAGTGAGAAGGGGCAAAAGGAGTCTAGCATCTTGGTTAGAGTTGCAGTCACAGGGCCTCATGGTAGTTGTAGTCACTTTAATCTCACTTTACTAACACTTGACAAATAGAAACCTGCATGATGAATGAACATCAGTTGCAATATGGCAGACCAGTGAGAAGGGGCAAAAGGAGTCTAGCATCTTGGTTAGAGTTGCAATGACTGGGCCTCCTGGTAGTTGTAGTCACTTCAATCTCACTTTACCAACACTTGACAAACGGTTAGTGTACCATACCTGATGGCAACATGCATTTGAGATGGACCATACTTGTAAATATTCACACATATCATGGGTCGTGGATTGATATTGTTATGGGCATCCACTTACAGACAGCCTTGCAGCATGAGGCATGTCAGGGAGTTGGTTAGATGTGCTCTTACATGCAGCAATACACATTAACACAGACAAACCAACATCTCAGATACTTTGAGTATTGCATGTTAGGAAAGTGGATAGAGAACACGATAGCAAAAGCACAGTTGAGAGCAAACAGGACATTGTGATATTGTGACAGTTATTGAAGAGTAATTTACCAGAGTCTACTCCCCCAGGTATTCCTGTAAAGCCCTCAGAATCAGTATGGCCAAGACCTTCTCCTCCCAGAGACAGAAAATGGTGTGTTGGGGGGGACACTGCCAGTCCTCTGAGCCTCCAAGTGGTGGTTGTTGTAGTGGGTACGCACCCTCATCCTGAGGTTATTCCACCTCTTCCTAATGTCGCCCTGTGCGCGAAGGGTGGTACCAACAGCATTTACTCTGTTCACTATCCTGTCCCACATTTCAGTTTTCCTACTGAGAGGAGTATGCTGGAATTGGGAACCAAAAACGTGTGGCTCTACTCTAATGATTTCATCCACCATGGCTATCAACTCAAGCTCAATGAAGCATGTTTGTTTTTTTGGGACAGGCATGATGAAATGAAAAACAAACAAGTGATACAGGTAAAAAGGTGCAAAACACAAATTACAGGTAGTGGAGAATGCTAAAGAGGAAGATGAAAAAAAGGGGTGCTTTATCTCCAAATACACAAAACAGTGGTGCCTGTCTTGTGGGATGCATTTGGGAAGCAAAGGATGCTGGTCAGGGATGGGGTGTATTTTATAGTGTGCTTTGCAGGTGTGTTCACTTGGCCAAAGCACATCAGCTGTGTAGTTTTTAAATCCATCCAGCGGTCACTTGTGGTGTTTTTTGCGTGCGTTCCGCGGCAGTCTACCGCCGTTGGGTAACTGCCGTTTGCTAACCGCCGCTTGCTAACCGGGAGAGGATGTGGCCTAATGGTTAGGGCGGTCAACCTCGAAGCTGGGAAACTGGGTTCGAGTCTTGGCAGGGACGCTCAACATCCTGTGATTCTGGGCAAATCACTTAATCTCCAAGTGCCTAGCAGAAAAAAAAATGAATGTGTCTACCTGTAACGCAACTGGTGCTCTTGTAAAGTGCTCTGATACCTTTGGGTCTAGTTCGCACTGTATAAGCCCCCCCCGCTAGGAGACCGCCAGTACGACTGTGTTGTCGTAATATGCTCAGGGGGTAAACCGATGACCTGATGGCATCGTTGAACACAATGCCAACATTGCAGAACGTCACAGACCCGTCAGGAAGAGCGCCATGGACGCAGTAGGCGTTTAAGACAGCACAACTCGTAATACGGCGGGCGGTAGATTTATAAGGACACTCATTGGCGTGTCCATTCGGGAAAGTGTGCACAAGCACTTTTCATTACTTTAGAATGTTGGCTGTTCATCATTCAAAGATGCGAAATTTAGTTAGAATACTTTACTTGGTAAAAAGTAATTGCACTGTGTTTTGAACAAAGCTCTTTTGCATGGTACAGTATCAGAGGTTAAAAACATTTGTGCAGATATTTATGTACGTTTCTTTGGTCCTGAAGTGCACTCTGGTCAAAATGAGGAGTTGGTATGTTCAGGTATAGAGAAACAGAACACAACATAGATATTAGTACTGATAAGCACTGGTAAGAAATAGCTAAGTTTAAATCAGTTTCTATAGAGAAACAAAACTATAGGTCTTATATATGAGAGGCTTGCGCTGCCGGAGCATCACTTTTTTTTACGCTCTGCCAGCGTAAGCCTCTCAATCAATATCTGTGAGATGACACACAGCCACACTGCGTGGCTTTGCATGACCTCATACATATGGAGTAAGACAAAGCAGCACAAGTCACTGCCTTGTCTTATTCTGCATCAATGAGGCTTTCCATGGGCGTTGCAGTGGGCTTTCTCATGCAAAATGGATTTTGACGCTGCCCCACATTTACTTAATCACGTAAACCTAGAGCAGCACCAAAACCTTATGCCTCCCCAGAGCAGGCGCAATGAGGAGAGATTTTTTTTATTTCACCTCGTTTTTTCCACTTTCCATGTGTGCTGCATGCACACATAGAAAGAGAAAACGCCTCTCAGGATTGTTTTTGTGAAGGAAGGTGCCCCTTCCTGCACAATCCTGCCTGCAACTGAAGCACCTTTACACCATGGTGCAAGGGTTCCTACATTGGTACTAGGCAGCAAATTGTGTGCCAGCACAGGGGGAAAGGACAGGAATGCACTGTATTTCATAAATGCGATGCATTCCTGCCCTTTGACATTGGTGTAGGGCCGCGCAGCACGAAGACTTGCAGCACTGCCCTATGCCAATTCCTCATAAATGAGACTCTATGTTTGTATTTGTTGTTGGCGCACTCACCACAAAGGCCAAATTCTAAATGTTGATGTGTCTTTGAGAACTAAAGAAGAAAACAAAGAAAAGTGGCAAGAATTTTCAGTGCATTTATTTGTGGAAGAATGTTTTGATTTGAAGACACGCCAGATCATCTGCAAGTATGGATATGACTAATTAGAGGACAACAAAATGCCTGCCAGAGGAATACACAATAAGTTAGAGGTGGTTAAAATTCCAGAGGAATTTCGGCTTCTGAATGTTTATGAAACAATACTGATACAATTTATACAGACTTTTCAAGCAATAGTTTGTATGGAACCAAAAACTGGGAAATTACCATCCACTGAGCGTCAGAAAAGCTTTCAAGGTAGAGTTGTGCATTTGCCTTTAGATTTTAAACACAATTTTGAAACTGTGGGAGTAGAGAGATTTGGAAGAATTGATGTTTTACTCAACTATTTCCAACTGGAGTAGGTGAACGGTATGATGGCCGCCCTGTGCAAATACCTGCAGCTGAGTATAGATCAACAAGATTATATTCAGAGGATCCCAGATTTCGACAAAGTATTCCATACACATTCCATCTTTTATTTGAAAGCTATTTGTCTGGACTGTCTTATAATGTTAACCATATTCTAATGGAAAAGATGAGAAGCTGGAGTACAATTTGATAAATTTGATGACATGCCAACGTGGGACAAATGAGTATTGGTGTCGTCGTCATGGTGAGTAACCCTGGGCAAAGCACTACGCTACGCTCGCGTAGTTTGCGAAGTTTGCGCTACTTCGCACTACGCGAATTGCACGTAGCACAGTGCAAACACGCGTAGCATAGTGCAGCGGTCATTTTTTGCTTGCTCGCGGTCCTCAACGTCAAGTTGGCGACCGCGAGCAAGCAAAATGACTATCCCGGCGAGACTTTTCCTCGTTCGTGATCAGCAACATCAAGTTGCCGATCGCGAGCGTGGAAAATAAACCTCCAGGCGAGATTCTCAACGCGGGGAGGTCAGGTTTCTCATTGCGAGTGGTCGCGTATGCTCGCGACCGCTCGCGATGAGAAACTACCAGTCCGCGTTGAGAAAGCTGCCGCTTAAGTAAAAATCTACTCGAGCGGCAGTAAAAGACAGCTCGCACTGTGCAAGATGCCGTTTTCAATGATTGCACAGTGCGGACAAGCATCCGGCACTGTGCAATCATCGCGAACAGCGCACTACGCAGTTCGCGTAGTGCTACGCGTAGCTCACGTAGTGCGAAGTGCACTTCGCGTAGCTTTGCGTAGCGCTTCTTCGCGAACTACGCCCAGGGTTAATGGTGAGCCGAAGTGTATGTTGCAAAACTTAGGAGCACTAACTTGGTTTGCAACCCTGAGTTATGTAAAGTATGCATGGGAAGATTTACATGACTTTTTGAAAGAAGCAAACAGTTACATTAAAGACATCGAATTGAAGACACCAGGAGAACTTTGCTCTCTGGATCCTACAAATGTTTGCAGGTATTTTGATCACACATTTCAAGCTATGCTGTCCTTCATCTGCAGCATCCACCTCTTAGAGATGTTATTGAATTCTTTCGGCGAAAAGAGAACCAAGCAAGAGGTGATCCTTATATTTACATGCTGTTGTGTGTAACAGATGCACCTAAATTAGGAACAGACTGTACTTTCT
This sequence comes from Calotriton arnoldi, assembly GCA_963921515.1. Classification (NCBI taxonomy): domain Eukaryota; kingdom Metazoa; phylum Chordata; class Amphibia; order Caudata; family Salamandridae; genus Calotriton; species Calotriton arnoldi. The sequence continues at coordinate 573,406 of CAWUFW010009270.1, forward strand.
TTCATGGAGGAGTTTATTACATGTAGCATTCCAAAATAAATTATTGAAAAAGGCCTAAAGCAGCAAGTACTGCATTTCCAACCACATAGATTTGGAAAGTACTGTTGGCGGAAGTACAGAGCAGAAGGAACATTTTATACAAAATGTCTTTTTGGATTTTCAAGACCTGTTATTTCAAAAGAAAGAGTGAACAGTTTTATGTCTGCAGTTAAACATGCACTTACTCATAAATCACCAAAAACATGTACAACCTCAGGAGAACAGAGGCTTCAAAATATATTAATTACTACAATCCTGTTATTTTGAAAATATGTAATGCCTATATGAATACTTAATTTGTGGCAGACAACTTTATAACTATGACTCTCTACATTACTTCATACATAACAAAATCTGAGATGACGGAGATGAAAAATATGTGGGAAAAGATTTCTGCTGAAAAGTCTCTAACTACTGTACAGCTTCAGTTTGAAGATGTTTTCGCACAGGAAAATTGGATCCTATGAACACTGTGATTAGTTGAGTTCTGCTAGTTTATATTCTAAGTCAAAAAGAATTGTTGGGTGAATCTAGGCCTAGCATTAAGTCGAAACAGGGTTTTGAAACCTTTTCCCGAAATTGAATATCTTGCGGAGTTTGAGCCAGCTAGTACAGACATTGTGAAGACAAAGATGTTGGATACTTACTATCCAAACAGGAGTGTACATCTAGTAAATGTATGTCTATATGAAGTACAGCAGTACTACACATATAAAAACAATGTTACAGAAAATATAGATGAAGGAAAATTTGCAGTAGTTGGTTGAAATGGGTGTTTGGTGTGACATAGCCAGGCCAGTCTAATTAACCATAGTAAACTGAAGTGCCAGACTGCTAAAAAAAAGAGAATTTTTCTATTTGCCACATTTGCAGCTGTTTAAACCTCGGCATTCTGTAACAGAATTACTAGGAGAGTTTGAGTGTTATGAAGACTCTTTCAATGCTGCAAAGGATAGCATTGAGTGCTCAGTATTTCCAAACTACTTTCAAATGTTGAATGATCAAAGTCAACAGGAATACACAATTGCTGCTGAGGTAGGTAAGGAGAGTTTACAAAGCAGCTAAAGTTAAGGCCCTCAGAATCAATACCCACTTGGACAACCAATCTTTCAAAATGAGGCTGCTATTGCAATGAATGAGGTGGAAACTGCCACGGAGCAAGCAAGATAGGAAACCATTGATTTGGCATATTTAGTTGGGCAATTAAATGATGAGCAAATGGAAATATATATGAAGTGAAAGCTACAGTTGAGCTTGGATTGCTTCATGACAAGAAAGAGTGTGCATGTTCAACATTTAAGTCTTTACTGTCGTATCTAAACGGTTAAGCTGGTACTGGTAAAAGTTTCTTAATAAAGATTCTTACTGCTTTTCTACAGAAGATTGCAGACTGTAATTTATCATGTGTGGTTCAAGTACCTACTGGACTAGCTGCACAAAATATCAAAGGTAATACCTAACATTGTCTTGTGATGCTGCCTGTGGAACAAGACAACAAACTGCAATACCAAAAGTAAACCGGTGAAGCTTGTCATGAAGTTTCAAGAGCGTTTCAAAGTTTAAACTTTTAATCATCGATGACGTGAGCATTGTCTCAAACTTAATGCTTGCCTTCATGCATTTTGGAATGTAAGAAGTTTTGAAAATTGATTATGATGTCCGATTTGGAAGAAAACATTTGATTGTTTTTGGAACTCTAGTGCAACTTTCACCTGTGAAGGGTAAGCCTGTGTTCAAAACACTGCTCCATGATGAAACTAGGAATTCTTTGGGTTGCATTGGAAATGTGAACATTTAGTTACATTTCCTATACAAAAAACTATTTAGGAATATGCAACAAGCATCTGACATTGAATATGGAAATATTTTGAAGGATATTAGAGCAGGTGTTGTTTCTAAAGAGGGAAGATGTGTTCTTTGAAAGTCATCTTCTGAAAAAACTTTATCCAACAACGAAGACAGCAGCAGAACTATTGTTCAGTTTTATACAAGAAGGCAAATATATTGTGGGCCTTATGCCTACTCGGGAGGAGTGTGCATCTTTCAACAATGAAGTGCTGGAATTGGAGAAGGAAGAAATTGTGCAACTGAAGGCAATAGATGCAATGGAACACCAGGGTGTCATTGTATTGCTAAATGAAAAGTTACAAGGAAAACTGGATTCATTAAGAAATCTGTTTCACAAACTGCAGGAGTGGATACATGTGTAAGTGTATGCAAAAACTGTAGAGTTATTTTGCACCAAAATTTAAATGTTGAAGAAGGTTTGGTTATTGGTTCTATGGGTAAAGTTGTTGGTTTTAATAATTGTCCTAATAGGAATGAGGTTGAATACCTTCTGATTAAATTTGATCAGATTGACAACGCAAAGCAAATTGGACAATCTACTGCACGTTTTTTGCTTGTGAAAGATTTATGTGTTCGAAGGAAACAGTTTCCAGTTTCTGTAACATATGCTGTTCCTATTCATAAATCACAAGGTTTAAGTGTAGATACAGCATTTATTAATAGTGGTAGTACAGTGTTTAAGGAAGGTATATCATGTGTAGCTTTGTCTTGAGTTAGGACATTGTCAGGTTTGTATCTAGTTGCATTTGATTACAGAAAAATAAATGCAGATCCAAGTTGTGTTAAAGAATACAACAGATTAAGAAGTCTTTACTCTCCTCATTTAGGACAGAATCCAGTTTATGAAAAATGCTCTATCTGTCCAAGGTGTAAACTTTCAAAGCAGTATAGTGATGTTGTTGCAAAGAAAGAAATGAAAGAGAAGTTGTTAAGAAAAAAAAAATTAAAATGAGGGAGATATTGTTGGTTACCAGTTGTCAAACCCTTCTGGTGCTAACTGCTATGTTAATGTACTGTTTGTCGTACCTCATGTTGTAGATACAATTCAACAGAAACAACAGAAGGCATTGTGTTCTGCACTGTGTGTTTTGCTGCAATGTCTCTGTAGTAACAGAACTAAAGCACATTGTGCATCACTCATTCGAGACCTTGTAGATATATGTAGTAGATCTGTACAGTTTACTCCAAACACTCAAGAGACTGCACAGGAGTTTAGTTTTTTAATCATGATGTTTGCTGCTTTAGGAGAAGAGCAAATACCTATTGATGACTTATTTGGATTTACTTATTCATGGAACCATGAATGTGAATATTGCTCATCCAGATCAACAACAAAAATTGCTGAGACAAGCTACACAAAACCATGTACGCCAAAATTGTCAAAGAGATCTTGAGTCAACTTTAGGTGTAGGAAGAATTGGAACGTATGTTATTTTAATGTTACTATGATGCAGAGCTGATGGAACTAAGGGGCTCATCATGATGCAGGCGATCAGACCAACGCCATCAGGGGGAAGACCGCCCTGATGATTTAGTCGGAGTGGCAGTTGGACTCCCTATCCCTAGAATGGCAGCAGTGCTGAGGCAAGCACCGCAGTCGGGATTACGATATGCATTTCCCACAGCCTTTTCATGACAGTCCCAAACAGGGACCCCGTCCCTTGTGGGCCACTACAAAGTGGCCTAGGGGGCACATGTAGTACCCCCATTCACATCCATGCACCACATGGTGCATGGCACATGGTGCATAGATGTGCACAAAGTGCTCACTAATACTGTGGCTTGTGCTGCAGCCCTTTTCCTGGCACAGCACAAGCCGCAATGTTATAGAGCACTTTTCCGACTGCCACCATGGTGGTCAGATCGTAATTGGGTGGTCGGACGGCCACCTGCCTGTCGGGCCGCCCCAGGACTGCTGTTATGGTGGGGGGCGGTCTGATGGTCCAGCATCGTAATGAAGCCCTAAATTAGAAACTGAGGGGCATATATACAAGGAGTTAACGCTGCCGTAGCATCAATTTTTTGACATTACGGTGGCCTTCTTTTATCGTCATATGTACAAGTTGCCGCTAACCGCGGTTAGCGACAGTTTGCTGGGGTAATCGTCCGGTTTTCCTATCGCCACTGCTGTTAGCGAAAGCTAACAAAAATAAGATGCAAGGTAGGCGTTCCTGTGCAAAAAACTGCCGCTAACCCCACTTTGCGATATTTACAAGGGATTCCCGGTCCGGCAATACTTTCCAAAAACAGCCGCTAAGGCCCGTTAGCGGCTGGATTTTAAGACCAGAAAAAAGGTGGTCTTAAAAATGGTGATAAAATCATAATCATTTGCTAACCTACTGATGCCATGGAGGTACTACTCTTGCAGCTCGGAGCCACAAGAAGACCACCACAACAACCACTGCCACCGCCTCCAGGACCACCACAGAGGTGGCACCAAAGAAGACAGCAGGTCTATTACCAACGCACCACCCTGATAGACCTCATGCCAGAGGATGTGATAGCCCACCACAGGCTTAAAAGGAGCTCCATCCTCTGCATACTGACCCAGCTAGCTCCCAGGCTGCAGGCACCATAACAGCTTAGCACCAACATCCCTCCTCAGACAAAGCTACTAGCAGTGCTGCACATGTTGGCCTCTGGTACCTTCCAACCCACTACTGCCAGAGTTGCTGGAGTCTCCCAGTCATCCTTCTCGAAGTTCCTCCCAACTGTCTTGGATGCCATTATCAGCCTGACGCCACAGCACCTACGCTTCCCCAACATTGCGCAAGAACAAATTGACACCAAGCAAGGCTTCTATGCCATTGCTGGGTTCCCGCATGTGTTGGTGGCAATTGACTGCACCCATGTTCTGCTTGTGCCTCCTGCGGACACTGCACACATCTACTGGAACAGGAAGCACACACACTCCATTAACGTGCAGGCAATTGTGGACCACCGGGGCTTGTTCACCAATGTTGTTGCTAAGTTTCCAGGGAGTGTGCATGACTCCTACATCTTCCGACAGTCCATCATCAATCAGCGGTTTGAAAATGGCACATATGGAAATGGACTGCTCGTCGGTAAGTACAAACTGAACACACCACACACTTCAAGCCCCCAATTATGTAGCTCAAAAATGTGATAATGTACCTGTAGCAAATGTCATACAACATGCCTTGTAACAGGTCCACCTACCATACACAAGAACACAAGGGACTGCGGTTAGTGGGGGTAGCCTTGTAGACAAACTTTCCTCAAAGGTCCTCCCCCTCCGTCACACATTTGCAAATGCTGGGAGAGGTGGGAACCAAGTAGGTGTGATGGAGGGTCAGGACCTATGAGTAAAGTGTGAACACAAGGCTACCCCCACTAACCGCAGTCCCTTGAGACACATTAAATCCACCATAATAGGGCGCACAGAAAACACTACAGAACTGGATGGGAGATAAGCATACTTTCCACCTTTTCACAAGAGTGCAGCTGTCTGCGCTTTCAATTGAAAACAAGATAGGGAAACTCCCCCACTGAAGACCCAGGAAGGTAACCCATTTTGTCATTAAGAAAACCCAGGACCCATGTGGCCACCCAATAGGGGTGAAACATGTTGGCATGGCATGAGGACACATGTTCATTTTATTTCTCACATCCCCTGCGACTCAGTCATCAAAGGGATACCTGGAGACATAGGAGGATTAGTAATCTTCAGACCCCCTGGCCTATCTCTCTTAAGTGCACCCTGAGATATGGTTGAGCACACCCTGAACTTTATGATTCCGGGTGAACCCGAAGATGAAGCCACTAGAGTGTGTGAGGGTTATTCTACAAAAAGGAATTGCGTCCTTCCCTGCATTTGAGTGGTTGACGCCACGAGAGTTCAGTGCCGAGCTATCATTACACTGGATGAAAAGTATTTCATTTTGGAGGACGTATCCACACCCATGAATACCTCTCTACCCTTGCAGCTTAGGTGAAGGGCTCTACTACCTTAGCCAAGTATAACATGCATATAAATACCCTGGTGACGTTCAGCAATATGATGCACAAAAGCTGAAATAACAATGTGTGTTGATGGTTAACTGACCTACACTGAAATATTGATGGGTATTACTCAAACATGCATACATGCAGAGTCAAAGTCAATTCATGCACAAGGACATCAATGCATATGTACGTTGTCATCACATTTCCCAGTGAGTACATTGTACCAGGTAGCAGTGCCACTGTCACTCAAACACTGACCCACCTTTGGGGCAAGGTGGATGTAATTTGCCCACAATGACTTCAATGTTTACCAGACAAATAATCTCTCTCACAGCTACCCTCAGCACAATCACTCACAATGAGGCATATAGATGATGTCCCAAAATAGTAATCGTCAAAAAACTTCAGGGGGGTGTGTCAGCAGGCACATGTGCCAATGGTGCACAGCATTAAATATGTGCACATGAGAGGATCAGTATGTGCAACGGGCCTGTAAACAAGCTGTAATCTATTTACGAGTTAAACATACATCCTGACAATCACAACATGGAGGCAATACACAGGATCCAGACAATGCCACCATGGTGATGTGTAGGCTGTCAAGTATAGGCAATTTAATTTGCAGCAATGCTGGTCAAATGTCTGTAGCTACACATGACAAACCTGAATTTCCAAAGTAGCACAAATCACACACCTCAAAACAGAAACTCTGCAAACACAGCAGGCACAAATACTAATGGACACATCTCTCCATTATATCCAAAACAGAAACCTAGGCACACATGAATGTTAAGTTACCACAGTATGTAAAGTAAATACTACAATAAAATATACATAAAAACGGAAAGGAGATCTCTTCAAGGATGTCGATTAATGTTCAGCCTTTTGATTTTTTCTTTTGTAATTAAAGCGATTGGAAGAAAAACCAGCCTGTCGATGAATGTTCAGCCTTTTAATTATTTCTTTTAATTACAGCAATAGGAAGAAAAACCAGCCGACACGTGTTTCGTCGCGTGTGGAAATTACTTCCGCGACTTCCTCAGGGCTGGGAAGGGATACAAGGGATATAGGTGATATATGCATCATGATACTCCATTGTAAAAAATGTTCTCTTTAAAAAGGCAATTTCTAGATAAAAACTTATGTGTAAAATACCAGTGGAAACCCACAACACCCAACGGTGAGATAATATTGTCCTTAAATCGGTGCTAAATAGCATTCTAAAACTTCAACGATAAAGACAGCCAGTATTAAGATGGTGAACGTGCATATCTAGAATATGAAAAATGGTCCTGACTAAATATAACATTTGTCCATCCTAACAGGTGAATATTATATTAGTGGAGGTGCATTCCAAAATTGTGGAAAGAGTCCTAACTATGAATATAAGACTATTCCCACAAAATGACGAAATTATAAAAGAAAAAAACCCATAAAATCATAATAAATATATTAATTAAGTAAGACACGATGTATTTAATACCTGAATATAGATGAAAAATATTCGGAATGTCTGTGAAAAGAGAAATTGGAAAATAAAAAGAGGGAAGTGAGTGGAAACTCAACATGTGAAGGTGTGAGCTTGAATATAACAAGAAAAAAGAAGGGTTATATAAGGGAAGAAAGCGTACAAAAAATTATGCACTAAGTAAAGAGCTGAGTAAAACGAGGTTAAAGAAACAGAGATAAGATTAAAAGAGGAGATGAAGAAGAGATTATATCAAGAAAAACCGGGACCTCCAAGCTTACCGCTCAGCCGGTGATAATTCCAACCCGGCTGGGCTAAAACAAACAACCAGTCAGGGATAAGTCAATTCGTTCAAGACGTATCTGGCAGCGTAAAGAAAAAGAAAGGAAGTGCCTATGAAAACAATTGTATGTAAGTCACCTTAACATACACTAAGATAATTGGGTAATTATAACCCAGACACTGGTACTAGTCGACACGAAAGAAAGGAGTAAATGCTCACCAAAAATGCCGGTAATGTAAAACTTCCCGCATAAAATGGGTGATTTGTGACAATCTCTCTTAGAGATAGGCGATCGTCACCTCAGGTCACGGTAGACCAACTTCATATCGGGATGCCGTGAGGGGGTTGAGAAACTGGAACAGGTAATTCCAGCGTTGTGATAGATCTAAAAACAGATCAATCGGGTATTATTTAAAAGGTCGCAATCTAAGATATCCGTTTCAATAACAACAGATAGGGCAAACCACAATGCTATACCATCTTACCTCAAGGCGGGTACGCCCAAGGAGCCCCTCTGGCGGATCACTGTGTTCCGAGTTGTGGACACGTGATCGGGACACCGGAAGTAGTTTTATAATGTCGGAGGTTAAAAAAACTCTTAAGAAATGGAAGCTAAAATGTCAACCCTCCATTGTTCAAAGCAAAGTAATGGAGTATATTAGAAGAAAGACTAGGGGAATAATTATTGTTAAACTGCAAATCCCAGTATAGTGTCAAGCCGAGGTTCAGAATTAATTAAAATAAAAATGGTGATCAATCTTTTAATACAATGCGCAAAGGTAGGATATAAACCTGAGTGACTACATATTATTATTTATGAAGGATAAGAGGCATACGTCCTGGACCAATATGAGGAGGGAGCTATAAAATCACTAATAATGTAAAGAACCCTTAAAAGATATATCCCAAACAAATTATGCAAAAATAACAGAGGAGATAGGACCGTTGAAAATAAAGTGTGTACCACCAATTGGTTCGTGTTTTAATACATGCTCATGTGCGTTCAGTGCCGAAAAATGTATCCCAGGTGAATATAGCTAACCTCATTTCAATCTGTATGCAACATTGAAAGTTTACATTAATCAATATATATCCAAGATCTGAACATACAACAAAACTCTAAGCAAAAATCAAAAATCAGGTTAGTGTATTCTGTATGAAAAAGGTTAGCTCTATTTAAACAATGTCTTATAACTCGATGACCATAATATACATATGCATAGATTAAATGCAAACACATATCATAATTAGTATATTCTTACAAAGAAGACAGAGAGTAAATTATGGTTCTGAGCTACATGAAATAATAATTGTTAGCACAAGTAAGGCAGAAAAAAACAATATAGTTATCGCATTACATATGAAGCACATGAAGCATGTGTTACGACCAATTGTATAAAGTCTGATGAGGCATATGCATTTTGATATTCCAATTAATTGTGTCTAGTCTGAGTACACATCACGTTATAAACCCCTTATCTTATTTATCCTTAATATACATGTACCCGGGCATATTTCATTGTTTATCAGAACAGAGAAAATATTTGTTAGTCACCTAAAAAATATTGCATTTCGTGATCATAATTGAGGCCATGTTCTACTGTACGCAAACGCATAATCCACATAGCTTCCATCCGTCTAAGTCTGAGTTCTCTGTTGCCCCCACGAACGTTGGGCTGTGTCACATCTATACCAAAAAAGGACACATTCTTCTCTATTCCCTGTGAAGGACATGTGGCTGTATGTAATGCTACCGGGTATTTGGGATCCTGTTTGTGTATAGCTCGAATGTGTTCTGTGATTCTCTCTTTCAATGGTCTAATAGTACTTCCAACATAGATTTTTCTACACTTACACTCTATAACGTATACTACAAATCTGGTGGTACATGTAATATTACATCTGATGTCATACTTTCTTCCATCAAAGTCTGTAAACTGTTTAATACCATGTTTCGCCCACCTACATAGCCCACAAAAACCGCACTTATAGAAACCCAGAGTATGTGGTCTCAACCAGGTTACCCCCGTTGTTCCATGTGGGATGGTGGGGCTGAGTCTATTTTTAGAGTTTTGCCCCTCCTGAATGTAATCTGTGGATAGTTAGCAATGTATTCTTCTATGGATTTATCTGATTGTAAGATGCCCCAATGTCTTGTGAAGCTTTTCCTTACATGGTGATGTAGAACATTGAAATCGGTTACCATTCTCACTGGTTGCTTCTGATGCTGTGTGTGAATCTGGGTTCGTAGTGTGTCCTCTCTTCGTACTTTGGCTATTCTGTCTTCAGCTTTCCTTAGTACTTTAGTTGAGTAGCCCTTCTTAAAAATCTCTTTTTCATGTTGGTGTGGCACAATTGGAATTCTGTGTCTTCGCTGCAATTCCTCTTGGCCCTTAAAAATTCACCATACGGTATTGCTAGAATCTGATGTGGAGGGTGCGAACTTTCTGCATGCAGAACTGCATTGCATGCAGTTTGCTTTCTGAACAACTTACTGTGAAGTTGGTCATTTTTTACATATATTTCTAAGTCCAAAAATTCTATTCTTGTGGTGCTTGATTCCATGGTAAATTGCATTTCCCATGTGTTGTTATTGAGATGTGTGAAAAATTCATTCAACCGGTCCTGGGTACCTGACCATAAGAGAAGACAATCATCAATGTATCGACCCCAAAAAATAATGGAGTCTATCCATTGAGCCCCCTTCTTACTCCAAATTAAATCTGACTCCAAAGTGCCCATGAAAAGATTCGCAAAGGATGGCGAAAATTTTGATCCCATGGCAACTCCCCTTTTTTGCCTGTACCAATGTTTATCAAACATGAAAAAGTTATTCTCTAAGATTAACTCCATCATGGTGATCAACATGTTCGTATGTTGATACTGGGTGGCAGGTCTGTTTTGTAGTAGTTTAGTGATAGCATGCATTCCTAGGTCTAATCTGATGCTGGTGTATAGAGACACAACGTCAAAGGTAGCCAAGATGGTATTCGGCTGCCACTGAAGATCAGCCAATAAGCTGAGAATATGTTTTGTATCCTGTATGTAGGAGGGTAGGTTACGGACCAAAGGACCCAGAAATAGATCAATGTATTCGGCAAGCCTCTCCGTAGGACCCCCATTCCTGACACTATAGGTCTCCCAGGCGGAAATGGGAGGTGTTTGTGGACTTTGGGAAGAGTGTATAGCCAAGGGTAAGTAGGTCTGAAAACCTTTAGGTAAAGAAATTCTTCCTCATTGAGTAGTCCAGCCTTATGCCAAATGTCAAGTTTTTTGTTTATATTGATTGTCAGTGGGCCCATTGGATTAAAAGAAAGACGCTCATAACATGTATTGTCCCCCAACTGGCTCAGAATTTCGTTGTTACAGTCATTCTGGTTCATAATCACTACATTCCCACCCTTGGCCGCTTCTCGTATTAGGATCTCTTGGTCATTGCTGAGAGTTTTGAGTACAAGGCGTTCCCCTTGTGTCAAATTGTCTTTGTGGCGAAAGGCAATCTTAGTATTTTTTCTATCCATTTTGTCAAGGTCTTCTAATACACGTCTGTGAAAGTTGTCAATTGCATTGCCCCCTGGAAGAGTTGGCACCCATTTAGATTTCGATTTTAGACCACTTGCTATACTGAAATCAGACTCAATATTAAGTTCTTCCAGTAGTAAGTCCATGTCATATGGTGGCTGTTCAAGATCAGTTAATGATAAGAGTAACTGTGTTGCCTGTATGTCCTTGATAGTTAAAACATCAGACCCAAATTCAGTAGGAATGTTCTTAACATTTTTATTCATCAATTGATTACATGCAAAATGTTTCTTTATTTTGAGACTTCTAACAAGTTTAAATAAGTCTATCTTTAGTCTACAAATATCACCTGAGCAAAGGGGATTAAAGCTAAGTCCCTTGCTTAAAAGAGAGGTCATATCCGAAGTCATTGGTTTGGAAGAGAGGTTGATAACCTGAACCTCTTCATCTCTAGTGTCTATTTGTTCTTTGCTGCTCCTGATCTCAGCCTCCTTTTGTAATCTTCTGCGTCCCGCTCTCCTGCCCCTACGGGTTTTGGATCTAATCTTTCTGACGGTAATGGTGTTCTGTTGCCTCTCCTGATTCTCTGAACTTCCCGTAAAAGAGGACTTATTCTGGCTCCCGGCATCAGAATTCTCAGCCTCACTCTCATTAATGCTTATAGCACTTAGTGAGGTGGAGCTGGACGAAATAGATGTCTGTCCTGTACCTGTTCTAACTGTTTGATCCACTTGTGGTGTGTTGCGAACTAGTGAATCATATTTCTTGGCATAGGTAAATACCCTGCCCTCTTTGTAGTCTATTTCATCCCTTTTGAGCTGTCTCGCTTTTCTATTCTTAATTTCATTTTGATGTTTCACTAAAATGTCTTCTAGAATGGCGTAGTTCTTCACTGTACGCCTCTGGTAAATTAAGATCTTTAATTTCCTGTTCTAGAGAGGTGATCTCAGTTTGGAATTTGTTGACCTTCCGGTCCGCACTTTCAATTAAGATATCCATAAGAGTATTGGAGTTGCATGTCAACGCCTCCTCCCATTTCTCCAATAAATCTATGTCTAAGTCATCATACGTGGGGAATATTTGGGCTCTAAGTCCCCTCGGTATACGTTTCAATCTTAAATACTGTTTTAAAGTGGTGCCGTCCCACCATTTAGAGTTTTCTAACTTTTTGAGCTTCTCTAGTTTAACAAATTTATCTCTCAATCCTTCTTTCCGTGAAGGGTTACCACTGGTGAAGGCGGTCTGGGTACTTACGCCTCTTGCTAAATTGTCAAAAAGCTCTTCTGCAGCTTTAGTTCTATCCATCTTAAGGACACACGAAATGGTACTAGAACAATTTGTAACTCGTGTAATAACTGCGTAGCGGCTGCCTGCCCTGTAATATGCAATGCAATTCTAGAGGAAGGGTTTTGGTAATCAGGGAAAAATCTTAGGCGCTCTGCCCTATATACGCACAAATTTCAAACTAAAAATATAATCCACATGGTGCAACTAGGAGAGGGGATGAACCCTGTAACCCCCCAATTATGTGTGGGTAAAAAAACCCTCACTATACAAGCAAAACAGAAACCTAGGCACACATGAATGTTAAGTTACCACAGTATGTAAAGTAAATACTACAATAAAATATACATAAAAACGGAAAGGAGATCTCTTCAAGGATGTCGATTAATGTTCAACCTTTTGATTTTTTCTTTTGTAATTAAAGCGATTGGAAGAAAAACCAGCCTGTCGATGAATGTTCAGCCTTTTAATTATTTCTTTTAATTACAGCAATAGGAAGAAAAACCAGCCGACACGTGTTTCGTTGCGTGTGGAAATTACTTCCGCGACTTCCTCAGGGCTGGGAAGGGATACAAGGGATATAGGTGATATATGCATCATGATACTCCATTGTAAAAAATGTTCTCTTTAAAAAGGCAATTTCTAGATAAAAACTTATGTGTAAAATACCAGTGGAAACCCACAACACCCAACGGTGAGATAATATTGTCCTTAAATCGGTGCTAAATAGCATTCTAAAACTTCAACGATAAAGACAGCCAGTATTAAGATGGTGAACGTGCATATCTAGAATATGAAAAAATGGTCCTGACTAAATATAACATTTGTCCATCCTAACAGGTGAATATTATATTAGTGGAGGTGCATTCCAAAATTGTGGAAAGAGTCCTAACTATGAATATAAGACTATTCCCACAAAATGACGAAATTATAAAAGAAAAAAACCCATAAAATCATAATAAATATATTAATTAAGTAAGACACGATGTATTTAATACCTGAATATAGATGAAAAATATTCGGAATGTCTGTGAAAAGAGAAATTGGAAAATAAAAAGAGGGAAGTGAGTGGAAACTCAACATGTGAAGGTGTGAGCTTGAATATAACAAGAAAAAAGAAGGGTTATATAAGGGAAGAAAGCGTACAAAAAATTATGCACTAAGTAAAGAGCTGAGTAAAACGAGGTTAAAGAAACAGAGATAAGATTAAAAGAGGAGATGGAGAAGAGATTATATCAAGAAAAACCGGGACCTCCAAGCTTACCGCTCAGCCGGTGATAATTCCAAACCGGCTGGGCTAAAACAAACAACCAGTCAGGGATAAGTCAATTCGTTCAAGACGTATCTGGCAGCGTAAAGAAAAAGAAAGGAAGTGCCTATGAAAACAATTGTATGTAAGTCACCTTAACATACACTAAGATAATTGGGTAATTATAACCCAGACACTGGTACTAGTCGACACGAAAGAAAGGAGTAAATGCTCACCAAAAATGGCGGTAATGTAAAACTTCCCGCATAAAATGGGTGATTTGTGACAATCTCTCTTAGAGATAGGCGATCGTCACCTCAGGTCACGGTAGACCAACTTCAAATCGGGATGCCGTGAGGGGGTTGAGAAACTGGAACAGGTAATTCCAGCGTTGTGATAGATCTAAAAACAGATCAATCGGGTATTATTTAAAAGGTCGCAATCTAAGATATCCGTTTCAATAACAACAGATAGGGCAAACCACAATGCTATACCATCTTACCTCAAGGCGGGTACGCCCAAGGAGCCCTCTGGCGGATCACTGTGTTCCGAGTTGTGGACACGTGATCGGGACACCGGAAGTAGTTTTATAATGTCGGAGGTTAAAAACTCTTAAGAAATGGAAGCTAAAACGTCAACCCTCCATTGTTCAAAGCAAAGTAATGGAGTATATTAGAAGAAAGACTAGGGGAACAATTATTGTTAAACTGCAAATCCCAGTATAGTGTCAAGCCGAGGTTCAGAATTAATAAAAATAAAAATGGTGATCAATCTTTTAATACAATGCGCAAAGGTAGGATATAAACCTGAGTGACTACATATTATTATTTATGAAGGATAAGAGGCATACGTCCTGGACCAATATGAGGAGGGAGCTATAAAATCACTAATAATGTAAAGAACCCTTAAAAGATATATCCCAAACAAATTATGCAAAAATAACAGAGGAGATAGGACCGTTGAAAATAAAGTGTGTACCACCAATTGGTTCGTGTTTTGATACATGCTCATGTGCGTTCAGTGCCGAAAAATGTATCCCAGGTGAATATAGCTAACCTCATTTCAATCTGTATGCAACATTGAAAGTTTACATTAATCAATATATATCCAAGATCTGAACATACAACAAAACTCTAAGCAAAAATCAAAAATCAGGTTAGTGTATTCTGTATGAAAAAGGTTAGCTCTATTTAAACAATGTCTTATAACTTCGATGACCATAATATACATATGCATAGATTAAATGCAAACACATATCATAATTAGTATATTCTTACAAAGAAGACAGAGAGTAAATTATGGTTCTGAGCTACATGAAATAATAATTGTTAGCACAAGTAAGACGAAAAAAACAATATAGTTATTGCATTACATATGAAGCACATGAAGCATGTGTTACGACCAATTGTATAAAGTCTGATGAGGCATATGCATTTTGATATTCCAATTAATTGTGTCTAGTCTGAGTACACATCACGTTATAAACCCCTTATCTTATTTATCCTTAATATACATGTACCAGGGCATATTTCATTGTTTATCAGAACAGAGAAAATATTTGTTAGTCACCTAAAAATATTGCATTTCGTGATCATAATTGAGGCTATGTTCTACTGTACGCAAACGCATAATCCACATAGCTTCCATCCGTCTAAGTCTGAGTTCTCTGTTGCCCCCACGAACGTTGGGCTGTGTCACATCTATACCAAAAAGGACACATTCTTCTCTATTCCCTGTGAAGGACATGTGGCTGTATGTAATGCTACCGGGTATTTGGGATCCTGTTTGTGTATAGCTCGAATGTGTTCTGTGATTCTCTCTTTCAATGGTCTAATAGTACTTCCAACATAGATTTTTCTACACTTACACTCTATAACGTATACTACAAATCTGGTGGTACATGTAATATTACATCTGATGTCATACTTTCTTCCATCAAAGTCTGTAAACTGTTTAATACCATGTTTCGCCCACCTACATAGCCCACAAAAACCGCACTTATAGAAACCCAGAGTATGTGGTCTCAACCAGGTTACCCCCGTTGTTCCATGTGGGATGGTGGGGCTGAGTCTATTTTTAGAGTTTTGCCCCTCCTGAATGTAATCTGTGGATAGTTAGCAATGTATTCTTCTATGGATTTATCTGATTGTAAGATGCCCCAATGTCTTGTGAAGCTTTTCCTTACATGGTGATGTAGAACATTGAAATTGGTTACCATTCTCACTGGTTGCTTCTGATGCTGTGTGTGAATCTGGGTTCGTAGTGTGTCCTCTCTTCGTACTTTGGCTATTCTGTCTTCAGCTTTCCTTAGTACTTTAGTTGAGTAGCCCCTTCTTAAAAATCTCTTTTTCATGTTGGTGTGGCACAATTGGAATTCTGTGTCTTCGCTGCAATTCCTCTTGGCCCTTAAAAATTCACCATACGGTATTGCTAGAATCTGATGTGGAGGGTGCGAACTTTCTGCATGCAGAACTGCATTGCATGCAGTTTGCTTTCTGAACAACTTACTGTGAAGTTGGTCATTTTTACATATATTTCTAAGTCCAAAAATTCTATTCTTGTGGTGCTTGATTCCATGGTAAATTGCATTTCCCATGTGTTGTTATTGAGATGTGTGAAAAATTCATTCAACCGGTCCTGGGTACCTGACCATAAGAGAAGACAATCATCAATGTATCGACCCCAAAAAATAATGGAGTCTATCCATTGAGCCCCTTCTTACTCCAAATTAAATCTGACTCCAAAGTGCCCATGAAAAGATTCGCAAAGGATGGCGAAAATTTTGATCCCATGGCAACTCCCTTTTTGCCTGTACCAATGTTTATCAAACATGAAAAAGTTATTCTCTAAGATTAACTCCATCATGGTGATCAACATGTTCGTATGTTGATACTGGGTGGCAGGTCTGTTTTGTAGTAGTTTAGTGATAGCATGCATTCCTAGGTCTAATCTGATGCTGGTGTATAGAGACACAACGTCAAAGGTAGCCAAGATGGTATTCGGCTGCCACTGAAGATCAGCCAATAAGCTGAGAATATGTTTTGTATCCTGTATGTAGGAGGGTAGGTTACGGACCAAAGGACCCAGAAATAGATCAATGTATTCGGCAAGCCTCTCCGTAGGACCCCCATTCCTGACACTATAGGTCTCCCAGGCGGAAATGGGAGGTGTTTGTGGACTTTGGGAAGAGTGTATAGCCAAGGGTAAGTAGGTCTGAAAACCTTTAGGTAAAGAAATTCTTCCTCATTGAGTAGTCCAGCCTTATGCCAAATGTCAAGTTTTTTGTTTATATTGATTGTCAGTGGGCCCATTGGATTAAAAGAAAGACGCTCATAACATGTATTGTCCCCCAACTGGCTCAGAATTTCGTTGTTATAGTCATTCTGGTTCATAATCACTACATTCCCACCCTTGTCCGCTTCTCGTATTAGAATCTCTTGGTCATTGCTGAGAGTTTTGAGTGCAAGGCGTTCCCCTTGTGTCAAATTGTCTTTGTGGCGAAAGGCAATCTTAGTATTTTTTCTATCCATTTTGTCAAGGTCTTCTAATACACGTCTGTGAAAGTTGTCAATTGCATTGCCCCCTGGAAGAGTTGGCACCCATTTAGATTTCGATTTTAGACCACTTGCTATACTGAAATCAGACTCAATATTAAGTTCTTCCAGTAGTAAGTCCATGTCATATGGTGGCTGTTCAAGATCAGTTAATGATGGTCAAATGTCTGTAGCTACACATGACAAACCTGAATTTCCAAAGTAGCACAAATCACACACCTCAAAACAGAAACTCTGCAAACACAGCAGGCACAAATACTAATGGACACATCTCTCCATTATATGTTTCCGGTGATCAAGGATATGCACTCTCTCCATGGCTGATGACACCCCTCAGAGCCACAGACACACAGGCACAGAGACAGTACAATGTTGCCCTTGGACGAACCAGGTCCATTGTCGAAAGGACATTTGGCGTGCTTAAGCCAAGGTTCCAGTGCCTCGACATATCAGGCGGCAGACTGATGTACAACCCAGAACTAGGGTGCAAAATAATCCTGGCATGTTGCGTCTTGCACAACATATGTGTCCGCACAAATGCGCCATGGCTTGAAGTGCCGGATGAACCGAACAATCCTGAGGATGAGCAGGAAGACGAGGCAGATCCTGCACACACCACAGCTTCTGCTGCAGGAACAGAATGGAAGGAACGAATCATAACTAATTTCTTCACATAAGCACGCCAAAATATGGCATCCCTTTTTTTCTTTTCTTTGGAAAATGCACATAAGCATAGTTTGTGCAATAAAATTTCACTACACCAAAACCTTGTGTGCCTGTTTATTCTCTGCATAAGCTCATATATCTGACAAGTGAAAGTTAAACATTGTGCGGTTAGTAATGCTGAATTGTAAGTTTTAGGGTGGGTATGTGTTTTGGGCGTCAAATATGAATTTTAGGGTGTGTTTTGGGGTCAAATATGAATTTTAAGGTGTGTATTAGGTCAAAGATTAATTTTAGGGTGTGTTTTGGGGTCAAAGATTAATCTTATGGTGTGTGTTGGGGTCAGAGATGAAATGTCATCAAATCCTGTTTATCTGCGGAACAACTTGCACTTAGCAACCAAAATTTGGCCGTATTAATGCAAACTCGATA
This sequence comes from Calotriton arnoldi, assembly GCA_963921515.1. Classification (NCBI taxonomy): domain Eukaryota; kingdom Metazoa; phylum Chordata; class Amphibia; order Caudata; family Salamandridae; genus Calotriton; species Calotriton arnoldi. The sequence goes on from CAWUFW010009270.1 coordinate 591,714, forward strand.
ATTTTTTCATAACGGCTATGGTAAATAATCGCTAAATACATGTAACAACACGGAATATTACCGCTAAAGCCAATTTGCATGCAGATTCTCACCGCAAAGTCAAAAAACGGGCCGCAAACACACAGGAAATGATGTCAGCATGCATCCTGTGTACTGTAGGAGTACTGTGCACTTTCACTTTCTCTTTTGAGCACACTGCTGGTGAATGTGGAGAGTGTTGGAGGTGTTTGGAGTTGTGTGCTGGTGATTTTGGATTTTGAGAGTGTTGTTGTGTCCTGTGAGCTGTCCCTAGTGTCTCTGTGAAGTCTTGGGGACTTGCCTTACGTGTTTTTTGCGTCTTGTACTAAATCTTGTAGGGTGTTTGTCCAAGGGGTAATTTACATAATTAATAGTTGTTGGGGTATATATTTGGGCTTTATTTTTGTAGGAGTGGGTTTAGGTGTGTGCTGGGAGATGGTGGGTGTGGGCAGTGAGGGCAGGATGTTGGAGGGGGAATTGGGGGGCTTCCTTTGGCTAGTTAAGTACTACCTGCCCTTGATGGTTGAGAGTGAGGGACGGATCATGCAGGGATATGCCGTACATGTGCCGAAGGTGAGGTGGGAGCATGTGAGGAGTCAGATGCTGCAGGTCTTCGGTGTGGACAGGACTGTCCGACAATGGAAGCACCAATGGCAGGATTGTGTGGGCCGTGAGGGTGACCTGTTGGACCACCTGGGAGTCCTCATTGGCCTACAAGGTAGTAAGTACAACCTCAAAATTGTTAAATGATCACTTTAGTAACAAATCAAAAATGCTGTCTGTAACACAATAGGGTATATGTTCAAGAAAGTGGCGGAGTGAGGCATTAGCCGTCATGCCTTCACGCCTAACTTTGCCACTTCTGAAACGCAAAGCAGCACCATATTTACAAGCATATGGTGCAGGCTTGCATTTCCCCCTGCACTGGCGCAACACTTAGCAGTGTAGTGCCAACCCAGGCACCGTTGCACCATAGTGCAAGGGTGTTTGTGTGCAGGGCAAAGATTGTTCATGTACAGGAAGGGTGACCTTCCTGTACATAAACAATCCAAGGCATTTTGCTTTTTGAATGTGTGCTGCACAAGGCAGCACACATGGAAAAAGCAAAAAGGATGAGAAATAATGCATTTCTCCTCATTTTGCAAAGTAAGTATCAGGTTTTTCATGACCTTAACTTTTGCGCTGCCTCCCTATGTATGCTGCCCTTGTACCTAGGTTTTGTGTAACGTTTGATGAGATAGGAAAAATTGGTTATTTAAAATAGGACATCTCCAGCGTGTCATACCCCATCAAACATTGTGACACACTCTTGTGCAATCTTCAGCGATGCTATTGTCTACATACCATGGAGAACATGATGTTGTTGGGAGAAACGGGGCCTTGGGAATGTGTCACACAAGTAGTGTATGCAAAATATGCAAATGTGCAAGCAGGATTGTCTTGTGTTGCCAAACTCTGCATTAACATGTCTTGTGGGAATAACAGGCAAAGTAGACACAATCATGTATGCAACCTGAACTGCAACAGTACAGTTACAGAGCATTGTCATTGACGTTGATGAATCAGATGATAAATAGGACACATGTGTGAATTTACGTCTGATACCAACACACATTTCTTTTCTTGTTTCATAGCTGGCAGACCACTGATCCCACAGGGGGACATCAACGTCTTCACGGACCCAAACGCCACTGGTGAGTTCACCCATTAAATATTGTCATTGTGAGATGTGATGAATGTCTGGCTAAAATCCTGTACGTAGTAGTATGCAGTATGGGTGTGTATCACATGTACCTTGCCTCCAGTGTGATGATGTTTCGTGGAAGTGTGAAGTGTGAACTAATCAGTAAGTGAAGATGGAGCAATGCATAGGTCTTCCGGATGTTACTTTGCACATCCCCAGCCAGTGATACCCACGCAATAAATATCAATGGGTTCTGTCACTACAGCACATGCATGTGGATTACAGAGCGTACAGACAGGAGAGGAGGCATGTGAGTGGTGTTGGTGATGAGTATGACCAGGCATGGAATGCGTGTACATCCTTGACTGAGATGACTGTGCAAGTGGGCCAGATTATGCACAAGTAGGTAGTGTTTTTCAGACCGTGTGGGCTCAGACACAGGTCTGCACAGTACTATTGTAGATATGCTGCATACCAGTTTTCAAGAAGTTGCAGGGCGTAGGTTTAAGCCAAGGATACCAATGTCACGCTCCCCAACCACCTAACAAAGATGGCCCTATGTATATAATTGCCATGTTTTGGCACTGCAATGATGTTGTCAAGCTGTCTCCTTGGGGTCATTCCCTTGGAAGACTCATGGGCAAATGTACAAGTCCCTCTCGCCACCACTACGTCACCTATTGTGAATTTGTGGTGGCGAGAGGGGGCTGCGCCTCATGTAGAAGTCAGTGTTCAGCCAACTAACGTTGTTTTTCCATGTGTGATGCTTTGTGCAGCACACATGGAAAAAGACCAATTGCATAGTTTAATTCTGTGCAGGAAGGTGTCCCTTCCTGTGCATGTACAAATAAAATGAAAAATTTGATTTTGACACTTCCATGTGTGCTGCTTGATGCAGCACAATTGAAAGTTACAGTAGGACTTTTCCAGGATTGGTCATGTGCAGGAAGGGACACCTTCCTACACATAAACAATCCTCCCCTGCACACAGCCACCCTTGCACTCTTGTGCCAGGGTGCCTGTGTTGGCGCTGTGTTGATAAACTGCACGCCATCGCCGGGGGGCACGCAGGGCTGCACCACATCATTGTACATACGGTGCGGCCCTGTGTTACAGAAGTGGAGGAGCGAGTCGCTACACCCGGATGGCCAATGCCTCTCTCCTCCAATTCCTTGTAAATGTCCCCCTCAGTCAGGGTATGTGACAGCACCATCATTTGACACTGACAATCTCATTGTGTTGTGACACTACATGTCACATGCCATGCACTGTTATGTCAGTGTCACCATCATGTTGTAACTGATCCTTAAATCAACATTGCATTGTCCATGTCACTTTCGAAATTCACAATCTTTTGTTAGAGTGTAGGCTCCCATGTTTCACTGACCTTGTGTTTCAGAGTTAAATGCATAACATTGACATAGTCATCAGGACTCACATATTGTCATTGCTCTTCTTATACAGACAACATGTCGCCAGAGGAGGCCCACGTGTTTCAGGTCCGTAAAGACTGATATCAGCATATATGCAGGGTGGCCAAGGGCTATCGCAGCATGGAGAGGAGGCACCGAGCTGACCGGGCAGCTGGGAGGTGGAAGTCTGTGCCCGAAGTAGTACTCCACCGGATGCAGAGGGACACACAGGCCATACCGGGCCCTTCTGGCGACAGGCGTGGGGCCCGACATGGACAGAGATCATCAGATCACCCCACAGACAAGCCGCTGCATCTGGATCCGGCACACAATCTGGGGCCCCCTCACAGCCACACGGACAAGGGACAATGCCATCTGCAGCACCGACACAAGGAGTTGGATTTACCATGAGGGACCGTCGCTGCATGATGGACATGAACGTTAGACTGGCCCAAATTGAACATGAAATGGCGGAGCACACCACCCACCTGCAGGACATTAAGGCTGCCCTAGGTCTACCATTTTGACTATGAACAATGTTGCCCCATCCCCCTTTTCTCCGTTCCCCCAATGTTTTTTCATATTAATAGTTAGTGCTAGGTAAGTTTTTTAATTGTAGGTAATGTAGTTGTAGTGTAGGAATAGGTAGTGTAGGATTTTAACATAGTTTAGATTTTTATTCTCTTGTAGTATTTGGGGATAAGTTTCCTTTTCCTTTGGGTGGGGGGTTGATGTATTTGTTGTTATATAAAAAAATAAAAAATAAAAAAAATATATATTTGTGTAGGATAAATGTAGAGTTAGTTTATGTTTAGCTAAGATGTATTTGTCCTGTCTTATGATGTGCCTTAAGGGTGGGAGGGGGGTTGATGTCTTAGATATATTTAGCGTGTTTAGGATTAGTTACAGTAGATAGTTTAGATTAGCATTCACTTAGTTTCAGTTAGTTAAGATTAGGTTAGTTGTAGTAGTGCTTAGTGTTAGTTTAGGGTAGTTAATTTTGTAAATTTATAATACATTTTTACTGTTTTGAATTCTGGTTGCACTTATATCAGAAGGGATTTGGTGGAGTGGTGCTTTTTCCCTTGTATGCTAATTATTCAATTACAGAACAATCATTTGAATGTGTACGTGTGGTCATGACATGTTACTTAGCTGGACGGATAGTGTCAGGATCCATTTGATTTGAGCACAGGAAACTGGCATGGATTACAGGGTGGCAAGTAGGAGTTGTGCCCTAGGCTAGGGTCACTCTTTTGTGAAGTATAACATCTTATGTGTGACTCACAGATTTGGACAGCACATTGTTACCCTTTTACAACACAATGTAGGAACATGGCCTTGAGCAAACATTGACATTGCAACTCTTATCCATCATGAAGATGAATGTATGCGCTGTGTTCCCCAGATTACGGCCCCAACATGCATTTCACATGAGCCTGGTGCAGAGTCCATCTAACATGCACAGACATAGGCACACTTGCTGCGTAGTGCAAGTGTGTCAGCATTATGGAAATTGGATGTTCCTGTGCAGGGAGGCTCACCTTCCTGCCCATGCAGAATGTTGTCATTTTGCGGATCAAATGTGCACGGCACAAGGCAGAACACAGTTCTGTAGCAAACAGGAGGGGAAATGTAGCATTGCTCCCTGTAGTGCCAGTGTCATACTCACTTTTCCGAGATGTTACTTTTGTCATTGCCTCATAGTGATGCCACCCTTGAAATGGTGGTACAGCATCTGACTATATGCTAATTGCAGTGCACTGCACATCCCTGGACACATTGCCCTCTCCTTTCACAGTGAGCACAGCATGAGAGGGTTCCTTTTTTCCAAGGCATTGTTAAGCCACGGGAAGTGTCTGACTGAGGATTTGCACTTTAGGATAAGTCCCTATTGCCAACACAACTTCACTGAAACAGACATTGCGGTTCCAATAGCGGGTGGTCGATATGTGTCATTACGAATCTTCATCTATGTGAATATGGTGTGCTCTATCTTTGTATGTGACATGCAATGACCCCCATCAAAACAAGCTAGATCTGCCAAGTGAGACTTATCAGCAATGCTAAATGGAGACACTACTTGTGGTATGCGACTAACTTGGACATATTTCCGCACATGCCTATTCCCATCATGTACGTAGGGCAATGTTGGACTCTTGCAAGAATGTTGTATTTGAGCAATGAGGGCACGGCTAGTTCACACATACCCAGTCATCTCACTGCCTATCTGGGACACAGTTAAACATGAATATTTATCATATGTCCCTCGGTGTACGTTTTGATGGATTCACTGGCCCAACATTTTTCAAGACTTCTATACTTGAATGGTCATAGGCAACACACATCTGTGTGACTTAAATATTTTTATTTGCATGTGCATTGACTTTGGTGAAGACTGGCCCAGTTCTTAGTCAAACAACCCCCACATTCCATAGAAGCCCAGTGGAGGGCCTGACAGAGTCCTTTGGGGGTAACATGTCCAGAGGAAGAGGCAGAGTTCAGTCAGCAGGCTGATTGCAGTGTCATTGGGAACAACACAAATTATGGCAGTCCATATCGAGGTCCAAGGTGAGTGTTGCAGAGTAAATCTGGGGACAGTGGAAGCTGATGTTCCGGGGAATGATGCTAAGCACAGATCCAAGGAGAAACAGTCCATTTGGCATAGATGAATGCTACCGCTTTTTTCTTTGCAATAATGCAGATTTATCCACATATTCATCCTCTGATGTGTCATGTGCCTTCTGTGTGCGTGGTGGTAGATTGGCTGCGGCACTGTGAGGCACTGACACATCACATCAGGAGGCTGAGATGTGGATGTTGAAGCAGCAGCAGCATTTATCTGTGCCAAACCTTGAGGCAGCACTGCTGTGATGAGCAGCGGCAGGGCATGGAAGAGTCCAGCAACGTCTCTGTGGTGTGCAGCCGTGGAGGCCATTTGTGAGGCTTGCATCCGCTCCATGTTCTCCATGATCATTTGCATGTGTCACAACTCCTTGCTGACATCGCTGGAGCTACTGTGACTGGACAGTTGTTCTTGTCTCTGAGTCAGTACTCCAGCGATGTCAGCCATGGAATGCTGGAGAGCATGGAGCAGACTGTGGGTGTCTGTGATGGTCTGTAGGTGGTCCGAATGGGACTGAGACACCCACGTACCCCATCTAATTTGGCCGCCAGGCTGTCAAACCCCACCGCACCTGACCAGCCATCTCCTGCTGGACCTCTACCGCATGACGTTGATATGCCAGAAGTGGGTCCTCACGGTCCTGGGAGACAGCTGTGGTGGTAGGTGCTTGCTGCTGGGTGGTTTGTGCAGGGGCTGGAGTTTCCACGATGCTGCCGGATGGCCCTGCTCTCGGAGATGGGGTGTTAATTGAGTCGAGCAGCTGTTGGAGGGTATCCTTGTTGATGGTTGGAAGCTCTTCATCTTCATCAATGAAGAGTGGGACAGGCTGCTGTACAGGAGGTGATGTTTCTCCCTCTGCAATGTAAAGGGGAGATGCAGTTGTATGTGTGTTTCAAGTATGATCATGCATTGGATAGGTTTACAAGCAGACTGCATGACAATGTCAATTCAGAATGTTTAGGAGGAGATGCCTATTACATGCCGGGTAGTGATTCATTGTACAACATCACAGATGTGATGTTATAGTTGTATATTATCATCTCACAGTTTACAAGTATGCCAAATGTGAGTGACCAATTTCTACACACATGCAGCACCAGTTGTGTCCTCTGTTCAGTAGTGTCAGTGATGCAGTTTGTACCACATTGTTGTCAATGTTGATTAGGTCAGATTTTTGTGTCTGTGCACTGCATTGTGTGAGAGTCACCCCTGCTCAGTACACCCTGATACTTTTTCAAGATTGATCTTTTTAGGAGGAGTGGATTGCATGGTACCACACCTTGCTGTTGGCAATGCAACATGTTTGTTGTTGTGCCATGATTAGGCCTATCCCACTGTTTCTGGGTTGATGTGATGTGCCACATGATATGGGCAGGGAGGTATGCTTGATTTGCCATGATACACACAGTGTAGATACGTGTTCACTTTGTTAAGTCAAAGGGAGTGGTGACATCTTAATGGATGCATGTTGATCTGCAGGTATGGTACAGCTTTGGTTTTACTGCCCCTTATCCCTTTCACTCAGTGACCCTTTCACTTATGTTCATTTCCAATGGTGAGATGTTGCAAGCTTGAGGAAATATGGGTCTTGGTCACAGTTGTGACACTTTTGCATTGTTGGCCAGCAGATGTCTTTATTACATCAGGGGTTGTATGGACACGAGGATGTGACAGATTGTGACCTGCTCCTTTAAGGATGAACTCCACACTCAGCCACTTCAGTGACCGTGGCCTGCACCATGTTAACAATTTTATGGTGCAGGCATGCATTTCATCATGCACTGTCACTTGCCTTGTCAGTGTGGCTCACAGACAGGCAGCTTTGCTGGGTAGTGCACATGTGTATGGGTTTGGTGCAAGACTGTTTATGTGTGAGGAGGGACCCCTTCAGGCACATTGGCAATGATGGACTAATTGCTGTTTCTATGTGTGCTGCACAATGCAGTACACATGAACAAACAAATAGCTTTGGATATTGTGATTTCTCTTGTGTGCATGTCGTCAGTCATGTTTTTCCTTGCATGCATTGTTTACTGTCCTCCTGTTGGCTTTACCGTTGTGAGTATGGTGCAGCGTGACTTTCTATTGTTGTTGCAGGCTGAAAAGACAGTAACAACACCCATTACCCTCAACATTGACAGCAGGTGTAGTGTGTAAGTGGGCCTAGATTTCAGGGCTGTGGATTTCCAAAGGCTTATTAGTGGTGCTCAGGCCCTATCAGCCCCCCCAACATCACATCAGGTGCAATTGGCAGGGTGATGTGTGTTTGGGGATATGCCACGCAAATGGTCACATGGATGATACATGCTTTCCTGTTTCAGATTATTGGATGCCAGGGTTTGTGTGTGGATGATAACAGACATGACTGCATATTTGTTCATTGACACTGTTGACTTTCCCAAAATAATTGTTTCCATGCAGATCAAGGTGTAATGGGCAACTCACACCAGGACTAATGTAGAATATTGTTTTTGGTATGGCACATGTGTACACTTGAGAGTCGAGGAGTGCATTTTGACCTAAGGGGTGATGGTGTCATTTAGCAAT